>CP125841.1:7205449-8405449 GCA_030408175.1 Trifolium repens
TATTGTCAAAAAAATAAAAAAAATTGTCTTGATTTGTTTTTTTTTTTTTACCAATTATTCAATGTATGTATTGCCAAAAAAAAATAATAACGAACCTTACAAAATAAAAAACAAACAAAAATTAATTAAAAGATAATATACATTGTAGTAAATTACATTACCCTCTCTTGAGAGGTGCTTAAATTACATTACTCTCCCCTCTTATGTTAAAATATATACTTTCCTCCCCTCTTATACAAAATATATTAGAGAAAATTACTCTCATCTCCCTCTAAAGAAATTTGAATTTCATCCCCCTTCCCCCTAATATTAAAATATACATTTTCCTCTTTTAATCAAACTTCATTTTAACGTTTTACACGAGCTTTATTAATTATTTACACAATTAGAAGTAAATCTCTTCCTTTAGTTCATATATCTTTAAATATTTTAATGGAACTTTTTATAAAAATAATTAAGATGTGAGACCTAAAGTTATGTTCATGTTGTTTTGTATATTACACGGGTTTGATTTAGTTCTTCATACTATAAGAAATTACTCTCTCCTATTAGATCAAATATCTCTTGAAATTTTAACCGAATATTTTACGCATATAATTAAGACGCGAGACATAAGATTATAGTCTCAATTGTCTTTACTTTTTACATACGTTTGATTTAATCATTCACACCATAATAGATTACCCTTTTCTGTTAGATTAAATCTTTTTTGATATTTTAATTGAAAATTTTGTAAAAAAAATTAAGATGTAAGGCCTAAGGTTATAGTTTCAATTGTTTTTTCTTTTTTACATGGGCTTGATTTTGTTTTTCACACCGCAAGAAATTACTCTCTTCTATTTGATCAAATTCATCTTAAAATTTTAATTGAACTTTTTACAAGAAATTTTAATTGAACTATTTGATCAAGAAATGCCTAAGAATATTGTCTCAAATGTTTTACTTTAAAGGCTTTATTTATTTCTTTACGCCGTAAGAGATTATCATCTTCCGTTAAAATAAATTTCTCTGGATATTTTAATTAAAGTTTTTACAAAAATAATTAATAATTGAGACATTATGTTATGATATCAACTGCTTTACTTTTTACTCGGGCTTCATTTAGTTCTTCAAGTCCTAAGAGCGATTACCCTCTTTCATGGATCATATCTCTTTGGATAATTTACTTGAACATTTTATATAAATAAATAAGTTATGAGGCCTAAGGTTATGGTTCAGTTGTTTTACTTATTACATGAGATTGATTAGTTCTTCACACCGTAATAAAATACTATTTTCTGTTAGAGCAAATCTCTCTTGAAATTTTAATTGAACTTTTTACAAGTATCATAAAAAAGTGAGACATAAGATTATACTCCCTCCGATCCTAATTATAAGAAGAAATCTACTTTTTAGATTCATAGAATGTTGGATGTATGTGGTCCATAATATGGGTCAAATACATCAAACATTCTATGAATCTAAAAAATACATTTCTTCTTATAACTAGGACTAGAGGGAGTAGTATCAATTGACTTACTTTTTACACGAGCTTGAATAAGTTCTTCACACCTGTAAGAGATTATCCTCTTATGTTATATGAAATTCATTTTGATATCTTAATCAAAAAAATTACAAAAATAATTAAAATGTGAGACCTATGGTTATGGTCTCAATTGTTTTACTTTTTACACATGTTTGATTTAGTTCTTCACAATGTAAGAGATTATCATCTGCCGTTTGAACAAATTTCTCTAGATATTTTAATTGAAGTTTTTACAAAAATAATTAATAATCGAGACCTTAGGTTATGCTATCAATTGCTTTACTTTTTACTCGGACTTCATTTAGTTCTTCAAGTCGTAAGAGCGATTACCCTCTTCCATTGGATCATATCTCTTTGAATAATTTACTTGAACATTTGATATAAATAAATAAGTTATGAGGCCTAAGGTTATGGTTCAGTTACACGAGATTGATTAGTTCTTCACACCGTAATAAATTACTCTTTTCTGTTAGAGCAAATCTCTCTTGAAATTTTAATTGAACTTTTTACAAGTATTATAAAAAAAGCGAGACCTTATATTATAGTATCAATTGATTTACTTTTTACACGAGCTTGAATAAGTTCTTCACACCTGTAAGAGATTATTCTCTCATCTTATATGAATTTCATTTTGATATCTTAATAACAAAAATTAGAAAAATAATTAAAATGTGAGACCTAGGGTTATGGTCTCAATTGTTTTACTTTTTACACATGTTTGATTTATTTCTTCACATCGTAAAAAATTACTCTCTTCTATTACATCAAATTCCTCTTGAAATTTCAATTGAACTTTTAAAAAAGAAAAATTTAAGACCTTAGAATACAGTCTCAATTGTTTTACTTTTTACACGGTCTTTATTTATTTTTTCATACCTTAAGAGATTACAATTTTCCGTTAGAATAAATTTTTCTTGATATTTTAATTGAAGTTTTAAAAAAATAATTAAGATGCGGGACCTAAGGTTATGATCTCAATTACTTTACTTTTTACACGGACATTATTTAGTTTTTCACGCTGTAAGAGATTATACTCTTCCGTTAGTTCAGATTTCTCTTGAAAATTTAATTTAACATTTTACAAGAATATCTGAGATGTAAAAGATTACGAGCTTTACTTTTTACAGAGGCTTAATTTAGTTCTTCACACTGTAAGAAATTACTTTCTTCTGTTAGCTAGATGTAATCCCTATTAAAATTTTAATTAAGCTCTTTACAAAAACAATTAAGAAGACCTAAGATTATGGTCTCAATTGCTTTATTTTTATACACGGGCTTGGTTATAGTTCTTTCTACCGTAAGAGATTAACCCTCATTTGTTAGATCAAACTCCTTTTAATATTTTAATTGAACATTTTATAAAAATAACTAAGATTCGAGGTCTGAGGATATCGTCTCAATTTCTTAATATTTTACGTGAGTTTAATTTAGTTCTTCACACTTTAAGAGATTACGTCTCCCATTTGACCGGATATCTCTTTGAATATTTTAATTGAACTTTTTTACAAAAAATAATAAAGATGCGAGGTTTAAGATTTTGGTTTCAATTATGTTTTACTTTATACACCGGCTTGATTTAGTTCTTTCCGTTAGATCAAATACATTTTGATATTTAATAGAATTTTTTTACCTAATAGTCAAGATACAAGGCTTAAGGTTAGATGCTCTTGAATGAGTTCTTCATCCCATAAAAGATTATCCTCTTCCATTAGAACAAAACGCTCTTGATAGATTAATTAAATTTTCTACCAAAATAAGAATAAAATAAATATATGTGCACATTAAAGTCTAAAATCATTAATTCTAACAAAAAAGTCCAAAATCAATATATTTTATGAATGAAAGCTAACTCATATATAACGCGGACAATTTTTCACTTCTAAGTTAGAGAAAAACAATATATTTTTATGAATGAAAGCTAACTTAGAGAAAAACAGAAGAAACAAAGAAAGGAACAACAACAACAACAACAACAACAACAAAAGATTTTTAGCATAGATCTAGCCCTTCTGTTTCAAAATCCAGAAAAATCCTAGAGAAAAAATTCAACGGAGTTATGATTTATAAACAAAACCAAACAAAATAGATCTAAAATCTCATTGCCAAATTTTTGCAAAACAAATCTCATCGCCAAATAAATTCACCGAAACTGCTATATAACAACAGAGTTTGGGCATGCTTAGAATCGTTTTTGAATATGGACATTTATTTGGGCATGCTTAGAATCATGATATTCGGCAAACTGTTCGGGTACGGTGAGGACTGATGTTGTGGGTGGCTGGCCGACAGTTGGATTTAGTGACGTGTGTCGACAGTGGCGGTGTACCGAGTGGTTTCAATGAGTTTGATGAAAAGATTGAAGTTGCTGGTTATTGTTGTTGAAGTTCCGATGAAGACGAGGAAGAACACATTCTTTTATTTTAATTTCTCTTTTAAAAAATAAATAGGTATTTAACTTTTAAAATAGTTTGCTTACTAATTAAAAATATCACTATAAGTTGACACGTGTCGCCACGTGATTTGTTAGCTAATTAGAAAAACGGGTCCATACTATGCCACATCACTATTCCGTTAACCAAACAAACGGAAGGACCAAACTGGATAACAACAAAATTTATAGGATTTCTTTTAATCATTTTAAAAATGTAGAGACTAAAAACATATTTAACCTATATATATATATATATATATATATATATATATATATATATATATATATATATATATATATATATATATATATATCGAGAATGTATTCTATGAGAATGCCAAATATATATGAGAATGATGAGAATGATTAATAGCCTTTGGATCAAAATCAAAAGGTTGAAATTAAAAGTTCTTTTTATACAACACATATAGCCAATTAATTCTCTTAAATCCTTTTCATCTTCTTCATTATCGTTTAACACCAGTTTCCCCCAAAAATATATGCCAAGATTAAAGCATGTGTTTGTTTAGTAACCAATCTGCATCTCATACGTTGATTTTTCACTTCTCCATCTAACCTAAATCTTTAACTTGTAAGAAATTGAAGATTTAAAGATGTAATGTTTCAAGAATGAAATTGGAATCTAGAATTTAAGGTCTGAGATTAATGTGAATAGAAGACAGAGCTTTATTTTTTCAGATTTTTTTGTTTTGAATAGCTGAAATTTATTAAGCCCCGGACCAAGGCACAATAAGTACCACGGTAGGAAAAAGTCAAGCAACATAAATAGAAAACAGGGGAGGCGACAAAAGACACTACCCCAAACAAAGCCACAGCTACACATCCAAATAGCAGACAACACAGAAAAAGAAAAAAAAAAAAAAAAAAACCACCGCCTGGAAGTAGATGCAGCAGAAAAAAGACACCCACGGTGGGAAGCTCACCGACCTCCGCAATCCAAATTATCTCAGGAAACAATCCCCCGATCCCAGCACCACTCGTAATACAAGCACGGAGTAAAGGCGGTAGCACCGCCGTCAGAAGCGAGAGTGATAGGTTGATCCACCGCCGCCTTGAGAAGCAAGAGTGATGGGTCGGTCCACCGCGAGAGATGAGAGTGATGCGGTTACTCCGCCGCGAGTGATGAGTTTATTCTTCATAACACAACCATGGAGTTTTCGTCTCCATTTGAAAGATTGATTTTGAAAGATTAATTTTTTATTTTAATTATCAACTTAATTATTCAAATTGAAACCTGAAATGTTTTAAAAGATCACCAATCTTTGAAATTAGATGTAATCCATTATCCAGGGACTTAGATGCGTGGATGTTGTGTTCCAGAAGATGAAAGGGTAAACTGAATCAGAAAAAAGAAAAGAAAAAATAGAGTAGGGAGAGGTGCATGATCATATTTTTAATCACAGCCATCCATTGTTTATCAAAGGGTTAATAAGGATTCTCACCATTCTCATATAAAAAAGGCATTCTCACTAGATATGTCCTCATATATATATAATAACAAGCATTTTTAAAATTTATAAAA
Organism: Trifolium repens; assembly: GCA_030408175.1. Taxonomy (NCBI): domain Eukaryota; kingdom Viridiplantae; phylum Streptophyta; class Magnoliopsida; order Fabales; family Fabaceae; genus Trifolium; species Trifolium repens. The sequence goes on from CP125841.1 coordinate 7,210,949, forward strand.
AAAAATGAATTTCTAGCCCGTGCTTGGCACGGGTGTCCATACTAGTTTGAACATATGTTCTAAGGGAGTCTTTGTTTCAAGTTTAGAAAAAATATTCCTTGAAATATGTGGGTAGGAATATATATACCCATGTTTGTTACAAGCTTGATATAAAATTATTTTTAGGTATGTAGGTTCCTGGAAAAAAATAACTTCTAATAACTTCTTTTATTTCCATGAAAATGGTTGGGAAAGAAAAGTTTCGATGAAAATGAGAATATATTTCAAGTAACTTTTAATAACTTCTTTTTTACTAATTTTTATCAATAATTCCAAGAAGTGTGATTAATATTAACCAAACACAATTTTTTTCAAATACCTTGGAATAAAATTCCTATTGTTATTTCCTGGGTATATTATTCCTGAGAGTAAAATTAATAACCTTGAAACAAACGCACCCTAAGTGAAAGATAATTTTCACTATACAAATTCATACAAATTAGCTTTATAACGTTTAGGTCAAACTCAAATTCTAAGGGATATTGATGGAATAAAAATAAATGCAACTACAAATATTTAACATTTTAATATTTCAAATGCAATGCTCACTAATGCCACCAGTGCCGTTCCTGACATTTTATGGGCCTAAGGCCAAACATAAAAAAAAACCTCTTTCATTTAATATATATAGCATTAATACATAATAAGTTTTACAAAATATATATATAAAAAAAATTACTAAAAAATTCATAAGAAATTATTTCTTCGAGCATTTTATCAAGATTCTCCCAATTTCTTGGATCATAAATATCAAAATGAGAACTTTCTTGTTCATAATCGCCACCAAGATTATCAATATTAGTTACATTAGGCACATCATTAGGAACAATTGAATTATCATCAACTTCAACATTTTCATGATCCAAATTTTCAATTGAATTATCATGAACTTCAACATTTTCATGATCCAAATTTTCATTTGACTGATTCAAATTTTCATGGCTGCTATTAACCAAATTTTCTTGGGTATCTACTATTTTGAAAACAAATTTTTCAAGAGCTCCTTGTTGTGATTTTATTAGCTCTTCAGTTCGTTTTCTTTTTTTGCGCTTTTCATTACCGGATAAATGTTTTTTAGGCAACATCTTCTAAGTTTCAAATAGAAACAAAAAAAAAACTCAAGTAGAGAACAATAGCACCTGTGAAGTAGAATGCCGATTTCACATACGAATTGAGAACTTATAAATTCCAAATGGTTGAAATTGAATGCCAAAAATAACCTGTTAAATATTAACAATTTATAAACAATAAGTTAAATATATAACTTATTAATAAAATTAGGAACACAAAACCCTAAAAAAAAAAAGCCACAGCATTAGCATAATAGCATCCATATACATAGAACATACATTACAAGAAAAAGCCAAATATGTTATCTTAGAACAGCAGGACAGAAACGGAACAAATTATACTAAGAAATAAGAATAGTGGAAATAAGAATAGTGGTGCCGTCATAATTGTTTTTCACTGTTTTGATAATCCTACTCATTATTATACCTAAATACCTAATAATATTTTCTATCTATTGGGCCCTTTAATGATATTTTCTTTAATAATTTTATACTTTTTCTTGGTCTAATCATTTTTTTTTTATTTTAAGTATAATTAATTTTATTTTTTTATATTAATAGGTAGGTATAAAAAAAAAAATTTGGACCCCTTAAAATAATGGGCCTACGGCCGTCGCACTCATTGCCTACCCTCAGGGCCGGGCCTGAATGCCACTTTGCCAGTTTGAGTTTTTTTCCTTGTTTTCTCTAATGCACCTTTGTGCATAGTAAAACTCCTAAATAAAAGGATCTATGAAATTTTCAACCAAACAAAAAGTTTCCTTAAATAAGGCAAACTAAATTGTCATGGTTCACAACCAACTAACATTTGTTAGGGATCAAAATTATGTTTATTGGTAGCCATCACTTGAGAGAAAATTGACCTTGTTTTTCTCTTTACTCCTTTAGTTTTTCAATTTTCTGGTTAGTTTCTATCAACCTTTACCAAATCACATCAATGCTGCATTTTTTTTTTATCCATCATTGTTCTCCTAAGCCAACTCTAAGTCTTCATACATTTTTTCTCACAAACATTTCACCTATAATCATGTTACATATAACTTATTTGAATCTAGCTAGTAATGAATAAAATGTGCAAAATTTGAGGTTTCTACCACAAGCTTGAAAGCATTTATATAGTCTCTTCTTTGTGCAAACATTGAAAAAGACAAATATGGGTTTGAAATTGAATGTAAAAGACATTCAACTTCGTTTGTTAAGAATGTATCATGTTTCAACTGAATCTAGTCACAAGTTTGTAAAAAGACATCCAATATTTTCATGTATTTTATTGGTATTGTTAATCATATACATATTCCTTTCATACATTTACACATTCTTGGCTTATATGTCACCTTTTCTTTTTTGTGGTGCAATTTTTTTGAGAATTTTTTGGAGTTCTGAGAAAACTGAACTAAGATATGTGAAAATAGAAGAGAAAAAAGAAGAGAAGCCTATAAAAATTGAACCAAAAGTTCCACCACCAAATATACCATGGCCAAAAAATATTGCAAGACATGAACATATTCTTTTTAAGTATCCATCACAAAATGCAACAGGTGGAAGGAGAAGTTTTAGAGATAGGAAATGGGATGTGTATGGTGGATTAGACGAAAAAGCTAAAGGTTTATCACAAAATGAGTACACTAATAGAAGAAACATTGAACCTTTTAAGAAGGGAGAGAGTTCTTTGTATTATGGTTTATCATCTGGTAGAAGATCTCATCTAGCTCCTAAGAGACAACCATTAAGATCTGAGCCTTCAATGGTTGATCTTGTAGAAAATGGCGATACAGAAATCGAGATAGAAAAGATGGAGGACGACGACGAAGAAGATACAAAAGAGGATATGAAAAATGCTATTGAATGGACAGAAAATGATCAGAAGAATTTGATGCATGTTGGAAATTCTGAGATGGAGAGAAATAAAAGGTTGGAGAGTCTTATAGCTAGAAGGAGAGAAACAAAATTGTTGAAGTTGCAAGTTGAGAATGGTCTAGTTGATAAAAAATCAAAGACACCAAGTTCAATGAAACCATTGCATATTAGAAGAGAAAATTGTGATGTTGATGATTTTGATATGCCTGGTTCTGCTCCTTCTGTTATGCCAAGGAGTCCTAATGATATTCCTTATGAACTTTTTGAGGAGAAACCAAATCTTAGAGGTGATGGTTTTCTTCAAGAGTTTCAGAAAGATGGGAGGAAATTTTCAGATAGACATGATTACTCAAGATTTAGAAGACATCCAGGTGACAATTAGTTTCTTTTCATACTTTTTCTTCTTGTCTCTCACTCTCACACTAAAGTTTAAAAAATGATTTTGTGCAAAAAAAACTTTATTATTGTTGAAGTTGAAAGTGCAACTAGGCCCCTGAAAATTAATTTTTATTTCAATTGTTCGACTACTCGTGCAGTTTATTTTTGAGAGCCTAAGCTATTAGAATGGTCTACTTGATAGTTTCGAGGGTTGTGACGGTCGAAACTGTGACCTTTTAAATTCCCCCCTTTTTGCGCCAAATGTTTCCAAGGAACATGGCTGCCGGAAACTCTTAAAGATTTTCTCTTGTCACTTGCAGCGGCCATGTTCGGCGGAAATTCTACAAGAAAGAAGCATTGTTCTTGCAGTGTCCCTCGCGGTCCTGCTTATGACTAAACTTGTTTACTGGACCATTGGTCTTGCCGAACTCTGCGATCAATTGTTGTGTTCTTGTGCGCCTATTGATCGAGTTTCTTTAGAGCCGGAAATTTGCTATTCTAACAATTAAACTGTTTGTATTTTACTCATGCAGATAAGGGAAATCATGACTGGCTAATTGACCAATTGATATACAATGAAGGGGCTGAAATTGGAACTCAAGAACCAAAACCACTAAGCAAGGGAGAGGAAATAACACATGAAGAGAATGGAAAATGTAAAACTGATATAGATGACATAAAAACTAATAAATTTGAGACTAATCATGAAACAAAATCCATGTCAGGTCAAACAAGTGGATCAACCTTAACAGTTCCAAACAATCGTGTTTCACAAAATCCAGGGTCAAGGATGGCGTCAAGGTTTTCGAAGTCTTATGAGAGGCTCTATAATTTACAAGATTCTTCTACTAATACAACAACAAATGAATCTATGTATGACAATATTCCATCTCCAATTGATAAGAGACAAGAAGCTATGTTCTTAGCAGATCGACGACTTTGTCACACACCAACATATTCCATAGCTTCTGATTTACAAGTTGAAGTTTCTGAAGTTGGTTCGCCTGCATCAACAGTTGATGAAAATGTTGAGTCTAATTCATCAAGTGATAGAGATTCTGCGATATATGACGGAGACATTGATAGAGATGTTAGTTCTGGAAGTGAAGATTTATGGGGAGCTTCTATGCATGGAGGGGGTGGAGTTAAAGCTAGGGAGGAGGATAATAATGGTGAAGATGTAAACAATAACTCAAAAGACATTGTTTCATCTATTTCTTTAAGACAGATAGATGACGACGACACAGCTGATGTTAGCTCATATTCTTCAAGAGATGAAGGACCTGACGATACTCCAACTTGTTGTGTAGTAAAAACTGATCATAATGTGTTTGGTAATTATATGAAATATTCTATAGGGAAACATGAAGTGCCTCAATCTTCTCATTCTTCTAATGAGCCAACACCTCAAAATCAGTTAATAGGTAGCTCTATGGATCATTTACCTGATGAAACAGACCAAGGAACACAACAGGAGCAGAGCAACCAATCGGAGAATTCAACTAACAATTCACATGTTATCAATGATGTGAGTAACTCAGCAACAACGGAGCAAGGTAACACGCATAATTCAACGAATACTGAAGATCCTGGTCCTAGGACACAAGTTGTAAGGCAAGAATCAGTTGATGAAGTCTCTAATGAATCAATTTCTTCATCGCCAAGGTCTGTATTACCAGACAAGACCGTCTCAGACGAAGTTTTGTCACCGACTTTCAATCAACCGGTGGATATAGGTTCTTCTCAACAATCTAACATGGAGGATATGACACAAGATACTTTGAATCGTGGTGAACATGAACATGACACCGTGCCTCAAAATATTCAGCCTTCGGTGGATGATATCACCGATGAATCGCGTAATGTTGACTTTAATCAACGGATGGATATAGGTTCTTCTCAACAATCTAACCTGGAGGATATGACACAAGATACTTTGAATCATAATGAACATGACACCGTGCCTCAAAATATTCAGCCTTCAGTGGATGATATCACCGATGAATCGCATAATGTTGACTTCAATCAACGGACAGATATAGGTTCTCCTCAACAATCTAACATGGAGGATATGACACAAGAAACTTTGAATCATGGTGAACATGAGCATGACACTATGCCTCAAAATATTCAGCCTTTGGATGATGATATCACCCATGAATCGCATAATGTTGACTTCAATCATTCACAGGTATAATTTATGGAAATTATAGTTCCTCATAATGTTTCCATAAACACTTGTTAGACATTTTGAGAGAGTTTATGGAAACAACTTATGACATGTTCATAAGCTGACTTCGGCTTATCTTCATAAGCTCTCTAGGATAACTTATGAAAATAGGTTATAAACTTACTTGAAAACAGTTTGCCTTTATTTTCTCTTCTTTTATAGAAGGGTCATGCTAAACAGTGCACCTGGTGCACTAGTTAAGCATACCCAAAAAGGAAATAAAGAGACAAAATTAATGCTAGAGAGATAACTTTTTGCATCTTTAACATATTAAATGCACAAATTCCAAAAAAAAGTTTCTATATTAATATTCTATAAGCACTTATCAAATAGTTATATCTTTCTTATGAAGAAAGAAAAGCTTAGGCCTAAATTTGCTTGTTATGTGACATCAATTTCTACTTATATGACATTGATCTGAAAACTTATGTGTGATATGTCCAGGAGCAAACAAACCACATGGATAATTCCATTGAAGAATCAAATATCTATAGAAACATGAATGATGAAGAAATAAACAAGAAGGAACAAAAAGACAAGTTAAATAGTAGTGAGAGTAGTGAAGAGAATTCTACACACCAAATTAGCCAAGAGACTAATTCAGAATCCACCAAACAAATAGATGAGATGGAAACTGTGGAGCATATGGATGAGGAATCAAGAGATTTAGTTGATGACAAAGTAACACTTTGATTCTTTAAAATTGATTTGTTTATGTAATATATAATGTATTAGCTAACACACTTGCATTATGCATCTTTGTTTTGTAAACTCAGCAGGTGCCATCAACAAAGGTAGTTGAAGAAGGTAAACATGAAATAGTAGCAAATGGTAACATCAATGAGGAGTTGCCGCAATCACAAGTCACCGAGCCAACGGTTCGCGACAAAGAAACAATTGAGGGACATATAGAGGATTCATGAAGGCATAAGTGATGCATCTTGCAAGTTGAAAATGCTAAAGCATGATATATATTGCAATTTTCCTCCCTTGGAACTTATTGGCTAAAGAAAGTGGAGATTGCATTATTTAGTTTTTTCTCTCAATTGCAAAATGACTTATAAATTTTATCATAGAGGTTAAACTTGCCAAAGAAAAGAAAGACTAAAGTAAACTGCACAAAAGTGATACCAACTATAACGGCTAATAACAGAATTCGAAGCAAACGAACACCCACCACATGCACAATCCAGCAAATCTGCATACGGGTGCGAAATAACTAACAAGGCTGCCAAAAAAGTATAATATGTGAACGTTCTCGAACATCAAACCCCAGACGAACAAATCTACAAACCAACAACTCAATGTAATGAAATCATTATATATTGAACTTTACCTGCATATGTGAAATTATCTTCATGGTCTGCAGGGCCCCCATGAAATACTTTTGTTTATTTTTGTTATTTTATTTTCCTTTTTTTACATCAAATATTATTTCAAAAAAAAAAAAAACTGCAATTTGTATTCCATTCCCATTATATCCAACATGGTCAACCCAAGAGTGAACAAGACCTAGAACAAATATTAAAGTCTTTAGATTTGGTATGGTGAGAGATTTCCACACTTACCTAGACCTTGTAACATCCTATTTTTGGAGCGCAAGGTTTTAAAATTGTGGTTGTGTTCGTATCAAGAGTTTTGCGATGTTAGTTGTTAGAATTTTGGGTTGCATATTGCAATCTTCGTGATGTGAAATTAATCATAATCGTACAAATCTTATTAATTAAAATTGTTTATACTCTATATAATAACTTAATTTTCGCAACAAAAAAAAAAAAAACTTAATTTTCTAATTCTCTTTTAATAATAACTTTATCAGTGTAATTCTTTTCATAATATTTTAATGAATTTATTTCTTCTAAAAATTAAATTAACCACAAATAAATGCATGTCAATCGTTGTAATGGAGTTTCTTCACAATGTAACCATGAGAATCTTGGAATGGAGAGTTGCTCTCTACCCCAGAGTAACCATTGTTGGACATAACTAGGTAAACAAATATTGTTGTTTGTCTTTCTCCATTATGGTTTTTATCGCCTTGAATCTTGATTATTATTGCTATCCGCTTGATATTGGTTGTAATTCTTTTGCTTCACACATGTTTTCATCGGTGTGATTCACAACAATTGTTGTGAATTCGTCTAAAAACCTGACCAATAAATACGTGATGTGTGGAACAAAAGAACGACAATCAATAATCAAAAGATAACAATAATAATAACAAGCGACAATGATATTGTTTATCCAGTTCGGTCTAATAATGACATACTCTATGAGAGAGCAACTTTCCGTTCCACTAAATCAATCGAGTGACTTTACACAAGATTATTAGAGTTACAAGAATTAGGCTTCAATCCTAATTCTACCCTTTTGTTTCTCTCTAAAATCTAGACTTGTGTGGTGGCAAATCCTAATTTCCTACGTCTTGTTTGCTTTCACTCTCTCATTTTTCTACGAATAAATCAACCTCTCTCTCTATATATAAAAGTCTTAAATATCATTTCAGTCCCTGTATGTTTTCAATTTTTTGGTTTTAGTCCCTGTAAGTTTTTTTTGTTCTAAATTAGTCCTTCAATGTGTTAATTTTTTTCGTTTTAGTCCCTGCCGTCCAATTCCGTTCCAAAAACACTTAGGTGGCAAACAGAGGGACTAAAACCAAAAAAAATTTGCATCCCTAAATCCCAAATTCCTTCATCTTTCTCTTCACTTCCTCTTCATCATCTGAATGTCCTTTCTTCCCTGCAATCTTATATGGCAAGTTGCTCGCGGTTATTAACAGAAAATGTACTGATCTTTGTCATGTTGTTGATGGCACCTAAGGCTTCATTGATTGTGGTTCTGAGTACAGCATTAATGACAGAAGTTGCACTTGGAGGGCCAGTTCTTGTTAACTCGTTTTGAATGTTTGCGAGGCATGAGTTTTGATTTTTAATATTCATGCAGGCTTGTGCAATCAAAGCTTGCATGTCTTGAGTTTGGATTTCTGAGGAAATTTCATCTGGGAATGAGAGAGCCTTATCAAATAATGCTAAAAGGATGAGAATGAAGAGGAAATTTACACGCAGGGCCATCTTTTGGTTGTGACAGAAAACCAGAAAGACAGACAAAAAATTTGCTTATGGTCTTTCAAATAACTTTTTAATTATTTATAAACATTCAAAGTTTGTCTTCAATGTGATCATATTTTAGATCAAATTATGATCAAAGGTATAAATAAGGCTGTGGTTTTTTCTATCAATACTCAACCATAAAGTCAAACTGATAAATTACCTTAAAACAATGTTTTCCCTCTAGACTGCACCTTTGTTTTTTCCTTAATCATTAAGCAAAATAGAGAAATGAAGACCTATGAATCCCAAAGCCACCCTGCTAATATTCTTTGCTTGCTAGTCACAGAAACCTCAAGTTGGATCAGGTTCTAAGTTGCTTTCGCGTTCCTAGCATATTTTGGCCAAGTAATTTAGTTCCTTTTTAGTAGTGAAATTCAACTTCAATTACAAGTGGATATCAAATTATTCTATCTGGGTTTATTGCCTTTTTAGTAAGGAATTTCAAATGTTGAAGAGGAAGAGAAGAGAAAAATGAAGGAATTTGAGAATTTAGGGTTGTAAATTTGTTTTTTTGATTTTAGTCCCTCCGTTTGCCACCTAAGCATTTTTTAAACGGAATTGGACGGGAGGGACTAAAACGAAAAAAATTAACACATTAAAGGACTAATTTAGAACAAAAAAACTTACAGGGACTAAAACAAAAAAATTGAAAACATACAAGGACTGAAATGATATTTAAGCCTATATAAAAAATATATGCCCATTGCTTTAAAATAAAACTGAATCTCATTTTTTTTAAATATATCCAATTTAAAAATAAAGAGAATCTAAGTCAGATATTTTTCAAAACAAATTTTTCCACCCTTCTAACATGCGATTTCAAGGCATATTCCAACCGTTGTTTTGTAATAACGGACTGTTTTTAAATAAACATCATGCAAAACACTCAAAAATATAAATTAAAGATCATGCGAGTTCTAATCAAACATTGTATTATTTCTATGGGGAAAAAAATCATTGGAACATATGATTTTCAATAAAAACTAGTAAAGACTAAAACATATTTGGTACCCCTAACTTAGCTAAGAAGACAAAAACTAAATATACTTGCCAGCCAAATAATCAGCTAGAATAGTAACAATAATAGTAACATCTTCCAAATCTTCATTAATCTTGAGTAGTGGGGTTGAAGGAGTCTTGTAATCACAATCATAAACCTTTTCCAAAACACTTGCGCTATTAGATTTCATGTCAATAAAATTTCCAGAGGTGAAAGAATCTTTGGCTTGTGTAAGACTAAATAAAACATCATCATAATCCATAGAACATGTTATAAAATGTTGTTTTAAATTAGGATCAGTAGTGTTTCCTATGAGAGTGCTGATAAGGGTTTTGGTATCAAAAGCATTGACATGAGCCAAATTAATTAGATATGGGGAAAGACTATTAAGATTTGCACCATCTGTTGCTACACCTGGAATTGAGTTTAGAATAATGGCACAATTATAAGGGGTTTTGTGTTTTGAACAAATGTCATTAACTTGGACAATTTTGTCTGAACAAAAAGATGGAACAAAACATAGAAATAGTGCAAGCACTAGGAAAAAGGGTTTAACAAAGGAATTAACCATGACTATGATGTTTTTTGCTAATGTTTTTTCTTGTGTGTTGTAGGGATTATGCTTGAAACTTGAAAGTTGTACCAATTTATAGGCCAACATTCTTGTGCTTATACAGGTATGTAAAAAGTAGCACGTGATATTTTGCATTTATTAGTAGAAGATTTGGTGTTAATTGGTTACAAAACTTTTTTTCCATATTTTTTTTTTCTTTCCATATCTGCATATTCAAATAAATTAATTTGCACATTAATTAAGATTAATACCTAGTCAAATAAATTAATTTTCACATTAAGATTATTTTCTATAGAAGACGCGTAATTAAGATTTCCTTCCTTAAATATTTAAATTGGATGATTTTCAGGTATATATGATTTTTTTTTTTGCTATGATTTATAAGTTTTTTATGTAAGATATTTAATTATTTTTTTGACACCGATATTTAATTATTTTGATTGTAATAATTTGTAATTTTTTATTGCAGCGTTTTTCTAAGTAACACTCCTATTTTTAACTTATAATAATAATGAATAAAAAAATACTCATTATAAAAAAGAGGAATAAAGCATACTATAACAAAAAATATATTTTCTTGTTATTAATATTTTTCATATCCAAATACTAAGGATATAAAAAATATTAATAACAAGAAAATATATTTTTTTTGTTATAGTATATGCTTTATTATTTTTTTTTTTTTGAGTAATCCTATGTGTGAAGTGACTATTGTGGAATTGTTGAAGAAACAATTCTTCATGCCTTGCGTGACTGCCCTCTGTGTTTCATGTGGGCTTTTTGACCTATATGCCATCTTTTGGGATTTAAATTCCCAAATTGCCACATTTTGAAAATAATTTTTTCAAATGCCACACTTTCTAACCAGCTTTCGGACGAAATTTTTTCCTTATTCACAGTCGCCACATGGTGTGGCGACTTTCTAATGAAGTTTTAAAATTTTTGTCTTATTCTACTGGCACGGAATCTGATGAGATTCTTTGCATTTTTTAATTTTTTTTCTTTCAAAAAACCTTCTTTTAACTCAAACCCTCTTCTAACTCAAACCTTCTCTAACCCTATAACTCTCTTCTAAACCCTAAATAATTTTTTTTTATAAAATTATAAAAAAAATATTTTAAAATTAATAAAAATATAAAATTATAAAAGCCGAAGAAAAAAATTAAAAACTCTTATTTATTTAATATTTAATTATTTAAAATAAGAAAACTCAACACTTGGACAATAATATTTTAACAACTAAAAAAGAAGAAAAATAACTAGTGTTGAATTGATGGACCCGAAACATTTGGACATTTGCTACGAATATGACCAGGTGTTCCACATAACCCACATTTTCTTGGTTGTCTGGGAAAATCGTCCATTTCGGTCCTTATTCGTGAAATACTTGGACGACCTCTTTTGGTTCTTCGCATCGCTTCATTTGCATATAGTGTTATGCCTTGAAAAGATGGCCAAAAATCTTCGTTGCGAACAATTTGAAAAGGTTCGTTGTAAACGTTGAATACAGTAGAAACTTGGTACACTTCGGAGATATAAACTTGGTAGTTTTGACGAACACTGGAACATGCAGCAATGACATGTGAACAAGGTAGATGTAAAGCTTGAAATCTACCACAGTCACAACACTTGTTAAGTAAATCGACCATGTAATTACCCATTGGTCGGCCCTCATTATGGTTGACAGTTTCTTGAACAGAGAAAGTGAGACTCTGTCGGTCAAAATGTGTGACTCTGTGACTGCTGGACTTCTGCACTGCTTCATTAATCATCTTCATGCATTTTTCTGTATATGCCTGACCAGAATTCATTACAGCATTCCACTATTTTCCCCGTTGCACAAATAAATCCACCAACTTGAAGTAGGTTGACTTCACCAAAGCTGTAATAGAGAGGTTTCGAGTACCCTTTAACATGGAGTTCATTGACTCAGCAAGGTTGGTTGTCATGTGACCCCATCGCAAACCATCATCAAACGCTTGTGTCCATTGTCGTCTAGGGATATTGTCGACCCACCTCCCTGCCTCTGGATTTTCACGCCCAATTTCCGCGCGGTAGTACGCCAACAACGGTCTAGTCATTGCATATCCTATATCGCAAAAAAAAATCAAATGTTATGTTAGAGAAAAAAAAATTAAATATTGTAGTAATAAGAATGAGATCATTATCCATATTGATAACTTTTTTTCCGAAGATCCGTATTTTTGAACTGTCTCATGAAATTTTGTGCGATGTGTCGAACACAATACACATGTCCGCACGAGGGATCTTGCCAGCCATTATCCGGATTTTTGTATGCACTTTTTATTGACTCGTGTCTATCCGAAATCAAGCATATTCCAGGTTGGGGTATGACGCTTCTCAAATTTTTCAAGAAAAAACTCCAGCCATCTTTTGTCTCTCCTTCCACTAGAGCAAAAGCGATGGGAAATATATTGTTATTCCCGTCTTGTGCAGTAGCCATCAACAATGTCCCTTTGTATTTTCCGTATAACCATGTTCCATCCACTTGAACAATTGGTTTGCAGTATGCAAACCCTTTAATGCATGGATCAAATGCCCAAAAGAGACGATGGAAGATCCCTGAGTTTTGCAATATATTACCATTTGAATCCACTGCTTGAAGTGTCTCCAACTGTATAACAGTGTCTGGAAGAAATGTTTGTAGCGTTATCAACCATCGGGGAAGCTCCTGATAAGACTTTTCCCAATTTCCATAAACCTGTTCGATTGCCTTATTTTTTCCAATCCAAGCCTTTTTGTACGTTGTTGTAAAATTGAACTTCTCTCGAATGTGTGCAATTATAACTTTCACCTTGACAGATGGATCATTTTCAACGAGAGACTTGGTACTTTCACATATGACATTGGAATTGAGCTTGCGATGATCATGTGACAAAGCAGAAGATGTGCATGTGTGACTTTCCAGACGACCAATTTCCCACTTGTTACCACTTCTTTTTCTCTCTGATGCTCTCAATTTGAATGAACATTGTGGAAATACACATTTAGCAATAAGTCGCGACTTATCGGATTTCACAACATGGTAATCCAATCCTCCGCGATTAATATGGTATTGCCTGATCGCAATAATAAAATCCTTTTTGGAATGAAATTGTTTTCCAATCTCCAAATCACCGTCAACTGGAAGTGTTGGTATGTGACCAATTTCAGCATATTGATCGACATATGCCAAATCTGCGCTTGCCATGTAGCTTGGTGGAACATATGCTTCTATGGGAGTCATTTCATCTTCATCATCGCCCTCACTGTCGCCTGCTTCGTCTTCGCTATCATAAAATGGTTCATCTTCACTCTCATCTTCGAATTCATCTTCGTGATGCTCCTCGGTTGAGTCGAGGTTGATGTCGATGTTGGGTGGTTCAAATGAAGCTTGGTTGTCATGTTGGTAAGTGTTAATTTGAGAATATGACGGTTGATTGGTATTAAATTGAGAAGATGATGAGTCAAAATGATCATGAAGTGTTTGTGTTTCTTGTGAAGGAAATGGTTGACTCGAGGTTGACGGGTTAAAAATATTCAATGACGGCTGACGTTCGTTCAAATTAACGCATAACTCAATCGAACCCATGTCTTTAAATTGGCTATGAATATCAAACATTGCTTCAACGTCATCGTCATCTAAAATTTTCAACGGTTCAAATTGCATAGTGCCATTTCCAAAAAATATCGGATTTCGATAAATAATATCTGATACCTCCATCCCTGAATGATGTTTTTTTTTTCTATTCTATCCTTTAACTCGACCAAACTACTTCTACGACTGACTTTGAATGTTTGGGTTTCCTCACTTTGAAAAAAAATGCCATAAGAGTTTCTTAAAACTTGACCATTATAATAAACATAGACAAATTTGTTTGATGCCATGACAATACAAAATGAAGTGAAAAAAAAGAAGGCTGTGAAAATTTAGTGTTTTTACTATGTCTTTATAGTGTAATACGGTGAATCTATTCTTACTACGTGTTTAGTCTCAATTTTTAAATAGTGATTTGACTGTACAAGCACAATCTTCAGGACTAAATTCAAGATTTGATCTAAACACCCCAGTTAATGAAGAGGAAGAAAAAGAAGAGGAAGAAGAAGAACCGGTTCCTCAATTGCAAGAACTTCGCCAATTACCCCATCGAAATCGACAACCAAGAAAATGTGGGTTATGTGGAACACCGGGTCATATTCGTAGCAAATGTCCAAATGTTTCGGGTCCATCAACTCAACACTAGTTATTTTTCTTCTTTTTTAGTTGTTAAAATATTATTGTCGAAATGTTGAGTTTTCTTCTGTTAAATAATTAAATATTAAATAAATAAGAGTTTTTAATTTTTTTCTTCGGCTTTTATAATTTTATATTTTTATTAATTTTAAAATTATTTTTTTATAATTTTATTAAAAAAAAAATTTATTTAGGGTTTAGAAGAAGGTTATAGGGTTAGAGAGGGTTTGAGTTAGAAGAGGGTTTAAATTAAAAGAGGGTTTTTTGAAAGAAAAAAAATTAAAAAATGCAAAGAATCTCATCAGATTCCGTGCCAGTAGAATAAGACAAAAAATTTAAAACTTCATTAGAAAGTCGTCACACCATGTGGCGACTATGAATAAGGAAAAAATTTCGTCTGACAGCTGATTAGAAAGTGTGGCATTTGGGGAAATTATTTTCAAAGTGTGGCAATTTGGGAATTTAAATCCCAAAAGATGGCATATAGGTCAAAAAGCCGTTTCATGTGTGGATGCGTGTTGTACTGTTGTTCCTATAAATATAAGAGGTGAGTTTTTTATGAGTACTTTGAAGGATTGGATTGGTATTAATTTGAACAATACAAATAATATTACCAATAGAGGATTGTGGTGTGATTTTTGGGCTTTAACTTGTTATTGTTTTTGGAGTTGGAAAAATAAGGAAGCTCATGATCCTCATTTTATAAGACCTGTGAATGCCATTCAACATGTTTTTAAAATGGGTGGGGCGTATAAAGAAGCCATGCACGTGAAGATTTGTCGGACAGTGCTGCCGGTAAGTAATTTTGTTAAACTTAACACCGATAGAGCTAGCAAAGACGGGAAGATTGCAGGTTGTGGTGGTGTTATAAGAGGAAGTCAAGGTGAATGGTTAGGAGGATTTGCTAAGCATATTGACAATTGTAGTGCTTTTGCTACTGAACTATGAGGTCTGGTGGAAGGTTTATGTATTGCTCAAAGATTAGCTAGCCTTCTCCAAAATTGAATTGTGTATATAGATTCTCAAGCTGTGGTTCAAGTAATGGAATCGGGGAGAACTAGAGGAACAACTGAGTATGCTCTGCTCAAAACGATTCGTGGACTTTTGGCTTTGGAGTGGGAAGTGAAAGTATCTCATGTCTATAGAGAGTCAAATAGATGTGCTAATGCACTAGCAAATATAAGATGTTCTTTGAATTACAATATTATGTTTTATGTTGATTGCCCATATGAGATTAAAGACATTATGTCAGCTGATGTATTGGGAATCACTATCCCTAAGATGATTGTTGTTTAGTTTTTTTTTTTTGGACTTTTTTAGCCCTCATGTTTATAAAAACATATATTTTTCATATCCCTTCAAAAAAATATTCATACGATGAAAAGGGAAAACTCGGTGTGTAATATTTTTCACAAGATAAAAAGGAAAAAGTGTGTAGGGACGGAAAAAAGGGGGGGTCGGAAAATGAAATAATAAATACTAAATCTATACAATATATAAAGGGAAAGCATGAACTTTGGTGGTTTTTTTTTCAAACTTCTTCAATTCTTAACTTCCAAAACTAACAAATTTAAATTTATTTGTTTATTTTTAAAAAAATCAAAACAAGAAATAGCGGACTTCTTAACTTCAATAACCAACAAATTTAAATTTATTTGTTTATTTTTTAAAAAATCAAAACAAGAAAGAGCGGACTGATGGGCACGAGAGTGTCCGTCTGGACGCTAGTGAAAAACACATTAAATATACTCAATAAAAAAAAACATTACATTAGTGAAAAAAAATACATTACATTCTTTATCTAAATAATGCACGTCATTTGTCAAAAAAAAAAAAAATGCACGTTATTCCTCAATATCATAAAATTCATCAATAATTGAATATGTGCCAAAATTTTCAACAATCCTTCTCTCGATGTAAGTAATCAAACAGTTGGCTAGAAATTCATCTTTCATCTTATTTCTTAGCCTATTTTTCACAATCTTCATAGCATAATATGAATCTCTCGCTTGTAGCGGTTGAAACGCGAAAAGTCAATATCAAACAAATTAAAGAGTCGTTCAAAGGATAAGTCGAGTTCTTTCTTGTTTCCACCAATTCTTGATAGAGCTCATATAATGTTGATAGATTTCTCAATTCAAAATGAAAAGGAACATCAAGTTCATAGTGTTGAACTTATATTTTAAGATGAAACTTCTCTTGTTTAGTAAAATCATCATCAAGATGTCCCATGAGCTTAACTCAGTTGGTAGGACATTTCATGTAAAGTGCAGGGATCAGGGTTCGAACCCTAGTATGCCCACTTATTTACCTTTAAGAGGTGAAAATTTAGCCACTAGGCTACCTGATAAAAAAATTTAAAAAAATCATCATCAAGATAATTTGTTATGATCCTTTTTGAATCCAAATATGACCTCAAAAAATTAATTCCACCATATTATCACAAAATTGACGATTAATCTTTTAACACATCTATCAAATATCAATATATTATACATACATAACCATATACATATCTATGAAATATGATTTTTTCCTTTCCTCTCCTCTCCTCCCAAAATGATCTCATTATCTCCGAACTCCCAGAGATGTGTGTTACAATAAGATTTTCTAATTTAACTAACCTTTATTTTGTAGGAAAGAAAAAGATAAGAAAGAAATAAAAACACGGAAACGAATATATGTACTCTTTTCGAAATTCTTTCTATAGCTCAAGATATAAAACGGGGTGGGTGGGTGTACGAGTAAAAATACAAGGGTGCAAAAAATAACACCGAAACCCATTCCTAACCCGAACCCAAACCGGTTCGTTCTCGGTCCCGCTCATTGCTTCATCAATCAATCTCGCTCGCTCCATTACCAATTCGTGTTACAGCATGAGTTCTTCAGCCATTAGAGATCTTCAACGCGAATTGGAGAACAAAGCAAACGATCTCAGCAAGCTTCAAAAGGGTAACAACTTTCACTCTTTCATCAATTTCATTCATTCCTTTACTCTTCTCTCCTAATTCCTTCAAAAATTCGATGATACCTTTATGCAGATATTGCCAAAAATCACCAAGTCAGAAAGAAGTACACTATCCAACTTGGTGAGAATGAACTCGTCCTTAAGGTACCCTACCTACCTACCTACCCTTAAACGTGTTTTTTTTTTTTTTTTGTTAGTTGGTTTGATCACTTAAACTATAGGATTGATATTAGGGATGTAATTGTAATTTTGATACATTTAGGATTGAATAAACCATTAATTTTGTTCCTAAATTATCAATCTTTCTCTAATTTGGTCGCGAAGATGTTTGGTTCTGCTGTGAGAAAAAATGATTTTGAGTTAATTGATTCTGGCAAAAATTAAGTTGAAAAAAATGATTTATGTTTGAATATATTCATGTAAAAGTGAGTTGAACATGAATATATTTCTATTTGAGTGTAAAAATCAATTCTCGAATTAGAAATTACAATTTTTAGCTTCAAATAGAAATGATTCTGGAGCCAGAATCAATTCTACTCTAGAGGAACCAAATATGTCAAAATCAATTTTATAGCTCTAAAACCAATTTTGGCCTACTAGTGGAACCAAACATGCAATTAGTATATTTCTATAGTTCAGGGACCAAATTGGAGAGAGATTAATAGTCCACGGACCAAATTTAAATTGACAGCTCGTCACACATTTAGGATCAAAATGACTGTTTGGTTTTTGTTGTGGTTAACTGGTTTTTTTTTTGTTGTTTTTTATTGTGTTTTTGTTTATACAGGAGTTGGATTTATTGAGAGAAGACGCAAATGTTTACAAGTTGATTGGCCCTGTACTAGTTAAGCAAGATTTGGCGGAGGCCAATGCTAATGTCCGCAAGAGAATCGAATACATTTCAGCTGAACTGTAAGGCTTCTTTTCTATTTTTTATTTTCTTTATGTTGGAGGTTTCTTTAGTGTATGATTTAATTCATCTTCACTGAAAAATGATGTGTTTCATAATTGAGTTAAAATCTGTAGATAACATACACCACTGTCGCACCCTCCTCATTCCATATTAACTATGATTTTGACTATCTTGGTCTCCTGAAGATTTGTTACACGATTTTTTTTTTTTGCTTCCTATAAATGATGAGGTGGTTTTTCATTTAAATAATAATTTTATAATTGCTATGATTAGTTGATTACCATAGGCTTGTTTTTTTAGATATAAGATTTAAGAGTTATTTGGTCAATTAGACAAATCTATTGTTTCAAAGTCTTTGCCAATGTTTATCTGTTATGGTTAGTTTTGCATTTAAGTATTTGGCATTAAGGATCAGAAATGTTAATCCTCCACTAAAATTTGACTAGTACTGAGGAGTTTGGATAGTTTGTATGAAGTCAAGGTTCAAGTTTTTATCTATTGTTAAAAAAGTAAGATCAGAATGGGAATGAGAAACAATGAAACTAGTTTATTTGAATGATTTTCATATACTATGATTAGATACTGTAACAGTGAGGCCTTAGTCTTGCCATACTGTTGGGCTAAAGTCTCGCCTTCATCTTTCTTATAAGAAGAAACTCCCTATAAGGAAGGTTGGGAGAATTAGGAGAGGAGCAGAGGGTAAAACCTTCCTGATCTGTCAAATAAAGATATAGGTCATTTTGTAATAGATAATTAATTTCGGCTAATTAGTTACGAAAGATAAGGAAGGGAATAAAAGGGTGGCACAGAGAACCATAAATGTGTGTGATTGGACTATTGGAAGAGGAGAGTTCAAGTCGTGCGAATACTTGAGTCCTTTCGTCCATTCAGTTCATTACAAAATTCTTCCTTTCTTTTTCTCTTGGGACAAAAAATTCTTCTTTCTTTTATCTCCGCTTTCTGATAGCAACAACGGGTGAAAATATTACTAGGCATAGGAAATTGGCACCTCACCCAACACTGTTTTGCCGCTAGCATTTGTCAGCTCATTCCAGCTTTCTCTCTTTTGTGTAATTTTCTCTCTACCGCTCTTGTTACGTTCATAAGCCATTAGTTAGACTGAATTCCTTCCTTCAGACTGTGGATAAAATACGCAGAGTACGGTCATCCAGCAAGCATCTCACTTATTGAAGATATGTTAGCTACTCAAACACATCTCCTTCACGGATTCCACCATATAGCTCGAGTATTTCACCTTTGAGTTTACCCAAGTCGATTCGGATCCTTTATCAAGCACATATGTGGAAGACAAAAAAAATGAATAGTTGGCCCTTCAATACATACTGAGCCAAATTTACCTGAACTTTCGAACTTGTTTCTTGAACCCGAAAATTGACTTCTGCTTAGGTACCTCATATTGGGGGTGGGCTGCTTCTGTGTTAGCAGGTCTTTTTGAGCGCATCAGGACTCCTAACATTACCCAAATGTGAAGATAGCTTTTTTTTTAACGGCAATGTGAAGATAGCTTTGGGAATCAGAAGCAGACGTTCAAGAAACCTTTCCTCATTTTCATCTTGAAGGTGGATCTTAAAATTTTGAGGGAGTGGGATATTAATAGATAGAAATCCCTGTTAGGAAGGTTTATGTTTGGAGAAATTAGACATGGGAGAGGAGTAGAGGATTCAACCTTCTAGGTCAGTCAAATAAAGTTACAGGTCCATGTAATCGATAACTACTTTGATTAGCTAGTTAGGAAAGCTAAGAAAAGGAGTAAATGAGAGCGACAAAGAAGTGTAACACGACAAGTGATTAGAATATTGGGAAGTGAAGAGTTTAGCTCTCTCGGAAATGCTTGGCAATTCTTTTAGGAAAATGCTTAGTAGTGCCCCCGGGGCACTAGTTAAGGAAACCAAATATAGTAAAGTTACATTGGAACTTGTGTAGTCAATATTTTTAAAATATAAAAAATGCTATTTTCAATGCAAAATTTACCTTTTTTGTTTCCTCAACTAGTACCCCGGGGCACTAGTTAGCATGACCCACTCTTTTATTCAGTTCAATACATAATTATTTTCTTTTGTTTTCTCTCTCTTCTTTCTGATCCAGTTTCTACCACTTGCTTTGTATTTCAAGTCCTCGTTGTTTCACAATAATGCATATTGTTTGATGTAGCAATCCATTTTGTTTTAGAATATCATTTTGTTACTATCTAAATGCATTTTTGTTAGGATTTCTTAGACGTGAACTCCCGTTTCCTGCCAGTGGATATGCATAATAACCCTGCATTCTAGTCTGCTTTGACATGAATTTTCTTTCCTGACACCTATCGATTTTGTTTCTTTGTGAAATTTCCACGTGTTATTATTTTAGTATGGCTTTTCAAAGTTGTATGGATGTATTTGAATATCTAAGTGCTACCGTAAAAAAATTATACACGAAAATAACATTTAGTAGGACCTGCTTAGATATCTAAGCATGAAAATATGAAATAAGCTGAGTTGTTTAACTTGCCTATTTGTGCGTTGCAAATATTTTCATAATCAATCCCAAGGCCCTGCTAAAAGACATGGGTTGTTCAGGCAATTGACACTAAACATCAAACTTGTCAAGTTCTTTTGACAAGGCTAGGAACACCACCCTAAACCAACATCAATCCTCATTTTCTCCAGTTACCCTCATTGTAATAGTGTTTTGTTGTTTGCTGGATTGCTCCATGCTTGATGGTATTGTTTTAGGTTTTGTTATGGTGTAGTTGGTTTTGGTATCTTGTGCGTTACTATTTTTATTCTAATTATTATCATCGTCATACTTAAACTTATATGGTCTTTGTATATCAGGAAGCGTCTTGATGCAACTGTTCAAGATTTGGAAGAGAAGCAGAATAGCAAGAAAGATACGGTTTGTAACTTTTACTTGCTTTTTAAGTTTTAGCTATAAGATTACTTCTCATGGAAAAAAAATTTCAGAATAACATTTGGTACATGCTAGCTACTAGATAGGCCTCTAAGGGTATGTTTGGATGTACTATTTTGGAGCGGAGGACTTAATTTTATTTTTTAAAATTAAGGAAGCTATAAAATGTTTCTAAAACTTAAGTGAAATTGAAATGTCATCCATCATGTTATACTTTCAATTTATTTAAAATTTTAAATATATACCATATTGACTTAACTCTCAAAAACCTTCCAAAACCCTCAATTCAAACATACCCTAAGGTTGTGTTTGCGAGTTGGATTTTGAGGTGAATGCATTGGAGGGCTAATTCTATATTTTAATATATATTTGATATTTTAAAAATACTAAAAGAACAACATGATTCATGAACATATATCATGTTCTTTTATTTTTAAATATCGAATATATATATATATATATATATATATATATATATATATATATATATAAATTTAGACTTAGCCCTCCCCTCCAAAACCCTATGCAAACACACCCTAAGAGTCTGTTTGAGAGTTTGGAGTGGAGTAGAGAGCAAGTGGGAACATGTTATGTTTATAGTCTGTCTCATAATGCATCTATTTATTTGTATCTAAACCAATCCTATATTAATTTTATGTTTATAGTCTCTGTCTCATAATGCATCTATTTATTTGTATCTAAACCAATCCTATATTAATTAGTCTTTTTACTGCTCTAGTTGCTGCTATACACAAGAGTATTTTAGTCAAAGAAGATTATTTCATCTTGAAAATTAGTATATTTAATTATTTTTAAAGAGTTATGGCGTAACCTTAAATGACACATAATTATGTTTCCATTTGCTTGAATCGATGTGTTAATTTCTGCTTGTGCTGTATCCATTTGTAAGCCTTGGATGATATTTAAACAACAGTTTGCATATAATTACTGTCATATTGCAGATACTCAAATTGCAACAAAAGATGCAATCTCTTCAGGCTGGGAAAGGAAAGGCATAGTTATGTCTCCAATTGTTTGAATATTGTAACTTTACCGTTCATAGGTGGTGATTAGTATTGTGCTTATTTTATTTTTCAATGTAACTTTTGATGTCAAAGCAAGAAAGATTAGCAGCCACTCTCACATGTTAGTTTTGCTCAAACAAACACACTTTTAGATGAATTATATGATGTTTAGCATTTTGTTTCATTATTATGGTTTAAATATCTTTTTTGACACAATTCAATTTGACACTTGCTCAAAAATTAGGCAATGAGCACAATTCGATTTGACACTTGTTCCACAAATTTAAAGTGATTGTATTCATTTTTCGTTTGCTTAAAAAAAGTGATTGTATTGAAAGAAATCCGTCTAAAAAAATTGTGGGATTTGTTGGAATTCAAGTTTACATCAACCGCATTAACTAACCTATTGATGATGAAAATGAGATTGCACTTGCCGAAGATAAAAGATAGAAAATGAGCTTGGTATCTAGACTTTTGAATGGAAGGGACAATACCAAAGATGAAGAACAAATACTATTTTTGTTGGCTTCGCTGCCAAAATCTTATAAACCACTTGGGCATTCAATATTAGCAGGACAAGTACACTATAGCTAGACGGTTAAGGATAGGGTGCATTCACTTTGGCTGTACAGTCATGCAATCACCTAATTTGATGGTCAAGATTTAAAGTTCACAAAATAAATAAAAGACACAAATTTAATGGGTTGTTGAGATTCACCTGCAGTCACTATTTGACTGCAGGGAATCCAGGTCCAAGCTAGACGAAGTGATGAGTTGTCATTAAAGAAGAGTCAACAAATGATAGGTTGATAAGTCTTCCAAAGACAATCAAATACTAGTAACTAAAAGTTCAACCAAAAGACACGAGTATAGTCAAATGTCATTATTGTGAAGAGTTTGGCCACATACAAGTTAAATGTCCAAAATTCATGGAAAAATTGCGAACCATAAAAGAGAAGACATAAAAGTTGAAGAGTGTTTATTCTGCAAATGTGGTTAGTTATGAGGATGACATTTTCTTGGAGAGGATGAAATTGATAACAACGGAAGAAATGTGAAACTCTTGATGAATGGATGATATGTTGTGTCAAAGTGGTTACTCATTCAAGTCGCACATCAAGTAGAATATATGGGTTAGTTTGAGGTTTTTTCACCACAACAACTCACTTTTGAGTGCATTGGAGACTTGAGTAGTTGACTAGTTGTGTGTTTTGAGAGAGTTTACAATTTTTCATAAAAAATTTATAACTGATATGATTTGCAATATGATTTGCAATTTCTTCTTCGATAATAATTGCATTTGCATTTTTTTTCTTCTTGTTTTGGGATTTAATTGTTTGTTTTCCAAGAAGTGACAATGTTGAAATTTTCCACAATCAGTCATTCAGTGCTGCTCAAAGGGACGGTAATTGAATGGATGATAGTTTACCACTTCTTGTTTCATCATCTAAAGTGTTCTCATCTCCGTCCCCATTCTCTGGTTCGGGGAGTATTATCCCTCCATCTGCATCCCCGCGGATCCTCACAGCTTCCATCAATCTTAAAAAACAAAAAAATTATATTATTTTCAATCAAATTAGTTGTAAAAAAAAATAAAGCCTAATTATAGAACAAATAAAAATATTATTGTGAATCTTGCGCTAGTAATAAATATCATATATAAACAAATGTATACATATATAGTGTGAAAATATAATTAAAAGTAATTTATAAAATACTTAATATACATTTACAAATGTTATTTTAAAGATTTTGAGGACGGAGTCTCCGTGGGGCGGAGGCCAAATTACCGTCCCTGTCACCAAATCCTATCTCCACAAGAAATATTTCCCATCTTCAGGTTCCCAAACGGGAGAATCTCCGTAGAAATCTCCATTTACAAATGAAATGATATAATTTTTCAAATCTCTAACTTTTTACTTAATAATAATGAAGTCAGTATTTTATCTCTTTATATATTTTATCTCTTTATAGTCATTTTAGTCTTTCAATGTGTACTTCGCTGTCATTCTGGTCCCTCAATGAGCAAAAATTACAAAACAATCCCTCAATTAGAATTCCATTAGTCAATTTAGTCCAAACTGTTAATTTGGCCGTTAAAGTGAACAAAAACACTGATTTGTCCCTTTTTTGGACACATGTCAGCATGGTGAAGTGACATTAGTTTACAGGTAGCTTATGACATGGCGTGAGGGACTAAAATGATAGTGAGGGGACTAAAATGACAGTACGAAAAACAACAACAAACTGAAGAACAACAACAATAAAGATTGAAACAGAGATAAAGAGCAAGAAGATTAACAACAACAGCAATAGAAAAGAAAGATGAAGAATAAGATCTGGGTTTTAGGGATTTCAATTGGGAATTTTTGTTTAACAAATTGAAGAACAACAACAATAAAGATTGAAACAGAGATGAATGTAGCGGCTGGAAAATTTCCATGTAACAATGAAGTCGCCATCCACGTTTATTTATCCCAAAGAGGGAAAGGAAAATACCGCGAAAACCTTTGGTTAGCATGGTTAAAAAACCATGGCGGGTTCGGGAGTTGGTTGTGCGAGAGGAAGGTGTTAGCACCCCTCGCACCCGTTGTACTCAACGGGAACCGTTCAAGGGTTAAATGTTCGATTGCTCTAGGTTTGCATTAACTGCTCAAATACTGGTTATCTGCCTATTAGATTCTACTCCAATTATTAATTAAACAAAAAAAGTTTTTTATTAACGAGTTTGACGGTTGTAGGAGTCCGCTCCTACGTATTCCCATGTGCAATGGGAAACTCAAAACTCACGTAGTTATGGTAAAAAAAGTTTGTGGGTTTGTTGTTTTTAGCGGATAATATTTATTTCGTATTCCGCTGATACAACAATGCTTGTATGTCCTAATCAGGAGCTTAAGTTGTGTATGTGTCAGAGGAATAGATAAAACATGTATCCATTTTTGGAGAAAGAGTTGTTAACGGACGATGCTTATTTCGCATTCCGCTGATACAACAGTGCTTGTATGTCCTAATCAGGAGCTAAGCTTTGAATGTGTCAGAGGAATGGATAAAGCATACCTCCATATTTATTTGAGAAAAAAAATAAAATTAAGTGGGTTGGATTGATTTTAACGATTTGGAGCGAGGACGATCCAGTGCCATGAGTCATACGTCAGGGGCCTAGACCGTCCGGGGTGAGAAAGCCATACGTCAGACTCCTCCTTTTTCACTCATTATTACGAAAATGTTGTTTTAGTATTTTATTATGAAAACAAGAACCAAACAGACCAAGCAAATATGGAGAAATGAGAGAAGCAATCACAATAGTAATATCAATTAATAATGAACAATCACATAAATGCATGAATATGAAATGATACATGGATGAGATAAATGAATGAGTATTAAGTAATTTAAATAAACAAGTTTAAGCAACGAACAATGGACAAAATACTTAAGTAAACTAATTAAACTCTAAAGAGAATTAAACAAGATGATTTATAATATGGGACATAAATTAAAGTGAAGAATTGATGTTGGAACAAATTTATTAATGCAAAGAATTTGAACCAAATAAGCTAAAGAGCTTTTGGTTCAAATAAGCACTTATTCACATAAGCTAAAAAGCAATTAAGTTTGAGAGAGGACTTGTGAAAATAAGTCACAAAAATTTGGGAAACATTTGTATACAGTAACCACTGTATATGAATTAATTTCGTGCAAAAATTTGGGTCAAATAAGCTAAAGAGCTTTTTGAAATCCAAATAAGCACTTATGAACAAAACAACTTAATTCAAAATCACTTATGAAAATAAGTTTAAAATTTGGAAAAACAGGTTTGTATACAGTAACCACTGTATATGAATCAATGTTGTGCAAAAATTTGGTTCAAATAAGCTAAAGAGCTTTTTGAAATCACAAATAAACACTTATGAACAAAACAACTTAATTCAAAATCACTTATGAAAATAAATTTGAAATTTGGAAAAAAGGTTTGTATACAGTAACCACTGTATATGAATCAATGTTGTGCAAAAAATTTGGTTCAAATAAGCTAAAGAGCGTTGGGTTCAAATAAGCACTTATCAAAATAAGCTAAAAAGCAATTAAGTTGAATAATGACTTATGAAAATAAGTCAACAGTTTTAGATTAAAAAAATCTGATCATGTATTTAATTTAGTGCAAAAATTTGACTTAAAGAAGCTAAAGAGCTTTTTGGTTCCAATAAGCACTTATCAAAAATAAGCTAAAAAGTCATAAGTTGCAGAGGGGGGTGTCAAAACACAAATCAGGGGGGTGCAGAAAGCAAACTAGTGATTCTGTGTGGGAGGCCAGTGAGGCGCATGATATGGGCAGCAGCTAGGGGCTCTCGGATTTAATCAGATGGCTGTGATTTAAAATAACTATAAACAGATATGGGCCTTACATTCAATCTAATGGCTGTAGTTTAAACTTAAAGGGGGAGGCAATGACGTGCTGACACGTCATCGTCTTCAGCCCCAAGCCTTCAACCTCACAAACCCAGGATCAAGAACACGATGAATGCAACCCACAACAACCCAATCGGCCAAACAACTCAAATTCGCGATTTCTCACCGAAAATTACAAAAGAATATACTACATTGCACGATTTTTCGCGCTAATCATGAATATAGTCTTAGTTTTCTCTAACAACACTTAGAAAGCAAAAAACGATGGCATCAAAGTTTCAAGCAAAGTTTCAAAATATCACAGTTTAGCACAAATTTATCATCCAGAAAGCTCTAAAACATGTTAAATAGCATGAATTCGTGAAAACCTACTTGTTTAGAGCTTTGTTTCTACCTATTGGTTCCAAGCTTTCTCCTAGCTACTTTGAGCTCCAAGCCTTTGATTCTTTCGTGTTATGAAGATTTGGTGATGTTGTTTGAGTTACTGGAATTATTGGATGAAGGTTTGAAGAAGGAAATTCGTGATTTGGTTAAGTTTTGAGTGAGATTGAATTTTTTTGAAGAATGAAGAAAAATGAGAGAATTTTTGGTTTGAGATCAAGTTTTCAGATTTCTCTCTCTGTTGCTTCCAATCTCCTTCAGCTGCTGATCACAAGAATGAAGGCTTATATAGTGTGGGATTAGGTTTAGATGAGGTGGAGGTTTGTCGAGGGAAAATGGGAGAATGCAAAAAAGTGATTTTTTTCTTTTTTTTTTTTTTTTGATTTTTTTTGTTGATTTTCATGGGATCCAATGATTGGTGAGGTGGAGAGGAATAGAGTTTTTTTTGTAATTTTTTTTTGGTTAATGGATAATGCTCACAAAATAAATACACATTAATAATAATAAAATATAATTTTTTTTTGAATTTTAAATTAAAAATAAACATAATAATGCAAATGATATGAAAAATGCAATTTATTAGAAAAATGAATTTTTTTTAAATTTTTATGCAAAATGTTGATTAAATGCGAAAAGAAAAAAAAATTATTACATGGGGAAAAATTGGAGTATGACAATGAAGAGCAAAAAGATTAACAACAACAGCAATAGAAAAGAAAGATGAAGAATGAGATCTGGGATTTAGGGATTTCAATTGAGAATTTTTTTTCTATTAACATTTTAGAACAACAACAAACTGAAGAACAACAACAATAAAGATTGAAACAGAGATGAAGAGCAAGAAGATTAACAACAACAACAATAGAAAAAAAAAGATGAAGAATGAGATCTGGGTTTTAGGAATTTCAATTGGGAAGTTTTTTCTATTAACATTTTAGTCCCAACAACATGTAGATTGATTTGCTCTTTTGATGGAAACCAACAACAAACTGAAGAACAACAACAATATAGATAAATGTAAAATATATATGATATATCATGCTATGATATATGATATATGATGATATGATATGACACAAAAATGTGTTTATATAAGTTAGGTTAATTTTTTATTTTTTTTATATAGATATATAGATAAATGTAAAATAGTGTTTACCCTCTACAATGTTAATGAATGTTGATTTACTTTTTTATAATATATTTTTTCCATTACCTCTTGTAATGTTAAGATTTCATCTTTTTAGCCTTTATTAAATATGGTGGCTTAAGATTCCGCATATATAATCATGTGGCATGTTCAATGTGGGGGATAAATTGAAATTCGCTAACATTTCAAGACCAAAATGACAGAACCTTATACCAACATATTCAATGAGGGGTCAAAAGCATGATATCTTCATATTACAGGAGATAATAAAATTACAGAAAATAAATCAAAATTTGCGCGGGGATAAACACTATAATTTTATTTTTAATCAAAGTTAGCACTTTTTATTAATATAGTAATATTGATTTGTATACAAGAAAGATAATAACTTTTGCACGTTTGGATTTTATTTTGTTCTGATTTTAGGTGAAGTGCACTGAAAATTCTGCATGCTTAGGCAATCATGTGAGTGTGGTTATCACTGATGAGTGTGCTGAATGTGGCTCAGATGCTCAATATCATTTTGATTTGAGTGGCTAAATGATATTGAGCGGCAGTGCTTTTAGTTCCATGGCAATTTCAGGTAGAAATGAAGAGCTACGCTATGCTGGGAAACTGGGCATTCAACATAGAAGGTGGGATCTAAAGCTAACTTTTTAATTTATGTAACCACAATAAAAAATTAATTATTACTTAAATTATTCTCATTATGAAAAATAAATTAGTTCATTAAAAAATGAAAATTCACATTTTAGGTATCCAATCTATCGATCAAAATATTTTATTCGCTATAGCGATCAATTTGCCCAAAAACATTTTAAATCAATTGCTAATTCGGTTTTTAAATTTGCCGCTAAATGAGTTAATGACTGATTTAGTGATTGATTTACTAAATGTTGCTAAATGTCTTTTCTTTTTGTTTTTTTTTTTGACACACAAATGTTGCTAATTGTCTAAATCACTAGTTTTACTTTTGGTATATAATGTTTTTTTTGAAGAGGCTAAACTTGGTATATAATGTTATCGATCTATTTTACATTTTTATATGCTAAATTGTTCGGTATAGACAGTTTTCTGAAATAGTTAGCATTTGCTTATTTTTATAAAATACGAGATCAAATTTTACATTATTGTCGTAAAGAAATGTTAAGAATATTTTCTTTTCAATACTCTCTTTAACATTTCTTCTTCGTTAGAAATTGCATTCACATTTTTTTTCATCTTGTTTTGGGATTTAATTGTTTGTTTTCCAAGAAGTGACAATGTTGAAATTTTCCACAATCAGTCATGCAGTGCTACTCAAAGGGGCGGTAATTGAGTGGATGATAGTTTACCACTTCTTGCCCCACCATCTAAAATGTTCTCCATCTTCGTCCTCATTCTCTGCTTCAGGGAGTATTATCCCTCCATCTTCATCTCCGCGGATCCTCACAGCATCCATCAATCTTAAAAAAAATAAAATCAAATTTATATTATTTTCAATCAAATTAGTTGTAAAAAAAGAGTAAAGTTTGATTATAGAACAAATAAAAATATTATTGTGAATCTTGTGATAGTAATAAATATCATATATAAGCAAATGTATACATATATAGTGTGAAAATATAATTAAAAGTAATTTATAAAGTACTTAATATACATTTACAAATGTTATTTTAAAGTTTTTGGAGACGAAGTATCCGTGGGGCGGAGGCCAAATTACCATCCCCATCACCAAATCCCATCTCCATCTTTAGGTCCCCAAACGGGAGAATCTCCGTAGAAATTTTTATTTACGGATAAAATTGGCATCCCTATATATATATATATATATATATATATATATAATGTTGGTGTTTTGTATGTTGGCATCATTTTGCTAAAACAAATATACAAACAGGATGTTTGATGCAATGTTCCAACATCTGGGAAACAGGATGTTTGATGCAATGTTCCAACATCTGGGACGTCTGCAGAATGCTTTGATTTCGTGTCATAATTACGAGATTTATTTATATAAGGAAACCACGTCCTTTTACTTGTGCACCAAGACGTGGGTTTGACCAGAATCAATGTTGTGATTATTTCCTAAAGATATTTATATATTTTTAGGAAACTTTGTATTTGGTTCCGATATATATATGGAAATATTTATGGAAACAATATATTTGATTCAAGAATATGTGAGCTGGAGATTTTCGTGGATCAATGTGTTTCTGAAGCCCAAATTGAAGATTAATCTTGTGCTACTTCAGAATATAAAAGCAAGGACGAAAAACCTAACTCATTGACTTGAGCCGTCATTGAAAATATAGAGTTTTTAGGGTTTTGAGTCTATGTTAATTGTGAGCCTTTCTTGTATCACCTTGATGCAAGCTTAGAACTGTGTTATTGAGTTGTATTGTGTAATCTTCTCCAAAGCTTTGAAGCACGGAGTAAGGTTTGTTTTCTTGTATCACTCTAAGCCTTTAGGTACGAGTGTTCTAGTTTCTAGGAGTGTGTCTCCACCATATGCTTTTGTTTGTGATTGTAAAACAGTGCTGACTGTACTGTTGTGTTAGGAAGTGAGCGGAGGTTCTCATATCTAGGAGTTCCTAGGTAGAAGTTGCACGGGTAGTGTCTAGGTGATAAGACGTAAACGGGGCGTTTGCTGAGGTCTTTGAACTAGGGCTATTATAGTGGATTTCCTTCCTGGATTGGTATCCCCCAGATTAGGTTGCTGTTGTGCGCCGAACTGGGTTAACAAACATACCGTGTTGTTTACTTTCTGTCATTTATTTTCAGTTGTCTAAATTGCTTATCGTCAGGTGAATGTTCCAACATTACATTCAACATCGAAAGTGTTGGAACATCCCATTCAACATCTAGTTCCAGCGTGCCGAAATTTCAATTGATATCAGAGCAGGCACCCTATTTTATTTGGGTGAGATTCAGGAATATTTTCTGGTACTATGGAACAGGGAGGAGGATTTGTTGACAGACCGCCCCTTTTGGATGGCACCAACTATGATTATTGGAAGTCGCGTATGGTGGCTTTTCTAAAATCTATGGATAGTCAAACTTGGAAAGTAGTTATCAAAGGTTGGGAACACCCTGTGGTGAGGGGCACAACTGAATTGAAGCCAGAAGAGAACTGGACTAAGAAAGAAGATGAACTAGCTCATGGAAACAACAAAGCATTGAATGCACTATTTAATGGTGTTGACAATAATATGTTCAGGTTGATCAAACAATGTACTGTTGCCAAAGATGCTTGGGAGATTCTCAAGAACACTCATGAAGGGACGTCCAAGGTGAAAATGTTAAGACTTCAACTTCTCACCACCAAGTTTGAGAATTTCAGAATGAAGGAAGATGAGTGTATACATGATTTTCATTTGAAGGTGCTTGATTTTGCTAACTCATTTGATTCACTAGGTGAAAAGATGTCTGAAGAAAAACTTGTGAGAAAAATTCTCAGGTCTCTACCTAAGAAATTTGACATGAAAGTTACAGCCATTGAAGAAGCTCAAGATATATCAAGCATGAGAGTGGATGAGCTTATTGGGTCGCTTCAAACATTTGAAATGGCTATCAATGATAGATCCAAAAAGAAGAACAATACCATGGCATTTATCTCCAACACTGATGATTGTGATTATGATGAGATTCAATGTGACATGGAGATGAATAAAGAAATTGATAATGCTATTGTAGAGCTTCGAAG
The DNA here is from genome assembly GCA_030408175.1 of Trifolium repens. Classification (NCBI taxonomy): domain Eukaryota; kingdom Viridiplantae; phylum Streptophyta; class Magnoliopsida; order Fabales; family Fabaceae; genus Trifolium; species Trifolium repens. The sequence goes on from CP125841.1 coordinate 7,242,883, forward strand.
GCAGCTCAAACAAGCCTGGAGACGAGCTGACAAAAGATCAAGACCAAATGTTCAGAACATCCGATTCAACATCAGCACTCAGCCAGATAATCAAAAGAAGGTGACATCGGATGACGAGATTACTCAACCTAAAGGAGTCCAGTGTCATGAATGTGAAGGATATGGTCATATCAAGTCTGATTGTGCTACCTATCTTAAGAGACAAAAGAAGAGCTTGGTAGTTTCTTGGTCTGATGAAGATGATTCTGAAGGTGAAAGTGAGTCAACCAAACATATAAATGCTCTAACTGGTATTTGTATGTCAGATGCAGAGTCATGTGATGAAGATCTAACCTATGAGGAGCTGCTTGCAGCGTCCAAAGAACTATATGAGAAAGATTTGGAGATTTGCAAGGTTCTGAAGAAACAAAAGAAAACCATCAACAAGTTGTTGAGTGAGAAGGATGAGAACCTGACCAAGATAACTGATCTAACTGATGATGTAACTCAATTGAACTCTCAGCTAGAGAATATGAAGAAACAAGTTAGGATGTTAAACTCTGGAACAACTGTGCTAGAGGAAATTCTAGGGTCACAAAATAAAGAAAAACCAAAGGGGATAGATTTTGATTATAGAACTATGAACAACTCTCAGCAAAACAAAGAGAATAAGTTTGTTCATGCTGTAAATGAGTATGAACCTACATCAGGGAAGCAAATGTTGAAACATTCTCCTCAACATCATGGTTCTAATGTTAGAAGAAGGTCTCAAAGAAGGGTATGTCATCATTGTGGAAGGAAAGGACACATAAGACCTTTCTGTTTCAAGTTGTATGGGTATCCTGAGTGGTATCAGCAAGCAAAAGCTGAACCTGAAGTGATAAATGTCAAAAAGGAATGGAAACCCAAAGAGGGCTCATCTTCTCTAGTCACCAAAGCAACCCCCATTACTACTGTTCCAGAAATTGCCGCAAAGAAGAATAAAACATCAACTGTGAAGAATGGAACATTTATGCCTGTAAGTGATTCTCCCTTTGCGTCTATTAATGTCCATTTTGGTACTGTTGGGAATAAAGATTATCCTGTTGTTGTCAAGAAAACTCACACTATGACAAGTCTCTTCCTTGACCCTATTAACCCTCAAAATGTCGAAAAAAATGTTGATACTTATGAAAAAGGGTTTGTAGTTTCAAATGTTGAAACCTCTGATAAATTTGTTACTGAAACCATGTCACTAGTAAAGCCTAAATCTGATAAAACTCTAGGACAAACTAGTTTGATTGTTGCTACTAAATGTGCCAATATGTCACCTACCAAGGTTGTTGGTTCTTTCCCGAGTATCCACCAAAACTGTTGTTGATGTTGTTATTGCCTCCCCCCCTTAAAGAATGGTTTGTCTAATTTGTTGTTAAAAAGGGGGAGTAGTTAGTAGCTTTATCTGTTACTATCTGCAATGTTGTGTATGATGTTGAGACATGTGGTATGCTGTGTTAATATGTGTTATGTACTCTGCAATGTTCTGGTACTCTCTGTTGTTTAATGCAAGAAGTTCTGTTTGGCTTTATTTGTGGCTAAAAAGGGGGGGGGGGGGAGATGATGCAGTAGTTACTGTAGTTGTGTGAATGTTGTGCCTGATGTTGAAACATCTGCATGCTTGCTTATGCATGTGTAGTTGTTCTCTCTTATGCATTAATTCAGAGGGAGTGGTAATCTGGTACTGATATTGAGTTGTGATAACTTTCATTTATGCTGCATTGAGGGGGAGTAGTTATTTGAGCTGATTGTGATTTCTGATATGTGTGTTGTACTGTATGCCTGATGCATTCATTCAGGGGGAGTAGTACTCTACTTCTAGTATTGCTCTACATGTGTTAGTTTGAGGGGGAGTACTAGTTTGAGGGGGAGTACCTCTGTGTTATGATGTTCTGAATGATGTTGAAACATTCTGGTTCTGATGTATGTATGAGAGTTTATTTCTCTCTGAGACCCTCAAAGGCTAATGTTGTGATATGTTTCTGCTGTTGATTGCCTCTGATGCTCTTTAGTGATACAGTTTTACTCTTGTCTGCTATTTTCTCAATTGAGAGGTTCTCTTGAAGATAGCTTTGAAGATGTGTTACTTTTCTTCATGACTGTGTGTTTGTGTTGATTTGAAGAAAGGTATCTGGTATATCTCTTTAGACTGTGTGTTTGTGTTGATTAGGTTGCTGTTGTGCGCCGAACTGGGTTAACAAACATACCGTGTTGTTTACTTTCTGTCATTTATTTTCAGTTGTCTAAATTGCTTATCGTCAGGTGAATGTTCCAACATTACATTCAACATCGCAAGTGTTGGAACATCCCATTCAACATCTAGTTCCAGCGTGCCGAAATTTCATATAATTTTTCAAATCTCTAACTTTTTACTTAATAATAATGATGTCGGTATTTTAAATTTCTCAATTCTCCCGTGTATAAACAGAAAATTTCATGTGGTTATATTATTGCTATTTGCTATTAACAAGATTTACCCACTACAAAAAATTGGATAAATAGTAGCATTTTATTTGAGGGGTTTTTAATAAAAAGCTGCAATATATAAAAAATCACGGAAGAATTTTATATTGAGGGTGTTTTTAATATTATATTGAAGAGGTGTATAAAGTCCACTAATTAAAACATAATACAAGACTTTTTTAAACCAAAAAAGTAAATAAATAAATAAAAATAACAATAAACTAATGTTGATTGTTGTGTTAGTATAGAGTAAACAAATATATCATAGAAAACTAACTATAGCTGTGACGTTTTTTTCACAAAATTCAAAACTATTTCAACCAAAATCTCTAGGTATCATACAGCCACCCCTTCACTTCTTTTCAATTTTCTTCTTTGAAGATTTGATTAATTCCAAACCTTCACGATGAAAACCTCTTCATAGTTCCCAATTTGATAATTTCAATTTTCCCCCTTTTGTTGAGAGCCTAAATTTATCAATCCCTAATTTCACAATTTTTTGTCTATTCTTCTTTGAGCTGCGAAAAACTTTTCAGTTGCCGGTAAACATTGCAGTCGCAATTCACCGTCGTGCACGGGTTAATCCGTCGTTCACAGGTAACACCGTCGTTCACAGATAAGTTTCGTTATTGTTTCCTTTTACTTCCATGTTTCTCTTATTTTCTTGATTATCTTTATGTTCTTGTTTTAGCTGTGATTAGTTACTGATTCATACTTGTTTGTTTCATTCGCCGGTGAAGTTCGTTATCGCGGTTAACGCCACTTTCTCAGATAACGTTGTTGTCGCAGTAAACTTCAATCTTGTTTCCTTTTATTTTGTTCTCTTTTTCACCCCCTGTTTCTTTCATTTTCTTATTCCTCTTGTTCTTCTTCTTTGTTTTGTGACAGGTAAGTGATTTGTACTAGTTTATTTTTGCCGCTGGAGAAGTTCGCAGTCGCAGTTAACGTCAGTATATCATATAACGCTGTCCGTCGGTGAAGTTCGCAGTCGCAGTTAACACTTGTATCTCGTATAAAGCCGCCGTCACAAGTAAGCTTCATTCATTAACTCATATATTTGTCACTTTTTATTGCTAGTTATGATTATTTCATGAGTACTGAATTGTTTGCTTGATTATGATTATAGTGGTTGTATGTATGTCGATTGAGGTGAGCATTATGGTAGTGGCTGTGTTTCTTAGGTTGAACATTATAAATAAAACGTTTTTAACTATTACTGATATGACAAGGCATTGGAATTGGTGATTTATTGGGTATGGAAAGAGTTATATAGTTGTATGAAGGGTCTTAATAAATGTTTAGCTTGATATTGTAGTGTTTGAGGTAGATGTAATATTCATGTGATTAAATTATTGGAACTGATTATACTATATCTTAAAAGCTTGATAATAGCTTGTATATGATTAATTTGTGATGACCTTGTGCTAGAATGATTGATTTTTTTTTTTTTTTTTGTTTAGTTAGGTTACATAGTTTAAATTATAATATATCTTAAAAGCTTGATAATAGCTTGTATATGATTAATTTGTGATGACCTTGTACTAGATTACATAGTTTATAAATTTTCATTGTTTAACTTATTAGGTATTTTTATTAATGGACAAATCTTGGATCAATAAACTACATAATACAACCGAATACCGAGTTGGTTTGGATACATTTTTAGACTTTGCTTTCAAGAAAGATCCTACAGTACGGTGTCCATGTCCTATATGTGGGTTTATAAAATGGGAAACTAGAGACATAGTTAAGGATCACTTGCTTAAAAAACCATTTCCCAAAAATTATGTCATTTGGGATCTTCATGGTGAGAAACAATTACCACCTGCTTCTAGAAATGATGTTGTGCGAGAGACGTTTTGTTCTGAAAATCCGATGAACACTATGATAAATGATGCATTTGGACATCATAGGCCAGCCACTAACTTAGATGAATCAGAACTGTTGGGTGGTGCTGAAATATTGGATGGTGCTGAAGAATTAAATGAAGAAACAAGAGAGGAGCATAGTGATTTTCATGAGTTTCTCAATGACGGAAATCAGTCACTGTATGAAGGGAGCAAATACACAAAACTAGAATTTTTAATTAAATTGTATCACATAAAGGTTTTGTGCAAATTGAGTGACAAATCAATGACAATGATACTTGATTTATTGAGAGACGCATTTGAACAAGCGAAGTTACCTCCTTCTTTTTATGAGGCGAAGAAAATCATCAATAAACTTGGCCTTAATTATACCAAGATAGATGTTTGTCCAAAGGATTGTATGTTGTATTTGGGAGATGATGAAAAGAACTTGCAAACATGCAAGCATTGTGGAACTTCCAGATGGGATCCAGAGAAGAAAACGAAGAAAGCGGCAAAGGTTATGCGTTACTTTCCATTGAAACCAAGATTACAACGATTATTCATGTGTTCTAAGACTGCAGAGCATATGAGGTGGCATGATTTAGACAATAATAAAGATGGGTTGATAAGGCATCCTAGGGATGGTGAGGCATGGAAGAACTTTAACTTGATTCATCCTGAATTTGCTTCAGATTCGCGAAATGTTCGCTTAGGACTTGCCAGCGATGGCTTTAATCCTTTTGGTAACATGAGTACATCCTATAGCATTTGGCCTGTATTTTTAATTCCATATAATTTTCCTCCTTGGATGTGCATGAAGCACACATCCTTCATCCTATCGATTATCATTCCGGGCAAGCTCTCACCTGGAAATAATATAGATGTGTATTTACAACCCCTTGTGAAAGAGTTAATTGAACTTTGGAATGATGGTGTGGAGACCTTTGATACATCAGTAAATGAAACTTTTAGAATGCGAGCGGCTCTTCTTTGGACAATTAGTGACTTTCCTGGCCTAGGTATGCTCTCTGGTTGGAACACACATACTGGGCTGGCTTGCCCAACTTGTAACAAAGATGCAAAATCTTACCGTCTCCAACATAGTAAAAAGTGGTGTTTTATGGGTCACCGCCGTTTTTTAAGTAGAAATCATAGATTCAGACAAAATCGTGCTCGGTTTGATGGAAGTATAGAGGAAAGAAACCCACCCAAAAAATTGTCTGGATCAGACATTTTGAGGAAAGTGATAAAGACAATTAAAAAAAAGAGACAAGCAATGTTAGATGGGAAAGGAAAACTCTCTAAAAAAGTAACTCAATGGAATAAGAAAAGTATATTCTTTGAACTTCCATATTGGGAGTCTAATCTGCTGCGTCATAATTTGGATTTTATGCATATTGAAAAAAATGTTTGTGACAATGTCATGTATACATTGCTCCATGATAAGGCCAAGTCAAAGGATCATCTTAATGCTCGAAAAGATTTGAGGGATATGGGTTTAAGGCGTGATCTTTGGCCCGACGATAAGGGAAAATACCGCCTTGCTTTGTTTTCACTAACGCGTGATACCAAAAAGTTGTTTCTTAAAACTTTGAAGAATGTTAGAGTACCGGACGGTTACTCAAGTAACATTTCTAGATGTGTTGATGAAGTGCGACAAAAAATATTTGGGTTGAAAAGTCATGATTGCCATATTATAATGGAACAACTGCTACCATTAACAATTCGCAATTTGTTACCAAACCATGTTACTGCAGTCTTGGTGGAGTTTTGTTCATTTTTTAGAGTCCTTTGTAGTAAAAGTTTGAATCATTCTGAACTTCAAATACTCCAAGAACGCATTGTGTCTACACTTTGCCACCTAGAAATGTTATTTCCTCCATCATTCTTCACAGTTATGATTCATTTAACTGTGCATCTAGTAGAGGAAGCACAACTTGGAGGTCCTGTGCATTACAGATATATGTATCCCGTGGAGAGGTAAGATAATCATACCTCTTTAACTTCACCTATCTCTTTATATACATCCAACTTCATGACATTTAATATCTGAAATTTCTGTAGGGAATTGGGTCATTTGAAGTCATTCGTACGTAACAAGGCACAACCTGAAGGTTCTATAGCTGAGGGATACATAGTTGAAGAATCCCTTACTTTTTGTTCTCGATACCTGGAGGATATAGAGACAAGATTCAACAGACCTAGGCGTGTTTGTGATGAACCAAATGAGCCTTCTTATGTATCCTTTATCTTCCCTCAATTGGGTAAACCAATAGGAGCTTCATCAATGTTTACTCTAACTCAAATGCAAAAATTACAGGCACATCGCTATGTGCTTCTAAATTGCCCAATAGTCACACCATTTGTTGAGTAAGTAATTGTAATAAACTATATGTCATTAGACTATTTTACATATACTAGCATGTGAATTGATTGCTTTATAATTAATTCATGTAGTGAATTTAGACAATTCTTAAAGAGAAGTTTAAGGTCAAGAAGACCTTCAGCTACAGAGATAGAAAAGAGAGTAAGTAGAGAGTTTGTCGGTTGGTTTGAGAAACGGGTAAGTGATTAATATGTAGCTATAGTTCTAATGTCATATTTGCTTTCAAATTTAACTAATATAGTCACTTTATTTAGATTTTGAACTCAGAAGCAATAGAGACAATGTCTACTGATATGAAGTTTTTGGCTCGAGGTCCATTGGACAATGCAAGAAGATTCACTGCTTATAACGTTAATGGGTTCAAGTTTCGTACCTTGGCTCGCGAAGAGGGATTAAGAACACAAAATAGTGGTGTGTTTTTAACATCAAACACATCCTGTGTTTCGAGTAGTGTTGATCAGAACTTAAGGCAAGCAACCTTGCCTTATTATGGGAAGTTAGAAGATATTATTGAGATTAACTATTATGGTCATATCAATGTTGTTCTTTTCAAATGTAAGTGGGCAGATACAACGCGAGATCGAGGATATAAAAAAGATCAATGGAAATTTAATTGTGTTAATTTTGATAGATTAATTCATGTTGGTGATCGTGAAGACCATGATCCCTATATTGAGGCATCTCAAGCACAAATGGTGTATTATGTAGATGATTTGGTTAATGAAGGATGGAGTGTTGCCGTGCATTTAAAACCAAGAGATTTATATGAAATGGGAGTGGATGTAGAGGAGGTAGTATATGAAAATGAGCCATACCAAGAGCAACATCTGGAGCAATTTAGTAACATTGCTGATGAATATGCTCAACTGGCTACAAATGTTATGAATGATGATGTAATTGACTCAAATTTGGTTGCTAACATAGCAACATCTTCACACATGTCAGAGTAAAAAATTGCTCTTAGTTTTATGGCTAAATAATATTCCATTGCATATATCCTCTTAGTTTTTGTGCTCTGCTTTATCAAATTTATGAATCAGTTGTTCTGTGCGATTGTGTCCTACATGGTGAATTTTTTAGGGAAGCTATTGTGGGTTGTTCGGCCAGCATGTATGTTTTCTGTCCCTTGTTGGTTTCTACTGCTATAAGTTTTTTTTAAGGGTGCCAATCTATTTGTTTAGAGGTTGTTTTGCTGCTAATTAGCTCTAATCTTATTGTTGTTATGTTGTAATTTGTTTGGATGATTAGCTCTAATAGATTATGTTGCAAGCTTATTTCTATATGAGTTTTGAAAGGTTTATTTATGTGTCTACTACTATATTATATTTAGCTCTAATCTTCTTCAATTTTTGATAAATATACAGCCATGGTAAAGGTGAAACGTTTCCAAAATCCACAAAAGGAAGCACCTTCACCACAATGTGCTACACATGCTGCAACACAAGATATGACTCATTCTTCACCAATGCTAAATTCTGTACAGTCATCCCAATCACTAGAAACATTCTCTCATGCTACATCAAATAATTCAACACCACTAGATTCGTCTTCAACTCCTAATAACCCACAAGAAACTCAGGCACCTACAAGACATGGTGGGCGTGTCTCTAATGCATATTGGACTGTTGAAGCAATAGGTATATATTTTATATTTATTTGCAATAAGTTAAACATTTAAGTTTTTCTTCTTCTAATCATGCAAGTCTTTTTCATTGTTGAAGACTCTAAGGATGAAATCAAGAAGATCAAGGTCAGGGTTAAGGAACTTAATAATTTCTCTAAAGATCTTCGCATAATTGTGGAATTTGATGATCAATGGGCAGCGTATGGTGAAGCTCAAGGATTACTTGCTGGATATTGTGGATCATTGGCAATTGATTGCAAGTTGTTTCCAATTAACTTCGAAAGATGGTCTGGAAAAATGGGCATTCCTAATTCGTATTTTGAGGATTGTTTTGAAACATTTCTAAAGGTATAAGCATTGTTTATATATATAATTTTGATTTTGGTGAAATTTTTTCAAACATTTGCTTATAAATGCTATAAAACTAACATTGGTTTTTTATAGCCTCGATTTTGTTTTAAGACTACCGAAGCACTTGCAAAACGATATTGCAAGATGAGTATTGGTAAGAAGTGGGCTGCTAGTAGGCAGAGAGTATGGGATAGTTTTTATGATAAATCAAAGACCCGAGATGAGATAATTAGCAACTTTCCGAAGGGTATAGACCCCATTCAATGGGCACATTTTGTGAATTATCGTTTAAAGCCAGAAACAGTGGTATGTTTTTATTACTTTGATTGGTTTATGATTTATTTAACTAATCATTTGATTAATGACATAACATGTAATTGTTGTTGGCAGGAGCGTTGTAATAAAAATAAAGAAATTCGAAGCAAGCAAGTGATTCCTCACACCGGTGGTTCTAAGCCTCTTGCAAGAAAAAGACATGAGATGGTAATGACATTAATTTATATGGTATAATAGTTTGTTAAGCAATGCTTATGTTCTATTTTAACTTTTGCAATTTTAGCTATTGGAAACCGGGCAACTACCAAGTCGTGGGAAACTATACATTGAAACACACAAAAAAAAAGATGGATCATTTGTAAATGATGCTGCAAAGACTATAGTTGTAAGTTTACCTTGAATGTTTTATTTCCAGACATTTTGGATATTAAGCATATGAATTTTTAACTTGATATTTCTGTATTATTATAGGAACAAATTGAAGAAGGTTTAGCTCAAAGTACTAATAATGAATCAGAAGTTTCTCCTAATGATGTTGTTGGTAGAGTGCTTGGGCCAGAACACTCCGAGAGAGTGCGATGCATGGGAATGGGAGCAGCTCCTACTGGTGTATTTAGGAACACAAGACTTCGAATTTCAGATTTGAGTTATTCTTCGTCTAATGTTGCTGCATCATCATCATCTAACCCTTGGCAAGAGAGGTGCATCAAATTAGAATCTCAAGTTCAAACCACTGTGAGTGCACTTAAGGCCTATGTGATCATGAAGGAAGGGAAAATACCTGAAAGTTTAGCCGGCTTCTTTGATTTACCACATGTAAGTGACTAGTATAACATATTTTAATTATCATAACAAATAATTATTTACCATATTGTAAGTGCCTAGTATAACTAAACTTTATTCATTTACCATTGCTGCCTATGTTGTTCTGTGCATGTCTCTAATTCTCACTAAGAAAAATAATCTTGTTAGAAAATGTTAACATATTTTTACTTAGTTCTTTTTTGTATTTTGGACAAATGATGAAACATATGCTTTAGACTTTAGTGCATGGCTAAAACAAATGTTCTGTTTCCATTAACATTCAATAAGTGTGATATTTTAGATCAATCTTGATGTGTGTTCATCTTGGGGTGTTGCTTGTTTGGTGATGAATTGTAGTTTTTTTCTAATTGACAATAGTGATGAATTATATTTTAGAGCACAAGCCTGACACTTGTTGCAAAAAACTATCGCCTCTATAAAACCTACATCACCACACTTGAGACAAACAGCTTCCTGCCAAATATGAACTCAGTAATAGATTCAGCTCTTAAATTGAGTCAAAAACACCCCTGTTTAGTGCTAAAAATCTGAACGTAAACATTTCTAGTGACTGAGACGAAAAAGCTAGCAATTTGTTGTTTGGATCATTTCAAATTCGATGATTACCATGTTTATCTAATTTTGTTCATATAGTACATTGTTTCAAAAAACAGAAAAAATATCCAAAATGGTTAGGGTGTTGCTTGTTTGGTGATGAATTGTATTTTTTTTCTTATTGACAATAGTGATGAATTATATTGAAGCCTTTGTAAATTGTTTTGCTATAAATTTCAGTGTATATAACTATGTTTAATTTTATTTGTCTAGGGAAATGATGGTCCAAATCATCCTAATACAAATTGACCATCGGATGCAAATCTTCCTAATTAACCATTGAATGCAAGTCTACCTCTTCATTGTTGAATGCAACAGGATTATCATCAAGTGATGGCACTATGGGATGTTTTTTAAGATAGTTTTTGTAAAATTATACCTCTAGAATTTTATGAATTTTGAGCTTTGTCTTGCAAATTATCTAGTACAAACATACCTCTAGAATATTGAATTTGTAGTTTTGTTTTGAAATTACAATTTATATTTTTTAAGTATTAATATCTCTACACAATATCTTTATTCTTATGATTATCTTATTAATGTCTTCACAATATGAAAAAGGATGTTAAAACCCCAGCTGTATAAATATATTAAAGAAAATGAACATGTGCAATTTGCAGGGGTTATCAACCTCTAGTAAATATATGAACATGTGCAATTTGCAGGGGTTATCAACCTCTAGTAAATAAAGGAGTTAAAAACCCTGTTATATGCACATTTAAAAGGGGGAGACCCAAATTGAATTTCAGCATTTACTGGGGGTTTTCAAGCTCTACAAAATAACCCCCGCAATTTCTACAGGATACCAGGGGTCATAAAAAACCCCCGCTAAATGTTTGTGGCGAGAATAACTGCAGCGTTTGTTAAAACCGCCGCTAATCATTTAGAGGGGGTCAAAAACCCCCGCAAACCATTAAAATAACCCCCGCAAAATACTGATTTTTTTGTAGTGACCTGTCTTTATGAACACTTAATGTGGGTACTAATTAACAAAATCTAAGCAAGTGTTGTGATGAAATGGCTCCTATACTTGGACATGCATTATCTCATATAGTACTCATCCTTATTATTGGTTTCCTAGTGATCCCTTCTTCTTGTTTTAATCCCAAGAAGTTAGTTAATGTAACTTCATACTCCTCATCTCATTCAGATTGGTCATCTTCAGTGGCCACTTGGTATGGAGATGCCAACGGTGATGGAAGTGAAGGTATATATTTCTTGGTCATATGAATCATAGTTAGTAGAAATTTTGTTTTTTTTAATTTCTTAGTACATGATTCAAAACGTAGCTAGCTAGCCTAATAATGTTCGGGACTGGTCCAACACATTTACGGATATGATTCCTATATATAACTCGGGTGAAATAATTTGAAGGCTTAATGGCTTTAAAAAATTTTGGATTTTTTTAGGCTTAAAGCTTGGGTTCTCTTATACAATTTTGATCATTAGGTATATATTAAAAATTATAAAATGATATTTAAAAAGTACTCATTGAAATAAATCTAATATCTTATATATTAGTAAAATAGTATAGTCAAAACATAAATGGTGCACATGGTCAAATATGTTTTTATTTATTAGTAATAAAAAATATAGTCAAAGGTTAAAATATTTGATAATTGTGCAGCTGGTGCTTGTGGATATGGAAATGCAGTTGGGGAACCTCCATTCTTTTCAATGATATCGGCCGGAAGTCCTCTTATCTATAACTTGGGGAAAGGTTGTGGTTCTTGTTATGAGGTACTAATTCTGTCTTAAAAATAAGTGACACAGTTAACTGTTTCACATATACTAATATGTAATTTTAACTATTAATATATTTATTTATCTATTAGTAAAAATTTATGAAAAATTAATATTTTGAAATAGTCATCAAAACAAATTCAATAACATCTTATATATTAATATTTGTTTTTATTTATTAGTAAAAAAATACGGTTAAAACAATTTATACGAATTATTGACTTGAAGAGATGTATCATTTATACGAATTCTTGACTTGAAGAGATGTATCAAATCAAGAGTCTTTTATTAAATGTGATATGCCTTAAAAATGTGTTAATTAGGCCAAATTTATTTTATATGTCAAGGTTTAATAGTACTAACTTAGTTTTTTTTGGATTTTATTTTGTTCCGATTTTAGGTGAAGTGCACTAAAAATTCTGCATGCTCAGGCAATCCTGTGAGTGTGGTTATCACTGATGAGTGTGCTGAATGTGGCTCAGATGCTCAATATCATTTTGATTTGAGTGGCAGTGCTTTTAGTTCCATGGCAATTTCAGGTAGAAATGAAGAGCTACGCTATGCTGGGAAACTGGGCATTCAACATAGAAGGTGGGATCTAAGTTAACTTTTTAATTTATGTAATCACAATAACAAATTAGCTATTACTTGAATTATTCTCCATATGAAAAATAAATTAGTTCATTAAAAATGAAAATTCACATTTTAGGTATCCAATCTATCGATCAAAATATTTTAGTCGCTATAGCGACCAATTTGCTCAATAATATTTTAAATAAGTTGCTAACTCGGTCTTTAAATTTGTCGCTAAATGAGTTAATGACTAATTTATAGTAATTAGTAAGTGATTTACGAAATGTTGCCAACCACTAATTTTGGTTTATAATATTATCGATCTATTTTACATTTTTATACGCTAAATTGGTCAGTATAGACAATTTACTAGAATAGTTAGCATTTGCTTATATTTATAAAATACAAGATAAAATTTGTTTATAATTTATTTTTTGAAGAAGCTAAATTAGCCTATTCAAATTGGCACCAAAGAAAATCGAACTTAAAACCTTAAAAGAAGCATACTCTCAAGTCTCAAGTCAATATACCACGTGACCAACTCAAGTGGATTTTTGTTTATAATTTATTACGTGGGAGTTTGTGGTTTTTACCTTATTGTCGTTAAGAAATGTTAAGGATATTTTCTTTTCAATACTCTTTAAACAATCACTCTAATATGGGTGAAACATATGGTCAACATTTTTTTATGCAGAGTTGCATGCAACTACCAGTGGCGGATCTAGACTTGAAATATTGGTGTGGCTAAGAAAAAATACGTTCACAAATTTTGTAATTCAAAAAAATGTTCCACGCTTGCCGCTTAGTCGAAGAAATAATTTTGTCTCTAGAAAGCATAGGAAAAAATAACAAAGAACAAAAAAAATCAAATTTGTAGTTGTAGAGTTGAGAGAAGAAAGAAAAGTAAAGGAATCAAATCAGTATTGGAGAGGAAAACGAGACTTGGAGAGACGTGGGAGGTGGGTGAAGGGATGCACCGCCGATGTAGGGTAGGTGCGGTGGTGGAGCTTGTCTAAAAATATAAATTCAATTTGGAAATTCATAGATCATTTACATTCAAATAATATTGCATTGTTCAATAACGTCTAAATTTATCCAAAATATATAATGTTGCATCATTGAATAACATCTAAAATAATTTAATATGTTATTGAGATCCATTAATGCTATTTAGTAGAAAATATTTACATCAGAAAGAGAATAATCAACAAAATTATGGAATTTGACCAATCAAAAATTGGCTAGCCATACATGGGAGATAATGTGATTATAATTTGACCAATTAAATATTGCCACTTAAAATTCTTCTCTTTTTCGCATCAAAAAATTCTTACTAAATAATATTTTCCTTAAAATTAACGGTGTTCAATAAAAATTTATAAACTCTTGATGTTGGTGAATTTCTATAACATATATAAAAACTAATTTTAAATTTCTGTAAAATTTGATATAAATTATCTATATAATATAAATTTTAAATTTAACGGTAAATTTTTAGATTTTGTACTCGTTAATATATTATCAGTATAATTTAATTTTTCTAATATATATATTGATTTCATATGATGTAGTAACTGTAGTCACCTTGCGACAAACCAATTTCTTTGTAAAACATCAATTAAAAGGCAAAAAGCGCAACCAGCAGGAATCGAACTTGCTACACTTGGGTAAGTGGGGTAAATGGCGGGTTACTTTACCACTGGACCAGAAGCACCCATTAGATAAAAACTAACGGTTAAAGATATATATAAAATAATATATAACAAAAATATGTGTATATACCTATTAAAAATTGAAAATTCTGGTGTGGCTATAGCCACACTCAGTCTCTATGTAGATCCGCCCCTGGCAACTACCCTGATATGTCAGTAGCTTTCCATGTGGACGATGGATCCAACCAAGAATATTTTGCTATCTTAATTGAATATGTGAATGGGGATGGTGATCTTAACAAAGTTGAACTCATGGAAGGAATTGACTCAGCCTCTTGGGATACCATGAAACAATCATGGGGTGCTCTTTGGAAGATTAGTAAATAGGCACCATTGAAAGCACCATTTTCTATTAAGCTAACCACTCTTGAGTCTGGCAAGACTTTTGTGGCCCAGAATGTGATCCCTCTAGATTGGGAGCCTGGTCAGACATATTCATCAGTTGGGAATTTTTAAGAATAAAATGTCAATTTCATCATAAAGAATATCGCATTATATGTGCAGAGCAGAAGTTGGTGTTTGAAGTCGGAATAGAGTCATCAAACTAATGATAAAAAGAATGTCTATTTTGTTTGGAGTTTATAACGACATACAAGATAATAATCATATAAATTTGTTATAGATATTGTTGGTATGTTAAGTGTTAGCATTATGGAAGATGCCACCACCTGTTTTTTATATTTATTAAATTTTGGTATTAAAATTATAGAGTTTTAATAAAAAAAGATTTAGGGAGGTGTGGAAAGAATATTTTGGGCTCATTAAAATAAAGTTTGGGCTTTTTCAAAAAAGGAACTTGGATTGTTTATACACCATTTCATAAAATAACAATTTGTTTTTAAATTAATAAATATACTTTTTTAGCAAAAATTAATAAATATACTTTAAAAAAATAAAAAATTAATATATTTCTTTAAATGAATGGATATCAATCGGATACTCGATATTGGATATTTTGGTACCAGTTTTTATGGTTTATTTATACGTGATTCCCTGCGTTTCCATCAACGTCTTTGTTGGAACACTTCTCCATCAATATTTATCTTCAATGGGCATACCGTATACTAGTGGGTTTGGACAGGAGGATTCTGAAAGATATTCGAAAGGAGCGACCGTATATGACACCAAAATTTTAAGGGCATCAATTTATGCTTTGTGCAAGCACTCGCGTATGAATGCATACATGCATCCGTGTATATGTTAAAATTGTTGGGTGCTTTTCTAAGGACACCAATTTTTTTACTTAATTTATGATAATTCCTTGCATGATCCAATAGTTAGGTGCTTTCATTTTGAAATAAGAAAGAGAATAGAGCTTTCATTTTAATAAAGAGACTAGTCTTTATTGTTATAAATAGTTCTACATCATGTGACAAACTTAAATGAAGTTAAAGAATACTCCAGAAACACTCGCATATGTTTTCAATTTCAACTTTATATTTATATTGCTAACTTGTTAAGAACTTTCAAGGTCCTTATGGCCTATGGGACCTATTGTAGTGTGGATTGAGTGGGATAAGAATTTTTTTCATTATTGTAAGGACTGATACGATGGAAGTATAGTGCCACAATCAAATTTCAAAGTCAACCAAATGAACACATACTACTAGTTTTAGACCCTTATATAGTTGAGAAATATTCTAATAATTTGGTCACATGAGTATAGCTTAGTTGATAGGGACATTAAATATAAAATATAGGGATTGGGATACCATAGTATTTCTACTATTTCATTTTAAAAAGTGAAATTATTTGACAAAAAATAAAAATATTCTTTTAATTTGGACTTGTTATTTGGAGATTATTAAATTATTACATAATAGCGGTCATGTGTGCAAACGTTTGAAAAATCGGTGTTTTTTTGTAACAGTAGCAGACGACAGAGACTAAAACCAACAAATTATATACATTCAGAGACTATTTTTTGCAACAAAAAAAATACAGCAACTAAAATAAAAAATTTGCAAACATACATGGACGAAAATAAACTTATATATCATATAATCTAGATTTGTTGCCATTAAAAAAAAAATATATAATCTAGATTTGTGATCCTTGTGAATGTTATAGCAAACAAGACCGATTATGAGGAAAGAAATTCAAAAGTCAAAATTGACAGAAAGTTAAGATATTGATGACATGCAAATATGCATGGTTTTTAGTAGAATATTTTTAAAATAAAATATGTTTGAGTTTTAATAGGTTTTTACCCCTTGCAAAGTAGACGTATTTTGTTTTAACTCCCTGTAAAACATTTCTTTAAGTTTCTCCCTTGCAAAATATATATTTTTTGTTTTTTCCCTTGAGTGCAAGAAATTTGCACTTTTTAAATCGGTTGAACAGAAAATCCAATTTAAAAAACGAAACTTTTTAAATCGGTTAAATAAAATAACCGATTTATAAAGTACATCCAAAGGAACCAAAAAAAAAATTTTGCAAGGAGGGAAAATTTTAAAAAAAAATTACAGGGAGGTAAAGCAAAACACAGCTACTTTACAGGGGATAAAGACCTATTAACCCAATATGTTTTTATTAGTTATTTTAGGATCATAATTTTAAATTGCAGTTGCGATTGCAGTCATTGTGGTTGCTGCAACGTGTATTGCGACTGTTGTGATGTGAAATAATTTTTTAATTTTACAAAATATATCAAATTAATGACACCATTATGACACTATACACAATTCACATTATGGATTTTGCTATCCAAAAAAGATAATTATTACTATCCAAAAAACAAAACATTGTCGGTACCATCCAAAAAATACATGGTTGTCAATTCATAAAGAACATTATACTCTAACATTCACTATTTAAGAGGAAACACAAATTGTATCAGTCTCATCTCCTCCATTTCTATCATAAAAAAAAAATTCCCGATATTTCTCTAATACATGTATCGTAGAAGTATTCGACACGTATCGGTAATTATTTTTTTGGCAAATGATCATTTACCTCCTGCAAAATAAACGAATTTTCGTTTACCCCCGTGTACATATTTCTTTTTCTGTTTACCCCCCTGCAAAACATAGATTCTCTCATTTTGCCCCTTGGGTGTACATCAGGACATGTGATTGTGCACATATGCTGACGTGGCTTGTACAAGTGGAAAAAAAGCATTTATATATTTTTTTAAATTCCACGTCAGATAATAAATTTTTTTTAAATATATATATTCTAAAATAAAAAAAAATGAATTATTTTATTTTGCATTAAAAAAAAAATTATTCCAAGATTTACTCTCAAATAAAATTTATTTCCAAAATAAAGATTTTAAAGATTTATTTTCAAATCTTTTTTAATTAAAAAAAAACAGAATCTTTATTTTTTTAAAACAAAACCATTTTATGTTAAACTTTTTGAATTAAAAAAAAATAGAAAAAGTACAGTAAAAAAAATAGAAAAATTAGGTTCAGTCACGTTTTCATCTTCTACCAAAACTATTTGCCCTAGAACTAGAAATAACGAAGTAGAAGACGACTCCGGCAATTGAAGAAGACGACGAAGAATACGATCAACACGGTGGAAGCAAACGATTTCGACGAAGCCTGAACCATGAAGAAGAAGACCAAAGTGAAGACGACCAAAAATAAAGAAGCTCCTTCTTTTAGTGATTCTGATTCTGTGAGGTTAGTTTTTTTTTTCTTCGAAATCTTAACCCTTCGTTTACTGACATTCAAATTTTGTAGGATCAAATTCTCAAACCCTTTAGTCATATGGTTGATCTGTTAATTTTTTTTTATTGTATGCTTTTGTTTGTATGTGTGTGAGGTTTAAAAAGGTGTTAATGATACGTGTCTCAAAAAAAAAATTGTTCTTTTTTTTTTCATAGAAAAAATGGTGTGTTTACTATTATTTTTCATCATGGAGGTGAATTTATAAAGGATAACAATGTTGTGTACAAAGGAGGGGTTGAAAATATAGTGTCTGGTCTTGAGATAAATGAATGGGGTATGGGGTATGGTTCAAATTATGAACTTGTTAACCGGTTGGGGTTATGCAAAATCAAGTGTTAGGGTTTGGACAAGAATTGTAGAGATGCCTGAAGTAAATGATTAGTTTTTTCTACTGAGTAATGACATTGATGCATATGATGTTGCTGTTTATGCACTATATATGCTCTTTTTGGAATCATGTAATGATATTATGCACTATATTATAAAATTCTCATGTGCTATTTTACGCTATATCTGCAGCAAACTTATTTTGTAATGAAATTATTCACTTGAAGCTTCAATTCTTATGTGATATTAAATTATGCAGCAACCTTAGCTTGCACTATATCAGCAACACTAAATTATGCAGAAAAAAGTAAAGTTTTGTTTTTAAAAAATAAAGATTCTATTTTTTTTAATTAAAACAGATTTGAAAATAAATCTTTAAAATTTTTATTTTCAAAATAAATTTTATTTGGGAGTAAATCTTTATTTTTGGTGCAAAATAAAAAAAATTTAGTTTTTTTTTTTATTTTAGGAAAAAAAAATTTAAAAATATTATTATCTTACATGGAATTTTTTAAAAAATATAAATGATTTTTTTCCACATGTACAAGCCACGTCAGCATATGTGCACAGTCACATGTCTTGCTGTACACCCAAGGGGCAAAATGAGGGAATCTATGTTTTGCAGGGGGTAATCAGAAAAAAAAAAAATCTGCATAGGGGGTAAACGAAAATTCGCTTATTTTGCAAGGGGTAAATGATCATTTACCCTTATTTTTTAAAAAAATAATTTTAATTGTCTGATACTCTCTGATACAAATATCAAAAAGTATCGAACGAGTATCAGTATCGAACACATATCAGACACGATACTTCAACATTTTTAGAGTAGGGGGCTTCATAAGTTATAGCAAACAAGACGGATTATGAGGAAAGAAACTCAAAAGTCAAAATTGACAGGAAGTTAAGATATTGATGACATGCAAATAGAGGAACTCTTACATAGGTACAAGCCTAAATTTTTTATTCTTAGGCACACATACAAAATTTTGAAAAACTAAATGATAAAAGAATTGATTAATACTAGTTGATGTGACTAAATTATATATCTTTAAATTTTTTTCAACAATGTGTGTGTGCCTAAATGTATATGTGTTGGGGTTGTGCCCAAGTTAACATTTCTCCATGCAAATATGCATGGTTTTTAGTAGAATATTTTTAAAATAAAATATGTTTGGATTAATAGGTTTTTACCCCTTGTAAAGTAGACGTGTTTTGTTTTAACTCCTGTAATTTTTTTTTTTTAAGTTTCCTCTTTGGATGCACTTTTCAAATCGGTTGATCAGAAAATTTGATTTAAAAAACAGAACTTTTTAAATCGGTTGAACAAAATAACTGATTTAAAAAGTGCATCTAATGGGAAAAACCAAAAAAATATATTTTGCAAGGGGGGAAACTTAAAAAAAATAAAATTATAGGGAGGTAAAGCAAAACACAGCTACTTTGCAGGGGGTAAATACCTATTAACCCAATATGTTGTTATTAAAGTTTATTAGAGTTATTTTAGGATCATGATTTTAAATTGCGGTTGCGATTGCAGTCATTGTGGTTGTTGCAACGTGTATTGCGACTGTTGTGATGTGAAATAATTTTTTATTTTTACAAAATATATCAAATTAATGACACCATTATGACACTATACACAATTCACATTATGGATTTTGCTTATAATTAACATGATTGGTGTTTTTGCTTGATGCATGTGTGGGGATAAATAAATATTGATTTTTATTAGTTGTAATTTAATTAGTTATTTATATTATCCTTTAAAAAAATAGTCACACATTATAAAAATATAAAGTTTTTTTTTAAGTTATTTGATTTTTAAAAGAATATGCAACGCCTTGAAAAGAATATTGTCAACAAAATAGTTGTCCCAATAAGCAAACTTTATTTCATTCATATATTACCAAACCATAAAAAACTTACATAAATAGTAAAAATATATTAAACATACATTTTAACTGGTATTCAACACCCAGTTTTATTTCCACAATCAAACTTATTACTACTAATTAACTAGAAATTGATAACACACCATCAGTCTAATTATATATCTGCCCATTGGGGGGGTAAGGGTAGAGTAGGTATGCTTTGTTCATGCCTAAAGAAATTGTCAGGATCAACCTTAGTCTTAATTTCCACCAATCTATCAAAATTATCCTTAAAATATTCAACTCCATAAACTCTCCCTTCAATGTAACTATTGTTACCATTATGATTAATTCCCAAATCATAATCCTTATAATTTAAAAAAGCCTCTCTTGGATTCTTGGATACAAAAGGAGTCATATATTCGTGAAGTTGTTTAGTCAAGTTTATATTATAATCAGCAACATCTTTCCCTGCCTCATTCCAATTTGCTTGATATTGAACCTTCCATAAATTTCCAGCTCTATGAGGAAAAGGTGTTTCTGTTGATGGAATCTCAGCCATTTTTCCACCATATGGATTGAAATATAATATTGCATTTTCCAATTCAATCATCTTCTTCCAAATCCCTTCCAAACCCTTCTTTGAAATCGGTTTCTTTACGTAATCCGATTTTCTTTTCAAGTAATTCAATGGTGATTGTGGTTTTCTATCAAGTAAAATCTCAACCGGTTCAGTAATATTGATATCAGTCCAAAACAAAACCGATTGAATCCAACTTGTTTCAATGCAATCACTTTCCTTCAAATCCAATGATGGAAATTTTTCATTCATTAGTGAAATAAGAGTTTTTGAATCACCAAGAAATAGAGATATAAAATTAGCCCTTACAGTTTTTGCACCAATTTGTGTACCATTTTTTACAACATCAATAATAAGCCTAATGAATAGGTCATTATCAATATTTGGTGCCACATGTTGCCAATTATAAATTATCTCACTTGCATTTTGTTCCAAAGTTTTATTAATTTTAAAAACAGTTACTATCTTAGGAATTCTAACCAATTTTATTTTGTACGAAAGAACAACACCAAAACTAGCGCCACCACCACCTCTTATAGCCCAAAAAAGATTTTCACCCATTGATTCTCTATCTAGCAACGTACCATTAACATCAATTATTTGTGCATCAATAACATTATCAACAGAAAGACCAAATTTTCTCATCATATTACCATATCCGCCACCACTTAGATGTCCTCCAACACCTACCGTGGGACAAACGCCGGCCGGAAAACCATGTATATCACTTTTGTTATTAATTGAATAGTAAACTTCACCGAGTTGCGCACCGGTTTGAATCCAAGCTGTTTCATTTTCTATGTCAACATGAATTGATCTTAGATGGAACATGTCTAAGATAAAGAATGGATCTTCAGCTACATATGAGGCACCCTCATAGTCATGTCCTCCACTTCTTATTTTCATTGTCAAGTTGTATTTTTTAGCACAAATGATTGAAGCTTGTATGTGGGAAACATTTAATGCAGTTATGATAAGGAATGGTTTTCTTGTTGTTGATGTGTTGAAACGAAGGTTTCTTATGTAGGCTTCTAAGACTGAAGAGAATGAGGAATTGCTTGGTGTGAAGATTGATGAAGTTATTGGGTGTGAAGGTTTGGAATTGTTCACTAGGCATTGGATAAAAGTGTTGTGTGGATTTGTAGCTGAAACTAAGCTTGAGAGAAAGAGTAACACAAAAATGGGAGATAATATTAATGAAAGTTTTATTCTACTAGGAGAATGAAGGAATCCCATATTCAATTATTTTTCTTAATGATAGTATTATTGTTACAAAGGAAATGATATATTTGTGAGTCTATTGGGCATGATATGTAGCGGAATTTATAAGGATCTCAAGAATGATTAAATTGTGAAAGAATAAATGAAAAAATGGTTTAGGTTACCTCAATTATTTGACCAATGAATATTTATAAATATAATATAGATTACGTAACTTGTTCATT
Source organism: Trifolium repens (assembly GCA_030408175.1). Lineage (NCBI taxonomy): Eukaryota > Viridiplantae > Streptophyta > Magnoliopsida > Fabales > Fabaceae > Trifolium > Trifolium repens. The sequence continues at coordinate 7,265,192 of CP125841.1, forward strand.
CTTGACTGAAAAAAAATGTAATTTGTCAATATTACTACATTACAAATTTACAATGTGTGCGATTTATAAACATTAATTATAATTGTAAAGGAAAACTCATCGAGTGGAATAATTTTTTTTCAAACTTTACTTACATGTTGCTAAACTTCGAATTACAAGGGCAACCTTTCACTAGGAATTGGAAGGGTAATAAAAAAAAAAAAAAACTCAAGCGCAATGTTTAATATGTCCATTAAGATCGAGGTTCATAATGGATGGAAAAGATGATATATATGTTGTTTATTTTTAGAGAATTATTATTATGACACCAAATTGATTGTCCAACAATTATATTTATACTATCTAATTATAATATATTTTTTTAGAGTAAATAGGTCTTTACTCCTGCAAAATAGACGAGTTTTGCGTTTGCCCCCAGTAATTTTTTTTTTGTAGGAATACCCCTTGCAATGTTCAAAATATTTTTTTGTAGTGTATTTTACCTCCCTATATTGGTGAAAAGAAAATCGGCAGGGGGTAAAATATACTACCAAAAAAAATTTTGAACATTACAAGGGGATATTCCTACAAAAAAAATTTTGCAGGGGACAAACGCAAAACTTGTCTATTTTTCAGGGGTTAAAGACCTATTTACCCACTTTTTTAATTATTTTATTGATTTCACTTTTATGTGAGATGGTTGTCTAATTGACAACCATTTTAAGTTGTACAAATAACATAACTCTTATTTTTATTTCCTTTTCAAAATTATAAAAGTGTCATGTGTATAATATTTTATACATGTCACTCTGTACAAATGGTACAGATTAAACGGGTTACGAATCTGGTGATTTACTCTTTAGAATCTTCTGAAATGGAATGAAGTAATGTTTGAATTAATGATATGTTATTCATGGAAATGTTATAAAAAATAAATTATTTGGATGATATGATATAATTCATTCCCCTCAAACCCACCGACCCTATCGGCAAACCACCATGCCTTTCACTCCCAGTCGCCATGATGTAGCTTCAGGGCATGGTGATGCGACGAAATGTTCTCCGCACCACCGTCGACCCTCGTCTCCGGTGTTGCCCTGCCTAAAAGCTGTCGTCGAGGATCTATAAGTGTTTGTCGCTGGTATGCTAGTGAGGTTTGGGTTATGCTTTGCTGCTTGTGAGCTTTGGGACATCTTGTTGTCAAAGCCGCTGCTCAGTCCTATAGTTTTCTTTCCATTTTTAGTCCCTAAAGATTATTTTTGCAATTTTTAGTCATAGAAAAATTTTCTATCACAACTTTTGATTCCTACTTTTAATCAAATTCTAGTATACTTTTTGTATTCATATTTATAATGGCTCCTGTCTATATCTATTTCTTTGTACCCAAAAAATAGTCTATCTATTTCAAAGGTTTTTAATACAATGGCTAAAATGCACTTTTGGTCCCTCTATTTTAAAAATTTTGAATTTTTTATCCCTCTATTTTAAAACTCAGCTTTTTGATCCCTCTATTTTAAAAGTCAACAATTTTTTTAGTCCCACCCTCATTTTATTAATTTCCAACTCATTTATTCATTTATAAAGAAAATAAAATTAATTAATTAACATTAAAAGCAAAACAAAAACATTTCATTCATTCCGTTTCATCTTTTCTTTCTGGTTGGTTCTTCATCTCATGCCAACCAACACCAAAAGCAAAACAAAAACATTGCATTCATTCCATTTCATCTTTTGTTCTCATTCCAAGTTTCAACCATTCACTTTCTAACCTTCCATTTCATCTTTTGTTCTCATTCCAAGTTTCAACCATTCACTTTCTAACCTGACTCACACCTAAAATAATTGCACATCCTACTGCAGTACTCCTTCTCCATGAACTAGAAAGACCAATGAAGCACTGATACTTCAAAAATGACGAAGTATCGTGTCTGATACTGATACTCGTCTGATACTCTCCGATACGTATCGTGTCTGATACTGATACTCGTCTGATACTCTCCGATAGACAATTAAAATTATTTTCTTAAAAAAATAATTACCGATACGTGTCGGATACTTGTCCGATACACGTATAAGAGAAGTATCGGAAAAATAATGTTTTATTTTTATGATAGAAATGGAGGAGATGAGACTGATACAATTTGTGTTTCCTCTTAAATAATGAATGTTAGATTATGATGTTTTTTATGGATTGACAACCATGTGTTTTTTGGATGGTACCGATGATATTTTGTTTTTTGGATAGTAATAATTATCCTTTTTGGGTAGTACTTAATTAACTTGAGATATGTAATTGTCACTTGTTTGCTCAGTTTGAATAATTTGAATATTAATTTATTATCTTTCTTGATTTTTGTTATGTTTATATATTGTGTATTTGTATATTTAATTTTAAATTTATTTTTAAACAACGTATCACGACCGTATCATATCGGAAATTTTAAAAAAATTTCCGTATCAGTATCGTATCGGTATCGTGTCATGTATCCGGGCTTCATAGGACCAAAACCTTAGGAGTGCTTTTTTTGGGGCTTAAAGATAGAATCACTTTGTAGCCAAATTTGTGACTTGCTTTAGTTGGAAAATAACTAGGCTTAATGTTTGTGGTTAAGAATCCGCAAATCAAGATTGAATTTTGTTTCACAGGTGACATGCTTGATATATATGCATTCTAATTTTTTATTTTTTTTTAATTATTTTTTATGTTTGGGGTTTGGTTTTCATATTTTTGTTTCTTCAGGGCTAGTTTCTTCTTCCTTCTTTCTTTGGTGTTCGCCCTGTTTCTTCTCCATTTCCTAGTGAACAAGACGAACCTCTCAGGTGACGAGAACACAGATGAGAAATCAGAGATGAATGATGAAGAGAATGAACGAAAGTGAGACGAGAACAGGAACGAGGACGAGAACAAAAACGAACTAGGACGAGAAGATAAACGTGAAAAATCAGATCGATTTGGAATTTATGGTTCATGGAAATAAGATGTAATACCCCACATTATTATCTAGAATATAATGTAGAATATTATAAATAGTACTGAGTTCATTACAATTACATTATTCAAATAAGCACGCGCAGGTGCAGAAAAACAAACGAGTTCAAATAACATAGCGGAAACGAAAGACAACACGATCAGATAATGAGAAAAGCATAGAAAGACTAAATGCGATCCTCCAACAGCAACAGCGACTCCAACACCAAAGCTTACCTATTCAACCTGTTTTCCTGTTTCAAATAGGGAGTGGGGTGAGACAGTCACTTCGTCTCAATGAGTTCTACTACCCTCCTAGGCTATAAAGCCGGGGCTCCTAATCAGTCATATCATAATCTATATCCATAGCATAATTATCATAAGCAATAATATAAAGGTGTAACACAAAGTTTATCTTGTTCATTTTAAACCGCAAACCCTCTAAGGTGAGCACGTCTCAGGGGTTCGCCTTATCCGCGAGCAGAAAGCGCTCCGGCGTAAAGCTCACATAAATTTTCCTAATGGAACATCTAAAACGAAGTCCATACTGATAACATAATCATATTATTAATTCGACTGATCACTAAATCATTAACATGCTACCAATAAATTCCCAAACCCGGGGCGCATACAAACTTCTAAATTTCTTAAGTTATTTCCCTAAGAGTTCAACTGTAATTGACCCTCTGTTTAACATCAATTTATATACGTTTCTGCAGATTATCAATCTTTAACGAGGATATAAAACGAGTGTTCCATTTATCTTTGGAAATAAGAAAAAGGAGTCATTTCTGGGCTTGCTCGCTACGGCGAGTTACCAAGCTCGCCATGGCGAACTTACGGGTACTGGCCTAAACAACTCGCTAGGCGAGCAGGTGCTCGCCATGGCGAAGTTCTTCAGCCCAGAACCTGGAGCTCGCCATGAAGGCTCGCTAGCAACTCGCTATGGCGAGTTCATGCAGAATTGTCTCTGTTTTGCGAAAATCATTAAATTTTATAAACCACACCTACAATCCTCATGTAAGACAGTGCAGAAACATAAATTAAGTGATATAGAACAGAATAGCATGAAATTTGGGAGCTAATTTCACACATACAGTTATTACCTATGAATTCCTAAGTTGCATGCATTTTCATAAATTGGGAAAAACTAGCTAAACTAGCCTAAGAACCCACTTGTTAACTGAGCTTTAACCCTTGTTCCTGGCTCTACTAACGGCTACAGCAAGCTCCTAAAAACCCACGAACAGATTGGACCAGAATTTGGACTTTGAACTATTTGAACCCTTAAGCTTGCTCTATGGAATTGTGAAGTGTTTGATGATCCTCTTAATTTTAATGGGAGGCTATTTATAGCTGAATTTCTAAGGTGTTTACTGAGAAGGTTTACTCTTAATCTCAGCTTGCATGTAAATTCATTGGTTGATAAAAGGGGTGATGGGAAGCTTGTTGTTTCTATGTGCCATGAGGTGTTTTGAGAAGAAAGATTATCAGAGATTCTTGCTCTGATAGCTACTGCAGGAATCTCTGCCTTTAATAGTGTTTTGAGCTTGTGATAGAAGGAGACAAGCTCTTGTGTTATGTAAGGAAGGGTTTTGGAATTTTGCCTCACATGTTGTTGTTGAATTTGGCGTGGGAAGAGGAGAGAAGTGGAGAGGAAATGAGCTTCAGCTCCTGAAGTGAATTGAATGAGGAAAATGAATGGGCTTGCATGTGTTTGAGGGGTTGGCATAAGGTGGAACTATGACTCACCATGATGGAAGTGAGGTGTAGTGGCAAGAGTGAATGAGTCATAGGAGGGAGGAAATTTGAAACTTAATCATAATTAATTTCATGAGCTAGATTAAGGTATTAATCATGTAGCTTTAGATTTAATTGGAACTACTAAATCATACGTATGATACTCCTAATTCTCATGAATTAATTATTTAATCACCCTTAATTAATTTTAATTTATGACAAATAGTCTCTAATTAAATTAATTAGGCAATTTAGAAAATTGGGGATGTTACAATCTACCCCCCTTAAAGAAATTTCGTCCTCGAAATTCAGAAATTTACCTTAGAATAGGTGAGGATAACTGTTCATCATATCAGATTCCAATTCGCAAGTGTATTCGCCGTCCGGAGACTGCGCCCATTCAATTTTGACAATGGGAATCCTTTTGTTTCGCAGAGTTTTAACATCTCGATCAACAATTCGGACTGGATCGGGTTGATAAGTTAGATCGGGCTGGAGATCAATCTGCTCGATTGCTATTGGCCGATAGGGATCTGGAATGTACTTGCGAAGCTGAGAGACATGGAACACGTCGTGTAACCCTGACATAGAAGGTGGAAGAGCTAACTGATAGGCTACGGAACCGACGCGCCGAAGAATCTGATATGGTCCAATATATCTTGGACAGAGTTTCTTGGTCCTAAACACACCACGTAATCCCAACTTCGGAGTAACCTTCAAAAACACATGATCACCTTCATCAAATTCCAAAGGTCTCCTTCTCCTGTCAGCATAACTCTTTTGCCGACTCTGCGCGACCTTTATCTTTTCACGGATTGACTTAACCTTTAAAGTTGTCTCTTGTATCAGGTCGGGTCCAAGCAATCCGCGATCACCAACTTCGGTCCAACACAACGGAGTTCTACACTTTCTCCCGTACAGAGCTTCAAACGGTGCCATCCCGATACTGGAATGGTAACTGTTATTATAAGAGAATTCAATCAAGTGCAAGTAGTTGCTCCAACTACCGCCATCTTCCAAAACACATGCACGAAGCATATCTTCAAGAGTTTGAATAGTTCTTTCAGACTGTCCATCTGTCTGAGGATGATGCGATGTACTCATTCTCAACCGAGTACCCATCGCATGCTGGAAGGCTTTCCAAAACCTAGAAGTAAAGATTGGGTCACGATCTGAAACGATGCTGAGGGGTACACCATGCAACCTCACAATATGTTCTATAAAAATAGCTGCATACTGCGTGGCCTTATAGGTAGATTTCACAGGAATGAAGTGAGCTGACTTGGTCAATCTATCCACAATTACCCAAATTGAATCTTGACCCTTCTGGTTTCGAGGTAACCCACTTACAAAATCCATCGTGATGTGTTCCCACTTCCACTCTGGAATTTCAAGTGGCTGCAACGGACCTCCAGGTTTCTGGTGTTCGATCTTCACTTGTTGACAAACCAAACATCTAGACACAAAATCAGCGATTCCGGCCTTCATGTTCGGCCACCAGTAATTCTGCTTCAAGTCGTGGTACATTTTGGTGGATCCTGGATGAATCGAGAATCCACTTTTGTGTGCCTCATCAAGAATCAGCATTTTCAGTTCATCGTCCTTTGGTACACACAATCTCCCTTCATACAACATAGCACCATCTGATGCAATTGAGAACTCTGGGTTATTCAATCTCCTTTGAAGGTCCATATCGCTTCGTTGCGCCTGCACTATTCTCGAGCGCAGATCGGATGACAACTCCATACGGTTGATTCTAATGCCGCTCTTTCGGTATACTACATTCAGATTCAGATCTCTAAACTTCTCGTACAATCCACATTGTTGCATTAAGAGTTCTGAAGCATACAAGGCCTTCCTGCTCAAAGCGTCTGCCACCACATTCGCTTTGCCAGGATGGTAGTTGAGGTTGAAATCGAAATCCTTCAGATATTCCATCCACCTACGCTGCCTCATATTTAAATCTTTCTGATCGAACAGGTACTTCAGACTCTTATGGTCGCTGAAGAGATCAAACTGGACACCATACAAGTGATGCCTCCAGATCTTTAGAGCGAAAATAATTGCTGCTAATTCCAGATCATGGGTTGGGTAATTTTGCTCGTGTGGTTTCAATTGTCGCGAGGCATATGCTACCACAGCTCCATCTTGCATTAGAACACAACCAAGACCTTTATGTGATGCATCGCAATACACCACGTACTTCCGATTAGGATCAGGGATGACTAATACTGGAGCACTGGTTAACTTTTCTTTCAACGTCCTGAAACTCACTTCACAATCAGCATCCCAAACAAAAGGAGTACCTTTCCTGGTCAAGCGGGTCAAGGGTAAGGCGATTTCCGAAAATCCAAGAATGAATCTCCGGTAATAACCTGCTAATCCCAAGAAACTCCTGACTTCTGATACATTGTTGGGTCTTTCCCAGTTAAGAACTGCTTCTACTTTGGATGGGTCGACTGACACACCGCCTTGGGAGATGACATGTCCCAGAAATTTAATTTCTGAGAGCCAGAATTCGCACTTGCTGAACTTGGCATATAACTTCTTCTCTCTCAGAACTTCCAGAACAATTCTGAGATGTTCAGCATGATCCTCTTGATTGCGGGAATAGATTAAGATATCATCTATGAAGATGACAACAAATTTGTCGAGGTAGGGTTGGAAAATTCTGTTCATGTAATCCATAAACACAGCAGGAGCATTAGTCAATCCAAAAGGCATAACTAGGAATTCGTAATGCCCATAACGCGTCCTGAATGTCGTCTTAGACACGTCTGAGGATTTGATTCTGATTTGATGATAGCTGGAACGAAGATCAATCTTTGAAAACACAGTGGCACCTCTGAGTTGATCTAAGAGATCATCAATCCGAGGTAGCGGATACTTGTTTTTGATTGTAACTTTGTTAAGCTGACGATAATCAATGCATAAGCGCATAGTACCATCCTTCTTCTTGACAAGTAGAACAGGTGCTCCCCAAGGAGAGACACTAGGCCGAATGAAATGCTTCTGGAGTAGTTCCTCAAGTTGAGTTTTAAGCTCATGGAGTTCTAATGGAGACATTCTATAAGGGGCAACTGAGATGGGCTGTGAACCCGGAACAAGATCTATAGAGAACTCTATTTCACGCTCGGGAGGGAGACGCATAATATCATCAGGAAAAACATCTAGATACTCGCTAACTATAGGGATGTCGCTAGGACTCAAACTAGACTCAAGATCAACAGTGAACAAGACACTGAAACACTTGCTGCTGGCACCTAAATACTGGATCATCTGGTGAGTGTTTTGCAATAAAGCAGATAAGGCTCTACTTTCTGCAGAAGTTTCTGAAGGAATGAATAAATTCTTTTCCGCACAACCGATATACACGGTATTGGCTGAGAGCCAATCCATGCCAAGAACGACATCAAAGTCTTTTAAAGAAAGACATATTAAATCAATGTGGTAGACCTTACTTCCGACTAAAAAATTATGTAAGTTTAATTTCAGTGGATTATCACTTCATCTATGACAAAAAAATAAAATAATATTAGTTAATTATGTATGTTACTATTTTAATTGTGTCGGACATGAAATTAATGAAATTCAAAATGAGGTGATGGAGGGACATGGTAATTGTATTCGATTTGACGTTAACACTTTGTTTGTTATGAGAGAGTTTGGTGCGAGAGAGATTCCAAAGAGAGAGTTTGTGAAGAAACACCATTTTTCTCTTGTTTGGAACACAGGAGAAACACATAAGAGAGACCAAAATGTGTGGGTCCCATCTGCTTTTTAATTCTCCTCACATGTGTGAAGAAAGGAGCTGGTGTGTTGCTATTTCCATTATTGCCCATCTCACATTATTTTTCATCACGTTCTAAAAATAATTTGGAAAGTGACTTAGTTATTTATTTTTTATGAAAAAGTTCACTTACTGGACATTAAAAAAATACCATATTATGTGATTTAATTAAATCAAAGTAAAATAAATTATTTAAATAATCTATTTACTTTAAATAATAATTTCTTTTGGTATGAAAAATCATTAATTAATTAAATTTTTCTATGCAAGGGTAGTTTAGTAACTTTCTATCAAATCAACACTTCTTTCTTTTCTATTTCTCTTCGTTTTCTCTTATACCAATCAACACATTAAATCTACTCTATTTCTCACATCTTTCTCTCTTCTCACACTCTCTCTCACATATTTCTCTCTACTCATTTTCTCTCCACAATCAATCACACCCTAAGAGTGAAATTCCTACGATTGCGGTGTGGCATGAGTAAGGATCTTTCCATTTTTTATAATAATTTTTATTTCTTTTATTATTAAAGTTTTTTAATATTTTGGAGTGTATAAAAAGATTATGACTCATTTAATATTATACTTTTATATTTATATTTTTTTTTGGTAAACATTTATATTTATATTTTTAAGACAATAAAATAATGGAGAGAATGAATTTTTTTTTACCAAAATAGAGAGATTCAAACACGTGTTGCACACCGGTAAAAATGAATTATATGCTTTCATGCAATTTTTCAAAACATTTCTGCTGCTACCATTCAATAAAGTCCACAAAAAGTTGCTATACATGTTTTCTATTCCTTCAGAAGCAAATTTTATTGATTGACATTATATAAAAAATTAAATTTTTTTAATTTCTAAAATAAATAAAATTGTAGTACAAAAATTTGGATCTTGATCCTCTCCAGCTAGGATTGGGAATAGATCAGGCCGGCCTACAGGGGCCTACGGCCTAGCCTATATAGGCTCAGGTCATGTCAGCCTATTTCTTTAAACAGAATAGGCCAAGGCTTTGGCTTTTTTATAAACCTATTTAGCTAAATAGGCCAGGCCTCAGGCCATTAAAACTACTAGGCCAGCCTATTTAAATAAATATGAGTAATATTTTTACATTTATTATTATTATATATTAAAATTTATACTTTAATTACATTATAAATTTATTAACTTTTCAATAATATAAGTTTATCAATGTAAATTAATTTTTCACATATATAAATGTATCATTATAATTTTAAATTAAAATATGATGTCATATATAGTCAAATTCTCTAAAATATCATGTTAAAAATAAAAATGAAGTTTAATTTAATTGGTTTATTAGTTCATGAGTATATTTAAAAATAAATATATAAATAATTATTTAAATTTGTTCATGAGAAATAGGCCGGCCTAGTAGGCTAATAGGTCATGTCAGGCTTTCAAAAGGCCAGGCTCAGACCTTCAATTTTTTCACAGGCCAGGCTCAGGCTTGGCAAAGCCTACCTTGGCCTAGCCTATTCCCAACCTTATCTCCAGCACTTCCTTTCATGTTTTCCTCCTGCTCTCATCTCAGTCATTCAATCATATCTTTCTCTCTCCTCTGTACTATACTTCTTTTTTTGTTGATCAACAACCCTTAGATTAGAAAAAGGAGAGAGGGTTGGACATAAAGTGCCGGAGATGATCCAAATCCCAAAAATTTGTTGTAGAGAGCAAAACTTGGCGATTTTAAAATAGAGAACAAATTCCATAAGTGAGATTAGGCTTGGGATAATATTTTTAACACTAACTCTTTTATTTGATAAAATTTATATGAGTTCCACCATATTAAAAAAAATGAATTTCACAGAAAATCATAGGACGTGCCTGATTTTAATCAATATATATACATATATATATATATATATGGATTAGAATCAAAGGACACTAAGGTGTCAAACTTAGTAACATGACATTTTCGATAATTCTTTACTGGATAGTTGTATTACAAAATCCACAGTTGGATTCAAAGTTATTACTATATAGATCATGTCTATAAAATTTAACGTCAATCGAAAATTATTTGATGGGTTAAATAGAAGGATCAAAATTAACGGTTTTGACGAAGTTTTGTAAGACGTTAGTTTTTATACATCTCGTTGACATGTCAAATGATTTCCGATTGACGTTAAATTTTATAGACATGATCTATATAGTAATAGCTTTGAATCCAACGGTAAATTTTCTAATACGACTATCCGGTAAAGAATTATCGGAGGTGTCATGTTACTAAGTTTGACACATTGGTGTCATTTCATTCTAACATATATATATGGGAGAGATCAAATTACACTGGTGTAACAGTTGAGTAATGCTACACCGCTCAATAATGCTTTAACGAATTTAAATTTTACGAAATCCACCGTTGGATTGAAAGTTTATATCATATAGATCATTCATGTTAAGTTTTATAAAAATCTAAAATTGTTTGATATGTTATTGAGAGCAATCAAAATTAACGGTTTTTGCATTTTTATTGAATACCGTTAATCTTGATTTGTCTTGATAACATATCAAACGATTTTAGATTTTCGTAAAACTTAACATGGATGATCTATATGATATAAACTTTCAATCCAACGGGGATTTCGTAAAATTTAAATTCGTTAAAGCGTTATTGAGCGGTGTAACATTACTCAACTGTTACACCAGTGTAATTTGATCCCTCCCCATATATATATATATATTGTTAGAGTTACTCTATCTATCTAATTATATAAAGGTTGTTATGAGTTTTTTTTTATAATAGTAAATATTATTTTAAATTCATTTATTATAAATTAAAAAGAGTAATTTTGACATTAATAACTTATATATTCATGTTAGATATTTTAATATAATGAAAATTGCATTTTTTTAAAAATGATATCTCTCAAAAATAATATTTATGAAAAGCTATTTAAAATAACTTTCTATTTTAGAGATTTTTTTAAATTTTATCGCCCACAAAAATTTGTTGCAAAATGATAAAAAAAAATAAATTAAACAAACAAAAATGAGATATAATAACCGACCAATTCGTCTCTTCAGCACAAGGTGTGCCGAGAAAAACTACAAAAGTTTACAAGAACAGTGAAAACAAAAATACTTCCACAAAAAAAGAGCTAGTCAATGCCCAAACAAGTAAACAGTGATAAAATATTTAAAATGACGTTTTATGAAAGACTATTTAGACCAATTTTTTGTTTGAATTTTTTTTTTTAAAAAAAATGAGGCCCAATAACAATAATTTTTTAAAAAAATGCCAAAACAAATAGGTCTTTATCGCCTCACATGAATCTATGATATAGAGAGGTAAATAAATATTGCTTTTATTATAGATAGGTAATAAGGATGTTATTAATTAAGCTGCATATAGAAATCAATAGAAATGCACTTAAACGTTGTATTGTGACAAAAACTTGTTTTTATTAATTTTTTTATTTTTTGAGGTTTGAGTTGAATCTCTTAAAAGTTTTGTAATTATTTTTATTTTAATATTTTTTTTAGGATTAATAGGGGATTTTTAAAAAACTCAAAAAGAAAATTACATGGTTATCATTCTGAAAGTAGAGACTCCCAATATACCATTTTTAGTCCCTAAAGATTATTTTTGCAATTTTTAGTCATAGAAAAATTTTCTATCACAACTTTTGATTCCTACTTTTAATCAAATTCTAGTATACTTTTTGTATTCATATTTATAATGGCTCCTGTCTATATCTATTTCTTTGTACCCAAAAAATAGTCTATCTATTTCAAAGGTTTTTAATACAATGGTTAAAATGTATTTTTGGTCTCTCTATTTTAAAAATTTTGAATTTTTCATCCCCCTATTTTAAAACTCAGTTTTTTGATCCCTCTATTTTAAAAGTAAACAATTTTTTTAGTCCCACCCTCATTTTATTAATTTCCAACTCATTTATTCATTTATAAAGAAAATAAAATTAATTAATTAACATTAAAAGCAAAACAAAAACATTTCATTCATTCCGTTTCATCTTTTCTTTCTGGTTGGTTCTTCATCTCATGCCCACCAACACCAAAAGCAAAACAAAAACATTTCATTCATTCCATTTCATCTTTTGTTCTCATTCCAAGTTTCAACCATTCACTTTCTAACCTGACTCACACCTAAAATAATTGCACATCCTACTGCAGTACTCCTTCTCCATGAACTAGAAAGACCAATGAAGCACTGACACTTCAAAAATGACGAAGTATCGTGTCCGACACCGATACTCGTCCAATATTCTCCGATACGTATCGTGTCTGATACCGATACTCGTCCGATACTCTCCGATATCAGACAATTAAAATTATTTTTTTAAAAAAATAATTACCGATATGTGTCGGATACTTGTCCGATACACGTATCAGAGAAGTATCGGAAAAATAATGTTTTATTTTTATGATAGAAATGGAGGAGATGAGACTGATACAATTTGTGTTTCCTCTTAAATAATGAATGTTAGAGTATGATGTTTTTTATGGATTGACAACCATGTGTTTTTTGGATGGTACCGATGATGTTTTGTTTTTTGGATAGTAATAATTATCCTTTTTGGATAGTACTTAATTAACTTGAGATATGTAATTGTCACTTGTTTGCTCAGTTTGAATAATTTGAATATTAATTTATTATCTTTCTTGATTTTTGTTATGTTTATATATTGTGTATTTGTATATTTAATTTTAAATTTATTTTTAAACAACGTATCGCGACCGTATCGTATCGGTATCGTGTCATGTATCCGGGCTTCATAGGACCAAAACCTTAGGAATGCTTTTTTTTGGGCTTAAAGATAGAATCACTTTGTAGCCAAATTTTTTTTTTTCCCCAAAAAGGTGGAGTAGCTAAAATGCTACTACCACAAAACTCCATTCAAAGTAAACCATAGATCAAGTACAAGATAAGGGGGGACCAAGCCTAAACCCTTTCAAAAAGATGTGAACCTATAACTTGGCAAGCCAAGTTTGTTCCTATACAAGCTATTAAGAATACAACTAGGAGGCTCATTGAAGTATAAAACATTATCAATACTATTCCCCACATTAGCAAGGCTATCAGCAATGTCATTACCTTCCCTATATATATGACTTATCATGAAGTTCATCTGGGTAATCATCAGCAAGCAATTTTCCCATCTGTTTCTTACAGCCCAAGGAATGACTGTTTTAGATTTGAATGCTTGCACCACTAAGCTAGAGTCAGTTTCTATCCACAGGTTCAGCCAATTCTTATCCTTTGCTAACTCAATTGACCTCATTACTCCACAAAGCTCAGCAAGAAAAGCAGATTTGAACCTAATCCTCTCTGCAAAAGCAATGACAAAATCTGCTTGTTGGTTCCTAAAAATCCCACCACAAGAAGCTGTGATGGTATCAAAGGCTCCATCAGTGTTACACTTCAACCAACCAAGGGGAGGAGGGCTCCAAATTACTTCTTTGATACTAGGTGGTTTAGGAGGATGAATTTTGATGTTGAACTTCTTTAGAATGCAGAAATCCCTCATAGAGGAGTGATATACCAGCCAAATTTGTGACTTGCTTTAGTTGGAAAATAACTAGGCTTAATGTTTGTGGTTAAGAATTCGCAAATCAAGATTGAATTTTGTTTCACAGGTGACATGCTTGATATATATGCTTTCTAAATTTGTTTTTTTTTTTTAATTATTTTTTATGTTTGGGGTTTGGTTTTCATATTTTTGTTTCTTCAGGGCTAGTTTCTTCTTCCTTCTTTCTTTGGTGCTTGCCCTGTTTCTTCTCCATTTCTTAGTGAACAAGACGAACCTCTCAGGTGACGAGAACACAGATGAGAAATCAGAGATGAATGATGAAGAGAATGAACGAAAGTGAGACGAGAACAGGAACGAGGACGAGAACAAAAACGAACGAGGACGAGAAGATAAACGTGAAAAAGCAAATCGATTTGGAATTTATGGTTCATGGAAATAAGGGTTCTTCGATTTAGGATTTTAAATGAAATTATATTTATTATTTTCTTGAATTTTAAATCATAAAAGAAATAAGATAATGCTATTCATCATTGCCACGTCATCAAAATGAGAGGGGGACTAAAAAAATTGTTAGACTTTTAAAATAGGGGGACAAAAAAGCTGAGTTTTAAAATAGGGGACCAAAAATTCAAAATTTTCAAAATAGAGGGACAAAAAATGCATTTTAGCCTTAATACAAAGAGTAAAAATTCTAGTATTTAGCTATTGTTTTAATTTTATTCCTAATGTCCCAGATAGGGCTGGCAATGACCCGAGCCATCTCGTGAATTATTCGAAATTCAATTTAATAATTGACTCGTAAACTTGGTTCATGAAATAAATGAGCCGAACTTGAGTTAAAAGTTAAGTTCGTTAAATAAATGAATTGAACATAACTATGTATAGTTCGACTCGTTTGACTCATTAACTAGTTGAATTATATATATAATTCAAAATCTTTTTAACCGTACAAATCAATGAACTTTTCAGTTCTCTATATATACATCATTGAAGAATATTTTGAGAATAATTGTTGAATTTTGTTGGTTTTTGCTTTATAACTTTGTTACTTGTAGTGTTGCCTAGGTGCGGGTACGCAACCGGTACTCGATACGTGTACTGATACGGGGTACGACAATTTTTAAAAAATTAATGAACGTGTATGGTTATAAATTAAGGTACGGATATGTACCCGGTACCGGTACTCTTCCTCAAATGGAGTACCCGTGCACCAGAGGTTACTTGTATTGATTTATATCAGTTTGAATTTTTTACGCGTTTATCCATTATACACTTGTGATGACATTTATTTTAATTTAATATATATTTGCTTTTTCTTTTAAAAAAAATAGTTTAAAAGGTTAAAGATTAAATTTTGAATTTTCGACAAAAAAATGGACTTTATAATCATGTGATTTGACTCGACGAGTTGAACTTAACATGACGAATCGAACTATTCGTGAACTTTAAACGAGTTGAACTCGAACTGAAAAAAGAGTACGTAACGAACTTGAGTCGAGTTTCGAGTTAAACTAATTCCTATCGAGTCAAGTCGAGCTAAAACGAATTCGACTCAGCTCGACTTATTTCCAGCTCTAATTCCAGAGTAAAAATAATATTAGTTTAATTTCAGACGAATCATGACCCGGGTTCGAATCCGAAATTTCACAATTATGTGAGTTTAATTTCAGTGGATTACCACGTCAAATCGAATACAATTACCATGTCCCTCCATCACCTCATTTTGAATTTCATTAATTTCATGTCCGACACAATTAAAATAGTAACATGGATTGGGCTTGTATGACTTTTGAGCGGGAAAGTCATGCTGACTTTGGACCAAGCTTAGCCGTCTGATTAATCGGGTGTACTATAATCAGCCACGTGGCCTTCTCTTTTAATAACATTTTTATTTTAATTAAATCTTAAACACATCAACGCAGAAAACTTGACCAAGTTGCTGCCGTCGCGAACCACACCTGACCTCTCAATCGACCACGCGCCGTCACGAACCACACCTCTCCGTCGACCGTGTACCTCCGTCGACCCTATCCCTGTCATCGGCCTATGCGCCGCCACCAACTTGCAACCAGTTGATTTCTTTTACTTCTATTGAAATATATTCTTCAGGAAAATAGCAGGGTTGAGGAACATGGCATATCAAAGAATGGAGATCTGGAAGTATACTGCAATGTCAATTAAATTAGCATTTCAACAGAATATAAATTTGGGTCCTGATTTTTTTTAAGGGATAAAGTTTGGGTCTCTAATTATGTGAAATTTGAATACAATCAAAGACTCTGAAGAAACATTTTGGGTGAGATGAAGAATGCTACACAGTGTTGACAAAGCGGAGATCGGCGTCGGTGGAATGATATTGACGCAGCGACAAGACGGTGGAAGGTTGAAGGAGGTGGGAATGGGAAGGCGGTGCTGCATAGTACACCCGATTAATCAGACGGCTAAGCTTGGCCCAAAGTCAGCATGACTTTCCCGCTCAAAAGTCATACAAGCCCAATCCATGTTACTATTTTAATTGTGTCGGACATGAAATTAATGAAATTCAAAATGAGGTGATGGAGGGACATGGTAATTGTATTCGATTTGACGTTAAGAGTGAAATTCCTACGATTGCGGTGTGGCATGAGTAAGGATCTTTCCATTTTTTGTAATTTTTATTTCTTTTATTATTAAAGTTTTTTAATATTTTGGAGTGTATAAAAAGATTATGTTCATTTAATATTATACTTTTATATTTATATATATATTTTTTTGTAAACATTTATATTTATATTTTTAAGACAATAAAATTATGGAGAGAATGAAATTTTTTTTACAAAATAGAGAGATTCAAACACGTGTTGCACACCGGTAAAAATGAATTATATGCTTTCATGCAATTTTTCAAAACATTTCTGCTACCATTCCATAAAGTCCACAAAAAGTTGCTATACATGTTTTCCATGCCTTCACAAGCAAATTATACATTAATAATGTTTTCCATGACTTTAGAAATTTATTATTAAAATCAAACAAATTAATTTGATTGATTGACATTATATAAAAAATTAAATTTTTATAATTTCTAAAATAAATAAAATTTTAGTACAAAAATTTATTGTAGAGAGCAAAACTTGGCGATTTTAAAATAGAGAACAAATTCCATAAGTGAGATTAGGCTTGGGATAATCTTTTTAAAACTAACTCTTTTATTTGATAAAATTTATATGAGTCCCACCATATTAAAAAAATGAATTTCACAAAAAATCATAGGACGTGCCTGATTTTAATCAATATATATATTGTTAGAGTTACTCTATCTATCTAATTATATAAAGGTTGTTATGAGTTTTTTTTAAAATAGAAAAATATTATTTTAAATTCATTTATTATAAATTAAAAAGAGCAATTTTGACATTAATAACTTATATATTCATCTTAGATATTTTAATATAATGAAAATTGCATTATTTTTAAAAATGATATCTCTCAAAAATAATATTTATGAAAAGCTATTTAAAATAACTTTCTATTTTAGAGATTTTTTTAAATTTTATCCCCCACAAAAATTTGTTGCAAAATGATAAAAAAATAAAAAATTAAACAAACAAAAATGAGATATAATAACCGACCAATTCGTCTCTTCAGCACAAACTGTGCCGAGAAAAACTATAAAAGTTTACAAGAACAGTGAAAACAAAAATACTTTCACAAAAACAGAGATAGTCAATGCCCAAACAAGTAAACAGTGATAAAATATTTAAAATGACGTTTTATGAAAGACTATTTAGACCAATTTTTTATTTGAAGTTTTTTTTTTTTAAAAGAATGATGCCTAATAACAATAATTTTTTAAAAAACTGCCAAAACAAATAGGTCTTTATCTCCTCACATAAATCTATGATATAGAGAGAGGTAAATAAATATTGCTTTTATTATAGATAGATAATAAGGATGTTATTAATTATTATTATTTTTTTTAAACCAAAAGGGTGCTAGCAAAGAGCTAGATCACCACACAAAATATATTAAGAAAGGAACAAAGATACAAAAAGGAGGGGGCCAAACCAAACTCCTTTAACAAGATACAACTCTAAAATTGAACAAACCCAATTTGTTCCTAGATAACTCCTTTCTAATGAGAATAGGAGCCTCATGCCAAAAGAAAATAGAACTCAAACTTAAACCATGATTTGCAAGAAGGTCTGCAATTACATTGCCTTCCCTATAGGTGTGAGATACAACAAAGTTCATCTGCCTAGTCCAAGCTAAGACATTTTGCCATCTATTTCTTATAGACCAAGAAACAAGCTTGTCTGGATTTTTAAAAGCTGAAACTACTAATTAAGCTGCATATAGAAATCAATAGAAATGCACTTGAACGGTGTATTGCGACAAAAACTTGTTTTTATTAATTTTTTTATTTTTTGAGGTTTGAGTTGAATCTCTTAAAATTTTTGTAATTATTTTTATTTTAATTTTTTTTTTTGGGATTAATAGGGGTTTTTTAAAAAACTCAAAAAGAAAATTACACGGTTATCATTCTGAAAGTAGAAACTTCCAATATATCATCATCAACTAGCTCGGTGGGAAGAGAAACTGTCCCTATGCTTTTGTGTGTGTTTAATGAGATGTTCAATTACATTATTTATAAGCAACAATGATCGTATTGGTCAAAATATTGAGTTTAGGTATCCTCCATTTACTCCATTTAGCTCATGGATACATGGCACGTGGCAAAACAAATATCCAACGTCTAAGAATAAAAATTAAAAATTTGTTTTTAATAAAAAAAAATGATTCACTGTTGTTCCTCTTCCTTGCGTCGAAGCACTTTCCTCTTCTTCTTTTCACCGCCGCCGTCCACCTTCATCCTATCACCGGCCGAAACAACCTCTCTCCGGTCTGTCCTTAAACAACCCCAAATCGCCTTCTCTCTTCTCCAAAAGCGTCATGAAAGAACCTCTTTGTCCCTCCGTCGTTGTCACAAATCAAGAATCAACCCAACGCCGCCACCGTCCAAACCACCCATCGCCATTCTTTGTCAAGGTATTATTGCTTTTTAAAACTGCAATTTTTGTTCTTGGTCCTTTGTTCTTAATTTTGAATTTCTTTTCAACTCTTTAATAACTCTGATTTTGCACCGGCAGAGGTGACGACAGAGAGCGGCGACTCAGGGACGAACGGAGGGGTGACGCTGGTTGGAGTTGGATGGTGGTTGGTGACTATGAGAATTGAGAAAAGAGGAAACTGTCGTATGGTGAATAGAGGAAGAGAAAAGAGGAAACTAAATCAATATTTACTTTTTAATGTTTAATTAATCACAATTTTTGGATATTTTTTTGTCACGTGTCGTGCATCCATGAGCTAAACGGAGTAAATGGAGAATAAATTTAATGGAGGATACCTGGACTCCCAAATATCATGGTTTACAAAACGAGAAATTCTTAGGTGAGTTCTCACCTAAATATTAATTATTAGACACAACCAATCAATTCATGACAACTCATTAATATATTAAATAATTATAAATAATTAATAGTGTAATAATGAAAACCAAATCAGGACAAAATCTAAAAAATAAGGAAATAAAAAAACTCATGGGCTAATTTGTCATGAACAATTATATTCCCTCTAAATTTTTACTTAATGTGTCGTGACAACCAAAGCAAGGAAAAGGCTGGTACAGTGGTATGTACCCTCACCTCAAGGCTGGGTTGTTTTCCATAGCATCAAAAATTTAAATGACATTTGACATAATTTTTGTTAGCATTTACATTTAGTTATTGTAATTATAAGTTATAATTAGATGAAGACAATTTTATTTTGCACTATTCCTATATATTTTAAGTTTAACTGGCTGGAGGATATTTTAATTTATTGTACTAACTACAATTTTATTGTTTTACTGTTTGTTAAATACATCGATCGAGTTTTACTAATTTTATGTTGATTTTAAGTTGCGATTATAGTTTGATACGTATTTCTATAGACTCTATTTCACAATGTTCAATTTTGAGTTTATAGTTTATAACTTATAAGTTAATATAATATGACTTGTTTGGTAACATTTGAGCATATAATTTTTTTAATAGGTATGTTAATGTATTTTGATAAGCTAATTCAATTTACATATAGTTTATTATCATTTCTTCTCCCAAATTCTTACTTGAAAAAAAAATTAAATATTATTTTTACGTCATTTCATATTTATAAAGTAATTCAACCATTAATTTTACTAAAACACTACAAATTGAATCAACCAGCTTATAGATGTGTATATATTATACGGTATTCTCTATAAGTTCATCCATTATAATCTAAATTATCAAAATTATCCGCTATTATTTTTTTTATCTACTTGAATCATAATTGTTTGAATGTTTGAATAATCACTTAATTTCCGAGAAATATAAGACTAAAAAAATTATAGCTTTTCTTAAAAGAAATATAAATGTTTGAAATAATTTTTTTTATTAATTACTTATTTTATTTTTTGTTCTTATGTGATGGGCACAACACATACAAATTAGGAGGGAAACATAGTTAATAAGTACATGATTTTTTTGTTTCTACCTTTTTTTTAGATTTGGTTTAGATTTGATTTTATTAATACTCTATTAATTATTTATAATTATTTAATATATTAATAAGTTGTCATGAATTGATTGGTTGTGCCTAATAATTAATGCTTAGGTGAGGACTCACCTAAGAATTTCTCAAACAGAACTTAGTTTTGCTAGACTATTTTCACTGGTAGGGGTTGAGTTATTATGCATAAGGAATATCCTTATGTATGGTGCATAAATAAATCTCCACCATGCATGCTTTAGTGCATTTGATTGATCAAAAAATCTAATTGATTAAAAAAGCATTGGATGGTGGAGATTTTAATTCCTTATGCATAATAACTCTAACCCACAACTCTAACCCACAGGTAGTGTATGATTCTTTCCATAATTGGGAATACGTGGTTTCCCGCATTTGACTCTCTTCTTCTTCCTTTGTGGCATCTTCCTTTTTTCTCTATCCACATCTTCATTGGGAGCTAAAGCAAGGCATATGCGGGAGGATGGAAATATGTGCAATGATGTCAACATGACAGGCCGAGAGTTGCCCAGCAACAACATGCTTTAACATGGCAAAAACCTTCTTGGGGTTGGCATAAGTGTAATGTTGACGCAGGTTTCTTTGATGGTTTGAATAGAACTAATGGTGTTTACGTGATCGTACAGAGAGTTTTGTGGTGGCTGGAACTTTGTGTAATGAAGTGGAATGAAGGAAAGTGTTCTACAACGAAAGGAGAATCGATTGCTTTACTTGAAGCTATGAGAGAAATGGAGCGCCTCATGTCATGTTTAAGTTGGATTCAAAGATTGTGTTTGATGCTATTTATATGCCACGTGATGGAGTCTCCGGGTTTAGTTCACTTATTTGTAAGATCAAGAATGTTTTGTTGTCAAATTAATCCCAACTTTGTGGTGAAGTTTGTCAAGTGACAAACAAACATGATCGCTCACACGTTTGCTAGAGCGACCATCTCTAGATCTCGTCGCGATGTTATTGAAGTGTTATCTCTTTATATTGCTACTTTATTACATAATGAAATTAATTTTTAAATATCTAATTTTTTACTTAATAATAATGATGTCATTATTTTATCTCTTAAGTATTTAGTATTTACATAATCCTATATAAATATTTGTGATAAATGGGACTTTTTTCCCACTTAATTATTGAAATTTCTCAATTATCCCGTGTATAAACAGAAAACTTCAACTGATTATTATTATTAGGGTTAAATATGTTTTTAATCCTTACTTTTATGTGAATTTCGATTTTTAGTCCTTACATTTTTTTTATTATATTTTTAGTCCCTATATTTTCGTTGTTTGCATTTTTAGTTCCTACCGTCAATTTTTTGTGACTCGGATAACGAAATCAGACACATAGGATGACATGTAGATGTCACGTCATTCGATCCAAATGTTATCCTAGTCAATTTAAGTTATCATCTGTGGTCAATTCTGTTATCCTAGTCATAAAAAATTGACTAAAAATATCATTAAAAAAATATAGGGACTAAAAATATAATAAAAAAATATAGGGATTAAAAATCGAAACTCACATAAAAATAGGGACTAAAAACATATTTAACTCTTATTATTATTATTTTTTTTATTTTTTTTTATAATTTCAGCACTTCATGTGGTTATTATTGTTATTACCTGACGTTATGAACACTTCATGTGGATACTAAATAATAAACTCTAAGCAGTGTTGTGATGAAATGGCTCCTATACTTGGACATGCATTCTCTCATATAGTACTCATACATACTTATTATTGGTTTAGTCTCAACATTATTCCTAATCCTAGTGATCCCTTCTTCTTGTTTTAATCCCAAGAAGTTAGTTAATAACTTCATACTCTTCGGTCTTCATCTGATTCAGATTGGTCATCTTCGGTGGCCACTTGGTATGGAGATGCCAACGGTGATGGAAGTGAAAGGTATATATTATACTCCATTTAATTTAAATAATATAAAAAAATTTACTTGTTAAATTTATTAAGATAATAGTTACTGAATAAATCTAAAAAGAATTTTTCTTATATCTAGTCTTTGTCTTGGACTAAAGGCACTACTATAGTAGAAATTTTGTCTTTTTAATTTTTTGCTAATGATTCTGAATGTAGCTAGTTAGCTAGCTTATTAATGATGATTTCCTCCGTCTCATGTTAAGTAAAGTAATTTAGTTGACTATTTCCTTATATACTTATGTATAATTTTGACGATTAATATTTTTAACTATTTAGTAATAAAAATTATAAAAAGTTGATATTTTAAAAATATTCATTAAAACAAATGTAATATCTTATATATTAATATTTATTTTTATTTATTAGTATAAAATAGAGTCAAAATAAAATATGTTAATACTTAATAGTATGTCTGCAATATAGTTTTGGTGACTGCAATATATAGGGGTGGACGTCGATCAGTTATTGGTGGGTTTAAAATGTCAAACTCAAAACAATCCGTGGGTGAAAAATCAAGGCCCAATTTCATTCAATTAAACTAACGGTTTGGACGGGTTTCGGTTAAACGGTTTAGTCGGATGAAATGGTTGAGTTTGTTCGGTTTGAGCCACCAATAGCTAGCACTGGATTTTTGCAACCAAAAAAAAAAAAAAACAAACATTTTCTTAGTATCCAAGCTATCACTTACATAAATCCACTTCAATTTTTACAAAAAAAAAAAAAAAAAATAACCAAAATAATATCTTCTTTAAAATCAAACATTTTCTCTTCTTAAGGTACAAATAAAAACATATAAAGCAAAACAAAAAAAAGATAAATTAAAACTCTAAGAAAAAAAGAGTTAAAATCCCAAACTTAAATAGTGAACACAAACACATACCTTCTTTTAAATCGATCTCCTTTGTCGTTTTTAGAGCACAAACTATGAACACACAAAGTAAAATGAGCAAAATTAGTTAAAACTTTATGAGAAAAAAACTAAAACCCTGGCCAAAATAGAGAATACAAACACATACCTTCCTTTGAATCAATATCAAACTTCTGTCAAACCTAACTCACAAAATGAAACAAATCAGAGGAATCGAACAAAAATGTCAAGGTTTCAGACAAGAAATGGTGAAAAAAATGAATGGAAATACTTACATAGCTTTGAGATAAGCCTTCTTTTATGAGTTTGAAAACAAAAGAGATCGAGAGGGATGAGGTGGTCGGTGGAGAAGGACAGCGACAGAAGATGTAGGGTTCATATTGTCGTCATTTCGTTTCTCTCTTTCTCTCAATCTCCTCAAAAGTTTTCTACTGATTGGAAATGAAAATGAAAGAGTTATAAATATGTTGAATTGGGCTTTTACTTTAAGCCTAGCAATAGGCCCAATAAAACACCAACAATAACACAAAGTTTCAACTTTAGCAGGGAAAATATATGTTGACCAAAAAATTAGGAAGGAAAATATATGTTGACCAAAAAAATGAGGGTAAATATACATGTCATTGTCATGGAATAGAAAATAATAATAATAATGATAGTGGTATTATTATGGGCGGTCGGTAATGGATTCCTATATAGGTCCAAAAACTAAATCCGAGCTCGTCCGTTTTAATCCATTAAAATCCAATTTTTTCCATTTAATTAACCCATGACCTAACCTGCAACCACACAACATTCAATTTTTTAAATCGGTTTTATCGGATTCGAGTCAGTTCGGTAAATCCTATCCACCCTAATAATATAATAATATTTGATAATTATACAGGTGGTGCTTGTGAATATGGAAATGCAGTTGGGGAACCTCCATTCTCCTCAATGATATCAGCTGGAAGTCCTCTCATCTATAACTCAGGCAAAGGCTGTGGTTCATGTTATGAGGTTCTAACAATTAATATACCATTTGTCAAAAAAATAAAATAATATACCATAATGTATTCTACATTTTGAATTCCCTATAAACAAAAATTTGGCCCACGTAGTTCAAGAACTCAAGTTTGAAAAAACGTCCTAAACTAAGGTCATGGGCATGGCACATGGTTGCCCTAGATGTCTAATTCTTGACTTGAGGAGGAGATGCGTTATATACATATGATATATGATGATATGATATGACACAAAAATGTGTTTATATAAGTTAGGTTAATTTTTTATTTTTTTTATATAGATATATAAATAAATGTAAAATAGTGTTTACCCTCTACAATGTTAACGAATGTTGATTTACTTTTTTATAATATATTTTTTCCATTACCTCTTGTAATGTTAAGATTTCATCTTTTTAGCCTTTATTAAATATGGTGGCTTAAGATTCCGCATATATAATCATGTGGCATGTTCAATGTGGGGGATAAATTGAAATTCGCTAACATTTCAAGACCAAAATGACAGAACCTTATACCAACATATTCAATGAGGGGTCAAAAGCATGATATCTTCATATTACAGGAGATAATAAAATTACAGAAAATAAATCAAAATTTGCGCAGGGATAAACACTATAATTTTATTTTTAATCAAAGTTAGCACCATTTTTATTAATATAGTAATATTGATTTGTATACACGAAAGATAATAACTTTTGCACATTTGGATTTTATTTTGTTCTGATTTTAGGTGAAGTGCACTGAAAATTCTGCATGCTTAGGCAATCCTGTGAGTGTGGTTATCACTGATGAGTGTGCTGAATGTGGCTCAGATGCTCAATATCATTTTGATTTGAGTGGCAGTGCTTTTAGTTCCATGGCAATTTCAGGTAGAAATGAAGAGCTACGCTATGCTGGGAAACTGGGCATTCAACATAGAAGGTGGGATCTAAAGCTAACTTTTTAATTTATGTAACCACAATAAAAAATTAATTATTACTTGAATTATTCTCATTATGAAAAATAAATTAGTTCATTAAAAAATGAAAATTCACATTTTAGGTATCCAATCTATCGATCAAAATATTTTATTCGCTATAGCGATCAATTTGCCCAATAACATTTTAAATCAATTGCTAATTCGGTTTTTAAATTTGCCGCTAAATGAGTTAATGACTGATTTAGTGATTGATTTACTAAATGTTGCTAAATGTCTTTTCTTTTTGTTTTTTTTTTTTGACACACAAATGTTGCTAATTGTCTAAATCACTAGTTTTACTTTTGGTATATAATGTTTTTTTTGAAGAGGCTAAACTTGGTATATAATGTTATCGATCTATTTTACATTTTTATATGCTAAATTGTTCAGTATAGACAGTTTTCTGAAATAGTTAGCATTTGCTTATTTTTATAAAATACGAGATCAAATTTTACATTATTGTCGTAAAGAAATGTTAAGAATATTTTCTTTTCAATACTCTCTTTAACATTTCTTCTTCGTTAGAAATTGCATTCACATTTTTTTTCATCTTGTTTTGGGATTTAATTGTTTGTTTTCCAAGAAGTGACAATGTTGAAATTTTCCACAATCAGTCATGCAGTGCTACTCAAAGGGGCGGTAATTGAGTGGATGATAGTTTACCACTTCTTGCCCCACCATCTAAAGTGTTCTCCATCTTCGTCCTCATTCTCTGCTTCAGGGAGTATTATCCCTCCATCTTCATCTCCGCGGATCCTCACAGCATCCATCAATCTTAAAAAAAATAAAATAAAATTTATATTATTTTCAATCAAATTAGTTGTAAAAAAAGAGTAAAGTTTGATTATAGAACAAATAAAAATATTATTGTGAATCTTGTGATAGTAATAAATATCATATATAAACAAATGTATACATATATAGTGTGAAAATATAATTAAAAGTAATTTATAAAGTACTTAATATACATTTACAAATGTTATTTTAAAGTTTTTGGAGACGAAGTATCCGTGGGGCGGAGGCCAAATTACCATCCCCATCACCAAATCCCATCTCCATCTTTAGGTCCCCAAACGGGAGAATCTCCGTAGAAATTTTTATTTACGGATAAAATTGACATCCCTATATATATATATATATATATATATATATATATATATAATTTTTCAAATCTCTAACTTTTTACTTAATAATAATGATGTCGGTATTTTATCTCTTATAAGTATTTACATAATTCTCTATATATATATTTATAATAAATGGACCTTAGTCCCCACTTAATTATTGAAATTTCTCAATTCTCCCGTGTATAAACAGAAAATTTCATGTGGTTATATTATTGCTATTTGCTATTAACAAGATTTACCTGTCTTTATGAACACTTAATGTGGGTACTAATTAACAAAATCTAAGCAAGTGTTGTGATGAAATGGCTCCTATACTTGGACATGCATTATCTCATATAGTACTCATCCTTATTATTGGTTTCCTAGTGATCCCTTCTTCTTGTTTTAATCCCAAGAAGTTAGTTAATGTAACTTCATACTCCTCATCTCATTCAGATTGGTCATCTTCAGTGGCCACTTGGTATGGAGATGCCAACGGTGATGGAAGTGAAGGTATATATTTCTTGGTCATATGAATCATAGTTAGTAGAAATTTTGTTTTTTTTAATTTCTTAGTACATGATTCAAAACGTAGCTAGCTAGCCTAATAATGTTCGGGACTGGTCCAACACATTTACGGATATGATTCCTATATATAACTCGGGTGAAATAATTTGAAGGCTTAATGGCTTTAAAAAATTTTGGATTTTTTTAGGCTTAAAGCTTGGGTTCTCTTATACAATTTTGATCATTAGGTATATATT
Organism: Trifolium repens; assembly: GCA_030408175.1. Taxonomy (NCBI): domain Eukaryota; kingdom Viridiplantae; phylum Streptophyta; class Magnoliopsida; order Fabales; family Fabaceae; genus Trifolium; species Trifolium repens. The sequence goes on from CP125841.1 coordinate 7,292,414, forward strand.
AAAAATTATAAAATGATATTTAAAAAGTACTCATTGAAATAAATCTAATATCTTATATATTAGTAAAATAGTATAGTCAAAACATAAATGGTGCACATGGTCAAATATGTTTTTATTTATTAGTAATAAAAAATATAGTCAAAGGTTAAAATATTTGATAATTGTGCAGCTGGTGCTTGTGGATATGGAAATGCAGTTGGGGAACCTCCATTCTTTTCAATGATATCGGCCGGAAGTCCTCTTATCTATAACTTGGGGAAAGGTTGTGGTTCTTGTTATGAGGTACTAATTCTGTCTTAAAAATAAGTGACACAGTTAACTGTTTCACATATACTAATATGTAATTTTAACTATTAATATATTTATTTATCTATTAGTAAAAATTTATGAAAAATTAATATTTTGAAATAGTCATCAAAACAAATTCAATAACATCTTATATATTAATATTTGTTTTAATTTATTAGTAAAAAAATACGGTTAAAACAATTTATACGAATTATTGACTTGAAGAGATGTATCATTTATACGAATTCTTGACTTGAAGAGATGTATCAAATCAAGAGTCTTTTATTAAATGTGATATGCCTTAAAAATGTGTTAATTAGGCCAAATTTATTTTATATGCCAAGGTTTAATAGTACTAACTTAGTTTTTTTTGGATTTTATTTTGTTCCGATTTTAGGTGAAGTGCACTGAAAATTCTGCATGCCCAGGCAATCCTGTGAGTGTGGTTATCACTGATGAGTGTGCTGAATGTGGCTCAGATGCTCAATATCATTTTGATTTGAGTGGCACTGCTTTTAGTTCCATGGCAATTTCAGGTAGAAATGAAGAGCTACGCTATGCTGGGAAACTAGCCATTCAACATAGAAGGTGGGATCTAAGTTAACTTTTTAATTTATGTAATCACAATAACAAATTAACTATTACTTGAATTATTCTCCATATGAAAAATAAATTAGTTCATTAAAAAATGAAAATTCACATTTTAGGTATCCAATCTATCGATCAAAATATTTTAGTCGCTATAGCGATCAATTTGCTCAATAATATTTTAAATCAGTTGCTAACTCGGTCTTTAAATTTGTCGCTAAATGAGTTAATAACTAATTTATAGTAACTGATTTATGAAATGTTGCCAACCACTAATTTTGGTATATAATATTATCGATCTGTTTTACATTTTTATATGCTAAATTGGTCAGGATAAACAATTTACTAGAATAGTTAGCATTTGCTTATATTTATAAAATACAAGATAAAATTTGTTTATAATTTATTTTTTGAAGAAGCTAGATTAGCCTATTCAAATTGGTACCAAAGAAAATCGTACTTAAGATCTTAAGAGGACCACACTCTCAAGTTCCAAGTCAATACCACTTGACCAATCCAAGAGAATTTTTGTTTATAACTTATTACGTGAGAGTATGTGGTTTTTACATTATTGTGGTTAAGAAATGTTAAGGATATTTTCTTTTCAATACTCTTTAAACAATCACTCTAATGGGTGAAACATATGGTCAACATTTTTTTATGCAGAGTTGCATGCAACTACCCTGATATGTCAGTAGCTTTCCATGTGGACGATGGATCCAACCAAGAATATTTTGCTATCTTAATTGAATATGTGAATGGGGATGGTGATCTTAACAAAGTTGAACTCATGGAAGGAATTGAATCAGCCTCTTGGAATACCATGAAACAATCATGGGGTGCTCTTTGGAAGCTTAGTAAAGGGGCACCATTCAAAGCACCATTTTCTATTAAGCTAACCACTCTTGAGTCTGGCAAGACTTTTGTGGCCCATAATGTGATCCCTCTAGATTGGGAGCCTGGTCAGACATATTCATCAGTTGGGAATTTTTAAGAATAAAATGTCAATTTGATCAGAAAGAATGTCGCATTATATGTGCAGAGCAGAAGTTGGTGTTTGAAGTCGGAATAGAGTCATCAGACTATATGACAAAAATAATGTCTATTCTGTTTGGAGTTTATAACGACATACAAGACAATAATCATATAAATTTGTTATAGATATTGTTGGTGTGTTAAGTGTTAGCACTATGGAAGATGCCACCACCTGTTTTTTATATTTATTAAATTATATTAAATAAATTATTTATTAAATTTTGTTATTAAAATTATAGAGTTTTAATAAAAATATTTAGGGAGGTGTGGAAAGAATATTTTGGGCTCACTAAAATAAAGTTTGGGCTTTGTCAAAAAAGGAACTTGGGTTGTTTATACACCATTTCATAAAATAACAATTTGTTTTTAAAATAATAAATAAATCTATTTTATTAATCAATTAATAAATATACCTTTTTTGCAAAAATTAATAAATATACTTTTAGAAAATTAATATATTTCTTTAAATGAATGGATATCAATTGGATACTGGATTTTTTTGTACCGATTTTTATGATTTATAATACGTGATTCCCCGTGTTTCCATCAACACCTTTATTGGAACACTTCTCCGTGCAACCAACCGTTTAAGTTAGTGTCACTAAAAACATAAAACACAAGTAAAAGTTGAAATGTCAAATTCCACTTAATTTTGGTGATTCTAACACTCCAACGACCTTCATAAACTTTTTGTAGATTTAAAGAAAGATTTGGTTGATTATCTTATATTTAACTGTAAATTACTCAACTAATCTTTCTTCAACTAAAATAAATTTAGGTGATCCTAAATTCACTATCGTGTTAATAGATGTAAAAATATATCATTTGAGAGAATAAAAATTCAATTTTTGATAAAAATAATTGAATCGAGGATAATACATTGAAAAAAAAAAAAAAAACACATTGCTAATGATGTTGGCAGGCATATATAAACTGTCAATAAACAGACACAGACAGTGTCGTCAACCAACGAACTCCAAAGTCCAAAGAAGCCATGGATTGCTTATACAAGAATCCCAACCAACCCATTGAAGCTCGTATCAAGGACCTTCTTTCTCGTATGACTCTCAATGAAAAGATTGCTCAGATGATCCAAATTGAGCGTACTGTTGCTACCTCTTCTGTCATCACAAACGTTTCCATTGGTATGTACTGTACTACGTAATTCCAACCACCCCATTTCATGTTTTTTCTGTGTTTTTCATTCCATCATTTTATTCAAGCTTTAATCTTTTTTGAAGTTTAAGTTAATTTGAGAATCCCCATTTTAGAGTTTGTCTTAAAAATTGAAACTTTAATTCTAATGTTTGAGTGTGTGATGTGGGTCTGTTTGGATTGATTTATTTGAACTTATTGACATAAACACTGACTGTTTGGAACAGTTTACGGAAACAACTTATGCTTAGATCATAGTTGTTTTTGACTTATTTTCATAAGCTCTCGAGGATAGCTTATGTGAAAAGGTTTAGCTGCGCAACTTGTTGCCCGTCTACCTTATATTTGTATGTATGTAGTTACTTTATATATATAAAAAAAATTATTCGGAGTAAAATGGTTTGGGTTGGATTTTGATTATATGTGCTTTTTATAGGGAGCATACTGAGTTCTGGAGGCAGTGCTCCTTTTGAGAATGCATTGTCATCAGATTGGGCTGATATGGTAGATGGCTTTCAAAAATCAGCTCTAGAGTCTAGACTTGGGATACCTCTTATATATGGAATTGATGCTGTTCATGGTAATAATAGTGTTTATGGTGCTACCATATTTCCTCACAATATTGGCCTTGGAGCTACTAGGTTAGTTCATTTATTCCCCTATGATTAATGGCTTCTTTTAAACTCAATTAACAGAATTTGACAATATTAAGGTCGAAACTACGACGTTTGAATATAGTTCTCTAATTTTGAAGAGAGAAGAATAAACTAAAAAATAAATATGTGAATCTTAACGACAAGATACTGCTGCTATAATTTGTTATCAGTTCTTGACTTTCATGGATGACATGCTTGTGTAGAGATGCCGATTTAGTTCGAAGAATTGGAGCTGCTACGGCGCTTGAAGTTAAAGCAAGCGGAATACACTATAATTTTGCTCCTTGTGTTGCGGTAAGGAATTGCAATCAATAAACTAGTCATTCTGTGCATGAATGAATTGTGGCAACAAGCACATATACCATGCTTCTTTTGCAAGGTTGTGTTGCTTGGATGCTCCATTTATCGGAAGCATTTTATATTCTGATATTTTTGCAAGCATACGTAGTTCTGCTTCTGATTGAATTCGTCAATTTTTTATGTTCATCAGTAAACAATATATTATGTACTTTGCCTTCACAATCAGAAACACGTCCTAGTAGTCTTGGACATTTCAATCAATTCTCATTGATTGGATTAGTTATAGAAGTTTGATGAATACACGATTTAAAAGGAGTTTTAGTTCAAAAACTGCAGATACGTATCATTGTATTTTAGGCAATAATGATATTTGTCCTTAATTTTTTTTTTTCTTTGGATAGGTAAAATGTTAGTATATTAGTTGTTATATTGGTTCTAAACAGGAGTTAAAACAAGTAGGATGATTTGCATATTTATTTTATTTTTCTAATTTAAATTTCTCGATCTAGACCAATACTATAACGAAATGCGATTTACTTGGTTAATTATACAGATTTGCAAAGATCCTAGATGGGGAAGATCATATGAGTGTTACAGTGAAGACACCGAAATAGTCAGAAAGATGACTTCCATCATTTCAGGTTTGCAGGGTCAGCTGCCACAAGGACATGAACATGGTTACCCTTTTGTGGCTGGAAGGTCGGCAAAAAGCATTCATTCATATAAATGTTAACAAAATACTGTAGTATACAAATATTGAAGAATTAACTATTACTGTTTCGATAACAATTCACATCTTTTATCAATATTTATACCTCCTTTTGTTTAAGTTGTACTTCAGGAATAATGTTATCGCATGTGCCAAACATTTTGTTGGCGATGGAGGTACTCATAAGGGTGTGAATGAGGGAAATACTATATTGTCCTATGAAGACTTGGAGAGAATACACATGGCACCTTATTTAGACTGCATTTCCCAAGGAGTTTCAACCGTTATGGCGTCCTATACTAGCTGGAACGAACGCAAACTCCATGCTGACCGTTTTCTTTTAACCGAAATCTTGAAAGAAAAGCTAGGTTTTAAGGTAAAATGACTGAAATTGGATTTTTTTTTTTTCCTTCTTGATTTGATTATAACATTTTTATAATCGACAACATTGTTATAGGGTTTTGTGATTTCTGACTGGGAGGGGCTTGACCGACTTTGTAAGCCTCATGGATCAGATTATCGATACTGCATCTCCTCGGCAATCAATGCTGGAATTGACATGGTACGGATCTTTTGTTCAAAGAATCTTTCATCAGTGTGTTTTTCTAATCTGTTTTCACATATTGAATAACATATGCAGGTGATGGTGGCTTTGAGGTACAAACTATTCATCAAAGAATTGACCTCTTTGATTGAATCAGGGGAAGTACCAATGAGCAGAATCGACGATGCTGTTGAGCGAATTTTGAGAGTAAAGTTTGTTGCTGGTCTTTTTGAATTTCCTTTCAGTGACAGATCTTTGCTAGATATAGTTGGTTGCAAGGTAAGTGAAAATTCGCCACGTTTTATTATTTCTATGTCCCATGGTTAATTGTTTGTATTTATTGTGACTTGATGAGCATTTTTATTGAAATCACATTAAAAATCACAAAATTGAGTACATAAGTGCCATATTAGCATTTACAATTTCAAGTAAAATTGACACTTATTTATCTCTTGTTAAAAAATGTAACCTTGTTTTACCATAATACTTCTGCAGCCACATAGAGATCTAGCACGTGAAGCTGTTCGAAAGTCTTTGGTTCTTTTGAAAAATGGAAAAGATATTGCTGAACCCTTTCTTCCATTGAACAGAAATGCTAAGAAAATTCTTGTTGTCGGAACTCATGTCGATGATCTTGGATTTCAATGTGGAGGTTGGACTAAAACTTGGTATGGCGGTACTGGGAGGATTACAGTTGGTAAGTTATGATATTTATTGTTTTTGCTTCTCAACTATAGTTAGATTATACTTTGTTGCTGCTTAGCTAATTGTTTCTGATTAGCTAATTAGTCTAAAAACTCATCTGATCAGTCATTCCCTCTTTAGTTTAAATTTTCCTTTCCTTAACTCAGATGCATATTTACGGAGAATGTGAAGATTGATTTTGTGTGTTTGGTTTTGCGGTGAAAACTATCATAATTGATTCTACCTTACCATTAACTTACACCTTACCATGTTAGGAACAACAATCTTGGATGCTGTTAAGACAGCCGTTGGAGCTGAAACACAAGTTATTTACGAGAAGTATCCATCACAAGCCACCATAGAAAGCAACGACTTCTCATTTGCAATTGTAGCTGTTGGTGAAGCTCCTTACGCGGAGTCATTGGGCGACAATTCAAAACTCACTATCCCCTTTGGGGGAACTGATATTATAAGCTCAGTTGCCGACAAAATCCCAACACTGGTTATTCTGATATCTGGAAGACCTTTAGTTTTAGAGCCATGGCTTTTGGGAAAGATAGATGGTCTTGTTGCTGCTTGGTTGCCAGGTACTGAAGGAGATGGAATCACAGATGTTATCTTTGGTAGTCATGACTTCAAAGGTCAACTTCCAATCACTTGGTTTAGAAGTGTTGAACAGCTTGATCAACCAAGTGATGGTGTTTCTTCATCTGAACCTTTGTTTCCTCTTGGTTTTGGGCTTAAACTACATGAATAAGTGATTGTGTGATATAGTGTCCAAAGATATCAGTTTATCACCTATAGGTTCAATTGAGTTATGAATCACTGGCATAGACAGCAAAACTGAACTTGTGGAATGTAATCACACATGTTTGTGTTGTGTCGGGATTGGACGCCAACACATGTCAGACACCAGACAGACCTTCAATAAAGTGTCGATGTTATATGGCAATTGAGATAGATAGAGATTTATGAAAAGATTATTTAAAGCTTAAGGGCTTTCAATATCACTATAGAAACTACATTGTTTTCATATTTGATATACTAATAAATACTATACAATGTAATAATGTAATAATAAATTAATTCACCCATATAATACTTGCATCTAAATCTAGTTTAATTTATATAAGGAAAATGCTAAACAATGCACGCATATTAATATAGAAACTTTTTCTTGGAACTTATGCATTTAATGTGTTAAAAATGCAAAAAGTTATCTCTCTAGCATTAATTTTATCTTTTTATTTCTTTTTTGGGTATGCTTAACTAGTGCACCGGGTGCACTCTTTAGCATGACCCTTTATATAATCTCTTTTATTGCTTAAAATTACTTCTTACTTAGGGGTCATCCTCTATTTTGTATTCTTTTTATATATTTTTTTATTTATTTTTAATATTTAAACCTTCTGAATTTATTTGGTATGGATCATTGTTTGCTAATAACCTTCTGAAAATAATAGCTAGACTGAGCTACAGGCTGTTGAAAACCTGAGCTGCTACAAGTCTACATAACAAAATATTTTTATCATTAAATCAAAGTTTATTAATTTAATCAGACTTTGTTTCTTAACAAAAGCATATAGACATGCTTCTCAAATAGAATTTCTTTGTTTATACGCTCAACTGACAAAAATATCAAAATTATTATATCAGATGCTACGATTAATTAGAGTTCGAATTCCAATCCCTCCATCTTATGCGTGTAAGTTTATAATGATTTATCATTTCATCAATTAAAAAATATTCTTGTTTATACCAGATTGACTCATGTGAACCAAATTTAGCCTACAGATTTATATTCCTCCCTACCCCACTGTATATAGTGAATTACACTTGGTTGATGTCCATCATGAAGAATATTGATATAAAAAATAAAAAACCAACATAAATGTTTTCACTTTTTCCTATTATGTGGTGTGATATGCTTCTTCATGTTTGCTATTATAATTCCAAAATTTTCAGTTGTATATACTGTTCAAAGATTAAGCTTAATGGTGGAAAAAATAGGGAGGGCATAAACTAAATGGCATACACCTTTATTGTATTAGATTTCTATGCTATTATTTTTTACTACATATGGAAACTATAGTCTATATGATTCTGATAGCACATTTATGTCTTTATTTTATGCCTTTGATTATTATTTATTAATTGATAGTTGATTACATTAAAGTATTTTAATTGGGTCAAATTATGCTATGCATCATTCTATTGGGTATTTCATGCCTACAATTTCAACTATTTATTATATTATATTAATCCATTAGATCTCAAAAATCTTATATTGAGAAGACATGTCTTTCGCTGATTCCATTTTGTTAAATTAATCATTAGATATTCTGGTTTATTCCCAATCTCATAAAATAAAAGATGAAATCTTTAAGATACAAGTGCATAATAATTACCTAATGATATTGAGATTTGATAAACCAGCTTTTCTCTATACTTTTTCAATGTAATGTACTAACATATTAACCCCACTATACTGTACATTATAAGATTCTTGGCCATGAAAAAGCAAAGAGAGAATACTACCCACTTTACCATTTGTGTTGGACTTTGATTGCTCAAATCAATAAGATTATTGGGTAATCTATCTACATATCATGAATCATATGATCCCTCACCTCCATCAAATATTTTTATTCTCTTATTTTTGTACTAGAAAATTGAAATGTGGGTGTGAGATGGATGGAATGGTCAGGAGTTTGATATTTGACTCCTGCGTATAAAAAATTTGATTGAGAGAATAAAATATATTTTGTGTTTCACAGGTTTTTCAAAAAATATTAATCATTGTTAGCGGTAAAAAATTTGTACATATAACATGGAAAAAAAAACACAAACTTTCAGATAAATGTATTTCATAAATTAGTACATGAAATTTATTAAAATACAGTTGAAAAAATCTAAACTTTTTACATTAATTTATGTATTTGTTTGTTTTTGTCATTGAACTAAATACATTAATTTTAGTTGACTTAATTTTGTTTTATATGTAGAACGGAACAGAGTACTTAGCATAGGATTATGGTTTACAAGGGGTGTCAATCTAATTAGGATGCTTTCTAGACTATCTGATGTCATTATACTCTTAGTTCACATAAAAAATAGAACGGTAACAGAAGAGAGTATTTTATTATATGTTCTTGATTATATTCCCATGCATGGCTCATTTTTTGTTTTTTTTTCTGAATTGCTTATGCATGATCACATTATACCAAAAATAAATATGGTGAGAAACAGGAGCAAGTGTTGATGGAAATAAGAATAAAGTGGTGAAGATGCTTTTGAATTCCACTTGCAAAAAAGGAGGTTTTCCTTTTGTAAAAGGTGGTGGTTAGTCTTGTCATAATTAAACTGTTACAAAGCCCAATTGCAGGACCATTTGGGTTATACCGCCATGCATTTTGGTGGTTATTTTCTTGGACTTATGCTCAATTTTTAGTCAACTTGCAAATGCAAACAACTGCTATGGTCGTTTCTAAATATGCCTCAATAATTTTTGGAATTTTTATGCATAATTCACAATCATGTTGCCAAAAGGTGAGGTACTACTTTTATCAAGGACCATATGTATTTCTTCAGAGGAAAGAATTCTTTTTTGGACTTTTTGTTCTTTGGTTAATACATATTTTACATTGTGAGTTGATATCTTTTTAATTAAGTGCATTTTGATTTTATGGTAGAAAGAATAGATTTTGAATCAATTAATAATGTAAAATTATTTTTAGTTAAATGCGAGTTGAATGTAAAATAATTTATATTCGAATATGTATTTATATAAAAGTGAGTTGTACAACAAATTTTAGTATAAAAATCACATTTAGATTTAGAAGCTATAAATTCTAACTTTAAGTTTTCTGGAAATAAAAAAGGTCTATTAATAGTTATACTCAAAGATAATCAACCATGTTAAAATCAATTTTATACATGGAACTATAAACATAAACTAATGGAGTTTAAGTTATTAATTAATAAGATTTTTATAAAAAAAAATAGTTATTAATAATATTTAGTATGTAAGATTGAGTTGAGACGCAACAAAATTTTAATGTTTAAAAATCATTTTTCAAAAAAATAAAATAAAATAGCCAATAGATTTATACCCACAAAAAATGTGCAAGAATTAGTGAACAATCAACAATGTGAACTAGTTAAGCATATATGCTTATTTGTTTCCTCTTGGAAGAAAGCTCAAAAGTCCAAATACATGCTTGTCACAAAATGCCACTTCAAAATACGAGCCCAACTATGAGGAAGCATATGCAAACACACTTTAAACTAAATTGAAACACTTCGGGTCAGTTTGACATACAAAATAGTATTGGACAAAATAATATAGGATATTATAAGACTGAACGATATAATATAATTTTTTAAGGTATGAATAAATTTTGTGTTGTACGATGTTTTGTAGATAAAATATTATTTTGATATTAAATAGTACAAGACAACATAGCACAGGACAAAATTACAAGATATTGAACAAGTTTTGTGTTGTGCGATGTTTATTATTTAGTGAACAAAATGTTATTTTAGTATTTTAGACAACTTATGTAGAGGATAAAAAGTTGAATTGATCGCATGACTCTGCGTTATGAACAAATTGAAGCATATATGCGCAGTTAGCCACTTAAAAAATATTCCCTCCCTCCAGCATTTTTCATAAGAATTTATCAAAAAGATTATCATTTTAGTTTATAACATAATTTTAATTATATATTTTTTACTAGCACCATTTTTTTTTGTTACATTTTACTAGCACCATTTAATTAATGGTATGTGCATCACTCTCAAAATTATTATTTTTAAATTATCGTTATTTTTTTTTTATCAGATATGACAAATATTATAAACATTTTAGATTGGTCCCAAAAAAAACAGTGAGGCATGTGAAAAGTGAGGAATTTGTCTCAGCATATGCTATTCGTAAAGTGAGGCATGTGAAAAGTGGTATAGATGTGGTCAAAATATCCTTTATTACAAAGAAGAATGGTAAAGCTTATGAGTGTGTGAATTTGCATCTCTAATCAAATTCACATCATATTTCAATTATCACATTTTTATGGCTGTGAATTAATGATCGATGCAATTGAGATTTATTTGTAGATTCTCCTTACAAGGTAAAAGTTGTAAGTTGTAAGCTTGTCTTTATGCAATTGTGTGTGTATGAGAACATAGAAGGGACCTCAATCCTCATATGTCCTACTTTGTCTCTTATTATAATTGTATTGTACTCATTCTGTGTCAATTATAAGTAAAATTTTACTATTTTGAATCCATTGAATAATTATTAATTAATGTATATCTAATTTATATAGATCAGATAAATTAATTATTCGTAAAAGATTGAGAATTTCTATTGGGCTGACTTAAAAGACAGAGAGTACATATTCTAGAATCTTATGCAGTATGCACTTTACAAGTTTGATCATGCGGAATAATAATTGGTAAATGACCATCATAATTTGCACTACAACATATTATAGAGAGAACTTAGAAAATTGCCACAAAATATCACTGCATGCTTAATGGATTTTCTTATTCATTGAAGGGAATCTCATAATTATAATGAGTAAACCTTGACTCTATTTTTTATATCAAGAGAAAGTTTAGGTGAGTCTCAAAATTAGAACATGCCTCAAAATTTAAAGATATTGTTCATCAGAGATGTCCTCAAATTAGTAGCATAAGTTGAACTCATGCTCTTAGAAGCTATGAAATAACTTAGTTAATTGAATCAACATTTATCGATGACAAATCTAAAATGTTTGTAAGTAAACCATACATAACAGTTATAATTAATTATCACATAAACTTAACAATTATGTAACTTTTTTAAGAAGTTGCATGATGTATGGTGCTCAGTCATATAGCTAGGATTTGAAGTCAAAAATCACTTCAATTGAGATTATTAAATCTATTACGACTTTATTTAAAAGTCATGAGTTCAAATCCAATATTAAAAATGCACTAGTATTAAATCTTTTAAAAGAAAGTTTAATCTTCTATTAAGAAAGTTTAATCCAATATTCTGCAGCTCATCTGGCTCGCGTGTGTCTGGGTTGTGTGGACGGAGAGGAACCACATATTATTCTGAGGCTCAGTCAGTACTACTTATCAGTTGTTGGACAATATCAAGCTTCTTTCTCTTAGGTGGTTGAAGGCGACTTATGTTACCTTAGTTTCTAACTACCATAGCTGGTGGTCTAATCCTTTACTTTGTTTGGGCCTTGTATGATATGTATCTGATTATTGTTTTGTGTCTCTATGTGACTCTTTGTAAACTTTGTAGTCTACCTTGACACATCTTGTGCTAAAGGGGTTATTTTTATTATATATCTCATTTTGACTTGTTAAAAAAAAATATCCTATATACTTCAAAATATTAATATCTGGAGTTGTGTGCGAAGATACTCGTGGTTCATACCAAAAAGCTATAGCTAGGATTTAATCATCATAATTTGCTTAATTCATCTTTCTCTTAAGACAACACTTTTAACATATTATATCTCCAAAATAAATTGTAAGCAAAAATTGATCAGAGAGAGAAAATTAAGGTCAAAATTATGTTTTATGGGCAATCCGCTACAGATCGTTAAATTAAAATAGAAAAATTATATTGGTTAATTTAACGGTCTATAATTAGATGCACAAAGCCAAACTTAAAGATATGGATATAATTGGTTGTCTCCAAAAATAAGATCAAGGATTTGAGCCAAGATATGGAGTACAGTAAAACATTTTTAAATTATGTTTAAGATATAGGTAGGATCCGTACCATGAGAATCACAAAGACTATGATGCTTTCTTTGGACTTACTAAAGTGTAAAATTGTACAAAAAAAACAGTTTCATGACCAAAGTCTTTGTTAAGAATATATTACCTATCTAATCCCACATGAATCACACTTTGTACCATATGCTAATATTTATTATAATATTTTAACTTATTAAATAATCCAAATGAATCTTACTTTGTACCATTTATTTGAGCATCTTAATCTTATCTTCAAAGAACCATTGCTAATATGGTAGCTACTACTAGATTATGAATCTCTCAAATCAAACACTACAGTACTATTTTCCTTTACAAATCCAATAAACACAATTCTAGTAACAGTAACAATATCATATCTTGCACACAAACACATGCATTGCTGCTACAAGTACCTCTTTTTCCATAAAGTTAACATTTTATTCTAAACTTGGCTTCAAATTCAATATTCTTAACTACCTTCAAAATCAGAAGTTACAGAACATATATTTTTCTTGCAGCTTTCACCTTTCACAAGTTTAAGGTTGTTACAGAAAAAATATACTCTTTTCTTTCCGTCCTCCTCATAAGAAACAACTCACTTTTTAAATTTATTAAATAACTAACACTTCTAAGTTATAATATCGACCAGATATATCAGTTATTCAATAAACCTAAAAAGTCAACTGTTTCTGATAAACACGATCAGAAGTAGTACAAAAGTCTATTATACCTTCCAATTCCATCAAAGTTCATATACCAAGAAGGCAAATAACTAACTAACTAACTAATATTCTAATGCAATATATTCACATAGAACTTGGTAAAAAGCACAAATACTGTACTATACTACTACTAGTAAAAAACCAAACAAAAGATACTTGTTCTAGCCATAATATTAATAAATAACTCAATATAACCAATCACCACAATATCATGCATGTGAATAGTGTTGTTGAGAAGATTGCATTTGGAAAACCATGTTTTGTGTCTGAGGTGCAAAGTAAGAAGACTCATGAAGAGGATTTCTATGCATATTTTGACTCTGCTGCATTTTAAATCCATAAGAGTTATTATTAACTCCATAAGGAGACATGAAAATTTGTTCATGTGTTGCAGGATTGAATGCTGTCATAGCTGGCTGAAAATGCATCTCAGATGAAGTGTTAACAGTTGAATACTTGTTGATATTCATTGAATTGTTATGGTTTGGTGAAGTGGATGATCTTTTTGCGTCTTCTGAATTTGGTGAAGTTCTAGAAGTTTCTGTGAGATTAACTGTTGTTATGTCATGAATGCTAGCTCTTCTTTTGTCTTTGCCACCAGAAAGTTGTCTTATGAAATATTTCTGAGCATGGCTTGCTACTTGTGTTGGTGTTCTTGTGATCACAAAATTCCTTGAAATGTTTCTCCAATCACCTTTTCCATACTTTTTCAAACCCAATAGAAATAACCTATCAAAGAATTTTCACAATCAAAAGTTTAATTAACCCCTCAACAACTTAAATAAATATCATATACTATGCACTTTTTTATTTCACAATTTTGACTTGACTTAAATAACTAACACCATTAAGGTAGAATGATTTCACTTTCTCCTATGCTTTTACAAGTTACAACGAGTTACTGCATATTTAGATTGACGATGAGTTTGGCAGAATCACGCTATGACACTTGTCAAGCGTAATTTTGACAAAAACTACATTTCATAGGATTCAACAAAATCATGTTGCCACAAAGATTTTGTCAAACTCAGCGTGATTCCAGACATGCACTAATATCATATTTTTTTTTTAAAAACTGATTTACATTTAAAATAACCAAACAGTAAGATTTTCAAGTATTGTTTTTACACACACATAGAAATGGAACTAATTAAAAGAAAAAGCAATAAGCAATAACTTATTAAAATAAGTGATTTTCTTCCTTACTTGTGTTCTTCTTCAGTCCATGGTACACCTTTTTTCCTTTCTTGATCAGGAGATCTACCAGAAGAGCCTCTCTTTGAATTGATTCCTCTAAAACCATCATAACCAGAAGAATTCACCCAATCTAAGGTAAAAGGTGAAGTAGTACTAGTAATACTAGTACTATACCCAGGAATTGGAATTAAACCAGCTTCTATGTTACAAACATCAGCTTCCAATTCCTTATACTGATTCATAACATCAACAACACTCTTTCCAGGTATCATTTCAGCTACTTTCTGCCACCGATCCGGCGTATCCTTATCGTAAACTGCAAGAGCATTTTCAAACAATTTGTTCTCTGCAGGAGTCCATTTTGTGTTCCTGTTAATGATGCTGTTACTACTATCTTGCAAAAACCAATTGTTGGTATTGTTTGAATTTTGAACAAATGGTGTATGAGGATGAGAATTAGGTGAAAGAATTTCCATTTCCCACTTCATCACAAAAAAGCTAAAAACCCAAGTTGGAAAATCAAATTATAAGAGCATGTAGAAAAAGCTTTTTCAAGATTTCACTTGAAAAATTAAAACTTTATGATTTTGAAACAGAGGAAAGAGATAAATGGTGTGAAGCAGAGGTGGAGAATTTACCACAACAACAATATCAAAGATAAATCAATAAGCATTTTTCAAAAGGAATCAGAATTTTTTTCTTTTTTATTTTATTTTTGTGTGTGAAAAGAGACACACACAACACACTTAAGAATCTAGAATAGACTCAACTTTATCAAAGAAAATGCATCAAATTGATGTTGAATATTGAAGACTATTACCTTATTGGTTCAAAAAAAAAAAAAAAAAACAACCTTAGAAACCACTTGTCCAAGATCTAAATCCAAAAAGTTCTTGAGAAAAAACACTGCTAAAAATTAATTATTTTTGTTCTTGAAGGTAAAAATGAGAACTTTTTTGTGTAGCTTGAACATAAGCATGACCCAAATGGGAAAATCAATGAGAAACTAAGGAAAAAACAAAAGGGTATAAGCATAAAACATTGAATGAGAAAACCCAATTTGGAAATAGCAGAAAGATTGAGAATTTATGAAAGGGTGATGAAGTAGAAGAAGAACAAATAAAAAGAAGTGTTTTTTATTATTCCCTTTTCCTTGATGTTGGGCAACAAAGAAAAGGGAAAGAAAAAATTGGGAGAAAAAAAAAGACACAAAAAAGGAAAATGAGTGCTTTAATTGGAAAAGATTGGAAAATAAATTGAAGTTGAAAAAGAAAGTGTGATAGCTTAATGAAGTTGAGAACAAAAAAAATGGGTATATGAATGTGGTGAGCTGTGATTGGGTTCTATGTGTCTGTGGATTCTGCAATGCAATTTTGCAACTATATAAAAAGTTCCATCTTATTATTATATTAAGAAAGGAGAAAACCCCTGCTTCTGTGCACTTTTTATTATAAAAATTATGATAGTAATAATTAATTTTTATATGACATTGAAAATTTGTTAAATAATATTATACTGTTACATCATACTTGCACACTTTAATTATTAATTATTTTATATTTTGATTTTTTGATTGAGGGGGATTGGATTGGCAGCTCACTATGAATGATGGAAGTTCAGCTCTATTGTGTTTGGTCAATGGTTCTCAGTCTCATAACTATTGTGTACTTATCAATAACATTTGTCAACTTGTTAGTACAAATAGTCAACCTTATGGTTTTGTACTAATTACTCATATGCTGATTTTCACAAAATTGCTCTTAAAGCACTAGTTAAAGTATTAAATATAGATTCGGTGAACTTAGCTTAGTTGATAATGATATTGCATTATATTCCTTTCGATTTTATATAAGTAAATTTTGATTTTTTAAATGCATTGTAAAAGTAATATATTTAGACAATAATATAGACTAAATACATTATATTTTTCAATAAACTAAAAACTCAAATTTTGCTTATATATAAAACCGGAGAGAATGTAGGGAAGGGATCTAAGTTTGAACATCACTCATTTAATTTATTTTATGAATTTCTAGCTACTAGACTACTCGACACAAACGTAAAATATTGAATATAGTAAATTAATTTTTAAACTTTTGCGTATTTTAAAAAGTATAAATAATTTTAATGTGAAAATTATTTCTTGACTTTCTTAATTAGTTAGTATTATGACCCTCTTTTTTAAAAAAACATAAATAAATTTAGATTTACAACTTGATAAATAATATTTCTATACATAAGTTATTCAAAATTTAAAAAGTGGCATTTTTTGGGTTATTATGCAATTGGTATGAAATTTTCACGTCATTTAGCAATGATTAATTTTTGTTTGGGATTCCGTGAGATACACAAAAATGTGATTTCATCTTTCAATCAATCTTTTTTAATATGCGAGAGCCAAAAATCGAACCTCTAATAATTTACTTATGTAGTTTAAGATTTTTATCACTTAAATCAATTCATTATTACTAAATTGATTTTTTTTTTCTCTGCGATAAAAGAGATCTAAAGGACTATATGAAATGGTGTTCTCTCGTAAACTTGTAGGGAGGTGCAACTCATGTGATATTAGTAAACTACTTGCTCCGATAGTTTTTGAGAAACAAAACTCAAAATTACTAAGACCGCTGAAATATCTTGAATATACTTATTGATTTCATTTAATATTACCATAAAATTAAATTCATTTCACAAATATCTTTATATTACTTACTCATAATAATATCTATCGACTTATTTTTATATGATATATCTATCGACTTTGAATATATATATATATATACACTCTCCTTTGTAATATATAAGGGTATAAATAAAATTTAGTATTATGTACTAAAAAATTGTATTTCAAACATTTAAAAAGTATTAAAGTTTCTTATAAATATATGACTAAAGAAATAAATATTTTTTTCTTATAAAATGGACAACTATTGGTGTCTAAAGCATGGTTAGTATGTAATGTGTAAGTATTGTAAATTTTGAAATATCAAGTTCCATTTTTGCTGATAAAATAACTTTCATGTAGAAAAAATATTCATAACTAGATGATTTAAGAAATTTGAAACAAGCTTTTTGTTTATTTATAAAAAAGAATTTATACTCACTTAGTGTCATGAAAAAGAATAGATGCTTCACATAATCCTTTGTAGTAATTCCCTATCAATATATATGTTGATGTACCATCGTTAAGAACCTTAATTTAATATATTCAATAAACAACAATCTATCAAAAACAAAGCAACAAAGTTTATCCAAAATATTGACTTCCATAATTATTTTATGGATTCTCATACAAGTCAAGGGTTTAAGTAATTGGGTTAGACAAGTTATCTATATCTATATACAATAATGATCTTTTAATTTCTTTAATTTAATTGACTTTTTCTTGACAAATTTAATATATTTGACCATACATTGTTAGAGGCTTAATCTCTATTATATTTGTAAAACTATGCCGACATTTGTTTATATATTTTTCTTTTTTATTTTGTTATTGACCTAATAACCAAATTAACATATTCTAATAAACACTCACATAAAGAAAGAAAATATAGTGATCTAAATTCAAACTTAGAATTCACATAAAATATCAAAACAGTCAAAATACTAAATTGTAACAATGACAACCTATGTTTTTTTAATTTGAATTTGATTTATTTTTAACTATACTAGAAAAGAAAATTCATGTACAACAACACTCAACTTAAAAAGGGAATTTTAGGACATGTTGTAATGTCCAATATGGATACTTTTTTTTTCCTTTCTAAAGTGATATTAAATTTTGTTAATTAAATATACAATTTACCGTTCTCATGAACTTAATCGAGTTGGTAGAACTATTAAATTATGCATGTAGGAACTAAAATTTAAAATGTAAATTTACTTATTCATCGTAAAAGTGAAAAAAATTTAATCATTAAATACCAAAAATATTTTTTCATAATTCATGAGTATTTTATTCAAATAAATTTTTTATTTTAAAAAACTGAAATGCATGTGTGAGACTGTGAGTGAGGTAAAGGGTAGCAGGCAAAGAACGGTTGAGATTGAGAGAAAAATGTGAACGAGCAAGTTGATGCAGTGGGTCCAATGTAAGCATTTACTAGGGATGCTGATTTGGTGCAGTCACCTCTTTCTATCTCTCTCTACAAGTGTTTTTTAAAAAAAATTTGGACAAAACAATCAAATGGTGAATGATTGATTGAAAACAAATCCAATGGTTAGTAGAGTTTTGACTGCAGTGACTGTACCCATTTATAAATGCACTGAATCCTGGTCCATTTACTAGTACTACCCTTCTCTCATTGGTAAGCCTCCCCAAATAATTGTGTGTTTAGGATCTCAAGGACGTGGGTCCTTCAAGGATCAACAGATTCCGAAAGGTGTTGTTACTCTTACCCTTTTTATTGGTCAAGATTACTTCATCAATATCTCAGTTTAATGTTTATAAAAATGCTAATCAGTACTCTTACCCCTTTTATTGGTCAAGATTACTCCTACTATGAATTAAATTTTGTGTTAGGAATTTCGAAAACTGATATTCACTTTTACCAAAAAGCTTGCTTAAGTTAATTAAATCACAAATACGGAGTATTAAAATACTCAATGGTATCCCTCAAAAAAAAAAAAAAATACTCAATGGTAGCTTGGTAGAGATTGCTTTTTTGAAATCACGTCTCAATTTGAATGAATGAATTTTTTTTTTAATAAAAAAATAATATTTATCATAAGGTGTAAGAAAAAAGATAGATAACTAAGGATATCATCAGGTGCTTGTATTTAGTTTTCCATTTTGTGATTTTGCTTCATTTGTTCTTTATTTGGTGTTGACATTGTTTATATTTTACTTGGAAAATGCTAAACAGTGCTCCGGGACACTTGTTAATCATACTAATAAAGAAATTTCGTCTTAAAATTCGTACATTCAATGTCTCAAAAGTATAAAAAGTTATATTTTCTAACATTAACTTTTTCTTTAATTTATTTTGGGTCGTGCTAAATAGTGCACTCGATGCACTAGTTAAGCATACTTAAAAAGAAAATAATAAGATAAAGTTAATGCTAAAAGGATAACTTTTTACATTAAATGCATAAGTTTTAAGATATATGCTTAACTAGTGCACCAAGTGCACTGTTTAACATTTTCCTTCATTTTTAGTATGCTTAACAAGTGTTTCAGAAACACTGTTTAGCATGACCCATTTTACTTATGTCTAATTCCTTTCTTAGCATATCTTATTCCGTTTCATTCCACCACTTTCCATCAATTCAAACATAACTTTAATATTGGGCGGAAAGCTGTGGGAGCAACACTAGTTGCCTAGCGGTGGCGGAGCGTGGCAGCGAATAAGGTAGTGTTGTGTCGTAACATGTGCGGTTGGAGGTGTAAAGAGTAAAAGCCAAAGCGGTCCCCTTCAGATATGACCAACTACTCCACTCACACACACACACACTGCCTTTGTCTCTGTCCTTTTGGAAATCTACGCGTTTTGGGTTTCCCACTATTAACTTTCCTCTCATGCAATGCACCTTCATTCCAAATCATTTTTCTACATCAATTTGCTCTTTCATTACCCCTTTTACCACCTTCTTCAACATGTCAAATGTGTCATTTTCATCGCATGGGTATTTTTGTTATTCTAAAAAAATATTTGTATTTTCTTCTAAAACCCTTCCACATGACTTTGATTTGATGCAACATGTCATTACTTCTTGAGAGAGAGAGAGAGTTATTACTTCTTATACTAAAAAAATCAAAAGCAAATCAGTGGTAAGCCTAATGGATTGAACAATTGGAATTTTTAAAAGCAATATTATGGCTATTAGGCTTTTTGTCATTGCAATTGTAGAAATATATTAGGGGAAAAAAAAGTAGATGAAATGAAACTAGAACTTTTGTTGGATAAACCATAAACTCACACGTAGGTTAAGTGGAAAGAGATTGAAGCTGTCGAGTAACTTCATATTGCTCACATTTTGCACGTTTACGTACAAATTTAATTAAATGAGTAGAGCACAGCATTATTCTTTTAATCAATATTTGTGACTCTTAATTACTATGATCTATCCGTTTCAAAATATAATATAATTTCCCTTATATTTTAAGACGGAAGGAGTATGTCGCTATGTCGGAAAGAATTTTGTTTTATTTTGTTGGCTTGTTTGTAGATGGGCACGATGATTAATGTGATGTTTTTGGAACTGAAGCTTTTGTCACATATTGAATATGTAAATATAATATTGTTCACATTTTGTGCAGTTCATGCATTCACTTATTGTGGGAAACAAAAGAAAACAAAAATATTTTGTCGCTTGGCTTGGAAGTTGTTAAATGTTCTCCCATTTAAAAAATACATACATGTTCACAAAATGCAACAAATACTGGTGTTGTTCTGATCCTACATATATACACAAACACACAATTGTGCACGGCATCATCAATTTTTCTTGTGTGAAAAAGATCATCATTGTGTTCCATTTAATTATATATTTCTAATATATGAATGGTTTAACAAACGTTTTTTTTTTTATATTATTATTAATATACTAATTTAAAACTCACCTTGCCCATGAATAACACATTTGCGTTTTAGACTAAAACACATTTATTTATTTCACATATTTTAAGGAAAAAATTCAATAAAATAATAATTTTATCAAATTAGTTTCTTCAATAAAATAATAATTTTATCAAATGTTAATATATTCACCACAAAAAGAAAGAGAAGACGAGATGAATTAAAAAAAATTCATAGTTATTTTTTATATTCTGATTTTTTTTTTTGAAGAACTATACTGCTATTAGAGAAAAGTCTTTCACTGAAGGATGTCTAAGGGCAAAAAGAATTTACAAAAGAGTTTTCGAGTTCACATTACATGCTCTAAAGGCAAGCTACCAGATTGAGTTTACTTTGCTCTTTTTTTCTCTTTGTATGTTTTGCTTTCTCTTTTCTTGCGATTTCTTTTCCTTCCGGTTTTGACTATAGTAGTTCATCATCTCTTTTCGCTTTTTGTACTTGCTTCTTCTACACTTCATTTGCTTAAAAAAAATCTCATTTTTTAAGTCAATTATTTTAGAATAGAGAAAGTAATTAATTTCCTTAAAAAATATTTAATTAAATAATACTCTATTCGGTCGTTATCATAAAAAATAATTACCTTTTGCATTTTTGATTAACTATTGTGTTTTATACATATTATAGATAAAATATATCAATTATTCAAATTATTCTTATAACAAAGATCCAAGAAAGTACTATATATTTGTATGACTTTTATGAATTTTAGTATAATTTGTATTTCTATTAGTGGTCTTTTGTCTTGTTAACTGTCCCTTGATGGTCTTGTAGGGAAAGGGTATTTATTGGAAAGAAAAGTACTTTCCATATGCATCAATAATAAAAATAATAGTTAATGTTGTGAAAGAATAAAAAAAAGAAGAGGAACTTTGAATTGATGAATGAATAAAATAAAAGTAAACGGGGTTTTTGGTAGAGGCACCAACTACTAGGCAACTACCACGAAATTGTTTCCATAAATGGAAAGATTCTTTGTTCTGCTTTTTTCTATTATTATTAAGACAATTTGATTCGTGGCATTTTAGACAGTTCATGTTGCCAGGCTCTGGTCTCCGTTCATCTGCGCGCGTGCAAATCCAGTAAAACAGGGATCATATATTTTCATTCTTTATAGTAAAGTACTCTGCACTTTTATTTACCATGGATGAATGAATTGTTTCAATTTAAGTATGGTCAAATATTTTGATTTTGGTTTCTCATTTCACCTAAGTTTATGAATGTAGTTTTTCAAATATTAAGTTTTGCTATAAAAAAGGTTTAGCGGCACAGTTTGTTGTCCGTCTATCTTTTATTCACGTGTAATTATTTTATGTATATATATAATATATATATCCAGTATTTTGGAAAATTTATCGAATAATTAATACATTTAATTTATATATTTTATATTTCAATCAACCTAAAACATGTTATGATCAGGTTCGAGATGTAGTACAAAGTGCGTGGAAGTTTAAAAGGGTGTGCTTTAATCAAGAAAACACATCAGATTTTGGACTTAAATTGGAAGGTGGTTGTGCACCATTCTTATCTTGAGACAAACAAATATGTGGATACTCTTACTAATATTGGATGCTCTTTGAATTTTGATACTTATTTTATGAAAATTGTCCGAGTCAATTAAATAGCTTGTTACTTGCCGACACATTAGGAATGACTACCGCAAAACTTGTTCCCTTATATTCACAAGTTTTAATTCAACTAACATAAAAATGCCAAATTTATTAGGCTAAACATCATTATTGGGGTTCCCGAGTTTCTCAATTAAATTTATGATAAATTTTTCATTTCATCTAAAAAGAAAATGAACGGTGCTAGTAGATAAATTAGAGGTTAAATTTATCTTGTATGTATGTCTCATAAATGCTTTGATAAAAATTTGTCAAATTGGCAAAAATCTTGTAGCCATAACATGATAAAAGAGAAACACTTTATTTTTTTTTGGTGGGCAAAAGAAACACTTTATTAGCAATCATATTTACAAATGTTTTATATACACCTATTTTTTTTATAGTTGCAACACCTAATTAATCCCATTAAAAAGACGTGTTTGATTCGCTCAAGTGAATGATAATCTAATTTCACAATCAAAATTGTGACTGATAATGAATTAACCATATTTTTAACGCAATCAATCAAATATTGCACGAGTGTACAAAAAGTGATATCCATGTGTTATTAGTGATTCTATATATATATATTGTTGGAATACTAGCAAGTGTGAGTAGTGGGGAAAATAGTCCCACATTGGAGAATAATGTGGTGACTTGAGGGTATATAAGTGGGAGAACCCACTCCCCTATCACCTTAAGGTTTTAGGGACAAAGTGGTGTGTTTCTCACAAATGTCCCTCTTCCCACACTATATATCATTGCTCCTAAATCTCCCCCAACAATTGGTATCAGAGCCTGGTTGGCTCAAACTTGTTCATGGGCTTGGGTAGTATCCCGCATGCAAGTTTGAGGGGGAGCATTGTGGACTCACACTTGAGGGGGAGTGTTGGAATACTAGCAAGTGTGAGTAGTGGGAAAAATAGTCCCACATTGGAGAATAATGTGGTGACTTGAGGGTATATAAGTGGGAGAACCCACTCCCCTATCACCTTAAGGTTTTAGGGACAAAGTGGTGTGTTTCTCACAAATGTCCCTCTTCCCACACTATATATCATTGCTCCTAAATCTCCCCCAACAATTGAGAGCCTTCTTGAACTTAGCTATCTCTTGTTCAGAGCTTCCTGTCAGCAATATGTCATCAACATATAAACATACCAGAATCATATTGCCTTCTGAAGTGTGTTGAACATAAACACCATACTCCAATTCACATTTCTGAAACCCATGCTTCTTGAAGAAAGAATCAATCTTCATATTCCAGGCTCTGGGTGCCTTAGTGCAACAAGTGTGAGTAGTGGGGAAAATAGTCCCACATTGGAGAATAATGTGGTGACTTGAGGGTATATAAGTGGGAGAACCCACTCCCCTATCACCTTAAGGTTTTAGGGACAAAGTGGTGTGTTTCTCACAAATGTCCCTCTTCCCACACTATATATCATTGCTCCTAAATCTCCCCCAACAATTGGTATCAGAGCCTGGTTAAGGATTGCAATGTGGGCGTTTGACCCAGGACCACGCTTGGCGTGAGGGGGAGTGTTGGAATACTAGCAAGTGTGAGTAGTGGGGAAAATAGTCCCACATTGGAGAATAATGTGGTGACTTGAGGGTATATAAGTGGGAGAACCCACTCCCCTATCACCTTAAGGTTTTAGGGACAAAGTGGTGTGTTTCTCACAAATGTCCCTCTTCCCACACTATATATCATTGCTCCTAAATCTCCCCCAACAATTGGTATCAGAGCCTGGTTAAGGATTGCAATGTGGGCGTTTGACCCAGGACCACGCTTGGCGTGAGGGGGAGTGTTGGAATACTAGCAAGTGTGAGTAGTGGGGAAAATAGTCCCACATTGGAGAATAATGTGGTGACTTGAGGGTATATAAGTGGGAGAACCCACTCCCCTATCACCTTAAGGTTTTAGGGACAAAGTGGTGTGTTTCTCACAAATGTCCCTCTTCCCACACTATATATCATTGCTCCTAAAGGTGGTTGGTTGACTTTGACTCGAGTAAGAGTACAAGGATCAGATGTGCTGATGATAAATACCTTAACGCTGAAGGTATGGGAAATGTCAGAGTCACTCTGAACAATGGCAAATCAGCATTGATTCAGAATGTATGGTATGTACCTGGCATGAAAAGCAATCTGATGAGTGTAGGGCAATTGATTGAGAAAGGTTTTTCAGTTACCATGAAGGACAATCTTCTGAAGCTGTATGATCGTAATCAGAAGCTGATTATGGAGTCAGAACAGGGAAGAAACAGGACATTCAAGGTGAATGTTAAAACTGCAGACTCTGAATGCCTTAGTGCAACAAGTGTGAGTAGTGGGGAAAATAGTCCCACATTGGAGAATAATGTGGTGACTTGAGGGTATATAAGTGGGAGAACCCACTCCCCTATCACCTTAAGGTTTTAGGGACAAAGTGGTGTGTTTCTCACAAATGTCCCTCTTCCCACACTATATATCATTGCTCCTAAATCTCCCCCAACAATTGGTAT
Organism: Trifolium repens; assembly: GCA_030408175.1. NCBI lineage: Eukaryota > Viridiplantae > Streptophyta > Magnoliopsida > Fabales > Fabaceae > Trifolium > Trifolium repens. Next base: position 7,317,743 of record CP125841.1, read on the forward strand.
CAGAGCCTGGTTGGCTCAAACTTGTTCATGGGCTTGGGTAGTATCCCGCATGCAAGTTTGAGGGGGAGCATTGTGGACTCACACTTGAGGGGGAGTGTTGGAATACTAGCAAGTGTGAGTAGTGGGGAAAATAGTCCCACATTGGAGAATAATGTGGTGACTTGAGGGTATATAAGTGGGAGAACCCACTCCCCTATCACCTTAAGGCTTTAGGGACAAAGTGGTGTGTTTCTCACAAATGTCCCTCTTCCCACACTATATATCATTGCTCCTAAATCTCCCCCAACATATATATATATATATATATATATATATATATATATATATATATATATATATATATATATATATATATATTTTAAAAAGCTACTCATGAAAAAAAAAAACCTACTAATTGTTAAGGAATCAACAGAGCTGTGCGATTATCATATAGCGAATTATTCTTTCTCTTTTTACTAAAGAATAGATCTAAATCTGTCACCCATGAGTTAGGGTCATCACATTATATATGCAAGAGTCGATGCTCGAATCTTAAACACTTCACTTATCCACTTTAAGGGTGAAATTCTAACCACTAAACTATTTGACCAAAAAAAATGAGTAGATCCAAATGACTAATAATAAATTGGTCTAAGTGGTAAGCGATTTTGAAAGCAAGTGGTTAGGGTTCATGCATGATTCATGGGTATGAAAAAAAAATTAGTTAAAAGAGAAGAATTTGCTTTTTGTATCTCACAAATTCTCTGACAAATATTGGCCAATCGTGCTATAAATAACAGTAGAAATTTTGAATCGATATCATGGTAATCAAAATAAATATTTTTTTAATATACTAACTAAGGGGGCAAATTGTTCCATGTATTTATACTTTGTAGATAAAACAAATCCTTTAAATATATTTATATATCCACTGATTAAATATTCTGAGTTTTAGGATTTTTCATACTTTAATTAGATTGAAGTGCCCGTGGAAAGAATTGCTGAGGAGTTTTCACTTTGGTAGAAATAATATCCGATGTGGTAGATAACACGACGATTGACGGTTCAGAATTTATAACAAAATTTCTTCTTATTTTTTTGGTGTTAACTTTTCAGATTTTAAGAAAAGAGACCCTAATAACTTAGATTAAAGATAATAAAGTCTGATAAAAAATTATTATTTCAAAAATTAAACTCAAATTCTTCTAAATTATTGGTTAATTGGTTAGGGAGAGAGGTCTTGACATCTCTTGTTGCAATACTTGATATTGCACATGGAAAACTATTGGAGTATTTTTCTTTTCCCTAAAAGCTTAATAATCGGTGCCTGAACCTGTCAGCACTCACTACCAATAGCAAATTAAATAAACTTTTGATGCAACAAAAGAAAATATTTCTTAAATTTTTTTTAAATTTTGATTAACATTAACATGCAATATGCATGATTAATCCCTAAAATATCTTTCAAGAAGAAGAAAGATGTACAAATAATGAAAATAATACAACTAAAAGGAATAAAAATAGACCAATAAATGTCACATTTTTTTTTAAATAAGAAAATTGGACATCTTATTCTTCCCATATTCCAAGAAAATCTTGTCATTTGCCTTGTTTAATCCTTCCATTAAAATATGTTGTTCCCTTCAAATGACATTGAATGTTAATTGGTACTTTCCTCAACACTTGGGGAGGTCACTTGGAGGTGGTAATAGTGATTCATTTGGGCCTTTACCATTGTCCACAACAAATGCCATCTTTAGTCCCCATGTTGTATGAATCTCCAAATGACAATGCATAAACCACACCCCTAACAAAACATAATACTATACTTTAGCATCATACAAATTGATGTTCAAATCATTTTATCTTTATACAAAAAAAAATGGCACCATATTTTCATTGTTCAAACACAATTAAAAAGTTTAATTTTAATACACCGTCAGTGTAAAATGTTTTACAGAATCAACAAAATCATAACCAATAATTTTGATCAAAATCAAACATTTTTTACTAATCTTCTAATTATAATCGATAGCAACGGTGTATATATATGAAGCACAGATGCAAACAGAGACATCAGACACGGCGTAGACACTGACACGTCAACACCGACAATAATTTTAAAAAATGATATAAGTCAATGTAATCATAAGTGTCGGTGTCAGAGATCGACGCGTGTCCATGTTTCGTATGAATTAAATTGTCGATTAAATAGATAACCTTACCCGGATTATCAGCCCTAAATCTGATAGCAGTCCAACCACCAGCTGGAACACCAACTGTATTCCTCTCAACAGGATCAACAAGATTAAACTTTTTTGCATCGTTTTTAGAATCAAAGTTCCCTTTACCACTACCAACTACAAAGAAATTGAATCCATGAAGATGAATAGGATGATTCTCAGGTGTTATCAATCCAGTATCTTGCAAAACCAATTCAACAGTAGAATTATAAGCAAGTCTATAAAGTCTTGTCCCTTTAGTAGTCCCAAAATTTGTCAATTGTGTCCCAGTAAAATTATATACCACAGGAGGATTTCCAGGAAAATCATCACTAAAAACTCCTTTAATCTTAAAAAAATGTGCTTGAAGAAGCGCGGTTTTCGGCATCACGAATGTAACATTGTTGAAATCAGCTACGACGCGACTATTATTGACACATGTAGGACAAGGATTAATACCAAGAGAAACAGTGAATAATAATTTATGATCAATCTTTAAAGGAACATTAGCCGGATATTTTTTCGAGTTTAAGCTTCTAAGAGAATCTGTGAAAGTATTAGCAATTGGAGTAGCATTTTTTGGAGGTAAAGAAGTTAAGGAAGTGATTGTGGAACCAAGTGTGTTTGAATAGTGTAAAGTGGCAATAGCAGTTTTGTTGTCAACAACAATTGGTACATCCATGAAAGGAGAAGCTGCAACTAAGTAGTTTCCTAGTGTTTGTTTGGTTTCTAAAAGCACGTTTGTGGTTTGACCAGGTGCTATAACAATTGTGTCAGTTTTGAAAGGTTTTACATAAGTTGCATCAACTTCAACAACAGTTAATTGATGGTTTGCAATTTTGAAGAAGAGTTCTTCATTGAGTGCAGCATTGATGATTCTTAGTAAGTAGGTTTTTTTTGGTTGAACTTCCAATGAGAATCCATCTGTCCATGAAATAAAATCAAAACATATTATTAGTCCATGTCGCGAGAAATTAACTTCTTTTTAAAGTACTTCAGTTCCCGTGAAAATTTGAGCTTTGTTTTTTTAAATTACTCCCTCCATCCCAAAATAAATGACCTATTTAATCACATTCACGTTTATTTGCTATGTAATCGCAAAATACTAGAGTTTGATTCTTGAAACTCACCATGTGAAGCACAACCTTGGCCAGGTCCTGGAAGACCATTGATTGTGTGAGCATCAGAGATATTTGGAGCTAATCCAGATTTTAAAGCTTCATTTATTATAGCTTCAGTATCTGATTTCCACCATTCACCTAATCAAAAACAAAAATATTGTGACAATTCTAAAATATACTTTATATTCTATTTGGCTAATCAAAGTCCAAAAAAAAAACATTATTATTCATGTTAAAAGTAAGCTTATTTTTCCACCTAACGGTCACTTCGAAAATATACTTTAGAAAAAAGCACTTTTTTTACCCTCCGAACGCATGGTTTAGTACAAAACACTTTTTTTTTTTTCACGTAAGTATACTTTCGAAAACATGCGTAGTATTTTAGAAATTTTAGGGGGTAAAAAAAGTTCTCCAGATAAAAGAGTATTAGGACACTGACCTAATACAATAACTTGTTCCATATGAGGTTTGGGAAAAGGGTAAGGAACTCCAAGCTTTGGTAAAATGACCAAGGCACCATGGACAGTGGCTCTAAGCCAAAGAATATGAGCATGCCACCAAAGTGTGCCTCTCTGGCCTGTAAGAGTGAAGTTGTAAACATAGGCCTGGCCCGGTTGAATTGGACATTGGGTTATGTATGCTGGCCCGTCGGCCCAACCCGTTCTTAGTTGTTTCACACCATGCCTGTTAAATTCATTTCATTTTAATAACTTTACAAAAAAAAAGGTTACATTTTAGATAATTGTTGTGATAGAATAATGAGAAATTGTATTGAACTCACCAGTGTATGCTAACATTGTATTTGACATGGTTGACAACCTTAATTAGAACATTGTCATCTTCTCTAGCATAGATTGTGGGACCTGGGAACTTTCCATTTATGGTCACAATTGGTTTGGTTGAACACAATCTTGTGGCATTTTTCAACACAACCTATACAGAACATTCAACCAAATAATTAACAGCCACCATGATGGAATATGTATTGTTATGTTTGGTATCAGAATCATGGTGTCCGATGATCCACCGTGATTCATTCTGACATACTCACCATGATACCAAATATAGGTGTAGTCAATTTAGAATTTCAAAACATGTAGATTAAAACAGTTACAATTATGTGCAAAACAAAAGTAAATTTAAAAAAAAAATAAAAAATCTACTCATAAGTTTGAAATGCATGTTTCATTCATTTTTTTTGCAATGTTATAAGTTTAACAAAATTGATATGCATTTGCATGATTGACATGATAAAATGCAAATAACTATAATGCACCTACATTGAACTTGTAGTGTCGAACCATAGCATCAACAGAAAATGGAAGCAAACATGCTACCAACAATAGTATAATTCGAAATCGCACTGCCGCCATAGCAACCCTTTTTGAGTTCTATACCTCTACTAAACAAATAAATGTTGCTATAGAGCTTCTTCTATATATGCTGGTTAGTGATCACTCTGTTGAAAATGCAATGCAATAATGAGGAGTAAGAACAACCTTATATAGAGGTACTATTCAGTTGTAATGTCCCTTTAAGGATTTGGTTGTATAGGAATACTTAATACGAATATGAAGTATAAATAACTCAAATTAATGACACATAACATAAAACTGTAAAGAAATTTCTTGTATATTACATAAAGTTGTTGTGTATATCCATCAAGGAGGACAATTTTTGAAGCTAAACTAGTTGAGTTTATGAGGTGATGTTTTTTTAAGTGGCCAGATCAGATGCTAAGTTTGGTCCACCTATATAGGGTAAAGTATAATATTACTCAACAAACACATACCAATTTGTGACATGGACATACACTTTTCAATTTTGACTAAAGTCGAGGATATGGTGGCATATAGTATTCAATACAACTATGGACAAAACTTAAGTACTGTGCTACTGGTCCTGTTCTATCAAATAATTCCATTAGAATAAGTTATAAGTAAAGTTAATTTTTATATTCTTTCCGAACATAAGTTGATTCAATTGATAAGGAATTATTTGATATCCTACGAGAGTGTTATCTAAAATTAACTTTCATTGAGGTACTTAAAAAATAAAAAACTTTCATCGAGGTAAATATCTAGTTAATCAGTAATTTTTAAGTATTATTGTTATTAGACGATCTGGAAGGATCCAACTCAACTAAAATATTATTAGCAAAAAAAGTTAATCTTTTTTAAAGAAAATAAATGAATATTAACTATTTCTCTTCTATTTAATGATAGTATGTTCCAAATACTCCTCACTTAATTATTTTTTTATATTTTCAATTAACCAAATTATTAGTCGCAAAGAATAAGTTAAACAATTCATAAGTTCTAGCTCAACCGATAAATATCAAAATTATTTGGTCGGATCATTTATGAGAGGCGTACTAAAGATCTATTATTGATATGTGTGAATTTCGTGTGATATATTCATCATTCTACCTACAAACAAAAAATAAATTAGAGAAAATAACATAAGCAATCGGCATTGTACCAAAAAAAATATATATAAGCAATCGGCACCACATAGGATTAACCGTCCACCTTATATAGGAATTAGGTATTCAAAGACACAACATGATTACAGCTGGAACTCCTCAGCAAAATTATTTTGTGTAAAGGATAAATACAATGATCCTTGAAAGGATATAAACACATGTTACTATTGCAGGGCTATTTAACCAAATACATTTTGGCAACAATTATTGTCTATTTGATCAATATCTGCAATTGGGTTCAAGAAACCTATGTAGCTGGGATTGGGAAACTAATCAATTGGGTTCAAACTTGAAGGTATTTGGTGTATTATTTTTTGTGCATATTTATCTGTTTTATTTTTTAACCATTTAGTTCCTCATGAAAAAGAGGTCATAGTAATTCAGAGTTCGACCGTAAAAAAAATAAAATTTTGCATAAAATTATTTCTATCAGAAATTAAATTCGGATTCTTCCGAATAATTCTTCATAAGAGAAATCATTAATTACTTAAACTCAATATCTTGGTTTATCTTTTGCACATTTAATTCAAGATAAATTTGGAGTTCATGCAATAAGGCATGCCTTCATATGATATCTTATTGGAGTAGATGGAATATTAAATCTGTTACACAGATATTGACAAAAACAATTGTATCTCATTTCGTTTTGAGTTCTAGTTTGCATATTTGGAAGACTTTGGAGTAACTTAGGGAAACATTTAGGAAATGTATTGGGGTGTGAAATGAGGAATTCATGTCAATTCTCTAATGCTATATAACAAATTAAAATGAAAGAACAAATCAATCATCACCTAGTTAATAATTATGTGATTTGGAAATATATTTTGCCATTAAACTTTATTGGGATAAATATGTTTCCGGTTGTTATAAATATTTTAAATTTTGTTTTTAATCACTCTAAAAATTTTCTTCTAGTTTTAGTCCCTCAAAAGTTTTCAATTAACATTTTTAGTTCCTACTTTTAAATCAACTCATGTTTATACTTCATATTTTTGAATAAATTTTTTTTATGATTGTTTCAAATATTATAAGAATTTCTCCCAATTTCTTTTAGAATATTTTAACAAAGCATAAATTAAATATAAATTTTTATGTTTTTGGTGCATAAAAATTCATATTTAGTTCATGTTTTCTTAAAAAAATCTTTTTTTTTTTTGTGAGTGATTGTTAAAATATTCTAGACTTTTCTGAAAAATTTCATTAAAAAATATGAAGTCTATATATGACTTGATTTAAAAGTAGGGACAAAAAGTATTAATTGAAAGTTTTAGAGGGACCAAAAGTTTAAGAAAATTTTTAGATGAACTAAAAATAAAACTTGGAATATTTATGGGGATCAGGAACATATTTATCCCAACTTTATTTAATAAGAAAATAAAGATCTTGGTCTCCGTGAGTATAACTTCATTGGTAGAGACGCATTGCATGAAATATGCATAAATCGGGGTTCGAATTGAATCCTAATATATCCACTTATTTATTGAAATTTTAACCACTCTAAACTACTTAACAAAAAAAAATATCTTATTATCGCCTTCAATTACATTTTTAGTTAAATTTTAATTGTCTTAGCTAGTCCCTCCAACCATTTAATCTTGGAAAAAAAACATTTAATCTATCATATCATCTAAAATTGCACACATGATTGATTGTGATGCATTAGCTCTATATATTTTTTTGTTACCATGTTCTAAGTATAAAATTTCTACGGTGATATAGTAGTAACTTATTTCCATATTGGAGAATATGTGGAACATATATGGTGGGTTCTCATCTTTCAACTAAACTTTTCTATACGCAAGAGTAGTCAAAAATTAAATCTCTAATCACCTATTTAAGGGGCCCAAAACAATATTTACAATTCATATAAGTTTGTAAACGTGAAATGATTGAAAAATTATTCTGCTTGATAATTGTGAAATTAAAAGGTTTATATATGTTTTCCGAAAAACTTAATGTACAAATTGAAAAATCGTTATGAATTTTGATAATTGTGAAAGGGAACCCATTATTAATAAAAAAAAGTTGTAAGGGTGAAGTGACAGAATAAAAAATATAAAATGAGAATATATATCGGTAGTTAATTTGTAGGGGTGATGACTGATGAGTTAAATGTAAGGATAGAAGAGAAATTTCTTCAATATTTTTTTTCTACTCATGTAATTTTATTATTATTGGAAAGGTTATTCCCGCAAAAATTAATTCGAGTCTTAATTCTTAAGGTTGGATTCGGCCTTGATGGTTTGTGTGATCATCTAAAAACAAGCAACAGCCAAACAAAACAAGCCTTTTCTCCTACGGTTTTTTTTTTGACAAGTTCTCCTACGGTCTATAAGTAGGGTTGTCTACTTGAAGAAAATTAATTATTATTTTTAAAAAAGATTTGAAAATAAACTCAAGAGCACTTAGATAAAATGATGCAGATCTCTTCAAATTTAATCAATGTTTTGAGTTTGATCTCTAGCTTGAGTATACAACAGTTCAAAAATTTTAAGAAAAGTTTATCACTCATTAAAATTTTACAAGATTTGAAAGATTAATTTCTGTAATTATTGCACACATATGATACTATAGCCTAACTCTGAAATATCCGGGGAAAACTAATAAAAAAAAATAGCAATATAGTATAGTTTTAAGAAATGGATAGATTTTTTGTTTAAAAAAAAAAAAAAGAAATGGATAGATTTTTTTTTTAGAAAAAAAAGACATGGAATATGTATATAAACACAATTGGACCGGGATTAATAAATAAACACGTTAACTGGATTTTGTTTATCAAACACATAAAAATTTCTTTAACTTTGTACCAAAATAAAAAATAATAAAAAATCTTGTACAAAACTGAATATTTGTGACAATATTTGATTTCAAAAGACATGATTACTTTGACGCATCAAAAGACATGTTATTAAGTGTAAGAACGGTGTACTTGTAAAAAAAAATGCAAGTCCTATATATATATATATATATAGGAGGTTGCTAACATACTCTCACCAAAAAATATGTGGGAGTATGTTAGCAAGTCAACTCCCACTTGTTATTTACTAAAAACTCACTTATTTATTTCTAATATAGTTTAAAAATGTTGGATAGTTAAGTAATTTTTGTTAGGTGTGTGTGCTAGGCCTAAGTTGTAGCAAGCTTGGGCGCGCCTTGCTAGGCCTGAGCCTGCAGTTAGCCTGGACGCGCGCGCGCTCTGAGTTGTTGGCTTAGTTGTTATAGCTCCCTATATAAGGGAATGCCTTGTATCACTGTATAGTTAGTGTGAATAATATACCTCATTTTACAACAATTGGTTTCACGAGCCCCCACTGGGCCTGAGCAAGAAACGTTTGTTAGAGTTTGTTTTTTCTGTTACGACGGTGCAACCGTCTTCTTCGTGTGTGTGACTCACGATTGCTTCTGCTGGAAGAAATCTCCACCATGGCTGATTCTTCTTCTTTCCTACCACCATCAATTCCCAAATTCGATGGTTTCTATGATCACTGGGTAGAGTTAATGGAAAATTTACTTCGCTCCAAAGAGTATTGGAGCTTGATTGAGAATGGTGTTACAGTCGCGCCAGAGAATGGTACTCAAGCACAGTTGCAAGCTGCGCAAGAAAGCAAGTTGAAAGATCTGAAGGTCAAGAATTATCTCTATCAATCTATTGATAGACAAATTCTTGAAACCATTCTTGAACGCAATACCTCTAAGGAGATATGGGATTCCATGAAGAGGAAGTACCAAGGCTCGAACAAGGTGAAGCGTGCACAGCTTCAATCCTTACGCAGAGATTTTGAGATCCTTTGTATGAAAGAAGGTGAGTCTGTTGATGAATACTTTGCCAGAACACTCACTATAGCCAATAAGATGACAGCACATGGTGAGAGCTTGACTGAGAGCAAGATTGTGGAGAAAATCCTGAGGTTTATGACTTCAAAATTTGAATATGTTGTTTGCTCTATAGAGGAGTCCAATGACGTTTCCACCATGTCAATTGATGAACTTCAGAGTAGTTTGCTGGTCCATGAAGGGAGAATGAAGATTCATAAGGCAAAAGATGAAGAGCAGGCTCTCAAGATTTCAAATCTTGGGAGAGGTAATAGTGCTGGAGGTATCAATAGAGGTAGAGGACGTGGAGCCAGAGGTCGTGGTAAAGGAAGATCAACAAATTCATCTAGAGAATTTGTTGAATGCTATAGATGTCACAAGCTTGGCCATTACCAAAGTGACTGTCCAACTTGGGAAGAAAATGCTAATTTTGCTGAGGAATTCAATGAGAATGAAGAAATGTTGATGATGGCTCAAGGTGTAGGATCCACCAATACCTCAGATCAGGTTTGGTTTCTTGACTCCGGTTGTAGCAATCACATGATTGGCACAAAAGAGTGGTTATTTGATTTTGATGATACCTTTAGAGAAACTGTCAAACTTGGTGATAATTCTACAATGCCTGTCTTGGGGAAGGGAAATGTTAAGTTATGCTTACAAGGGAAAATTAGTGTCATTACAGATGTGTATTATCTCCCAAACCTGAAGAATAAGTTGTTGAGCATAGAACAATTACAGCAGAAAAATCTCACAGTTGTGTTTAGTAAAGATGTTTGTAAGATTTTTCATGAAGAAAGAGGATTAATTGTCACTACCCCTATGACTCTGAACAGAATGTATGTGATTCTTGCCCCAGTTATGCTTCCAAGTTGTTTTCAAATGACCAAGGGAAATCAAGATTACCTGTGGCACTGTAGATATGGACACCTCAGCTTCAAGGGTTTGAATGTGTTGGTCAAGAAAGGTATGGTAAAGGGGTTGTCTGCTATTGAAGAAACACAGAAATTGTGCTCTGACTGTGTTGAAAGCAAACATCATAGAGATTCAATTCCTAAGGCTGCTAATTGGAGAGCTACTGCAAAGCTAGAATTAGTTCACTCTGACATTTGTGGACCCATCAATCCTACATCCAATGGCTGATGCAGATACTTCATCACATTCACAGATGACTTCAGCAGGAAAACATGGACCTATCCTCTAAAAGATAAATCCAGTGCATTTGAGGTATTCCAAAGGTATAAAGCACTAGTTGAGAAGCAATCAGGTTGTGCAATCAAGTGCTTCAGAACAGATAGGGGAAGAGAGTTCACATAAGACAAGTTTAGAGATTTTTGTGAAATTTGTGGCATTAAGAGACAACTTACAGCTGCCTACACTCCACAGCAAAATGGAGTAGCAAAGAGGAAGAACAGAACTCTGATGAATATGGTTAGAAACATGCTAACTGGGAGAAAGGTACCTAAGAGGTTTTGGCCTGAAGCAGTAGTATGGGCAACATATGTTGTCAATAGAAGTCCTACACTGTCTGTGAAAGATATAACACCAGAGGAAGCATGGAGTGATTTAAAACCATCTGTGTCTTACTTTAGAGTTTTTGGATGCTTGGCTTATGCACATGTGCCTGATCCACAGAGAAAGAAACTTGATTCAAAAAGCATCAAATGTGTTTTGTTAGGAGTCAGTGAAGAATCAAAAGCCTATAAACTCTATGATCCTCTTCACAAGAAAATTATCATCAGTAGAGATGTCATCTTTGATGAAAATCAAGGATGGAATTGGGAAGAGAAGAAACCAGTTAACCAACATGTTCAAGACATTGATATTCCTAGTGAACCTGAGATACCAGCTGGAGATCCCTTGGTTACTACTAATGAACATCACTCTGATCCTGAGGAAGGAAGTGACTATGAAGATAATGCAGAAACTTTGCCTCCTAGAAATAGAAGACCACCAGGTTGGGTGAGAGATTTTATTACTAATCTAGAAGATATTGATAATGAGCAGTTACAGAACCTGGCAATGTTCAGCACTGGTGATGATCCAAAGAACTATGAAGAGGCAGTGAAATATAATGTATGGAGGAAAGCTATGGATCAAGAGATAGAGGCCATTGAGAAAAACAAAACTTGGGAGCTAGTAGATCTTCCATCTGGTGTGAAGAGGATTGGTGTCAGATGGATATATAAAACAAAATATAATGAACAAGGTAAGGTTGAGAAGTACAAGGCCAGGTTGGTTGCCAAGGGTTACACACAACAATATGGAGTTGACTTCAATGAAGTGTTTGCTCCTGTGGCCAGATGGGATACAATAAGAACAATCCTTGCTATTGCTGCTTCAAAAGGTTGGAATGTGTATCAACTTGATGTAAAGAGTGCATTCTTGCATGGAGATTTAATAGAAGATGTATTTGTAGATCAACCTTTGGGCTATGTCAGGGAAGAAGGGAAGGTTTACAGACTGAGAAAGGCCTTGTATGGGCTAAAACAGGCTCCAAGAGCATGGTATAGCAAAATTGAGTCCTACTTCAGTGATGAGAAGTTTGAGAAATGTCCTCATCAGCATACCTTGTTTGTGAAGAAAGACAGGAAAGGCAGTGTGTTGATTGTAAGCCTCTATGTTGATGATCTCATATTCACTGGCAATAATCAAGAAATGTTTGATGAATTCAAACATTCTATGCAAAACAAGTTCTCCATGTCAGATTTGGGGAAAATGAGATTCTTTCTTGGGGTGGAAGTAAAGCAGCTTGACTATGGAATTTTCATCTACCAACAGAAATATGCTAGAGAAATACTTGAAAGGTTTAGTATGGATCAGTGCAATAAGGTGTGTAGTCCAATAGTGCCTGGAAGCAAGCTAACTAGAGATGAGAATGGCAAGACTGTTGAAGTGACTAACTACAGACAGATGATTGGTTGCTTGATGTATTTGTTGGCAACAAGGCCTGACCTTACCTTTGCTGTGTGTTTAATTGCTAGATATATGGAGAGGCCAACTGAAATTCATTTGGCTGCAGCAAAAAGGGTTATGAGATATGTGAAAGGCACTATGGATCTTGGAATTTTGTACAAGAAGGATAGTGATTTGATCTTAAAGGGTTGGTCTGACAGTGATTATGTAGGAGACTTAGATGACAGGAAAAGCACATCAGGATATGCCTTCATGTTAGGCCCAGGAGCAATATCTTGGTCATCCAAAAAATAGGCCATTGTCACACTTTCCACTACTGAGGCAGAATTTGTGGCAGCTGCTTCATGTGCTTGCCAAGGGATATGGTTGAGAAGGATACTTGAACATCTAGATCAAGTACAACAGTGCACAACCATTTTTTGTGACAACAGCTCCTCTATTAAGCTATCAAAGAATCCAGTCATGCATGGGAGGTGCAAACACATTGATGTGAGATTTCATTTTCTCAGAGACTTAACTAAAGAAGGAGTGGTAGAGCTCATCCATTGCAGTTCACAGGAGCAAATTGCTGATATCATGACAAAGCCTTTGAAGCTTGAAGCCTTTTGCAAACTGAGGGATCAGCTAGGACTCTATGATGTGCACACCTTAGAATGAATGTATTTGTGTGTGTCTTGTAAACTGATTTGAGAATGTTCAGTTTAGGGGAGTGTATGTTAGGTGTGTGTGCTAGGCCTAAGTTGTAGCAAGCCTGGGCGCGCCTTGCTAGGCCTGAGACTGCAGTTAGCCTGGACGCGCGCGCGCTCTGAGTTGTTGGCTTAGTTGTTATAGCTCCCTATATAAGGGAATGCCTTGTATCACTGTATAGTTAGTGTGAATAATATACCTCATTTTACAACAATTTTCCCTTTTTTTTACAATTGAATTTGAACATAACCAAAAAACATGTTTCTTAATTTTTTCAAAATTGATGCTGGAAAGTTTGATTGTTGATAAATCACATCTTTATCAATTTTTCATTAAAACGTTTTTCTAAAACACAGTGAAGCATTCATAAATATGAACATGCCATATTTTATTTTATTTTTAATAAAGCCTCCCAGTCACAATGATACATGCATGAATCATATACCAAAATGATTTTTTTTTCTTCTTTTGTAGTCAAAATTATCTTTCAAAGTATACTTTCAAAATTTTAAACAAATAACATAAAATTAATGCGTTAGAAGATAACACAAAATTACTGTGTTTGAAAAAATATTAACGCATGCATTGACAATTATTAGTTCGTGCTAAAAAATAAAAAAGTATAAAAAAAAACCATGTTCATAATTTTTTTTTTCATGATTGTAATAGAAAATCATAAAAAACAATGTTAGATATTAATTATGAAACATTTACTAAAATTAAGGAACCATGTTCATAATATTTTTTTTTAAATTAAAATAAAATACAAATTTACAAAACTAACCTTATGACTTAGTTGATTTGTATGGATATAATTGATTTTTAAGTAAATATATAGTGGGAGTTGGCTTGCTAACATACTCCCACATATTTTTAGATAAGAGTATGTTAGCAACCTCATATATATATATATATATATATATATATATATATAATATTGTGTTTTGTATGTATGCAAGAAAATATGCGTTCACATTATTTTACATGTTCCTTCTTCTATCGGTGTAAGCCAAACGCTATGCAGGCATGACAACCATCGTCAAATTATATTTTATAGTTTATTGGGCAACATCGTAAAGCTACGAGAACTCATCATATACTGTACTACATTAAAAATATTACTTTCATTTCAATTTTAAAAAATTATTCTAGGATAAACCTACAAGTCAAACTATGTTGTATCATCTATTTTTATGTTGTTACTATAATAATCTACCCTCCACGGTTCGATCCCCCGCAACTGCGATCGGAAGGGGACTGGAACCACTTGATGCCAGAACTGACCCCCGAACCAGATTCAACTGGTGGTGAAAACAAAAAAAAATAAAATAATAATCTACCCATATTTCATAACTAATCATATTGCATTAATATTTTAATAGAAGTTCATAATCATTATGCCTCCTTTTTTTTCCAATGATGATGCCTTAATGATCCAAATAAAAGCAATTAAATTAGATGTTTATTATAACAATTCTTTTTGATGATCTCACTCTTAAGTTGGACTTGGAATCTATCTAAAATATTTGTATTTAACTTGTTTACGGTGTTATTCTCTTCATTCATAGTTAACTAATTAAGTGGTTATTAATAAACAAAATAGAAGATAAATGGTTTAGAAGAATACAAATTTAACTTAAAAACATTTTTAGTTAAGTTAGACTTGAATATCTTCTTATTAATATTATACCTAAATTATTTTTTTTGAACAATTATACCTAAATTATTGTTCCTATATAAAAACCCAAGGTTAATAATAAAAAAATCTCATCGACAATTTTCTCACAAATAATGTTTGAACATCAAATTGTTTTTTTTTAATAAGCTAAAAAATTGATTTATAACATTCTAGTACAAGATATCCTAGAATGACATCAAATTTGTTGACAAATTTAAATGTTTTTATTTGTTTGTATATTTTTCAAATATGCATAAATAGTACAAACTACAATGCAAAGTAGGAGAGAAATAGACAAAGACATTTATGAGATTTTTGTGGTCTAATAGCAAACCAAAAATTTAAATCCTAACAAGTAGGATCATATATACACCCTCTAGTCTTATATATAAGCAAATTTTCAAAAAAAAAAACACATTTTTTAAGAAAGTATGTAAATGCATTGGTTGAGGAGAAAAAACACATTGGAAAGTGTAAAACATTGGATTTATTGATTGAAATTGGAATAATGTCATAAAACATAATACTTGTAATACACTTTTGCTTACCTCAACATTTAGCAAATCATGAACATTATTATTGTCATTGATGAGATTGTCATCATTCAAATTATCATTAGATTGTCCAATATTATCTTCTTCTACAATCGATATCCATCACTATATTTAAAAGTAGATTAAAAAGTTGAAGTTTTAGAGTTCAAGTCGCAACAAAAGAAAAAAAACCAACATAATAATAATTAATATACTAAAAAAAATTATCCGAAGACTCTTCTATTGGCTTAGGGACAAATTTATCTATTGTTCCCTTATAGTATATATTCTTTTTTGGGCTTAATGGACAATATGGACACCAATTTTAAATTTATTTTCTGGGATCGGTCATCCTACCTTAAAGATGAGCTGAAAATGACAAATTAACAATATTGATGTTCAATACCTCAATATAAACTGTTAATCTAGTTTTTGAAGATTATGTGTGAAAGCTTATCCAAGAAAGTTGAAACTCTTGCTTTACTTGTTTCATTTTCTCCTTTTAAAAATCAAACATATAAAAAAAGGATGGGAATTCACTTTGGCTTTTAGCACCTCTCTGTTCCCATTAATGTACACACACTGACACACTTCACACTTCCGTCGTCAAATTGAAAAACGTATCCTTTTAGAAAGAATATTTTTAATTTCTAAAATTGTAAAAAAAAAAAAATTAAATATTTTTTTCCACTTTATTGAATAATTTATATTGGTCTTTATTTTTTTTTAGTTTTTTTGACTAAAAAAAAATAAAGACCAATATAAATTATTAAGAATTATATTGGTCTTTATTAAGAATTATATAAATCAGTTATTTGATAAATTTAAAAAGCATATTTATTAATTTAAGTTTAGAGAGTATAATTTTTTACTAAAATAAATGTTTTGATTGAGTTAAAAAAAAAAAACTGACACATTTGTTTAATCAAGTCCTAAGCTTTTAAATAAATTATCGTTAGGTTTTTATTGGGATTTTAAACAAATTTTATAACTTTAAGTAGTTCACAAAGTTTTTTTTTAGCAAAAGTAATTCTTAAAGTTAATAATTTATTTTTTTTACGGTCATAAAGTTAATAACTTAGAGAAATAATTATACTTCACTCGTCTCACAAAATAAGTGTTTATTTTGAGCATGTTCTCTATCTCAAATTATTTGTCCTTTAATTTTAAAAAATTAAGTGGCGGATTAGATACATCAAACATTCAATGAATATAGAAAATAAATTTTTTCTTATAATAAGGAATGAAGGGAGTAATTTTTTTCAACAAACAATTTTTGCGATAACAAATTTAGGCATGTGGCTTACCTAAATTGTAGAATTTAAAGTCCAAGTGCCACTAATTTTCCCTATCTATGTGCCTTTGTATTTGACCACAGAAAGAGGCTAAGTCCAAATACCATAACATGTGAGACAAGTCAACAGTCACAACTTATACAAGTCCAGTCTATAAATAAAGCAAACCATACTTCACAAATTTGTACACTCATTCATTATATCTAGCTAGCTGGATTTTACTTCTTTGAGTTACCAACTTTAAGGTAAGAGATTCACTTCTTTGATTCCTTATACTGTCCTTTTGTGTTTTCATTTTGGGATCTTTCTTTTCAGATTCTAACAATTCTTTGTAAACATAAATATCTTATTTTATTGTTCAGTTCTTTGTTGTTTCAGTTTGTGAATTTCTTTGTTTCTTGGTTTGGTTGCAGTTGCAAGTGAATAAGTGGCTAGTGTGTACAAGTTTTTTTGAATTAAAATGGAAGAAGAAGATGTTTACTCAAAAGATGGAACAGTGGATTATCTTGGAAATCCAGCTAATAGAAAGAAAACTGGAACCTGGAAAGCCTGCCCTTTTATCTTAGGTAATTCTGTTGTTTCTACCGGCATAAGCTGTTTTATAGAGTCTGTTTCGATCGACTTATTTGAGTTTATCTATATGGTATATGAGTTTGTTTGGATTGACTTATTTTTGAGCTACTACAAAACAATTTATGCAAATAAATAATCTTTTATGTATTATTATAAGCTTGTCATGGTAGTTTATGAAAAAACAGTTTATGAAGATACAATTTTTGTTAGTAAGAGCTTATGAGTTAACGTAAAAACTTATTTATTTGCACAAACTCTAAAATAAACCAATCCAAACTGGCCAATTGAGTCTATTTGGTTTGACTTATTTGAGTTTATTTATAGGAATAAGCACTTTTGAGACCGTTTAAGAGAGATTTTGAAAATAAATGGCATGTTCGTCAACTGTTTTCAGCTTATTTCCACATGTTCTCTATGATCATTTGTATGAAAATAGTTCAACTTTGTTTATCTTTTGTTATGGAATATAAACTACTAGTACTTATATTGTAATCGCTTAGAATATAAACGCTTAATTAAGGTATTTATCCAAATAGGGTCATATGTATTATGTTATTATGCTTATCATTTTAAGCTTCAATTTATACAGGAAATGAATGTTGTGAGAGATTGGCTTATTATGGGATGAGTACAAATTTGGTGCTTTATTTTAAGGAGAGGCTGCATCAGCATAGTGCTACTGCTTCCAAGAATGTCTCTAATTGGGCTGGTACATGCTACATCACACCATTAATTGGAGCATTTGTGGCTGATTCCTATCTTGGAAGATACTGGACCATTGCCAGCTTTTCAATAATCTATGTTATTGTGAGTATAATCACTATATGTGTATTTGATTACCAGCTTCTTGCTAAAATGGAGACATAATTTTGGAGCTCCTTGTGAAGTCATCTATGTTTTAGACTTAACTCAACCCCACAAAACCTACTTATATGGTAAAGAGTGTTAGAGTTTTATAAACTCTTATTAGGCAGTATAGGCTTGTTTTAATTTACTTATTTGAGCTTATCAACCGATATAAACACTTTTGATATGCTAATATGATGTTTTCAACTTATTTTCATAAGCTCTTCTTGATTTATACGAAAAAAGTTTGACAATTTTATCTTTTGTTATGGAAATAGATTGTACATAAGAACTTAATTAAGCTATATATCCAAACATACCTTTAGTCAACATGGTACTTGGATTTTTCAGATAAGTCAATCAACAATCATGAGTGCAAGCTATACCTTTTTTTCTCTCTATTTTGGATCATAAATAATATATACTATCTTATATGATCAGGGAATGACACTGTTGACACTATCAGCATCGGTTTCTGGAATAAAACCAACATGTCAAGGAAAAGAAAATTGCCATGCTACTGATCTACAAAGTATAGTGTGCTTCCTAGCTCTTTACCTGATAGCTCTTGGCACAGGTGGAATCAAGCCTTGTGTTTCATCCTACGGAGCAGACCAGTTTGACGACAATGACGAGAAGGAGAAGGAACACAAGAGTTCTTTCTTTAACTGGTTCTATTTCTCAATCAACATCGGTGCTCTTATTGCTTCTTCTCTATTGGTGTGGATTCAAGATAACGTCGGTTGGGGATGGGGATTTGGCATTCCAGCAGTTGCTATGGCAATTGCAGTAGTGAGCTTCTTTTCAGGTACTAAATTGTATAGGAATCAGAAGCCTGGAGGAAGCGCGCTCACACGTATCAGTCAGGTGATCGTCGCGTCGATAAGAAAATACCATGTTAAAGCACCAGCTGATAAGTCTCTTTTATATGAGACTGCTGATACAGAATCTGCTATCCAAGGAAGCCGCAAGCTTGACCACACAGATGAGTTGAGGTATATAGCAAATACAACAAATTTCTAAATGACCAATTTGTGTTTTTTTATTGATTAATCAGTATCAGAAGCAATTTTGTTGTCACAACAATTGGATTTTATTCAGAAATGGACAAACCAATTAGACATTAGTCTTTGTTTGAAGCCACAGAAAAGAACGACACCCTATTGTCTTATTTAACTTTTATTCACATTCTCATTGTGTGTAACAGATTTTTCGACAAAGCAGCAGTGCTAGGAGAATCAGATAATGTAAAGGATTCCGTAAATCCATGGAGACTTTGCACTGTAACACAAGTGGAAGAACTGAAATCCATTCTAAGATTGCTTCCGGTATGGGCCACTGGCATCATATTTGCAACTGTCTATGGTCAAATGGGAACTTTATTTGTGTTACAAGGCCAAACCATGAATACTCATGTTGGCAATTCTAGCTTCAAAATCCCACCAGCATCACTCTCTATCTTTGACACCCTCAGCGTCATATTTTGGGTCCCGGTGTACGACCGGATCATTGTACCAATCGTGAGAAAGTTCACAGGCCACAAAAACGGCCTAACTCAGCTCCAAAGAATGGGAGTCGGCCTCTTCATATCCATATTTGCAATGGTAGTTGCAGCAATTTTGGAACTCATAAGACTTAGATTCGTTAGAAGACACAACTACTATGAACTCGAGGAGGTACCAATGACAATATTTTGGCAGGTTCCTCAGTATTTTCTTATCGGTTGTGCAGAAGTGTTCACATTTATCGGTCAATTGGAGTTTTTCTATGAACAAGCTCCTGATGCTATGAGAAGTTTGTGTTCTGCTCTTTCGCTGCTCACTGTTGCGCTCGGCCAGTACTTGAGTTCTCTGCTTGTAACTATTGTGACAAATATCACTACAAAGAATGGAAGTGTTGGATGGATACCTGATAATCTAAATTATGGTCACATTGATTATTTCTTCTGGCTATTGGCAGTGTTAAGTGTACTTAATTTGATAGTGTATCTTTTGGTGGCTAGGTTGTATACTTATAAGAAAACAGTGGGAACTCTTCGCTGAAAAATGTGTAATACAAGTTTCAATAGTACAAAGGATGAATTGTGTAATACAAGTTTCAAATTCCAATAGTACAAAGGAAGATTTTCATAGGTCTTGTATTCACTGAAATCTTAGTATGTGAAATCAAATCATTGAACCATATCAAGATGTTGCAAATTGTAAAGTTCTTACTATTAGTACCATATGGTTTTTGTATTGCAGAAGTTGATACCACTCGTCCAGTTTTGTTTTGTGTTTCGTATTGCATAATTTAGATAAAATGTATTTATTCGGAGAAGAAAAATATTTTTATATGTGAATACTCCAATTGTCTTATTCACTCTCATTCTCATCATTATTCATAGCCCGACTATATATATATAGGGATCCGTTGACTCAAAAAGTAAGTCTTTATACTTACTCCAAATATTAGCCTTTGATTTTAATATTATTAAATGGTTGTGATCATTTATAATAGCTCTTACGGTGGAAAATTTTAACTTTCCCACTAAACTCACTTATCGCAGTTCATCTCTCTTTTACCGCAATTCCCATAAATATTAGCCTTCTTTTTATATCGCAATTCGCATAAATTAATTCATTTTTGTGCCCTTTTCACCTATCTCCAATGGTTTTATGCTATTCTTTTTAATGCGCAACCAAGTTGACTACCAAAATCTAACATTTTAAAGCACAACTGCAAAACTGCTTCAAGTAGGCAGATTACAAATTAGATTTAATAACTAATGCAAATCAAACCATATTTTAGCAACACAACACCTATGCTCAAGTTACATCCATCATTGGATATTGTTCAATACAATGCAAAATTATTTGTCCAAGACGAGGTTCACATGCATAAGATTTATGGCAGCTGCATATCTGCTAGTACCGATCATGGCGCCTATGACGATCACAATCTCAAGAATGCACTCGAGACCGTGACCTCCGACAACTTCTTAAATTGTATGAGTGGGATGAGTCTCTGTCCTGATCTTGATCGGTCTTAGGGCTCTTGTTCCTCTCTTCTTGAAGTTCGGCCAACTTCTCACGAATTTGCATATAACCTAAATGAAGTTTCCCTCGAAAATGATCAGCTAATCGACGATCATTGTCATAAACACTAAAAAATGCTCCACAAATGTCGCACACACGTAGCTCCTGATCAGTAATCTGAACATCAGCAGCTGTTGGCTCTTGCCTGGAAGGAAGCTTCTTAAGTGCTTCAGCCTCTTCCAATGCTTTCTGTGCCTCATCAATCAATCCTTGCTCGTCAAGCAAGGATAGTATAATATGGTGTGAAGGGTTGTAACGCCCCAACTAAATTGTCTAGAATATTTAGTCGGAACATTAAAATTTGGAATCTGAGTACATTAAATTATAAGGAGATAACTGAATAATAGGTTATTATTAAGATAATAACTGAATATTTGATACAAACAGCGGAAAAAGAACTACAGAGAGATAACAAGATAAATAAAGCAAGAATGAAGACTAAGTCTTCTAATGCTGACGATCCAAGCTCGGCTCCAATTGTCAGATCCATCCTGGTCTCTGCTCCGAAATAACCTGTCTTACCTATATCGAAAAGGGAGTGGGGTGAGACAGTCACTTCGTTCCAGTGAGTTATACTACCCTCCTAGGCTATAAAGCCGGGGCTCCTAATCAATCATATCATAATCTAATTCATAACATAATTATCATAAGCAATATAATTAAAGGTTTAACAGAGAGTTTATCTTGTTCATTTTAAACCGCAAACCCTCTAAGGTGAGCACGTCTCAGGGGTTCGCCTTATCCGCGAGCAGAAAGCGCTCCGGCATAAAGCTCACATAAATTTTCTAATGGAACATCTAAAACGAAGTCCACACTGATATCATAAACATGTTTTTATTTGACTGATCACTAGGTTCATAACATACTACCAATAATTCCCAAACCCGGGGAGCATACAATAATCTAATTCCCTATGTTAACACCTAATAATCCGACCGTGATGACCTCCTGTTTATATTATTTAATTTTATATAACTGTAAAACATTATCTCAGTCGAGGGTATAAAACGAGTGACAAATATTTTGAAATTGAAGAAAAATGAGTGAGTTCTGGATTAGCTCGCTACGGCGAGTTACCAAGCTCGCCATGGCGAATTTACAGGTCCTGGCCTAAACAACTCGCTAGGCGAGCTAGAGCTCGCCTCGCCATGGCGAAGTTCATCAGCCCAGAACCTTGAGCTCGCCATGAATGCTCGCTAGCAACTCGCTATGGTGAGTTCATGTAGAATTGACTCTGTTTTGCGAAAATCATCAATTTTGCAGGTATCACCTACAATCCTTGGCTGAGATAATGCAGTATCATAAAATAAATATTATAGAACAGAATAGAGTGGAAATTGAGGCTTAATTTCCACACACACAGTTATACCTATTAATTCCTATAATTGCATGCATTTCATAAACTTGATTAAACTAACTAACTAGCCTAAGAACCCACCTGATAATAGAAGCTTTAAATCCTCCTTGGGCTCTCCATAGCTACAGCAACCCTCAGCACTACCCACGAACTCAAGAAATTGCACGAACAGAGACACATGCAGCAATTCGCTGCTGAACTCGCTAGGCGAGTGGTTCAGCTCGCCACGGCGTGCTTGACGGGCTGAGGAACGAGGTTTGCCATTTTTCCCATTTTCCACTATTCCTTAGTAAATATGGCATGCCCAGTGATCAAGGATTCGTGTTTATGAAGTTGAACATACATGCAGCAAGGATTCCAAGTGTGGGTTAGGATTTATGAGGTTGAAATGAAAAGGGAAAAGCTAGTGGCTTGTTGATTGGTAGAGTTTGGAGAGTGAAGAGGTGATGAGAGTTTCATTTGATTTTCTGCAGTACACAGTGGAAGAGGAATATCAGAGTTATTGCTGCATGCAAGAACTCCTTGGAGCAATTGTTAAATGTGATGTAATGTTTATGAGAGAGTTAGCAACATGTGAGATGAGAGGATTGAGTTTTCTTGGTTGTGGTTTGAGCTTGGTGAAGAGAAGGGGAAGGAGTGAGTTAGGCTCTCTCTAATTTTCTGAAGTTATGTTTATAAGAGAAAATGAATGACTACATGTGCTAAATACTAGTAACCTCTCTTGCATGCCTTTTAATTGGATGCATAGAGTGGGGAGGTGTTGGTTCAAAATTGAAAATATGAGGGTGAGTCATGAGAGGAAGTGTTACTAAGAGGAGGAGTATTAGCTTGAATGGGAAATGAGTCACTAGGGGAAGGGAAGATTAGAGGGAGAATTGATTCAATGTGTCTTAATTAAATCTCTATTGGATTAATATTGTATTATTGTGTATTTGGTTCAAAGAGTACTTCTTAATTAATACACATAATACACTTAAATTTCAAGACTTAATTAATTTAATCCTCGCTAATTTGTTCCAATTTATTAGACAAGGCTCTAATTAAAATTAATTAGACGACTAAAATTGCGGGATGTTACAAGGGTGCACAAAGAAATTAAAAAGAATTAGTCTCTCTCAATGTGAATTTTGTTAAAAGAAATTAATCATATCTAAAAATATTGAAGTGCACAAAGAAATTGTCATTTCAAATTAATGATATCTACACATAATGAAAATCTATGAACAAAAAGAAATTAGTCTCTCTCAATGTGTGATGAAAAAATTAAAAGGAACAAATTATTGGTACACTTTGATCTTGTATTTTAATTTATGACAAAAAGAAGGATGAAGGAAAATATATGAGGATGGAAAGAGTGAGAGAGAGAGAGAGAAATAAGTATAAGCTACCGACAATATATTGTAAAATTGTTTAACCAATTGTTCACATGAATTTTCATGATGGGAGACCTACTTCACTTACCCTCCTTAAGACATTTTATAAGTCTTAAGAAATTTCAATTGAATATTAAAAAATTTTGTTGCCTTAAAAAATATATTTTAATTGTCTCAATTGAATATCACAAGACTAATTATTTATAGTATTTTATAGGCAAAATTGCACGTTTGATCTTTTATCTTATTTTTTTTGTAACGTTTTGATCTTTTATCTTTTATTTGTAACACTTAGGTCTTTTATCTTATATATTTGTAACACTTTGATCCTTTATCTTTTATTTGTAACACTTTAGTCCTTTATCTTTTATAACATTCACATATAAATCATTTTTCTCATATATTTTATTTGTTAAGATACATTTTTATTAAAATTAAATAAAACTCATAATTTTTATGAAAATGATCATCATCTTCATCAATTCTTTCATATTTTCATGTTCTTTAAAGGACCAAAATGTTACAAATAAAAGACAAAAGACCAGTGTTACAAAAAGATAAGATAAATGACAAAAAATGTTACAAATGAAAGATAAATGACCAAAATATTACCAAAAAATAAGATAAAGGACCAAACATATAATTTTGCCTATTTTATAAAAGTTTTAATTGAATACCAGATGACTTTTTTATTTTTAAAAAATCTTTTAAAATCCTTTGAATTCCCAATTGAATACATCCCTTGTAAAATAACACTCCACCATAAGAGTTATTATAAATGATGTTAACCGTTTAATAATATTAAGATTAAAAATATATATAAAAATTCACTCTTGGAGTCATTGGACCCTCCTCATACAAATTTGTAAGTTATTACTAAAAAAAAATATAAACAGATGAATAAACATAAGGTTTTGTCAATTTTTTTAATTTTTTTTGTCTTTTAAAAAAAGAAATCTAATATATTTGATTGCGATTTATGTAAAGTTTGAATAAAAGTTATTTAATCTGATAGTCAAAAACAAGTTCTTCGAATTATCTGTCTTGAGTAGAGATTATTAATCACTTAAATAGAATATATATTGGTTTGTTCCGTGAGCTTAACTCAATTGGTAGAATATTACATCTTACTTATTCACTTTAAAAGTGAAATTTCTACCCATTAGGCTATTTGACCAAAAAAAATAAAAATATGTATTGATTTAAAACCAATTGATTGAGTTAAAATGATTAATAAACTTTTCTTATGACAAACTGTTTTGGATAATTCAGATTTAATTTTTTATGAACAATTTTTTATCATACTTATATTTATCCCGTGGCTGAAATCTAAATTATCTGACCCCTTTATCAAGAAAGTATAGAGTTGATAAAAATAAAAAATAAATAAAAAAAAAAAATTGTCCCTTTTTTTAAGCAAAATAATAAAATTATCTAAGTTAAATATCACATAATTTAGATGTCTTGGGTTCACAGTCACATCATATTCTCATCAGCTAAATACATCGCTATATCCAAGTTTTAGGCAACTTTAAGCAAAAACAATCCCTTTTGATTTTGAAGGCTATCGTTAATAAAGATCGCTCCATCCCTAAATTATCACACTCACCAAAACTTGAACTGTTTACAATGTTTCCCAAGCGCTTTAAGGACCCAAAAACAGGTACTACCTTTTTATGTGCAACCCAAGTTTTGCTCACCAACTGTTTGATAAAATGTCTCACACAGAAACTGAACCTTAATTTTTTCTTCAATGCAGGTTTTCATATGCTGAGTTCAATGCATGCAAAAAAATACATGAATAAAATTGGGATGGAAAGAGAAGACTACCACTTTTATAAACAAATTGGGAAGGCCTTACTTTGCTGCTATTCCGTACTTGGAGCTTTGTGGATTTACAATGGTGCTTCACCAATGGAGTGGTGGAGAACGAAGTCACCGATGATAAAGGAGAAGCTTGAGCTAGCCAATTTGTACCCTGGTAATGTAGAATCCGTGAAGGAGTTCGTAGTCAAAGTAAAAGAGATGGTTGAAAGTGACGATAAGGATGGACGTGGATTGCCGAATGAAATGGAGAAAAAGAAGGTTGATCAGGAAGCTCAAGCTCAGAAGATGTGGTTGAAGATGAAGAATGAGGTCGTTGCTGAGCTTCGAGAGAAGGGTATTGATGTCGAGTGATACCACAATGAATTCTAGTGTCACTCCTATGATTGATAAACTAATTTGGTTGCCATTGTAGGATATACTTTAGAAAACATATGCATGCTACATGATACATAGTGAACTAATGAGTAATTTACCATTGCAGTATACTTTAGTGTTTGATCACGGTTGCATCACAGAAGTGGTTTAAAATAGTTGAACCATAATTCAAGGTCTTACTGATTTGATATTTTATTCAAATTTAATACATTATGTGTTAACATGCAGGAGAGTTGAAAATTTAGCCCTGCGATTAATTTAATTTACTTGATGAGTTTTGTTTCGACTTAGAAAACCTCTCAAAAGTATTTGATTGCCAACCAAATACACTGCCGTTTGAAGGATTGAGCATGTTCCTGTAAAGTGTAAAGTTAGACATGAAAGGAAACAAAGAAACATTCATGAGAAAAACCTTTCTTATTTTCATTTTTACCCACAATAAAGTATTGTCCGTTAAGCTTAAATTCATATTAGCATCATCTTCTCAGTATCAAGTGTAGTAATCATGAATACAGTGGTAGCACAACGTTTTAAAACAGAATTGCAAGCATTCACTGAGCATCAAGTATAGTAATCATAAAATACAATGTTAACACAATGTTTTAAAAGTGAAATCTAACAATGGTTAAACCAGTTGAACTGTTGTGAACCAATACTGCCACATTTCAAAAATTTGAGTGCACTTTCATCCCAATTCGAGCGATTTAACACAGTTAAAAGATCACGCCAATTCAATATTTGGTTCAATTTTTTAAACATTATGTTAACAGACAAGGGAATTGAGTATTTAGCACTGGGGTTAATTTAATTTACTTAATGAATAAGCTTTTTTTCAAATGGAGTACTTACTTAAAAAAATCTCTCAAAATGTATTGATTACCAATCAAGTGCTCCACCGTCTGCAGGATGGAGCTTTTTATAGAATGTCCTATAAAGAAAAACATGAAAGGAAACAAGAAGCATTACTGAAAAAAACTCACTGGTGTCAAATCCAATTCAGTTTCTTTTCATGGTTTACTGAACGGTGGATTTGTGCAATTATAATGTTTAAGCAAAAAAAATTCTTTAATTTAAAGTCAACGGGTGTGCTAACACTTGTTCTTATGCATTCATTATGTTAGTAGAAACACAACATGGTTGGAGGACTAGACAAAAGTGGAAGTGCAGCCACTTTATGAATAGTCAAGTTTTAACTATACTACAACGTCAGTAACTGCTAGAAACCTGACATCATCCTGGTCAAGATCTGAAGCTGGGTTAACTTTAAGGTAATGATAGTGTTTTTTGAACCAAATAGGTGACTAAAGCTGATTAGCAAAAATGCTATAATAAGATCTTTTAATGATGAAAAATTCAAAAAACAAAATCAGTGAGTGAACAATGAAGTTGTATCCACAACACTAGAACAAAAGTAGCAATGACCCTTTCATTCATCAGAGATATAAAGAGTACATAATTACTAAATCCCAAATATTCATTTTTAACAGTATCAGAAAACTTAATAAACTATGCCCTTGAAATAAATTGAAATTTAACAAATTCCAACCAAAACACAAGCAGCACATAAATTCAGATAAACATATGTTAGAACAGCAGAAGCACCAAAATATAGATTATTTTGAGAAACGAAAGAAAGTTAGTAATATAGATGGTTCTAATGCCCGGTTTCAAGCCAACCACATGAGCGAAGTAGTAAGGCAATAGAATATCCTAATTTTGATTTATGCAACTAAAGTTACAATTACTTTATAATCCTGTCTGTATTTTATTGTTCTTATGACATACTTCCAAATTACCAATCAAATATCTGCCTTAAAACTCTCATGAACATACCTCAGGGTTAAATCAGGAACTCAAGGCCAACTGAAACATTTATTTTTCTTCTAAAATTTCAACATTACATACCAAGAATAAGAGCATGACTACATGAGAGCATATATATCATTAATGTGTAGTTATAGATGTATGAACTAAAGCATATTCAATGCTACCTTAACAAGGTTTGAAAACCTAACATGCATCTTGCCAGATTAAAAATTCTTGCAATAGTAGTAAAATATAGTAAAATTCTAGTGTTGTGTATCATGTTACTCCTAGAAATGTTGAAATCAGAAATTTATTACGCCAATAATATCGTGGTATCAATGTTCTATTCTGCTACCAACATTAAGTAAACAACTGCAACAAAAATCTAACAATGTGATAAACTTTATCTAGGATAAGAAACAACACTATATATAATATTTCCAACCAGATATTCAATCAAAAGTTACACAGCTTTACAAGAAATTTCTGGCTGATGGATTCAAATCCTTTGAGCTACTTTTTCCGGACCTGCTTCGCCTATAGCTCTTCAACGGTGTCAAATAGAATCTTAACAGTCCGGTGTCAACATTACTCGTGGAATACCTAACACTCCGATTCCTTTGAAGCGTAAACTCTTGTCTTCCATTCAAAACATTTCCTTTGGTTTCAGGACCACCACCACCAAGGCCTTTGACTAAACCAGCCATTCTACTATGATTTCTACAACTAACACTATAGCTACGAATAAGCTTCTGGCTAACCGATTCGCCCCCTTGTCCATTAACAACCCGCCTCAGCTTCTGCCAAGACTCTGCAATTGGCTTATTAACAGCATCACCAGAAGGACATTCTTCCTCTACCA
Organism: Trifolium repens; assembly: GCA_030408175.1. Taxonomy (NCBI): domain Eukaryota; kingdom Viridiplantae; phylum Streptophyta; class Magnoliopsida; order Fabales; family Fabaceae; genus Trifolium; species Trifolium repens. The sequence continues at coordinate 7,346,565 of CP125841.1, forward strand.
ATTTATCTTCTTTTCTCCTCTGTACTAATCCCAACTTATTCCATAACTTGCCCCATTTGTGAAACTTCTTTTGATAACTTCTGATTTCGACATCACCGGCTTCCTTAGAAGCAGATCCTGTTGTACTATCAACAATAACATTAGTCTTAGGTTTCAAATTAGCATCCCTTAAATCTTCCTCCGTGATTAGGACTTTTGCACCATAGAATAACTCGGTTGTGGCCGGAGAAACCTTGGCATTAGATATCACTCTCAATTCATCATCTCCAATCACCACCGATTTCCTTCGAGAGTTTGACCTATCAAAACTCCTCCTTCTCCGATCCGAATAATAATGCTTTGTCTGAGCTGAACCGCCAGGATAATGCTCACCACCACCACCACCACCTTCCAAATTCACCACTTCTTCTCCTTCTTCTTCTTCATCTTCATCTTCCTCAACGAAAACCTTATCACCATTAATAGCAACCATCGGCGAAAACCTCCCACACGATTTCCCAATCAAATAACCATCCCAAGAAGCTCGAGGTGCATCGAATGAAAACCTCGAATCATCCACAGAAAATCTAGGATCAGTATCACATGATCTTCTACCCAATGACAAACCATATTCTCCAACCTCAGATTGTGTCTCTCTCAAATTCCTCACCCTTTGCTTCTCAACCTCCATGTTCCTCAAACCAACGCCATTTCCAGCAACAGAACCGTCACAAGCAGCATCATTTCTCTTCAACTTCTGTTTCCTCTTCCATTTCCTCAATCTCTTACTGAAAACCGAAGCCGCATCCCAGAAACTCAATCTAGAATCTCTCCCTCCGTTCTTCCCGCTACGAATTTCGAGATCTATAAACTCTTTCATCGTCTTCGTTTCTTCATCAATGTCATCTTCAACTAAAACCCTAACAGTCTCTCCACCTTCAAAATCCCCAATCTCGAAACCAGATTTCCTCGAATCGATTTCGAGATTCCGATTCAGTTTCTTATTCTTCTTCTTCTCGTCGTCGAGATTGAATAGGTCTGACAACGTGCCACGATTCTTCTCCGGTGCAGCAAGGATCTCGCAAGACCGACGGCGAGGCTCAACGGCGGAGGAGGAAGGTTGGTCGTTAGCGGCAGTGCCGGAGCAGGATTTAGTACGGCGGAGTTTGGGTTGAGGTTCGGCGGAAGATGATTCGATGCCGGAGAGACGTTCGGTGAGACAGGATGCGCAGAAACCGGTGATGGGTTGGGAAGGGTGACGGTGACAGGTGGTTAAACGATGCGTTTTGGAAGTCATGGGTGAGAGTGTGAGTGGAAACAGAGTATAACAGTGTGTGAGAGCATGTTAGTTACAGTGGAAGTGAAAGAACACTGAATGTAGGAAATGACATAATTAGTAGTATTCACTGTGTGTTAAGGGAACAAGTTGTTTTTTCCCTGTCTTATATATATAGGACCATAGTCCATAGGCCTCACATAATGCTAATGCTAACATGTAACATGACCCAAGATGAAAACCACTTCTTTTTCCTAGAGGACATAGGGTTTCAGGACAAGTAATTGGTAAAGTCGAGATCGGCAAAGTCGGGATCGTTTGATTAAAATTAGATGATTTAAATTTTAACTTACAAATTTTATGAAGAAATATAATTTTTTTTAAAACTTACATTGTCTGATTACGATCGTATGATTCACAAATGCTAATTGCAATAACTGGTGAATGCATTTGATTCAATTCCATATGTACGAACGTGATGAAGTATGTGTGACACTAAGGTTCCGTTTGAATTGATGAAATATAATGAAATAGAGTGAAATGAAATATAATAATGTTTCATTGTTTGTATTTGAAAAATAATAATGTAATGAAGCGGAATGAAATAGGATTGAATGAATTTCATCTCATACTGCCACTTACCATCAATTTTGTTTCTTTCTTTTTTTAAATATCCAAACAACGGAACGAAATATTTATTTCATTCCGCTCCATCCCATTTCACTCCACTCTATTCTGCTTCGCTCGATTCCATTATATTTCATCAATCCAAACGGAGCCTAAGTGTGAATTAAGCTATGATACTAAATATTACCCTTATTTTGTTTCAAAGGCTTTTTTTTTTTGGGTTGTGAGGCTAATATTTGGTATCATGGCTAATTTAATTATGCAAAATGTTTTGTGGACACTCCAATTAAGTGTATATATCTTGAGAGCAAAAAAGATGAATTAATATAATAGATGTGATAAATTGGTGATGCGAAAAAAATAGAGACAAAGATGAAATAGGATGTTAAATATAGGTGATTGTAAATATGGTGTGTCCAAATACTATGATTGTTTAATTAAATCTCGATACTTTATTTTTTTTTAATCAAGTCTTGATATTGTAATATGTTTGATTATTTTTATGCCTTTTCATTGCCACTTTTAGGTCCCGTTTGGTCCGGCTTATTTTCTCCTTTTTTCGTCTCCTTAAAAATAGTAAAGAAGGAAAAAATTGTGTTTGACTTCACTTTTCTTTATTTTTTACTTCTTTACTTTATTTCTTTAATACTTTTAAGGAGAAATATTGTCAAATATAATTTTATACTTCTCTATTTCGTTTAAGCCAAATAAAAAAGTAAAAAATAAGTCGGCCCAAACGGGGCCTTAGTAATGTTGACCAAATTTAGAGATATCAATTTCATAAGACATGTAAATTTCGGCCATTGTCCACATGTTAAAGGGATCTAAAAAATTCAAACTAAGCAAAAATTTGATTATTTTTTTAAGAATAAAAAACTTACTCCTATTTAACTCTAAAAATATGTTTCTTTTAACTTCAATGGCTTGGCCTATTAGTAAAAATACAGGTCTTAATTAAAGGGGCATTGTCCTCTCACCTTAAATATTTATCGTAAAAAAATGTCATTTTAATTTATTAAAAAAAAAAAAACTTCAGTCAAGTTTTATCTCGGCCCGTTTTTAAGCGAGTTAAACATGGTGATCAACTTAAATGATGAAGTTCAAAATTACAACTCAACTTGCTTAAATTATTATAAACTCACACACACACATACAAACAAGTGTCAATTGAAGTATCGTCTAAAATTTTTGATATTTTTGTCAATTGAAGTACACTTGTGGACAAATATTTATAATTGTTAATAGATGGATACAAATTTAATTATTTGCCACACGCATATAAACAGCATACTGACTGTAATTCAATTGCAGTTGCTTGTGTTTGATGTGATTTGAACGAACAAATTAGAGCAATTATGTATCCAAAAAAAAAAAACAAATTAGAGCAATTAAATGGCAATATAATAGGAGAATTCAGTTGTTACAAAAAAAAAAAAAAAAGAGAGAGAGAGGGAGAGAGAGAGACAGAGAGAAGAGAATTCAGTTACTAGATATTTATTTTGTTGACCGAGTTGGTCTTTGATCTTGGATAGAGGCAAATTCCATTAAGAGAATTCAGTTGGTTATTTGATCTTGGACATAAGCAATTTATTTTTCTACAACAGAATTTTAGGAGCTTTTGTTACATTGAACCTACATTCTTGCCTTCAAATTCAAAACCAATTACATTAGTATATATGCATCGATCCAAATCACACTTTTATTACTACTACTATTCTTCTCATTCATCTATTTCACACTAACACTAGTTTCTTCTTTTCTTAGTTCTCTCACAACCTATCCAAGAATATGAACACATCTATTGTAACACCTTTTCAACGTATGTTTCTCCAAGAGACATCAAATCCTCCTTCTCCTCCTCCTCCTCCACCACAACCTCAAGATGTCCCGCCCGCTAATCATCGTCCCGTTAGTTCTCGCCACCGACCTCCAAAAAAGGAGCCAATCCCTATCCCTTTCGCATGGGCAACTAATCGTCGAGCAAAGATTCATACTCTCAACTATCTCTTACAAAAAGGAATCTTTGACATCACGGGCGATGTTAAATGCAAAAGTTGTCTAAGAGAGTTTCAAATATCTTTTGATTTGATGGCAAAATTTGATGTGATCTCTCAATATTTGATCACAAATATGAACAACATGAGAGATAGGGCACCGGAAATTTGGATGCATCCAACATTGCCCAGATGTGTGCATTGCGGCCAAGAAAATAGCTTAAAACCGGTAATTGCTGAGAAGAAAAGGAATATCAATTGGTTGTTTTTGTTGTTGGGACAAATGCTTGGTTGTTGCAAGCTTGAACAGTTGAAATTTTTTTGCAAGTACAACAATCATCATCGAACCGGTGCCAAGAATAGGGTTCTTTATTTAACTTATCTTGATCTTTGCAAACAACTTGATCCTACCGGACCCTTTAACGTTGCTCGTTGATTCAAGAAATCTTCATGTACAAGATGATCTTGGAAAGTTTTACTTTTCTATTAGTAGTATGGTTTGTGGATATTTGATTTTCTAAATTGCTCTTGATTTTATGTTAGTAATATGGTTTGTGGATATTTTATTTTCTAATTTGAAGACTCTCTATCTTATGTTATTACATACATATAAATTTTTCCTTCTGGATATTTACTTTTCTTTTATGTTAGTAGTAGTTAGGTTTATGCATATTTGATTTTCTTAGTTAATAAGTATATGGAATCCTTTCTTCTTTGGTGAATTATATATGTTCCATGATGTTTTAGATTGTCTAAATTTTGTGTTTGCTTTATGGAGTAATTATAATATACGATTTTAATTTCGGATTTTTTTTTAGTACCTAAACTAATATGGTTTTTAAAACACCATGAATCACTTAAGTTTGAATTCCTATTATATTCAAACTAACAAAACATGTTACTAAGGTTTGAATTTTAATCATGAGTTATTCACATTTTAGTGTCCAGACACCCATAAAATAAAGTTAAACTATAATGAAGATAACATATTAGAACCTTGAAGGAAAAAACCAAAAAAAGTGAAACTTTGGTTGTCTTTATTTATATGGTTAATTTTCATTGAGGGTGTGAAAATTTTCAAAGACAAACTACCAAAAATCCAAAAATTTATAAGCATAAAATAAGCTATTTTGTTTCAGTTCCCGCGAATTTAATTCAGTTCGTAGAGACAAGTGAGTTGATCATCACATCTTAACTCAAAACCTTAATTAATACATTAGGTAACCTAATCAAGTCGTTGTGATGCCTTCGCGAAAATCATTTTCGTTGTATTTAGCGTTATTCGTTCACGAATTACTTGCTCCAAATTGTTTATTCAACTCTAATTGTTAGGGAAAAGTTTTGTTGTGAGCTAAAGTATGGACGCAACTTTATAGATTATCATGTACGAACTAGGGGTGAGCATCGGTCGGGTTCGGGCCGTAAATCTTCAAACCGATAAAAACCGCGATCTTTTAATTTGAACCCAATTCCGACCGTTTACGTCTTCGGTTTGTTCGGTTTCGGGTTATACTGGTGACGGGTCCAACGGGTCGGTTTTAACGGGTTAGATTGAAAACGTTGTTGTTATATTTAAAACTTCGTTGATCAAAAAATTATTTATTTTTTGACAATTCGTACATAATGCAACAAAAAATACAATAAAAATGATGAGATAAAGTTAATTTGTTTTGAATTTGTAAATTCAACGACAATAATAGATAGTATATGAGAAGTAAAAATTAAGATAAATCTAAAATATTGTTTTTCACATCTCCTTTATCAATATATTACAAGTTAAAGCTTGTAAAATACAACATTTTTCTCATCTATCAAGATAGATAAAATTAACAAAGTGAAGAACATATGATATTAAGAGAGAGAAGAGGTGCTCAAAACTAGGAAAAAAAATTAATTTGTATTTTATAAATTGTTCGGTCGATTTCGGTTATGAAGAGACGGATTTTTAGAGACCCGCACCCGCCCGTATACAACCGTTCATGACCGATTTTTCACAATTGTTGACCCGAGACCCGACCCGCACCCGACCGAGTGCTCCTATTTATTGGCGGTTATGTCGGTTTCGAGTCGAGTAGCGGGTTTGTGCTCACCCCTAGTACGAACTATGAGCGATTTAAAAATGATTGATTCGGATGATTGACCTTGGTGCTCAAAAACCTCGTTTCGTAATGAAACCTCGATCAAATTTAATGAAACCTCTTCAATGTTTTCCTTCAACTGGTAGATGATGTTGTTTTGACTATGATACATTCAATAGGATCAAACGAAGTAGCGAGAGATCATATGTTTGCTCCATTAAGTTAATTATAGATATGCACTTCATGATAGATGGTGACAACTTCTACTTCTAGTACCAAATACACTTTGTGCTTCACATGTGTTAGCAGGCAGTGAACACTAAATGATGAGAGTTTCTCAATAGCAAACACATTTTGTGCAATACGTACGTTAAAATATATACTAATTAAATTAACGCTAGCAATTGTTCGATCAAACATTAATGATTAGATTGAAACGGTAAAATATTAACTAATTAAATTATAATAGATCAACCAGAACCGTCTGATCATGTTTTTACAACTGAGATTGTTAACTGCGTGGAACTGAGTAAGGCAGTACAACAAAGAATCTCGTATGGATAAATTACTTTATATAGGCTGCGTAGTTGTTGGTTACTTGGTTTCTTTTTTCTTTCTTTTTTCTTATTATTAAAGGGGAAAAAAAAGACAACAAATTTGTAGATTGTTATCCATTTTAGTAGGCATATGTCCAATGCATTCATTGATATCTATACAAACTAAAGGTTCAATTTGTTTAGTAATGTTGTTATTTATATCATCATACGGAAGCTCAGAAGTCACACAACTCTAATAAGGCCCCGTTTGGCCCAGCTTATTTTTTACTTTTTATTTTAGCTTAAACGAAATAGAGAAGTATAAAATTATATTTGACGCTATTTTTCCTTAAAAGTATTAAAGAAATAAAGTAAAGAAGTAAAAAATAAAGAAAAATGAAGTCAAACACAATTTTTTTCTTCTTTACTATTTTTAAGGAGAAGAAAAAAAGAGGAAAATAAGTCGGGCCAAACGGGGCCTAAGTCCACTTAATATAACAATGAAACTCTACAATATATATAAAGTTAAATATTACAATAAACAAAACTACTCTTTTAGGGAGAAATGTGATGTAACAAAAAACTTATTTCCTTGAGACACCACAACAATAGTTAGAAGTTCATGCACTCTTCCACGAGAGCATTCAATTCCTTTGATCACCTGTGATTAGATCTACCATGTGTTAGTGGTATTGCACTTAAATAGGGGACTAATTAATTAAACACAATAAAACAATACAAGAGAAAAAAAATTGTATCTAAATACAAAAGAATTCTTTGATGTGTGTATATATCATTTTTTATTGATTATATGTCTACAAAATGATCTATCCCCTTATGTCTTCCTCTTTTCATAAAATTTTGTGGCTATGTTAGTGGAATGTTCAATGTCTATAAAACATCTTAAAACTTTATGTATATACCAATAGAAAACTCAATACCCCGTTGCCACACATAACAATCATATAATAAAAGAAATACGCCTAAGAGACAAATAAGCTTTTGAGTTGTTCAAACAATACATTGAGATTTGAGATGTTCAAACAATATATTTTATGTATGAAAACATAAAAAGCTTTTGAGATGTTCAAACAATATATTTTGTGTATGAAAACATAAAAACAAGTATCCCAGAATTGATCAATATTGTAAAATATAAAAACCACAAATTTTCACCATTTCTCAATTGGATGTTACCTATGAAATATTATTTATTGCATAGATGTCCATGCTCCCAAAACTTTCCACACATGTAACAAAAATTACATCCACACCTGAAAAGATAAACTAGAGTTAGTATAGAGTAATTTTTTTTTCTTTAGAATCATCATTATAGGATTAGTAAGAGAAAAAAAGTTTAGAAAATACAACCTACACTGAATGTGTTCACATCCACAACGCCTCTCAACATAAATGGAACATATAGGACATTTCTGCCACAATTCTCTTTTGGCCAACTCCAAAAATTTTCTATCATTTTCAGCTTCAGCCCTTTTCATCTTCAACCGTTTTTTTTTTTTATTTCTCTATAAGTCATATTTTGAGTCCCACCATTTATAGGGATTTGGTTCCCGGATTGAAGGAGTAAAAAATGGAGTAATTAAGTATGGCAAAATTTCAGTGGATATATAATAATTAAATAGCAATTAATTATTTAGTGTAACGATTTGGTCAAAAATTAAAGTTAGTTCAACGATACAATTGCACTGAATATTAAAGGATTTATCCAACAAAAAAAAAAGTCCCTAAAGGATATGTACTTCCTCGTAGGGTTGGTTAAAAAAATTAATTTTAGTTTAGTCTTACCTTTTTCGAAACTTTAATTGGAATAGACTACTCCAATTATGGTTTGATTTTTCAAAGTTATATTTAGTATTTTATCAAAAATAAATCCGTTTAAGTGACAAGAGTTTTGAGCCAGCTTAAGTTATGAGTTTGATTTAGATCCTGTTTGAATTTAATTTATTTTTAAACTTATGAAAATAGCTTATGCAAATAAATAAATTTATTTGTTAAGTTATAAGTTTTTATTGACAAAAATCGTCTTTTTATAAGCTTCTTTTCTCTTAAATTACTTTAAAAAACTATAATAATTATGAAACACCGACACTTCTCGAATTAGTCGTGTCCGTGTCAGTGTCCGACACGATACCGACACTTATGATTACATTGAATTATGTCATTTTCTCAAATTATTATCGGTGTTGACGTGTCAGTGTCCGTGTCGTGTCAGGTGTCTGTGCTTCATAGATAATGGACATATTTATTTACACAAATTGTTTTGCATAAGTTCAAAAATAAGACAATAAATACGGACTCCTGTATATAGGAAATAATTTAGTTGAAACTGTGTGCTCTTATGATTCTCTACGGTTGGTACACTTAAAACATGGTAATAAAAAATTAAAAAAAGTTAATCCATATTTTATTTTATCTATTTTTTTTATAAAATATTCCAACTTTTCTTATTGTATTTTTTCTTATAAGCACTTTTCTTATTGTATAATTCAAATGATATACTTTCCCAGGTCAGTGTTATAAGTAAAAAAATTATTTTTAAAATTTATTAAAAAGTTAGTGTATCTAGTCCATTATATAGACCAAAGATATCAACTTTGAAATGAATTTAAAAGGTAGTTTTTTGTTTATATTAGTGACCAGAGAAAATATATAGATATATCTTTACTTTTTTTTTTTTGGCAATAGGCATATATCATCCTTTTTACGTTATGCTTTACACCATTTTTTTTTATATAAATTTTTATAAAGATGAAAAATTAAGACCATGATCCAACTTCAAAATCGAAAAATGATTACACTTTAAATGAGTTAATTTTTATATATTTTTTTATTAGTATGATATGTTATGAAGCACCGACATCTCTATGATTAGACGTGTCGCGGTGTCCGACACTCGTATGACACCCGTACGACACTCCTACAAACGTGTCGGAGAGGTGTCCAAAAAAACAATTTTTCCTTTATTCCGACACTCCTTAAATCGGTGTCCGGCACTTATAAGACACTCGTACAAACGTGTCGGGGTAAGTGTCCAAATTTTATTTTTTTTATTTCCTTCTACTTTTCTCAGACATATATACAACGATTAAAGATGTGTTGAAATAATAATATTGATCAATGAGGGATTAAAGATATTACATTTTGATTACATTATTTTTAGTTTTTCGATAGTAGATGGATGAGTAAATGTCAAATGTATTATCATATATTCTTTTAAAACTTTTTTTATTGAAAAATTTGTTCAACTTAGATGCATATGTATGTATTTTTAATTCTAAACTTATATTTTTTTTAAATATGTAGCAGTGTCGGTGTCGTATATTTTTTACATTAGCGGTGTCGGAGTGTCCGTGTCGTGTAGCAGTGTCTGTGTCAGAATCCGTGTTTCATGGGTTACAATTTGTTTACCTACATATGTTACATTTATTGATAACTCGTTGATATTTTTTTGAATAGCACTTATTAGTTTAATTTAATATAATTTTTTACTATTTCTTATGTTTCATTTTCAAAAATTAAGTTGCAAAGTTAGTTCTCCTCTTCATCCTATAGTCACCACTCCCTTTGAGATTTATCCTTTTTAGTTTTTAACGATCTTGAATTGTATTCAATGTGTTTTCTATCAATTTGAATGAATGCCATTTTTAGTCCAAAAAAAAAATAATTTGGACATTGTCATTCGCAAATGTTAATTTTTATATATTATATGTAAGATTTTGTTTCAAATCTATTATTTTATTCGACAATTTTTTTTTAAAGAAGTTTGATCGAATCTTTATAATATGAATATTAATAAAAAAATTATACCAAAACAATTAAAATTATAATTTGGATATGCATAAAACTTATCTAGTTTAAACCACATTAATTTCAATCGGATTAAAATTTTTTTAAATGAGTCACCCAAGTCGAATCAAACCACATGTATTTTTATCTATTACAATCTATAGAGAGGACTCTTTTTTTTTTTTTTATTTGGAGTGGACTTTTCAATATCTCTATTTTACCCTTAAACATTTCAAATTTATTAACCCTCACACATATAGACAATGAAACAATAACTTCTTCACGGTTAACTACGTTAATTTAAAATATAACAAGGGGTGCTCGCGGTTCGGTTTGGACCATATCACCAAAAATAGACACACTATGTGATTCTATCAACCGTTAATGAATTGATTTCACAATATCTGGATAAGCGTGCATAAAAACGTTGTTTCCTTTTGGCATCATTCGAATAAAAAATTGGATATTTGATTATTATTTCTCTTCAATAAACCACCATTACAACCACCACCATTGCTCAATGAATTAATTGTTGTTTTTGTCGTTTCTTCTTTTCTCATTCTAACATAGACACATATAAATAACAATTTTATATTTCATTATAAAAATAAAACAAATATAAAAATCGAATATATGTGCCTATATATATATAATTAGCATATCTTTTCTGCATTGACAAAGTTAGATTTATAAATTAAATCATATATATATATATATATATATATATATATATATATATATATATACATATATAAAATAATAAAGAAAAAAATTATCATATTGTAACCCACAATTTAGTAAATGATTTATTAATATATACATAAAGTATAAAATAAATAAGTTTTGTTTGTCAAAGATAAAATATAAATCAAAGAGTATGTGTTTAATTAGAATGAAAAAAATGCATTATAAAAATATGCATACATATAATCATATAAATTATTTCATTATACATATATAAAATTGATTAAAGAAAAAGTTTTAGGGATAAGAAAAAATAAATGTGCAAAATAGGTTTGGGTGTGGATAAAATCCACCATAGACACGAGATAACTAACTTAATCGAGATGGACTACTGCATAGGGTCCCATATTCAAAGAGGCGCCGAATATTTTTTTAGTAATACATATAATATGTATAAATATTAGATGAACAAAAGTTCATTTTAATAGTATTATAAATAGTTAAAGGATATATAATTTTGTTTTTCTATTATCAATATACTCCATAAATTTGCACTATTGGCTTTTATTTGTATAAATTTATGCAAAAAAGATGAAAGAAAAGAAAAGAGAAAACAACAAAAGAAAAAATAAAAAGAAATAAAAGATCAAATAAACAATTATGCATGCAGTATTACATGAAAAATTAAATAGAATGAATTCTAGTATATTTATGGTGTTATGTATCAAATAATTAGTTATGAGAGTTTTTTTGTAATTGATATGCATGATTCCAAAAGTCATATTATTATTTTTTTGAATCCACTCCAAAAGTCAAAAGACATGAGAGTGAGGAGATTGTGTATGATTTATTAATATTAGATTTAATTTTTTTTAATTTAAACTTTGTAATTGGTTGGGGGTGTCATACATTCAAATAATTTGTTGGTAGTGTTATTGGTGATTGATATATATGACTTAAAGTCATATTTAACGCATGAAAATGAGTGTAAATAAGTGGTGTATTATTTTGTCAATATTCAAGTTTTATCTCCAACTTAAGCAATACTTGATTATTATTTTTGTCAATATACGTGAATTATTTGTTTCTAATATGACACAAAAAAATAAAGAAGTAACACATAATTGAAGCAATTTCACAAAAAAATAAATAATAGAGCAATTTAAAAAAATTATTAAATATATAACAAAATATAACAAAAATCCTAAATGGAAAAAAAATTTAATATGTTTAGTTTGTTGAGATATTTATGGTAGATAAAAAGTAATGAATATTTGTCAAAAAAAAATAAAAAGTAATGAATCAAATATTTTTAACATTCGAAAGATATTCAAAAATAATAAAATTATTGATATATTAATAAAAAATGATTCCGTAAAACAAATGATAAAATTAAGTTAAACGACATTATATTAAAAAAAAGAGAAATAAAAATAAAATGTAATTTTAAAAAATATTAAGAATAAATGTGAAATCGATAAAAATATCGAATTTCAAAAAATTGAAAAATATATTAAAATAATTTATAATAAAATTAAATGAAACTTTAATTAAGTGTACCATAAAATAACATTATAAAAAATATATACCATAAAATAATTATAAATTAATCGAAAATTGAAGTATAATATTTAAAGAAGGGTAAATAGGTCTTTCAACCCCTGCAAAAAACAAAATTTGTAATACCCCTAGAAGAAAAAAAATTAGGATTCCCCCTTGCAAATCTCTATTATATTTATATACATAGCGAGATTCCCACGGAGCCTTCTGGTGCATTCTCAAGAAAAATTGCTTATGTGGCATTTAATTAGAGTTATTAGAGTTTTTGCTTAGGTGGCATTCAATTAGAGTTTTTCTATTTTATTTTGTATTTTTTTAATCTTCTCTAACCCATTATTTTTTAAGAAAACAAATTTTTGCATATATACTATTAAATTAATCGGATATATCTGTCTAACCCATTATTATAAAACAAAATTGTTGGATATATACAACTAGACTAGAGCTTTTTTTCTTTTTTATCTTTTTTTTTTGTCGAGTTTGTTTTTTTTTTTTTTTTGTCACTCAATTAGAGATTCTCTAATATTTTTTTTATTGTAGAAACTTTAATATTATGCGAGTATATTTTTTTTGTAAAAAATCTAATACTTTTTTTAGAATCTCTGATATTATATTTTTTTTTGTAGAAACTCTTTATTTTTGTGGGGATTGGTACTTTTAAATTTTAGAAACTCTAATATTATACGTATCTTAATATTTTTATTATTATATTTTAATAATATTGCGTTGGTGAAATTCAATTAAAGTTTTTCTAATATTATATTTTTTTGTAGATATTAAAATATTATATTTTAATTGCTAACATATATTATATTTTTAATGACGACAAACTTATTTAATCCATGATTAAATATTATATATTTTCTATATAAAAACTATGTGAACACTTCAGCTAAAATTTGATTTGATGTGTATCTATTATCCAATCATTCAATTACATGTAATATTTTTATGTTGATTTTTTTAAAATGATAAAGAATTAAAAACTATTTTTTGTTCATGGAGTAGCTATAGAGTCCCGTAATGAACACGGAAGACAGATAGAATTAGAGAGAGTTTCGATGCTGTAGAATGTAAAACGGGGAGCATTCTAACCCTAACTATTAAAAATATACATTGACGAATTAAAATTTGAATTTTGAATGTGGAAGTTATCCATAATTTCATATTTTGTCATTGAGATTACTTATTCAAAATTTTATCTAGCATGATGAAACATGATCCCTTATTCAAAATTTTATTTAGCACGATGAAAATTGGTTCACCATGAAGAAAAGTGTATGTAGAAAATTTTATTCATAAAAATAATATAGAATTACCAACTATTTTTCATTGATGGAACCCCTATAAAATCGTGTAACTGAGACTAGAGAGAGAGAATCTTTGAATGGTATATAATGGGAAACATAAAACACTTCTCACTACACTATTAAAAATATATATTGACTAATTAAAATTTGAATTCCAACTACGGGAGTTTTTCCATATTATGTGTACATCGCACTTTCACTATATTACATCCAACTGGAAAAATCTATGGGAATTGAAACCTAAAATAAATTAATATAATTTTAATTTTTTATAATCAATGGGTTTTTATTTATAATTTCGATTTTAAGCTTTCCATAAACATTCGTTCAAATCTTTTTCTGGATGTTAATTTATCAATGTGAGTGAAAATTCATACATAGATTTTTTTCATTTGACGCTCACACATGAAAATTGATTATTTGTGCTACAATGACAAAAAATAGTTTGAGTATTGAAACACGGTCAAAGTATGTTAATATTCATTTGAAAAATATTATAAAATTTACAATTATTTTTTGTTGATGGAGTCCCTATAGAGACGTGAGAGAGAGGGAGGGAGAAAGAATCTCATATAGTGTTGTTGAACGGGGAATGAGGGAGTATTTCTCATCCTACTATGTCCCAGTAACATCCTTAAACATATATCGCATTTTCATACTCAAGTAAATTAAATAAAATCAATTTCATAAAGAGCATTAGTTATTTAGTAAGAATTTTTTACACAAGAAATGCAAGAATCAACACATGGCAAAATCTTAAAGGATGATGTCATTTAATCTCCTTATTTAGTGGAAATCATGAGTGGTGGTGGGTGTAATCAAGGATGAAGATTTATTCTTACAATTCTTCTCCTTAAATTTTCTTACTAAAAAACTTTTCCCTTTCATAAATAATTTAAAGAAAAATATAGGCAACATTGTTGAAGTACAAAAGTAAGTATTTAAATTATCGTCTCCACAGGGACTGATGCGATATCGATGCCGTTCAACAATTGATATAATTTCAAGTATATAGATTAAAAGATGTTTAAGTGTGAAAAGTAAGAAAATATAGTGATGGTAAAGAAATGATTGAAATCACAGAGAGATAAGTTTGCTAGGATTAGATTTCACCAACCCAATCGCATGTATCATTCTAATCAGTTACACAGGTTCTAGCTATTAATCAATTCTATCACATATCACTCACGTACGTGTCCGTTTCCAGAGCACGCCTAGAATCCCACTATATTCATTAACCCTCGATGTCTCGAGTGATCGATCAATATACCGGCTATATCGTATTGCTCAAACTCCGATGTCTCGGACAATTTAATCAACACAATAGTTTTAAAACTTGATATTTAGAGTGAATATTAAATCTAAATCTATGTCTAGAATTTAGAGTTTAATAGATGATTGTTCTAGGTCTTGGATTCAAAAAACATACGTCTATACCATTTCAAAACCTAGAATTAAAACATACAATTCAAGAACAACATCAAAATTTATAAATAAACTAAAACCATATATAATACCATGATCAAATTAGATACATACTCATAGAGTTGATTAAACCTAATCCTAACAAAGAGAAATTTAGATACCCATTAACATGATAAGCTTACAAAGATAAGAGGAAGAGGAATGGATGAACATCAAAGTTAGATGTCTCTAATTTTGTGTGAATCCACCTTCAATCTCCAATGAAACTCAGTTCTATCAATTTCCCTTTTTCATTCTCTCTGTTTTCTTCTATTGCGTGAGAGAGTTAGTGAGTGAATGAATGGAAAGGCAGATATATGCCTTTTATAGGCTTTGAAGAAAACTTCACTCCAAGGGTTTGTTGATTAACTACACCGCCTCCCTTTTCTTTCTCATTTATCCAATCAAATCTCTTTCTTTGGTATTCAGGATGTTTGCAACTTGACCACCACCTATGCTTCTTTTTCATTGTAAGCCAATTAATTCCCTTTGAGCCAAACACGTACCGCCTCTGTTTCTTTCTTCTCACTTGACTTGTTTTCTTTTTATTTAACAAACCTATAAAATAAAATATATCAATTAACTCATAAAAATTAACTAATAATATATAGTATCTATTATATTATATTATATTATGTTATAAACTAGGAGATATATCAATATAAGTGAAGTTAAATATGTAAAAATAGCTAAAATACTAACTTGCTAGTAAAGACTAATATTTACAATTAGTTGAGTTGAGGTTTTTACTTCAATTAGCTATATAAAACAAGTCAATAAGTGCTTAAAATGTATGTGTAAATTTACTACTTTTTAGCACTTATCAACTCTCCCCAACTTAGAACTTTGTTTGTCCTCAAACAAAAGTCCAAAATAAACTCTCAAAATATGGTTCAAACCTCATTTGTGCACAATTCATTCAAGCTTTGCAATCAATCAAAAAAACTTTGGATTTAAAACATTTCAAATTTGCATGATTCAATATGTTGCAAGTTCAAAATCAATCATTTATAATCATCAAAGAATCAAAGTATGAATTTGAAATAGTTTTAAAACTCAAGTAACATTTCAAGCTTTTCCAAATCAACAAGATAATCAACTAGAATCACAATCCTCACAAATATTTCAACTCAAGGGTGTAGTGTTTCTCTCAATCCAAACAATGTGTTCACAACAAATCAATTCAAACATACATCTCAACATAATCACAAAATATGTTTTCAATCATGGATCACTAAGGACTTTCTTAAGCTTGTAATGGGGCTAGGCTACAAGAAATCATTGTTTTTCTTTGGATTCAAAGAGCCTTAAGGATAAGAGAGCATAAACTTTGAGTATCTTCATTACATAAGCTATTCACCTCTTTCAATTTTTGTCGACGTGGCAATCATATGTGGCATTTGACTGGACAAAATTGATTATATGGCAATGACACATGAAATTTAATTATTTTTTATTTAATTTTTGAAGCCACATCATAAAACAAATTTAATTTCTAAATTTTTAAATAAAAAAATATGAAAGAAAGGGATAAACCAAAGAACGTGGGTTTCTGGGTTTCTTGTTCTTCTTTCTCCATTCACCACAACAATCACAAAATTGAATTATGTCTCTCTCTCTTTCTCTCTCTCTCGATCTGGATTTCTTTCTGTCAGTTTCTTTTTTCATGAACCAAATTTCCCCCAAACCAACATAACAAATTTCCAGAACAAATTTTTCGCCGCTATCTTCACCACCGCCTATGTTGCGATTCTGGAAATTTGAAGGTTCGTCATAGAGCTGGCAATGAACCGAACCAACTCAAAAATAGTTCGAGACTCGATTCGCTAATTAACTCTTTTAACTTAGTTCATGAACCAATTGAGCTGAAAATTAAGTTCGTTAATTAAATGAGCTGGAAATGAACGGTATGCAGCTCAACTCGTTTGTTTCATGAACCAGCTCGATGTCAAACAGAAGGTTTTTCTTTCATGTATATTTCCATTGAATCATTTACAGAGTATATGTAGATACTAGGAGGAGAAGAATAAGGAGATATACCAGCCTATACAACAAGTTACAAGGCTAAAAATAAGAGATTTGCACTAGGTGATTTGACAGCTAATATTTACAATTAATATTGGTGATTCTAGTGACTTACTAATGACTCACGCTAACACTCCCCCTCAAGTTGGTGCATAAATGTCTTTTATTCCCAACTTGTCAAGGGAGTCATGGAAGTTCTTACTAGAGACTGCTTTTGTAAGAATATCCGCCAATTGGTCTTCCGACTTGACAAAAGGAAATCGCATAATCTTCTCCTCAAGATTCTGCTTAATGAAGTGTCGATCTACCTCCACATGTTTTGTTCGATCATGTTGGACTGGATTTTAGGAGATATCAATTGCAGCTTTGTTGTCGCAGAATAGATTCATCTCGATGCTAGGACCAAAGCCAATTTCCACCAGTAATCTTCTAAGCCATAATAGTTCACAAAGTCCTTTTGCCATGCCCCTAAACTCAGCTTCAGCGCTAGACAGAGCCACTACCTTTTGCTTTTTACTTCTCCAAGTAACTAAATTCCCTCCCACAAATGTGAAGTAACCTGATGTGGATTTTCTATCTAGGACATTCCCTGCCCAATCTGCGTCGGTGTAACCTTCAACATTCAGGTGATTATTCTTAGAGAACATCAACCCCTTTCCTGGTGAGGACTTCAAATAGCGAAGTATTCGGTTCACTGCATCCATATGTTCATCACTTGGATTATGCATGAATTGACTTACAACACTTACTGCATAGGCAATATCGGGGCGGGTATGTGACAAATAAATAAGTTTCCCCACCAATTTTTGATACTTTACTTTATCCGTCGGCACTTGGTCGGGGTGTTCAGTGAGTTTGTGATTTTGGACCATTGGTGTATCTGCCGGTTTGCATTCCAACAGCCCAACTTCAGACAAAAGATCCAGCACATACTTTCTTTGAGACAAGGAAATGCCTCTTTGTGACCTTGTCACCTCTATTCCCAAAAAATATTTTAGTCCACCTAAATTCTTCATCTCAAATTCAGCTGCCAATTTCTCTTGCAGCAGTGAGATTTCTTCAGTATCATCTCCCGTAATAATCATGTCATCTACGTAGACAATTAGAGATGTCACCTTCCCATGTCGTTGCTTTATGAATAGAGTATGATCTGCATTGCTTTGGTCAAAACCATACTTTTTCATAGTTGAACTGAATCTACTAAACCAAGCCCGAGGTGATTGTTTCAATCCATATAAGGCTTTCTCTAACTTGCATACTACCTTGGTACTAGAAGAGGACATATAGCCTGGTGGGATATCCATATAAACCTCTTCTTCAAGATTACCATGGAGAAACGCATTCTTCACGTCGAGTTGGAGGAGTGGCCAATCTAAATTTGTTGCGAGAGATAATAGGACTCTAACAGTATTTAGTTTGGCAACTGGTGAAAAAGTCTCTGTGTAGTATATACCATAAGTCTGTGTGAACCCTTTCGCCACTAACCTTGCCTTGTATCGGTCAATGGATCCATCAGCCTTGTATTTAATCGAAAATACCCATTTACACCCCACTGTTTTCTTCCCTTCAGGGAGTTGTATCAGCCTCCATGTATTATTTTTTTGTAAAGCTTCCATTTCCTCTTGTATGGCTTGTGACCATTTGTGATCGGCTAAGGCATCGTCCACATTATTAGGAATGTGACAAGAGGACAATGTTTTTATGAAGGTCTGAATAGGCCTTGATAAATGTTGAGTAGACACATAATTTGCAATTGGGTATTTGGATCTCCTTTCTTCAACATCAGGGGAATACCTATTGGGTGGCCTTCCTCGATTGTTCCTGGCAGGCAAAACATATCTTTCTGGAGCATTAGTTGAAAGAGAGATAGTAGGAGAGCTTACCTCAAGATTGTTCTCAGCGAGAGGGTCGGGTACTGTGGAGAAAGAGGGGTTTTGACTTCCTTGATCAATAAACTCTTCATTCACGGAGGCCACTTCACTAGTAGATGATTTTTCACTTGAAGGATCCTCTTCACTCTCAACTTCAGTTATGTTTACCTGCTGCATTTCTCGAGGTTCATCATGTATTACTCTTTCTACTGCAATTTCATGCTCTTCCTTTTCACCTGTTAATGGGGCTGCCAAGTACCAATTCAACTCTTTATTCATGGACTCCCCCTGAAGAGATGAATTGGATACCATAGACGAGAAAAAAGATTCAGATTCTAGGAAAGTTACATCCATGGTGATATAAGTTTTATTGGCAGCAGGGTCAAAGCATTTGTATCCCTTTTTGTGTAGTCCATAACCAAGAAACAAACACTTAACAGCACATGGATCAAGTTTGGTGCGCTGGTTTTTGTGAAGGTGAACAAAAACCACACAACCAAAGATCCTAGGTTGTAGCATCAACACAGTAGGTAATTGTACATAAGAGGAGAGTACTTGTAGAGGAGTTTTAAAGTTCAAAACCTTGGAGGGCATACGGTTGAGAAGATATACGGCTGCTGTTACAGCGTCATCCCAATGGTGAGTTGGGACTTGGGTGCCAAGAAGAAGAGCACGTGCTGTTTCCAAGATATGACGATTTTTTCGTTCAACAATGCCATTTTGCTGTGGGGTCTGAGAGCATGAGGTCTCGTGAAGGAGACCGTGTTCTTGAAAGTATGCTTTGAAACGATGATTAATAAACTCCCCTCCATTATCTGATCGAAGAACTTGAATCTTCGCAGAGAATTGGTTTTTAATCATGACATGAAAACTTTGGAATATTTGAAACACTTCGTCTTTAGTTTTCATCAAGTAAAGCCATGTCATTCGTGTACAATCATCGACAAATATTACAAACCAACGATGGCCAGATACAGTAGTTCTAGGGGAAGGTCCCCACACATCAGAATGTATTAAAGCAAAAGGAACACTACTTTTATTTAAACTTGTTTGATAGGAGGTTCTATGGCTTTTAGCCAAAATACATGTATCACAAGTAAACTCAACATTTTTAAAATGTAAAAATAAATCTGGAAATAAGTGTCTCAAATAGGCAAATGATGGATGTCCCAAACGACGATGCCATAACCATATTTCTTGTTCTTTGCTACTGGACTGATGGTGCATGTTGTGTGCTGCTCCTTTGCTAATATCATCTAGGTAGTATAACCCCCCTCTCTTAGTACCACGCCCAATAATCTTCTTGCTGAGAACATCCTGAATAAGACAAAAAGTAGAATACATCAATACCACACAATTGAGTTCTTCAGTTATTTGACTCACAGACATCAATTTATTAGATAATGCAGGAACAAGGAGAGTGTGAGATAAAGAGAGTGAGGGTGACAATGGAACAGTTCCAGCGCCTGTAACTGGATATGCAACTCCGTTTGCATTAGCAATACAAGTCCTGCGTGGTGGAGTTGACTGGGAGAAGTCCGTGGGATCAAAGGTCATATGGTCTGTTGCTCCGGAGTCGATAATCCATGCACTTGCATCCTGAGAATTATAACTACAGAGAACTTGACTGCAGTTACTTGGTTTTATTGAGGTGGAGGAAGCCATCATTGGAATGAGTGAGAGTTGAGATTCAGCAGTGACTACAGCAGCTTTACTGGTACCATCCTCGAGTGTTGTGGTGTCCTTTTTCTTCTTAGCTTGCAACTCATGCCACCACTCTGGACACCCATGTAGCTTGAAACAATTATCACGTGTGTGTCTAGCATTTCCACAATGTGTGCACTTTCCTCCATGAGACAGACCCTTCGATTTCAACGATGAGTTATGTTTCTCAGTCACCAATGTTGGTAATTGGCCAAATTTTGAGCCTTTAGTGGCCATAACGGCACCGCTTGTTATATTCTCGACTCCGGATGCCATCACAGTTTGACGAGTGTCCTCCCTTCGAACATGCCCATAAGCTTGCTCGACTGTGGGGAAAGGCTTCAGTTGGAGAATGTCACTCCGAATGTTATCAAGTCTGTCATCCAAACCATCCAAAAAAATATATACTCTTTCCTCCTGTAATAGAGAATTGAATTTTTGTATATCTTTTGGACACTCCATGGGGTTAGGACGTCGGAAGTCTATCTCGCGCCACAGCCCTTGCAAATCATTATAGTATTTTTCAATCGATCCTCCATTCTGCCGCATTCGAGTTACCTTCCGTCGAAGATCGTAAACCTGAGACGTATCAGATCCATCAAAATACGTTGTCGCAATGGCGTCCCAAACCCCTTTGGCTGTTGGGAAGCGAATGAAATTCCCCACCAGCGAGGGGTCCATTGAATTGATCAACCATCCTTTCACTGTGGCATTCTCAGTCCGCCATTTACGAAATGTTGGATCAGTCGCCGACGGTTGAGGAAAGGTTCCATCAATATATCCCAGTTTATCCTTGCCTGAGATGTACATCTCAGCCACCTGAGACCATAGGGGATAGTTGGATCCATCCAACTTGATGTTGATCGGAACAATAGAAGAATCAGATATCTGTGGTTGTGATGTAGATTGAGCTTTTGACAGAACCTCCGTCATTTTGGTAGCAAGAACCTCCAAAATGGAATTAGCGGAAGCGTTTGTTTCTGTCGAATCATCCATTTTTTTCTAAACTGTTTAGGTCCCAAGATTATGCTCTTGATACCATGTCAAACAGAAGGTTTTTCTTTCATGTATATTTCCATTAAATCATTTACAGAGTATATGTAGATACTAGGAGGAGAAGAATAAGGAGATATACCAGCCTATACAACAAGTTACAAGGCTAAAACTAAGGGATTTGCACTAGGTGATTTGACAGCTAATATTTACAATTAACTAGTATGTTAGCCCGTGCCGTGCACGGGATTATTTTCTTTTTAATATTATTTATTTGTTTATTTTAATATATTATTTGAGCAATTTAGTTAAAAATGCTAAGATAAAATTGAGATAGATTTTGTAAGATATATGTTTAACAATGTTATAAGATAGAAGCGAGATGAAGAATATTATTACATTCCCGTTCTACACTATTAAGAGATAAATTATTTCTCTCGTTTTCGTCCACGGGACTATATAGTAACCCTTTAAATATAAAATAATTATAAACTTTAATTTATTCTCAAATGAAAATTTAATTAGTCTAGGTGTATTTTTAATAGTGGGATCGAAAGTGTTCCGTATTTCTCATTCTACCCCGTGAGAGTTCTATCAAAATATCTCTCTCTCTCTCTCTCGCGCGCTATTTCTACATCTCTCCCACAAGATAATTTCATTTTTTTAATAACATTTATTTTCTTATGTTCTTTTTTTTTTTTTTTTGAAGGTTGTCTATGTCGTTTTTCATTTTATATTATTTTGAATGTTGCCTATATTTTTCTTTCAATCATTAATGAGATTGATTTTATTTAATTTACTTGAGCATAAAAATACGATATATGTTGAGTAAAAAAAAAACGATATATGTTTAAAGATGCTACAGGGGCATAGTGGGGTGGAAAATACTCCTTCATTTCTCGTTCAACAACACTATGAGATTCTCTCTTCCTCCCTCTCTCTCTCACATTTCTAAAGGGACTCCGTCAACAAAATATAATTGTAAATTTCATATTATTTTTCAAATGAAAATTAACATATTTTGACCATGGTCGCATTCTCAAACTTTTTTTTGTCATTGTCCACAAAGAATCAATTTTCACGTGTGAGCGTAAAATGGAAAAATCTATGTATGAATCTTCACTCACATTGATAAATTAACATCCTGAAAAACATTTGAACAAAGGTTTATGGAAAGCTTAAAATTGGAATTATAAAAAAATTCCATTGATTATAAAAAAATTAAAATTATATTAATTTATTTTAGATTTCAATTCCCATAGATTTTTTCATTTGGATGTAATATAGTAAAAGTCCGATAAACACAAAATATGAAAAAACTCCCGTAGTCGAAATTCAAATTTTAATTAGTCAATATATATTTTTAATAGTAGAGTGCGAAGTATTTCCCGTTTCCCATTATTTATTTCTATCTCTCACCCTTCTCCGTTACACGACTCTATAGGAGTTTCATCAACAACAAATAGTTGTTAATTCTATATTATTTTTATTATGAATATCAATAAAATTCTCGTGTTCATTTATCACTATCTTCTACATACACTTTTTTTCATAGCGAACCAATTTTCATCGTGCTAAATAAAATTTTGAATAAGTGATCCACGTGATAAAATATGAAAATATGGATATGTCCCGCAGTCATAATTCAAATTTTAATTAGTCATTGTGTATTTTTAATAGTCGGGTGTGAAGTGTTCCCCGTTTTTCATTCTACACCACTGAGATATCTCCCCCTCTCCTCCTCTCTCTCTCTCTCTCTCTCTCTCTCTCTCTCTCTATTTTTATCTCTCTATCGCCTATGTTACATAACTCAATAGGAGCCCTATCAACAAAAAAGTTGTTAATTCTATTTTTTTTAATGAATATAAATAAAATTCTCGTGTTTAATTCTCACTATCATCTACATTCACTTTTCATCATGAGGATCATGTTTCATCGTGCTAGATAACATTTTGATCGAATAAGTAATTCCCATGATAAAATATGAAAATATGGATAACTCCTACCGTAGAAATTCAAATTTTAATTCGTCAATGTGTATTTTTAATTGTGGGAGTTAGAAGTTCTTCCTGTTTCTTATTTCTCCAACACTAATAGGTTTTCTCTCTCTCTCTCTCTCTCTCTCTCTCTCTCTCTCTCTATATATATATATATATATATATATATATATATATATATATATATATATATATATATATTATTTATTATTTTTTAATGAATATTAATAAAATTCGCATGCTTAGTTTTCGCTATTATATACATAACTTTTCATCATGAGAATCACTTTCATCGTGCTAGAGAAAATTTTGAATAAGTAATCCCCATGATAAAATATAAAAATATGGATCCACACTTGGAATTCAAATTTTCATTAATCAATGTGTTTTTTTTAATAGTGGGGTGAGGAATGATTCCCGTTTTTCGTTCTACACCGCTGAGACTCTCTCTCTCTCCCTCTCTCTCTCTCATTATACCCGTCTTTTGTGTCTGTTACAGGACTCTATAGCGTGGTATATAATTTTAATAGTGTGGTGTGAAGTGCTCTATATTTCCTAATCTACATTATTTGGAGATTCTCTTTATCTCTCTCTCTCTGTATATATATATATATATATATATATATATATATATATATATATATATATCCGTTACAGGACTCAAATGTGCGCAATCTAAAATTATTGTGCTCAGTTCTCACTTTCACTATCATCTACGGACACACTTCATCATGGGATCACTTTTCATCGTGCTAGATGAAATTTTAAATGAGTGATCCCAGAAGAAAAAAATATGAAATATGATTTAAATTTAGTCGAAATGTTCATATAGTTTTTACATAGAAAATATATAATATTTAATCATGGACTAAATAAATTTGTCGTCATTAAAAATAAAATATATATTAATAATTAAAATAGAATATTTGAATTTCTACCAAAAAGAAAATTATTAGAAAAGTTTTAATTGAATTTCATCTACGCGATAATATTAAAATATAATATTAGAGTTTCTAAGATAAAAAAATACCAATCCCCACAAAAATAAAGATTTCTACATAAAAAATATATAATATCAAAGATTCTACAAAAATAAAAATAAAAATAGAGTTTCTAAAATAAAAACAAAAAATTATAGTGTTTACAATAAAAAAATATTAGAGAATCTCTAATTGAATGGTAAAAAATAACACAAACTCGAAGAAAAAAAAAAGATACAAAAAAAAAAAGCTCTAGTTTAGTTGTATATATCCAACCATTTTTTTTAAACAATAAGGTTGTTTTTTCTAAAAAAAAGGATAGTAGCTTTCGATAACATTAAAAAAAGAAGAAGTAAAATTCCATATAATATTATAAAAATTGAATTGTTGTTGTCAATGAGATTCGAAGCACAGACCTCGTGCTAAAAGCTCCGCTTAAGTAGAAGCTCTATAATAATGCCACGTATGATTTTTTTCTTTAGAATGCACGAGAGAGCTCCGTGGGAATCTCGTAATGTATATAATAGAGATATTGGTGATTCTAGTGACTTACTAATGACTCACGCTAACACTCGATATATATATATATATATCCACACACAACTTACACTTTTTTAAACTGTACTTTTTATAGAAAACTTGACAGAAAAATAAATAGAAATTTTTTTCAATTAATATAATGCACTAATATATTTATTTTTACTTATTTTTTGGTTTGTTTCAATGTCTTTATTTTCTTGTAGCTTTGAATTAATTTGCTAATGGGATAATTTTTATTGTATTTCAATTTCTTTCTTTTAAAAAATTAATTTAAAACTAGACTTTTTTTTAATAAAAAAGTGACTTTTAAACTATGTGATTCAAGCAAACGAACTGAACCTAACGAGCCGAACCGAACTGCTCGCGAACTATAAACGAGCCGAACTCGAGCTGAAAAAATAGTTCGTTTCAAACTCAAATCGAGTTTCGAGCCAAACCAATTCTTATCGAGTCGAGTCACTCATTTCAGCCCTAGTTCGTCATCTACCTTGAAACCACTGGAAATTTTTCGCCGGAATCGCGAAACCCATGTTGGTGCCATAGATCTCGTTGTGACCTACTTGAAGGTTCAAAACATATACCTGCAAAAAAAGAAGAAGAAGCAAGAAGCAGGGTTCTGGTAGATTTCGCCGGAATCGCGAAACCCGTGTTGGTTCTGATAGATTTCGGATTTTCGGGATTCTTTTTTCAAAGAGAATTTTAAAAGGTTTGGGTATTTGGAAAGTGAAGAACAATTTATGAAATCCATGAATTTTATTTGGTTTATGAAATTGAATTTGAAATCATGTTTAAAAAAAGAAAACAAAAAATTGAGTTTTGGGTTTCTGAATTTTGGGGACTGATTTAATTATTGAGTTTTCTTATGAATTTTTTGGGATTCTTTTTTCGGTTTTCTTATGAATTTTGGAAGTGTTCCTCTCCTTTGGGTTTTCTGGGATTTAATTTATGGGTTTTGTTATGAATTTTCTAGGATTAATTTTTGGGTTTTGTTATGAATTTTTTGTGTTGAAATTGTTGGTGGTAGTGATGAAGTTGTTGGTGATAGTGATGAAGAAATTAGAGACAGCATTGGAACCCAGAAAAAGCTCAGTTGTGCAGTACTTCTATTGTTTCCAGGTTTATGTGATGAACTCATAACAATGGTGATGAAAGATGGTGAAGAAGGAGAGGGAAGATGAATATTTAGGTCCTGAGTTTTGTTCATAAACTATTTAAATATAACTCATATTTTTTAAAAAACAATTTTTTTTTATTTGAAATTATGTGGATTTTTTTTTATTAATTTCCACGTGGCATTATCTGATGGTGCCACGTGGAGATTCCATCCAGTCAGCTGCTATGTGTTGGGCAAGGGGGCTAAGGCAAATAAAAAAAATTTGCAAGGGGGAAATCCTGAAGAATTTTTTTTAGAAGGATATTACAAATTTCGCCTATACTGCAGGGGGAAAATGCCTATTTACCCTTTAAAGAAAAGTGACAAGGTGAGAATAGTGGATCCAAATCCTAATGAGCGGTTATTACTTGACTTATAGTTCTTTGGAGTGGTTTATGGGTTTCTCTATTGCTTAGGGGAAAGCTTTCACACAATTTCGTACGATAATAAATATTAGTCATTGAGTTTAAATTAGACAATTTAAATCATACAGTCAAATTATACATTAAAACAACCCTAGACGTCGATTTAAATCAGATAGATAAGAGCTATAAATGTGTGACACAGCTACAACAGGAAATCAAATTCACTTTTTTAATAGTACAAACTTAGTGAGACTGTTAAAGAAACTTTATTCTCCCCTTTTCTAATAATACAAATAAAATGTAGTTTTAAAAAATATTAAGAATAAATGTGAAAACGATAAAAATATCAAATTTCAAAAAATTGAAAAATATATAAATATATTAAAATAATTAAACTTTAATTAAGTATACCATATAAAATAATTATAAATTAATTGAAAATTGAAGTATAATATTCAGAGAAAAGTGACAAGGGGAGAATAGTGGATCCAAATCCTAATGAGCGGTTATTACTTATTACTTGACATAGGGGCTAGAGTTCCTTGGAGTGGTTTATGGGTTTTTCTATTCATTAGGGGAAAGATTCTATGCAGTTCCATACGGTAATGAATATTAGTCGTTGAGTTTGAATTAGACGATTTAAATCACACAGTCAAATTATATAGTAAAACGATTTCAGATGTCGATTTAAATCAGACAGACGAGAGCCATAACTGTGTGACGCAGCTACAAGAGGAAATCAAATTCCCTTTTCTAAAAGTACAAGCTTAGTGAGACTGTTATAGAAAATTTATTTAAATAATTCAGGACAGTTTTCATAAAAATTTTAGGTTATTTTCTTAAGTTCTTGAATATACATTATAAAAACAGTTTGTATCATATATAAAAAAATATTTTTGCATTAAAATTTTTTTTTTTTTTTTAGGCAAAATTACATATTAGATTTTTTATCTTATTTTTTTGTAACATTTTAATTCTTTATCTTTGTTTTGTAATACTTTTATCTTTTATCTATTATAAAACACACAACTAAGTCCTTTTCTCATTTTTTTTTTTTATTGAAAAAAAATAAAAATCTGGAAAAATGATGAACATATTCATCATCTTACTTGAATCTTCATCTCCTTCCTTTTGAATCTTCATTATCTTCTTTAATTGAAAAAAAAGTCTATTTAAATCCCTCACAGTACTAACCAACCCTCTTTGACTTCAATTTATCACTTTTGTTAACTTGGATGTTTAATTTATATGATTTTAATTTTAGGATCGTAAAGCTAGTCATTCCTTTACACGTTGTGGTTCCATAAACTACACCAAGGCAACTGCAATTATGATTCATGGTTTTTAGGGTATTTTTGTAAAATTTGGGGGTTTTGATTTTTGTTTTTAGAAGAAGATTGAGGTGAAATTAACATATACTTGTGATATTTTGAGATATATTTAAATAGACATTTTTTTCAATTAAAGAAGATTATGAACATTCAAAAGGGAGAAGACGAAGATTCAAAGAAGATGATGAATATGTTCATCATTTTTCCAGATTTATTTATTTGGAAAAATATATATTTTAAAAAATAAATGTATCTGATGTGGCTTTCTAGATTAGTATTTTTACAATAAAAAATGAGAAAAGGACTTAGATGTGTGTTTTATAAGAGATAAAAGACTAAATTATTACAAAACAAAAATAAAGGACTAAAGTGTTAAAAAAAATAAGATAAAGATTTTCTTTTGTTACAAGAGATAAAAAAGGAAAAAAAAACAAAACTAACAGGAGGGGGTTACACCCTCACAACAGGCACACCCTCGGCATCATTCTTGAGCAAACTAGCTAGTTCAATGGACGGTTCTGAAATAAGCACTAGAGTTCTTAAATGGGTAAAAGACTTAAGAATACACAACATGAATTTTGAACAGGGCCGGTCCAACATTTATTGAAGTCTAAAGTAAACTTTGGAGAAAGTATTTTAACAAAAAAAAAATTAGGCTTTTTAATAATAATAATCATATTTTATTGTAATTTTATTTAGATTTATCTTTATTATTTGACAAGTGATAAACATTGCACCTGATGTACTAGTTAGCAAGACTCTTATTATTTTTTGAGATACAAAATATTTAAATTAAATATGTCAATTGATGTATCTTTTTATACTTGTGAGACCTTTTTACTTGTAGTATTTAAATGCTTTTTATTTTTTTGGCTTATAATAATACATGAAAAAAAGTTATATTTCTAAGGCCTTTTTACCTATGTAAATTTTTCTTTTTTTTTGAGGCCTAAAGTCATAACCTTAATGATTTTGGCCTTATGCCGGCCCTGATTTTGAGATCGATTCGAAATTGGTGGTTGACAACCTCTATAATTAACAAGAATACTGGCATATCAAATTTCAGATAAACAAATAAAGTTGCTTACAATATTGCTAAGTTGTCTACTCTTTAGCTAGTTTATATATTTTTATCAATATTTCTAACATCTATTCAGACATTTATCTTGAATAAATCCGTGAAAATAAATAAACAAAATGATAAATTAATAATGTCACTTTGCATCTCACTTGCTGCAGTTCTCTCAAATACCATAACCATATATAATAAAAATGAAAATCACTGCTAAAAAAAGAACAAAAAAAGGAGACATAAGATAGTTTGCAACATCAATGCAGTCTTTTAGCTAGAACTAGAATGTCAAGACAAAAATTTCAGCCATTGTGATCACCAACAGCTAGAAATTCCTGCGTATTCACCGCTCGAGATTCCTAATGTGAATGTCATCTGTTATAAGCACTGTAAACATATAAACAAGTTTAAACAGATATTCAATGCATTAGACGAGTGGAGAATTTGGAGTTTGAACTCTGATCCCTCCAATAATGTTTCTACCTTAACGGGACATATGCTTATATTAAGCTATAAGTTGTTAATGTCTATTGTCAAACTAATCATCTTAAAACTTAAGTTTGTTTGTTTTTCCCCACAGAAATGTGCCTAAAAAAGCAGAACCAATCAATAGCCAATACAAAAATTGAAATTTCTTGCTTCATCATCATACATTACAAAGATAGAACAAATGCATCTACCTAACATAGAAATTAGCAATTGATATGCAAAGAGTTTTGTTACCATGAATGTTATAATATAGGTGATGTAACATTACATGTATGTCCACGACTCCAATCCTTACCACACTTGTAGCAGAAGTTACATCCACACCTGAAAAATATATATCAGTCATTATATTTAATTTTTCATCTATAACATAATGTACTAATAATCAATCATAAACTTTTAATTAAAATTAGTAAAATAAAACATGAATCAGAGAAGGTAAGAATAAGATTAAGATATATATATACAACCTGCATGAAATGTGTTCACATCCACCATTTCTCTGAACATGCATACAACATTTAGGACATTTCTGCCACTTTTTCTTTTTAGCCAAAGCTAAAAATTTCTTTTCCAAATTTTTCTCATCTCGACCATTTTTCAAATCAAGAAATTCCCGACAACTCATATCCGCGTGCCATGGAACTTTACATTGTGCACAGAATAACCTATGACAAGAAGGACATTGACAGCTCGTAACAACCTCGGCTTCGTCGTTCACCAATAAAAGTGAACAATTCTTATAAGGACAGTAAATTTTTTCCTTCAAACAAATTTCAGACTCGTAAATCGCAGATTCCCAATCAATGATAACTTTTTTAGATAAAATAGATTGTAAATGTTCTGGTTTGAGTTCAACAGAACATGTTGGATTTGGCCAATTCAGTTTCACCACTTTGTCTTTTCTTTGAACATTGACATACTTAGATATGCATACAGTACAAAAAGGATGATTGCATGAAGTGTTTGTGAATATTTTAGAAACTTTTACAGAATCAAAACATATACCACATGTGAAGCTTTTTGAGGATTGACCTTTGTTTGGTTTGTTAGTTTTGATATTCCTAGTAGTTGTTGCTTGTTTCTTGTTCTTGTTGTACTTTTCATACCTTTGATTTTCTGTGAGAGATTTTCTCTTCTTCATTGCTATGGTTTCCTTTGCTAAAAGAGCAGAACGAGTTCGAGTCATAATCATGGGAGGAGTGTGGTTTTGATGCATAATTTGTGGAAGTTGAAAAGGTTTTATGGCTTAGTGTGAATCAATAATTGTTTTGGTTTAATGGTAGAAATTTTTCAGCTTCACTTACTAACTGTCCATAATCCACTCATAAGATCAAATTTATACAAATCCTAATGAAGCAGTTATTAGGTGACTTAGGGGCCAAGGTTGTTTCGAGTGGTTTATGGGCTTTTCTTTATTTTTCATGGTGATATATGTGCTTTTCTAAAAGTTTAGTGAGACTGTTAGAAATATCGTTCGTTACTTAAGTAGCGGACGTTATAATGGTAGGGTATTTTAGGTGGTGTCCGCTACTTAAATAATGGACGAAATATTTTGACAATTTCGTAGGGTGCGCGAGAAATATGGTAGGACATCAATAGTAATTGTCAAAATTTATCAAAATAATTTATGACAATTTTCATTAAAAAAAATCAACTTATTTGTTCTTTAATATACTTTATAAAATTATGCATAAACATTTTTCATAATGAGTGTTTTGGTTATAAAAATAAATTTCTTCAAATAAGATAATAAAAGTAAAAAATGACTAATTATATCCTTATAAAAAAATTATAAGCTCGTAATTACTAAATATGTATTATTATTTTTTTGGTAAACAAGACTAAATATGTATTTATCTATTATATAAACTATAAAAGTCAAAACTCATATTTGTCATTATCAAACAATGTCTCAATTTTACACATAATCCAAACAACATAATCATATTCATATGAAAGACAAAAGCAAGGATGCCATGTTAACTTTTAAAATGCTGAATTTTGACCTTATAATAAGTGATGAATTTTTGGAACAAAATTACCACTCTTAGGCTTAAAAATCACCATTCGCGAGTCAAAAAAACTAATTAACCAAAACTGCAAGAATGTGTGAAACAGGGGAACAAAAACTAGAATTTTGAAATAAAATAGTATTGTCTCTTTAGAATTGTCTTCAAATAGAGGATCACTACATTTTTTAATAATCCCTACACACGTTTCTTATGTTTCAAAGAAATACGTCTTCTACGTAGACAAGGCGTGCATAAAAAGTGACTATAATTTGTATAAAAACCATTAATGTTTCATATTAACATAATATTTTATGTACACAAATAATGTTAATCTCACGAAATTTAAAAGAAGAAACAAAAATAACAGAGGTTGTTAGGCACACTAAATTTACTCTCTCCGACCCAAAACAAATGTCATGGTTTAATTATATACATTATTCACATAATCTACTTTAACCATATTTATTTAGTAATATACGAAGACAAATGTTAACATATAAAAGTTGTTCGATTTATTTCGATGAATGTTTTAAAAATATCATATTTTTAATAACCCACTTAGGCTGGTCTGATAGTATTGACTTAGGATTTGAAAGTGTACTTCTTATGGTCTCAGATTCATTCTCATCGGTGCGAATTTAGGTGGGCTAGTTTAGCTTCTTCGAAAAAAGAAAAAAAAGATATTATTCATCAATATTATACAATGACACATGTGAACGGACCAAACTGCGACTAAATAGAAGGATAAATGAATCTGAAGTACATAAATAGAAGCATAAGTAAATATGAAGTAATGAAGAATGTACTTATTCCTGAATTCTCTCAACATCCACTTGCAGATGATCATCTCCAAAAGAAAAACTATTATTCCTTCCCAGTTTTGAGTTCATGTTTCAGCCCTTTGAGCTTGCCTCTTTGAGCTTGGTATAAAATAAAGCATATGCCTATTATTAGGCGTGTTCCAAACAGAACACCCAATATTAAGCCTATTCCAAACATGACACCCATTATTAGGCATGTTCCGAACATGACAGCCAATATTAGCAATCCAAAAGTGACGTATCTGGATTATCAAACCATAGTTAAAAAAATCTTAATCAGTTTTATCATAATGTGCATTTAACTTTAAAATGATTTCTATTAGAGTGATCAGTATATAAATATATATGACATATGTATAGTTCTGTTTGTATGTTACTAGAATTAGGATTACATGTCCTCATGAGTCTAGCTCAATTGGTAAAGGACATTGTACATTTGTGCAGGGACCGGGGTTGGAACCCGATATGCCCACTTATTCACCTTTAAGGGGTAAATTTCTAGCCGCTAGACTACCGACCAAAAAAAAATTATTATTACATGCCATACGCAAAGAGTTTCATATACTTACATTTCAGCAAGTTGTTTGCACATATGTCTAGAACTCCAATCCCCCCCACAGATGTAGCAGAAGTAGCAACCACACCTGAAAAAACAACATTCAGTCTTTATAAACAACATCAAGGTTTTAAATTACAGTTTGCATCCTCATCCGTGCAATTGCAGTGTGATTTTTAATCACATGTTTGGCCTCAATGCAACCAGCATCAGTAGTGCATCCGCAATCAGACATGTTCTTTTAAATTTTCTCACCAAAAAATAAATTCTTCCGCTTAATAGTCTCTCTCAACTTTATTTTTCAAATACCTCGGTATTTATGTAACAAACTAAGACTCTACAGTGGGTAAATAGTGTAGTGGTACACTGGCACGGTGGTGCCACTAACTATACAGTGTAGTGGCTCGGTGGCGCAAGTAACGAGTGTTGCAGCAATCACAGCCCCCGCAACCACTATGGCAACAATCACAACGCCGGCAGTCATTATAAACAACATAGAATTAATTAAACAAATATTATTGAAAGCAATAATTAATATGAGTTAGAAAGGTAAGATATAATTATACAATTACAACCTGCAACTCATGCGGCCTCCCCAAGTTTTTTCGACATGCATAGAGCATCTTGGACATTTCTTCCATTTTTTTCCTTTAGCCGACTCCCAATCAAAAATGATTTGTTTAGGTAAAATGGATTGAAAATGTTGTGGTTTGATTTCAACACAACATTTTGGATGTGGACAATTTACTTTGACCACATTTTGTTTTCTTTGAACTTTGACATACTCGGATATGCATGAAGTACAAAAAGGATGATGATTGCATGAAGCGTTTGTGAAAGGATTGATTACAGAATCAAGACATATACCGCATAAGCTTTTTGCTGAAAGGGAGATAGGAGAAGAAGACATGGCAGGGTTTCGTTCAGTCTTCATGATCATGAATTTAGGTATTGTTATTGGTGTTGTTGCGGATGACTGAAAATTAATAACGGACAAATAATCGGAGGCGTGTAATCACTGAACTAAGGAATTATCCGCAGGTATTGCGCAATTCCCCCAGAATACAACCGGTTCTTCTCGGTTATAAGCGTACCGAGGCTATCAATTCACAAAAATATCAACTAGGTAAGGCACTTAGTTTTATAAGTGAAACAAGCTCTGGTTTGTATCAAAAGGTTTTACGTAGAAAAAAGAATTGTCTTGCGTTACTGATAAAATACAAACAATATATATAATCAACTGATTTTTGTTCCACGTTTAAAAGCTCATCAGTTAACTAATAGTGGCTATAAAATAGGAGCATGTGAAATAGTTTTCAAACTTGTTCTATAAATATGGAAGTATACGTTGACACAACTTAATTACCAAAGAGAAAATAGTAGATATCTCCTATTTTATAGGCAACAATTTTCTTAAGAGTTTGATTTGTACCTTATCACATAAGACTAAATTTCAAACCAAATTAAATTAAATAAATCATGAAATAAATAACTTTTGAAATATTAAAAATATCCAACAATGTTAGGTGTGGGGATATATATATATATATATATATATATATATATATATATATATATATATATATCGGCTAATCAGTTAGGATCAACTCAAAATTGCAAAATCAGTGATCAAATACAGGTAACTGATTTATCGATCAACCCACGTAAGGATCGGATTTTGAGTTAACATATTTGGTTTCATCAAGAGTTGAAATATTCTGATTTCAAAATCAAGATCACAATACGCAATTGCAATTGCAAGATGCTAGAACAACTTGATATTAGAACTGACTAAGATTAACAGATGGTGAATGAAAAAAATAAAATCAAGACCACAATATGATTAATATATTCGTAAAAAGAAAAATACGATCAATATATATTTAGGCTAATTTTAATCACCATGTTTAAAATTATCTAAAATTCCAACAACTGTCGACAATATTTTTAAAAGTAAAAATTATGACTCTTCTAATCTTTACAGCTAAAAAATGATATCATGAGTGTTAATTCCATACGAGTCACATTTTTATTTTTCGTTATTTTTAATCAAATCGGTATCAATTAAATCATTATTTCAGCTGTAAAAATAAAGATGATCATCAACTTATACTTTCAACCAACAATGTATATCTTCATTCAAATTTTAAATATTTTTTATGCATACATTCATATATAATTTTTTTATTATATTCATCTTATTCTCTATAATTTTTTCAATAATTTTTTTAAGTAAAATTACAATAAATAAGTCAAAATTTGGAATGTTATTAAAACTTATATGTATAAATTATTAAATTTAATAGTAATCAATTTTATTATATTAAATTAAATATAATATGTCACGTGAATCTAGCTTAGTTGGTAGGACATTTACACGTAAAGTGCAGTGATCGGGTTTCGAACCTTAATACGTCCACTTATTCACCTTTAAGGGGTGCAATTCTAACTACTAGGCTACCTCACAAAAGAAAAAGTATATATAATATGTCCCATTTTTATTATATTAGTGCTTAAATATAGAGTTAAATATGTTTTTAGTCCATACTTTTATGTTAGTTTTGACTTTTAGTTCTTATATTTTTTTTATTATATTTTTAGTCCGTACATTTTTTTATTATATTTTTACTCAATTTTTTATGACTAGGATAACCGAATTGGCCATATAGAATAACTTAAATTGACTAGAATAACATTCGCATCGAATGACTTGACATATATATGTCATCCTATGTGGCTGATTTCGTTATCCAAGTCACAAAAAATTGACGGTAGGGACTAAAAATGCAAACGGCAAAAATATATGGGGACTAAAAATATAATAAAAAGTATAAGGACTAAAAGTCGAAACTCACATAAAAGTATGAACTAAAAATATATTTAACCCTTAAATATATTGTTGAGTACTTACCAAAAAAAATACATTATGAGTAATTCTTCTATAAGCATAATCACAAATTAATTTTATTAGGGAAAACAAACATAAATTTAAAAAATTAAAAGAAAAATAATATAGTCATATCAATCAATATGATTTTAATTTTTTTCTATTTAATTTTTTTTTCTTCATGTGAGTGTGTCTAAACAATATTTATTTCGAGTTATACCTATATAAGTATTGCTCGTGGATAATATTGTTTCTGTTTCTATTTTTTTTATTAATCACCATTTGCGAGTCAAAAAACTAGATTATAACCAAAACTGCAAGTATGTGTGAAACTGGGGAAAAAAAACTTGGATTTTGAAAGAATCACAACATTTTTAAATCCCTGAACATGTTTCAAATAAACACATCTTCATTCACTGTGTGGGCAAGGCATGCATAAAGAGTGACTAATTGACTATAATTTGGATAAAAACCATTAATATTTCATACTACCATAATATTTTAGGGTCGGGTAGGGATTTTCTCTGGGGGTTTAGCGAATTAATATTGGTGTATGGGGGGTTTGGAGTGTTTGATTTGGTGTTGGTAATTGTGTTATATCACGTTACCTTTTGTTTGTATGTTTCCTCGATAATTCCTCTCACTTCTTGTGGAGGAATTGTCTTTTAATAAAATTTAGCCGATTCAAAAATATATATATATATTTTATGTACACAAATAATGTTAATCTCCCAAAATTTAAAAGAAGGAGAAAAAAAAAAAAAAAAAAAAAAAAAAAAAAAAAACACAGTAAATTAGGTTGTTAGGCACACAAAATTTACTCTCCATTGCAAAATAAGTATCACGGTTTAAATTATGTGCATTATATTGACCATATTTTTTTTACTGATATAAGAAGATAAATATTAGCATATAAAATGTTCGATATGTGAACCGATCAAACTAAGACATTGAATAGAAGTATAAATAAATCTGAAATACTGTAAAACATGTTGTTCTACAAGGGATATGCAGAATAAAATCCACTAGTCATAAAACAGAGAATTGTAATTCTTGAGCTCTTGCAAACTATCTGGCAAAAGAATATACTTATTCCTAAATTCTCTCAACATCCATTTGTAGATGATCATCTCCAAAAGAAAAACTGTTATTCCAAATTTCCAAGTCTTGAACTCATGTTTCAGCTCTTTGAGGAAAATAAAAATATAATGGGAAAAGCTAAAATTTTAAGGGCATATGTTAGTTATTTAAAAAATAAAATGTTTTATTATAATTTATGTGTCTAATTCAGTTTTTCAATTTGATCACAAATTAATTCTTAACATGTCCCCTTAGGCCACATGTTAAAAAGAACCAAATATAATATAATGTATAGCAGCACATGATACCCAACATGAAGTGTATAATTCCAATCGCGCATCTGGATCATCAAACCATAGTTAAAAAAATCTTAATCAGTTCTTTGTGGTTTACCTTTAATGACTTCTTATAAAATACTTTGGGTTCGTTTGGATTAACTTATTTTTAAACTTATGTATATAGCTTATGTAATATAAATTTGGTTTCATGCTATTTTATAAGTTCAAACTAGTAAAAATTGTATTTTTATAAGTTATTTTATCATAAACTGCTTTGACAAACTTATAATAATACATAAAAATTGCACAAGTTCAAAAATAAACTAATTCAAACAGACCCTTTATCTAAGTTGAAGAAAAATTATTTCATGAGTTTCATATAGTTACCTATGATCAGTAGTATATTGTTTGCACCTATGTACAGAACTCCACTCCCCACCACAGCCGTAACAGAAGCAACAGCCACATCTGAAAAGAAACAACATTATCATTATGTAAGATATCAAGGTTTCAAACTACAATCTGCATCCGCAATTGCAGCCGTAATATTGTTGATGTAATAGCCTCTGCAACTGCATCGCACTGCAATTGCAGCGGTTGATCTTTAATCACATGTTTGGCCGCAATGTAACACAACTTTTTGGACATGTTCTTTTAAATTTTTTCACAAAAAACTAAAATTTTGCTTTTAATTATACAATTACAACCTGCAGGTCATGTGTAGACACCCCCAAGATTTTTCTACATGCATAGAGCATCTTGGACATTTCTGCCATTCTTTTCTTTTAGCCAACTCCAAAAATTTCTAATCCAACCGTTGTTCTTTATCTGAAACATTTTTTAACTTCTGAAATTTCCTGCAACACATATCTGCATGCCATGGAACTTTACATTGTGCACAGAATAGCCTATGACAAGAAGGACATTCGCAACTTGTAGATTTCTCTGCCTCATCATTCACCAACAAAAGAGAACAATTATTATAAGGGCAATAGATTTTTTTCCTCAAAGATATAGAAGACTCATATATTGCAGATTCCCAATCAACAATGATTTTTTTAGGTAAAATAGATTGCAAATGTTCTGGTTTGAGTTCAACAGAACAATTTGGATGTGGACAATTCACTTTTGCCACGTTTTCTTTTCTTTTAACTGTCACATACTTGGATATGCATTTAGTACAGAAGGGATGATTGCATGAACCGTTTCTGAAAATTTGAGAGTCTATTACTGAATCAAGACATATACCGCATAAGCTTTTTGGAGATTGACCTTGAGAATAAGTACTAGTGGTTGAAGCTTTTTTCATTGATTTCTGCTTTCCTTTTGCTGAAAGGGAGATAGGAGAAAAATACATGGGAGGGATGAGGCATGTGTTCGATCTTCTTGATAATGAATTTGGTTTTTGTTTACTTTGTGCAATTTAAGGCTTGAAACTAGGTATTGTAGTTGGTGTTAGGTAGGGATAAGGCTGTAGTGTAGATGGGTTGGGTAAAACCATGAAAATCGGCTAAATCGGTTGGGATCAACTCAAATTGACAGTTTTGGTTTGATGATAGTTTTACGAAACCGACCCACATGAAGAAAAAAAATTGGTCATTCTCCAAACTCATCCCAATTTTTTTAAACTTAATTATATCAATTTGTTAACCGTTTATTCTAACTTATCTCACCACCGTGTAAAATTCTTACTAGTATATACTTTACAATTATCAAATCATAATTCTCCCACTCACAAGCAACTCACTACCATTGATACAATACATGAATGCTTTTGAATATTGTTATTTTCTGAGCCATAAGTCATAACTTAAGTTAATTTTGGGTTTTGCACTCTGATTATGTTGTTAATCACTTAGTGCAGCCACGAACCTATAATATAATGCCCCATACACTATATGTATCAATCTTTCAGTTATGTACTGCATAATATATCTCCCATTAAACAGAGCAATAAACGATCTTTGTTATAAGCCATATGTAAAACTACAGTTAATATTAAACACATACAAAACGCAGAGAAATTAAATCTAACCAAATCAGCTAAAATAAACAAGAATCTCAATTCAAAAAAAGATCACTTCATTAGATTTCAATCTTGTTAAAACTCTTACAAAGGAACAGATCTAGTAAGCAAGTAAAATCTAAATTAAACATTATAAAGAACAATCACATCTTCAAATTACACAGAAAAATGATTCACATCGTGTAAAATTCTTACTAGTATATACTTTACAATTATCAAATCATAATTCTCCCACTCACAAGCAACTCACTACCTTTGATAGAATACATTTATGCTTTTGAATATTATTATTTTGCGAGTTATAAGTCATAACTTAAGTAAATTTTGGGTTTTGCACTTTGAATATGTTGTTAATCACCTAGTGCAGCCACGAAGCTATAATATAATGCCCCATACCCTATGTGTATCAATCTTTCAGTTATGGACTGCATAATATATCTCCCATTAAACAGAGCAATAGAAGATCTTTGTTATAAGCCATATGTAAAACTACAGTTAATATTAAACACATACAAAATGCAGAGAATTTTAATTAAACTAAATCAGCTAAAAATAAACAAGAATCTCAATTCACAAAAGATTACTTCATTAGATTTCAATCTTGTTAAAACTCTTACAAAGGAACAGATCTAGTAAGCAAGTAAAATCTAAATTAAACCTTATAAAGAACAATCACATCTTCAAATTACACAGAAAGGTGCTTCATCTTGTTTAACCTCCGAATCCATAGAGAGTTCTTCCTTGTCTCTTAAGAGCATAAACAACATCCATGGCGGTAACAGTCTTTCTCCTAGCATGCTCAGTGTATGTAACTGCATCACGAATCACATTCTCCAAGAAGATCTTCAACACTCCTCTGGTTTCTTCATAGATCAAACCACTGATTCTCTTAACACCACCTCTTCTCGCCAATCGACGAATTGCAGGCTTGGTGATTCCCTGGATGTTGTCACGAAGAACCTTTCTGTGCCTCTTTGCACCTCCCTTTCCGAGTCCCTTGCCACCCTTTCCACGACCTGACATTTTCGTGAGAAAATTTGAGAAGAAAATGAATTTGAGAAATTTGGGAATTAGGGTTTGGATTTGAATTCGAGTGGGAAACAAAGAATGGGATCTGACTATTTATCTTTGATAGCGAGCGGGATGAATAAGAGGGAACTCAATTTTGTGTTTTGTTTAAGATCGTTGGATTTCATTTAATCGACGGTTTAGATGTGCGATCCGCGCCTATTGTGCAAGAGAATATTGAACGTCGATAAGAAATATCTAACGGCCTGAATTTGTTTTGTTGTGGATGTGCGGATCAGTGCTCTCCTTTATCCTGCTTTTTTTAAAAGCTTACTCCCTCCTGTTTTATTTATGGTTTTTTCTATCATTGACAATTTTTTTCAAAATAATAAGTTTATATTGGAAATGGTGCATTTTACATTAAATTTTTAATAAATTTTTTTTATTTTTCAATAAATTTTTTTTTTTTGACAAAAAAAAATGTATTATTTTTAATTGCTTTAACATGTGCAATATTACAAATGTTAGATAAACCTTTTTATATATAAATAAAATTGAGATATAATGTATTTAGTCTACATTATTGACTAAATACATTAACTTTTCAATGAATTTAATAAATCAAAACTTATTTATATATAGAACTGAAAAGAGCACAAAAAAAAGAATTAAGAGTTTGTCGGTTGATGTATTTAGTCAATTTACAGACTAAATACATTTGTCACTTTATAAAGTTTAAAAAGCAATTTTTCTCCTTGTAATTAGAATGCATGAGTGAAAATCTGATAATTCGATGAATTCTATGAGTTATAATAGTTTTAATTGTTTTAACGTATGTAATATTTCAAATGTTAGATAAACCTTTTATATATAAACAAAATTGAAAAAGTAAATATATCTAGTCTACATTATTGACGAAATACATTACTTTTTTAATAAATTTTAAAAATCAAACTTTATTTCTATATAAAACCGAAAAGAACACAAAAGAAAAACAATTTTTTAAAAGAGTTTGTCGGTTGATGTATCGAGTCAATTTACAGACTAAATACATTGATCACTTTATAAAGTTTAAAAAGCAATTTCTCTCCTTATATTATAATAAGAATGCATGAGTGAGAACCTGTTAACTCAATGAATACTATGAATTATATTGCTTCTTACACAATACTATAATACTATATGAATGTTATATTCAATGAAATGTGTTGATTTATATAGACAAAGTGAAGATGTACACGTCGTCACGCTTTGAAAGAATAAAAAAACGTTTTTGAGGATTAACCATGCACTTCCATGTATTCAAAAGTGGACGCCATCTACTATATGCCTCGATGATTTTTGTTGTTTGCACGATGTACGAAATTTTACGCTTGCAACAGTAATATTGTGTATTTTTATTTTATATGGTAGAAATGAAAAAAATAAAAAGTAGGAAAATACTTTTATTTTTAACCAAAAAAATACACTTATTATCTACTTGAATATAGAGTATGAATAATAAAAAGGTAAAGATGTATTGTAGAATACATCTTTATAGTAGATCAATCTTCCTATATAACAACTTTACCTTTTTATTACTTACACTCTCAATTCAAATAGATATGTATTTTTTTGGTAAAAAATAGATGTATATTTTTATTTGTAAAAATAATAATATTTTTTACTTTTTTCTTCTTTTTTATTTCTACCATATAAAATCAAAATACGCAATGTTACCATTGCAAGCGTAAAGTTTCGAACAACGTGCAAACAACTAAAACCATCGAGGCATACAGTGGGTGGCGTCCACTTTTGAATACGTGGAAGTGTATGGTTAGTCCTCAAAAACGTTCTTTTTATACTTTCAAAGTGTGATGGTGTGTACATCTTCACTTTGTCTATATAAATTAGCACATTTCATCATAAATTTTAGTCTGCTATTACAGTCCTCCAAAATCACAGATTCAGTTTTCTTTTTCTCGCTTACATTTCATTCTTAATTTCTTCATCAAAGTTTTTGCATTAGATCTCATTACATTAATCGGTATGTGGATTATCTTCTACATTTTTTTTATCTCACTACCGGTTAATCTAATTCGTGGAATCTTTAAATTTTTTGTTCTCTTAAAACATCAACTCCATGTCTTAGATCTCATTAATTGAAGTAACTAAATATTTAATTATTTCTCCTGATTGAAGTAATTAAGTATTTAATTATTCCTCCGATGAACATGGACATGGAAATATATATATCAAAAAATTATAAATTTTGAAATCAAATCAGATCGAATTCATTATGTTGGATTTGGATTTGATTGCATTTAAACCATCTGATTATAATTCGACGGATCAAATCTAAAGTGATTATATTTTATTGTGTTTAATTTAAACTATCCGATAATCGTCAGATCAAGATCAGACGGTTTGAATGAGTACAGCGTGATACTTTTACAACATTAAATTTAAATCCCATTTTATTTATGATCTTGGTCAAACTTGTATGATTTTTTATTTATTTTATCCTTAGGTATTATGGAGATTGTTGATGCTTATGTTGTGGAACCGAAGTAGTAATCACGGTAAGTTTTTTTTTTTATGATAAATTATTTAATTGTATCAATTATTTGTGTTTTTTTTACTAATGTATCAATTATTTAATGAATCGAGTTTTTGAAAAGGTTATTTAATGTAACAATTATTTGTGTTATGAATAATTTTTTGTGCATTTTTCAGATTTAGCATCTTGTGTTCATGAGTCATGACATACAATGCAGCTTAATTTTTTTTGTACTTCACTTTTTTTTATCCAAATCCAAGGAGAGGTGTGCCTTTTTTTACAAAAAGGACTAAAAATTTAATTGAAAATCTTAATTTGTTGCTCTTTTATTATATTAATTTAATTCGGGATCAATTTTATTTAGATCTCATTTTATTCAATATATTTTAAAACTAAATAAGCAATAATTTCTTATATTCACCATAAATCTGTAAATTATTTCATAAACTGAATGATTAAACAACAAAAACAATTTTTGTTAAATATATGATTTTATGGTGTTCATAATATTTTTAAGGAAAATGCTAAACGGTGCACCCGGTGCACTAGTTAAGCAAGTTTTTATGAAAACTTTTTCTTGGAAATTGTGCATTCACTTTGAAAGTACAAAAAATTCTCTTATTTCTATTATTTTTTGTTTTTTATTTCCATTTTTAGCATGCTTAACAAGTGCACCAGGTGCACTATTTAGCATGACCCTATTTTTAATGTGTAGCTTCTTAACTTTTATGCATGGATTTGAATCTTCTTTTTGTTTCAGTGACTTTGCACACAACAATTAAGCGTTAGATTCATCCAATTACCAAATGAGAGTTTTGATATATCTCAACCATGGATTAATCTAATGGCTAACCATTAGATGTGTTGGTTTGTAATTCAAGCTCTGCTGAATTCTGATGCTCATCAGAAGCTGAACTCATCAGAACCTGAAGCAACCAACTTCTGATGCTCGCACAACTTCTGAGGACACCAGGTCCTGTCTAGCTTCTGGAGCTTCCCAGCTTCTGAAGCT
This sequence comes from Trifolium repens, assembly GCA_030408175.1. Taxonomy (NCBI): domain Eukaryota; kingdom Viridiplantae; phylum Streptophyta; class Magnoliopsida; order Fabales; family Fabaceae; genus Trifolium; species Trifolium repens. Next base: position 7,390,622 of record CP125841.1, read on the forward strand.
TCCCAGCTTCTGAAGCTGCTTTGCTTCTGCTCTGTTTTAGTAGTTAGCTAGCGTAGTTAGTTAGTTAGTTAGTTAGTTATTTTTTGTTTTGTCCTAGGTAGTTAAGGCAGTTGCACTTTACGCAACCCCCTCTTGTATATATAACTACTAAGGCCCTTTGTGGAAGAATAAGACTTTTACTTTTTCCTTTATTCATTCTCTTCATTTTTATTCATAAGTTCTCTCTATTCTTTCTTAGTGTTCTAAGTGTTCTTTGTTGTTCATCTTTGTGGGTTATCCCCAACAAGATGCACATACAATAAAGACAACATAGGATCTGAACTCTCATGATGCATTTCAGTTTGAATCTTTGTTAATTATGTTTTTAGGAAGGATTAATTAAACAAACACTATGTTTTCAAAAATTTGAAAATTTTGCCTTTAGTGCCTCTTTAATCAAAGATTGAATAGTAGATTCATCTAAGGACTAGGAGCATTGATCTCTTAGTTAATTACTTGATGAATTTAATGGTTGAGCTCAAGGTATAAAAGCAATATAGAGAACGACTTGAGGGCTAATCGCACAACGACCAACCTTTGTCGCATCTTGAATTGTCGGTTTAAATTTTTTCTTACATATAGGACTAGAAGGAGTATATTATATCGATATTTATACTTATCTTCCGTACTTGTATGCAATGAGTAACTTATGTTATTGCAGCGAGAAAAGTCCCTATGAGTGATTTACCGAAGAGATATGATAGCCATGATGACAAAAAAGGAAAATCGAATGATGATTCAACAAATAGTAAAGATTCATCTTCAAAAGCATGCACTGCAAGATTAGATGAAGGATGTTCAAGCCACAACCTACTCAACAATCAACAAACAAAAGGTATAAATCAAACTCAACACAGTGTACCAAAGCCTAAAGAAAGAGATGCAACTGCATTAGTTCCCATTAGATATATACCAAATCTTACAAATAAACACCAAAGGGAACAACAATTTGATGCAATCAAAGTAGGAATGGAATTCACTGGCGTGATCGATGGATCATTTCCCGGTGGATATTTAATCAATGTTGGAGTTGGAAATTTGCCTACTATGTCGGGTGTAGCCATGCTTAATTCCAACCAACCTGCGCGAATTGAGAGAGATGTTAAAGAGAATGTTCCTTTGATCCCCACCAAAATTGGTCTTACTCAGGAGAATCAGAATGAAAAGTATGATTATCTCCGAAACACAGGAAATCCAGGTCCATGTATCGATTCTAACATAAATCGAAATTCAAAATACTCGGAATCTAACACAGTTGAAGTTCAAATACCTTATGAGTCAGTTGTGTTCAAGCCTGTCAATCAACCAACAGGAGTGCCAATTAGGCAAACCAACTCTCTTGATAAAGGCAAATGTATATCTAAAGAATATTATTCAGCTGGTCCAACAGGTTGTGGAATCATGATAGACCCTTTTCTGCATAGAAACTTTTCATCTTCCGGTTCAGCACTTCGTATTACTCCACCTTCTGATCGAGTAGCAACAAATCTCGAGGATAGATCAATGATTGTGCCTGGTATGCATGTTAATAAGTAATAACTTTCTTTCTAATTTTGTTAAGAGGTTTCAAGTTAACTCACATTTCTCAAATGTTGTGACAGGTAACAACATTTTAGGTGAGAAAGGTTCTAGCAGTGATAGAAAAGGAAAGAATATTGTTGCTGTTAATTTGGTGGATGACCAACAGACTGATCATGCTCAATCCAAGCATATGCAGGTAAAACAAATTAAAACTCAATAATTTTACTTGTTTTGTACATTTTATTTTTTCTGCGTATGCGAATTCAGCAGTCAAGGAAGAATTTAAATAAGTATAATTTTTCTTTTGTAATTAAGAAATACACTCACTTTTATTCGTATTTTCACCCGTGCGATACTAGTAACATTGAATGGCATGTATATATGTGTTGATATATGGAATTTTTGCAGGACAATAATTGATTTGGAGAGGAAACTGTCAATCCAGTTACAAAATGGCTGGTGAATTTGGGGAAGGTGGATGATATAGGCATTTTAAATGGTTTCTTAAGCTTATGTGAAATTAGGAAAGATAGTTTAGTTGAATGGTTGTTTAGATGAAATTTGGATAGTTTTTCATTGAACAAATTTAAATGTTTTGTTTATGTTTCCAAAATGATGGATTGTATTTCATTTTAAATTTAAATAGTGTTGAATTATTAAGGATTTGGATTTGAATTTGAGGTGCAAACACAAAATGGTATTTGAGTATTTATGTATGAATCATGATAGCGAGCGGGAATAATAAGAGCGAACTAAGTTTTGTGCGAATTTTGTGTTTTTATCTTAAATCCTTGGATTCAATGTAATCGACGATCTAAGTTTGCAGTCCGTGCATGTCCATAAGTAAATATTAGTATTATTAACAGCCCGATTTTATTTTGTTACTCATGTGTGGATTAGAGTAACAAAATAGAATATTAATAGGCGATAAGTAAATATTAACAATTCAATTTTATTTTTTCGATGAAACTACATTTCACGAACTTACTTTATATTTTTGACAAAAAAAATAATAATTTATTTTTATACAACATTGTGCTAGTTACTTTTTTTGGGTCAGGTCAGTTTAATATTTAAACCACAATTAACCCAATTGTCAAGACCAATTTAACATATACACTTTGAATATATAATCAAATTAACCGGTTTTGTCTTCCCTGAACTCAAACCCAAAAAGGTTTGAGAATCTCCGTACATTATTTGATCTTCAACGGAAGTGAAAATTAGAATATTATATTTGATTGAGTTCAAATATCTTCACCTTCGTCGAATACCCCATTTAAACTTGTACTGTATTTTTTTTATCAAATAAATAAAGTAAAAAAGTTCAAAACTACGAAGTTTCACGATATTTTAGACAATAGGACACACACGATCAATTAAACAAACTTTTTTTTCTCCAAAATATATCCTTTATCTTTTTATTTTATCTTATGCAATTTTTAGTTTGTAGTTCACAAAAAATCAATCTTCTCGGTTAACAATATTCAAAGGATATCAATTAAAGAAATCACAACCGAGGAATATAATTCCTTCCTTGGCATTATTGTTTGGAGTGCAAAGTGGAATCACAGTCGAGGCTTATTAGTTGATTCCTTGGCTAACTTTCAATTTTGAAAATAGAAAGTAAGATCATCAAAAATAAAACAAGACTGATTACACGAGGACACAATTAACAAGAAGACATACACTATGTAGTAAAAAAAAGATATACACTGTGAAACCTCATTGCATTTACGGGATATGTTTTCCGGTGTTGAAAACTCATCGTTAGTCATAATTTTATCACAATGGAGCCGCACCATTACAAATATTTCTAGGATGGGTCGTCATTCACCTCATCACCGTCCCTATATCTCACTGTTATGGTTGTCATCTCAATTGCTGAAACGGCGTCTAAGCGCCCTTTTTCGAAAGCTAGAATGGGCAACATTGTGTTTTAACTACTCCATCACTACATGATTTGTGGTCGAATATTTGTGCTCGAGTCTAGTCTTTATGGTTTTCTTGTCATGATTTTTTTTCTTATGTTTGCTTGATTGCTTTAGTGTGACTCATTTTGTCGGTACCATGTCTTTAGTTAGGGGTTTAATGTGACTATCATCAATTTTAACATTCTCTCAACCATACAAACATTTCGTCAACACATGGTTGAATTGGTCATTTTAAAGGCAACATACAATTGATTTGAGTGAAAATTAACAACAATTTTTTTTTCTTTCCAAAGATAGATTTATTTAAAGACCATGAATCTTTCATTATTCATGGACATTGACCACACGTAAAAGAATTTAGTTTGGTTATTACTTTATTTGAAGAAGCTAAAATAGTCCATTTGAATTGACACTAGAGAGAATCGAACTTGAAACTTTAAAAGAAGCACATTCTCAAGTCACAAGTCAATATCAACAGACCAACCCAAGTGAGTTAGTTTAGTTATTACTTATTAGTACTAATGGGGGGTGTATTGGATTGAGATTTCAAGGAATTATTTTGATAAAAAAAATCTTGAAGATTTTAAATGACTTTGTGAGATTATATTGATTTTATGAGATTTTAACATATTTTTTTCAAAAAACTTTTTACAATCAAGATTTTTGACACATGATTTGAATGGATTTTGAGATATTTTTTTTACAATCAAGATTTCACAATACTTTATATATTAGGAAAATTTCAAAAGTATCAATATATATTAGGAAAATTTCAAAAGGCTCAATAAATATTAATAAAAGAAATTATAACAGTAATAAATAAAAAAATTATATTTTTTTGGAAATTCAAACAACAACAAAAAAATACATGAAAAACTCTATGTTTTTTTTTTACGTATATGTTTCTAATCACCAATAAAAACTCTATGTTCTTAATCGATGTTGGAAACAAAAGAAGATGAAACAACAGACGGAGCAAGTGAATCACCGATTATCATTCCTTTGAATAATATTGTTGTTGTATGTATAAAAAAATGTAATCTTTGATTGTTAAACCAACGGCCGGAATAACACAAGGAATAGTGAAAGTGTTGAATAATATTAAAAAAAAGTTGCAGAATTTGTTCAAAAAGAAAACTTGCAAAAACCATATTTGATAAACAATAGATGAAAGAAAAGAAGAAGAATAACCAAGTGAAGAAAGAAAAAAAAAAGAAAAATTATGGTACAGTGATGATGATCTGTGAAAACAAAATAAAAAGTCTTGGAGAGTTTGATAAAGTCTCAAGGTTTTTGGTGAGATTGTTGAAAGAGTCTCTCAAGTGTATTTTTAACTAAAAAGTCTCACGAAATCCACTACACAAAAGAATCCACTAAAATCTATTGATTTTTGAATACCAAGTAACATTTTATAAATCATGTTAAATCTCAATCGAATAATAGCGGATTTTATTATATTGATAAAAAAATCTTAGTTGTCTCCGTTGAATACCAGAAAATTTGATTTGATTTTATAAAAATCTTAATTGGTAACCAATGAAATTTTTTAACATAAAAAAGTCTTTTAAAATCCACTGAAATTTCAATCCAATACCCCATAATTTGATGGTAAAAAAAAATAATGTAAGAATTTCTTTTGACAGAAAATTAATTAAAAAATAAAAATTGATTTTTCCACATAAATAGGCGACAAATCCCTGAAATTCACCAAAAAAAAATATCCCTAAAAACCGTCAGAACGGGAACCGATCATGAAACACTCACTTTCGACGCCGGTAGAGAAAAAACAACCGATCATGAAGCATTCACTCTCGAAGAAACCAGCTACAGACAAAATCACGAAGCACTCACCCTCGGCGCCGCCGTCTGTGAAACAAGAACCTATCACGAAGCATTCACTCTCGGAACGTAAAACGACGAAGAGAAAATCTCTTTCAGAAATCAATGATGAAAGGAAGAAGAAGAAACCAGCCACAGTGATTGGTAGTAGTTCACAATCACCAATCATCCTTGACGACAACAAGCAAGAAAGATTCACAAAGATGATCGGTGGAGAATCTTCGAAAAGTTCATGTGGTATATGCTTTGAATTCATAACAGATTCTGATATGTTCAAAAGAAAAAGATGCAACCACTTATTTTGTGTTGATTGTATTTCCAAATATGTGGATTCTCAAATTAGCAATAATGTGGTTAAGATATTTTGTCCAACTCCTAATTGCTCCGCGAAATTGGAGCCGAGACATTTACAAAACATTATGCCTAGAGAATTTATCGATCGATGGGAAATCGCGAAGTATGAGTCTAAAATTTCGTTGGACCAAAAGACTTATTGTCCGTTTAAGAATTGTTCGATTTTGTTGGTTGATGATAATGACAGCAGAGAAGTTGTGACTAGCTGCGAGTGTCCGGCTTGTCATAGGTTATTTTGTGCGCAATGTAAAGTTCCGTGGCACGCGGAGATGAGGTGTTGGGAGTTTCAAAATTCGAAACGCGATAAAAATGAACAAGATTTAGATGATAAGTTTTTGGATTTGGCTAGGAGAAAGAAGTGGCAGAGATGTCCAAATTGCTCTATTTATGTCAAGAGAAGAAGTGGATGTGAACATATGAAATGCAGGTTTATATTGTGTTCTACATTGTCCTAACTATTCTTTATCATTTTCACATGATAAACATAACCATAGTACTACTAGCTGCATTTTCTTTTCAGGTGTAAGTGTAGCTTCTGCTACCATTGTGGGAAGAAATGGAAGAGTGGACATACATGCAATAGAAGACATTCTTGATTCCATTATTTTAGAGGTAATTCTTCGAATCCCTCTAGTGTCAATTTCGATGTGCTAATTCATAAATGGTCCTTGATCCATTTAGAATGTGTATCATATGATTTTATAAACTTTATATTTTCAAGTATTTTGCATAGTATTAGGGCCCGTTTGGCCTAGTTTATTTTTAAGTTTATGCAAACAACTTATGCAATTTTTATGTATTATTATAAGTTTGTCAAGGTAATTTATGATAAAATAGCTTATAAAAATTCAATTTTTATTAGTTTGAAATTATAAAATCTAATTTATATTATATAAGTTGTTTGCATAAGATCAAAAATAAGATAGGTCAAACGGACATTTAGTATAATAGGTTTTTGAATGACATAATAATATAAGATAGACCAATTATACTTTTAGGAATTTTGGGCAATGCATTCTCTACTATGACTTTTTATTAGAAAATAATTGGTCAATATAGAAAAGTGCTTAGAGATGTGTTAAAAAGATTGTATTGAAATTAATATAGTGAAAATAGTTCAGACCAAACCATAGGTCATGTTTATACCAATTCATACTCTTTTTGTAGTATTACCTGTTAAGTTACATTAGTATTTGACATATCTAAAATAACTGAAATAGTTTCCATATAAACTCATACTCTCTAAATATCAGGCTACCACCTACTTTATCCCATTAACTTGTTAGCTCTGTAGTCTATTTAATGTGTGCTAAAAAATAAAGCTATGTTAGGTAACAAAATAGACTTAAGTTATTGAATGTCAAAAAATAGTTTATCACTCTTATTTTTCTTTTGTATTTTCTACTTCTTAAGTTTCAAATTGCTTGAATATTGTAATAAATTCACAAATAGTGTGTATTAGTTTTTTTTTTTTATATTAAATATTATTTGGGAATCTATTAAAAGTGTTCGCCTCATATATACATGGATATTCACCATAAATTAACTCTATTTTGTACAATGTTTATACAGATGGCAGAAGTATTGGGAGTGCGCGAGACAAGTAAACATTGTTAAAGGAAAAGGAAGTTATTAAAAAATATACTAATGTTTTCATGTCATAGACAATTTTAACTTTTGACACTTGACTTTCTAGCAAAATAAGTTGGTCATGACATTCTAGCTTATTTGGTTATTTTTCTTTTTTCAATTTTCATACAGAGCACTAATAGTGTGTTAACTAATGTTTTTCATGTCGTAGACAATTTTAACTTTTGCCACTTTGACTTTATAGCAAAAATTTGGTCCATGACATTCCAGCATATTTGGTTATTTTCTGTTTTCAATTTTTGTAGTGTGCTAGTAGTGGTATGAGACTAAAAACAGGGCCGGCCCAAGCCCAAAGCCACCAAGGTTAGGGCTTTAGGCCCCAAATTTAATGGATATTGTTGGCCAAAAATTTAGGCCCCATAATTCTATACTATCAATGTGTGTAAGAAAATTATATCAAACTTTGAAACATAGCCGAGCGGCAATCTTGATGTTATGGGAACAGCATGTTGTGGGTTCAATTCCTGCTCACAACATTTTTTTTAGCTACTTTATTATTATTTATTATTATTAATTATTTTTGAAAAGTTTACTACTTAATTATAAGGATTATATTATGCACCCAAATGTAATAATAATATAATAATGCACCCAAATCATTAAAGTTTAGGCAACCCCATAGTCGATTAATATTTTTTTTTAGTAAGAGAAAAATTAATATATTATATTTATGTTTTTCTTTGACAAATTATATTTATGTATGTGATTAAGTGTTAATTTCAGTAATTAAGTAATTATACTCTTTAATTAAATTGATAAAATTATGTTTATAGAATATAAAAGTTAAACTATATGGGCTTAATATAGCAAAGATAAGATAGATCTAAATTTGAGAGGTTCTGTTAATGTTTTGAATAAATATAAAGATTAATATTTTATAAGTGTTTTTTGAGCTTTAAGGTGTTTTTTATTTATACTAAGGCACATACACTAGAGCTGTCAAAATGGGCGGCCCGAAAAGCCCGATTTTTTCCCGGGCTTGGGCCTTAAAAATCTAGCCCGAATTAGCATCCGGGTTTTTTAGTCCGGTCCGATAAAGCCCGCAAAAATATGGGCCGGCCCGAATGGGCCGCGGGCCGCCCGCAAGCCCGATTAAATTATAATAAAAAAATAAAATAAAAAATATGAGTAAACAAGAATAGGTGTTTATAATATTTTTACTTGGGCCACCAATCTAAAAGTCCACACAAACATAATAAGTTAACAACACGGCAGCAAGACAACACACACGTCACACACACCTTCCAATTTCATCAAACGCGCATTTAAGAAAATAAATATGCATCAGTAACGCAAATTATATACATGCACTAGTAACGCAAATTATATACATAAGGAAATGAAAAGAAGCTAAAAGTAAAAATAACTTATCGTGGCATTAAAACAAATAAATAAATAAGCTAAAAATATAAAACCACGATCGTAAAATATTTCTCTACGTAATTACTCGTAAACTGTAACTAGCTTAAATAACTTTACATTAATACTAACAAATTTCAACCTATTTGTAATTAATTAATGTTGTGATCTCTTTGTCAAATTTATTGGGCCCCTAAATTTCTTCTTTTTTCATTACCCTTCATCTATTGCTTTAAAAATGTTTTTTTTTTAAAAAAACGGGCCGGCCCGAAAGCCCGAGAGCCCGTACCGGGCCGGGCTCGGGCCTTATTTTGTAGCCCGTTTTTTATCCGGGCTTTTTAAACCCGGCCCGACAAAGCCCGAAGCCCGAATGGGCCGGCCCCAAACGGGCCGGGCCGCCCGTTTTGACAGATCTAACATACACCATATTCTAATTCTAAATTTTATATCGTAAAAAAAAAGGCATACACGGTCAATGTAAAATAATTTTACACTATGATCCAATATAAATGAATTTTAAAAATTACATCAAAACAAAATATAAATTTTATAAAATATAATTATTAATTTATTTTTTTTACAAAATATTATTATTAATTTAAAAGGCCTCATTGTATAATTTGCTTTAGGCCCCAAATTATGTTGGGCCGGCCCTGACTAAAAATCAATTGATCTATATGCAAATCAATTGAAGGATGAAACATAATTTGTTCAATGTCATTATTTCATATGAATTTCGAGCGGTGATGCGCTTTATTGTTGCAAACAATGAATTTTTTATTGCAAAAATGTTTTTTAAAAAATTGAATGTAAAAGGTTATTGAATCTAAAATGACATGAAATCTATAAAAGAAAACAAGTAAAATTAGGCTAAACTTTGTAAAATGCATGACATAAAGTACATAGGTTTGCATTTAATATGTAGGGATTGAGATTCGAAACTTAAGAATGTAATTTTGAACCATCGGACTATTTGACCAAAAAAAAGTACATGGAATTTGAAATAAAAAAATAAATACAAAAGAACTATAAATTGTTTTAAATTATATGGCACCTATTAAAGAACATAGTTAATCATGGCTTAATTTTTAATAGTTGGCGTAAATTTACGACCAAATTTATACTACAAACTATTTTGAGCGGTTCTAGTGATGGCCTCGTGATAGAGATGGAGTGAAAGTAACTATGAATTGTACTTTGGCACAAACATATTTCACGTTTAAATAGAAAATTCATGGAGTACTAAGAAGAAAATAGGAAGTCGTTGATGGTTTAAGAATGTTGGGGATGAATTCAAGGTGGGAGGATTATGAAAGTGTACTGGGCTAGTTCCTTTTAAGCTCACCTTGCTTATGATATTGGGTCGATCGTGACCTAGTTCTGACTAGCCCATCAATATGGGCCTAGTCCACGTCCTTCAAAGGATATGTCCAGATCTGGTCTTTGTCCGTTTATAGGAATATGTGCCCTTTCGTGACGGTGTAGCCATAACCGTTCAGCGGATAAGGAGCACGTTTTTCCCATTATCTGAGGGATAGGATCCAAGGAGCCAACCGCCTCGTCCACCAAGCATTCAAGTTCCTGATTACTCACATACTCCTAATCTAGCTCAGCCATCACTATTTACTAGAGAGAAATACCTAGCTAATACGTCAAGATTAGCCCTCAACGCCGGTTCAAGAAGAGAACTACGTCGCTCTGATTCCCATCGACCTAGAGGGATACATAGGACTAGAAATACTCTTGTCGAGCCCAATCCACAAACACAACCAACCCATTCATCAGAACCTTAGCAAAAACTAAAAGTATCATGTGCGCCTCGGAGGTAACCTTGAGTCCGCTATGAGAAGCAGTGATGTAAAGAATTGGGTCTTCAAGAACTGGTTTGTTGATATGTGATTTGGCCCAATTTGGAACACTTTCTCAAAACAAAACTTCGACCAACTATAATCATTAAAAAAATGGTTTTGATTTTTGAAGATTAATTTCTACATTTTTTAATTTGAATTTTACAATTGGAAAATAATGTAAAAATCCAAAACCATTACACTTTAAATATATTTTTCATCTATAATAAATTTAATTATTTTGATAATTCAAAGTTCGACCGCAAAATAAATAAAATTTCAATGCGATTACAATTCATACTAGCCCAATATCTTGTTAACATTTTTTAAAGATAAAGATAGTAATCTCTTCATCTCCCTAACTACAGTAAAAACCCTAAAATCTCTTCAAGAGTCACGGTCACACTTCAAATTCCATATACTATTCATTTGGCGGTTTTTCAAATTTGTCTCCAAAATCAAATCGATAATGGAGCCCTCTCACCATCCAACACCGCCGGCGCCGGTGGTAGTGAAACAAGAACCGATCAGAAACCAGGAGCAATCACCCTCACCACTGTTTCCGACTCCAGAATCACCAATCATCGATCGAAAGCCAAAATTATGCGGTATATGCTTTGTTTTCAAAAACGATTATAATATGTTCAAAGAAAAAAGCTGCAACCATCAATGTTGTGTTGATTGTATTTCACAATACGTGGTTTCTGAAATTAACAACAAAGTTGTTAAGGTGTATTGTCCAATTCCAAATTGTTTTGTGAAATTGAAGAGAGAAAATTTGCAATATATTTTGCCAAAAGAAACTAGTGATAAATGGGAATTAGCTAAGTATGTGTCTAAAATTGAGTTGGAGCAAAAGACTTATTGTCCGTTTAAGGATTGTTCGGTTTTGTTGGTGAATGATGGTGGAGAAGTTGTTACTAGCTGCGAGTGTCCGTTTTGTCATAGGTTATTTTGCGCGCAATGTAAGGTTCCGTGGCACGGTAATATGAGTTGCGCGGAATTTCGAATGTCGAGAAGTGTTAAAGTTGAACCAGGTTTGGATGCTGAAGTTTAGAGGTAAGTTTTCACAGGTTGAATTAATTTTTACTCGTTCTGTTTCAATAAAGTACCAGTATTCATTTAGAATGTGTATCATATGTTTGGTCTCATTATTTTGAAAATCACTCATATAGATAAATTTAAATTTTCAAGTCTTTTAGTATAGTAGACTTGATATCGAGCTATTTTAGTAGTAGTTTCGGGGACATCCGACAAAATTGGAACCATTCAGGACTTGATATCCCAGCTATTTAGAAGTAGTCCAGGGGACATTCAATAAAATTGGAATGATACAAAAAAGATTTGCATGACCCCTGCCTAAGGATGACACAAACAAATCGAGCTATTTTAGTAGTGAATATAGTTCAAACTGAAAGTATCATGTTAAATGTCAAAACGAATTTTAGTCGTTTTTTTGGAAAAAGAATTTTATTCATTAACCTATTAGCTTTGTACGTTAATTACGAAATGGTTTTTTAAGTAGACTAACATGTCATACAAGACTTTAAAAAAGACAAGACCGTGCTATGAAATAAGCCTATAACACGTAACAGGCCAAACTTAGGCCTTTCAATACCTAGCTCGGGCTAGCTTATTTTCGTCCCTAGTTGGAACTTGTTAGCATTCCTTGTGATATAATTGAACATATTTTCATGTTATTTGCATTTGTTGTTTCTTGAATATTTGCATATTTTTCAATTTAAGCTGCATAATAAATTGTGAATCAAGATTTTATTGAATGTCAAAAAATGGTTTATTTATACTATTTTCCTTTTCAACTTTCTACTTCTTTAGGTTTCAAAACTGCTTGAAAAGAACACATGTTGATGATGCAATCTCAAAGTAGTAGTATATACATTTGAATATATGATAAAGAGAGACAACTAATTTTTTGAGAGCAAAACCCAATATTAGATCCATTATTGTCTCAAATATCTCTTTTCTTACAATGATTTGTTCATGGAAAGCACAAAATACAATGGTTCAATTTTGGCCTTGTAAAGAGGGATTTGCTATATTTTGTGGGTTTGGCATCACTTTCTTAAAGATTAAATTAATTAACTCTAATTTGTATACAATGTTTATGTTTATACAGATGGTAGAAGTATTGGAAGCGCGGGAGACAAGTATGCAAGAAGTTCTGGCCAGGTAGTTATTGTAAAGGAAAGGAAGTTTCAGTCATGGCATTCTGTTTATTTCTAGCTAAAAGAGCATGAATGTTAAAAAAACTTAATGTTTTGATGTTGCAAACAATTTTAAATTTTGTACATGACTTTCTAGCAAGAAAGCTGGTCCATGACATTCTAGCTATGAAGTTCTCTTTTTTATGCAGTTAATTTTCTTTTAGTAATTTTCAAGTTTTATACACGGTAGTGTTTTAATCTTTTATAATATAGAGTACAAGAAATTCACACAAAAATTAAACTACAATAACCCCTATTGTTCCTAAATATATAATAGGTTAATCTTGTTAGCAATGGTGGACATATAGAAATAGAGAGGAGAAAGAAGAAAAACAAAGGAGAAGAGAACATTATTTATTTAGCTTATAATTATACAATAGTTACACAATAGTGTATAAACTAGAGATTATAAAAGACTAAATTATCCTTACATAATAATATAACTATATTAGTATCTAACAATTCTGTTATCTGTTTGTTATTTGTTTATAAGTAATATTTATTTATTGTCTCTTGCTAATATTTAACGATTCAAATCAAATCCATAAGATCTAGAGTGAACCACATTGATTCATGTGATTTGCATAGTTTGCAAATGGAATAATGATTCCACAGTTTGGACATTTTACATTCTTTGGTTGCACTTGCATCACTTTTGCATATGGTGGAGGAAACATTTGCACTTTATGGTGCCCCGTATGAACAGCACAAGCTCTGGTAGATTCGAATTCATCACCACATTGTCCACATATTGTTGGTACTTTCTCTTTGTGAACATTTTTATGGGTTTTCAAATCTTGGAGTCTTTTGAAGGACCTATTACATCCATAGGCATCACATTTGTATGTTCCACTCATTGTTATAGTGATTCTTAAGAAGAAAAATTAACAAATTGTATAGAGTGAATTATCGGATGAGATAAATCACAAATTTATACAAATTGAGATAGAGAGATGGTTATTATATAGCACTATAAATTATTTAATTAAAATTGTGCATGATCAATAATTAATTATAGATTGGGGAAGCAAGTCAAATATCACTAAATAATTTTGAATGCCAAATCATGACATTGCACGTTTTATTATTATCTATGTTCCAATATATAAGATTTCTTTGATAGAAATACAAAAATTAAAAAAAAAAAACTATTTTATATTAAATTTGTTAATAACATAGTACATTCTCTTTATATATATATATATATATATATATATATATATATATATATATATATATATATATATAGTCAGGATCGTTGACACCAAATAGTTTGACACCAAATGTTACATCTCTTAATAACGTTTTAACCGATATAAATTTTATAAAATCCACCGTTGGATTGAAAGTTTATATCATATAGATCATTTGTGTTAATTGTCAGACAAATCTAAAATCATTTAATATGTTATTGAGTTACATCAAAATTAACGGTTTGAACGTTTTTTTAAATGCCATTAATCTTTATGCGTCTCAATAACATATCAAATGATTTTGAATTTGTCTAACAATTTACACAAATGATCTATATGATATAAACTTTCAATCAAACGGTGGATTTTATAAAATTTATATCGGTTAAAACGTTATTAAGAGGTGTAACATTTGGTGTCAAACTATTTGGTGTCAACAGATCTTGACTCATATATATATATATATATATATATATTCTCTTTTTAAAATCATCTTTCAATTATTAAGAGATGATTATTATTTCTCTTCATTTCATTAGGAATATGCTTGTAAAAGTTTAATTAATACAACTTAAACTTTGAAAAGATTTTTATAAAATGGTAGAACAAAATTTTACAAAAATATTTTATATATTAGAACAGAGGTAGCATTGGATTTTTAAAAATTATTCAACTGTTCCATAAGTTTTGTTACTTTTGGAATTTTAGACAATGCATTGACTACTATCACTTTTTAGAAAATGCTTGGACAATATAGTATTTTCTCCGTCCCATATTATAAAAAAATAATAATAATTCACATTTATTAACAAAAGTAAAATATGATAATTTGAAGTATAATTTTTTGTGTTTTTTTTGAAATAAGTTTTATGGGAAGATGAAAAATGTTTTTTTTTTTGTTTTTTTTTTTGTTTTCACCATCAGTTGAATCTAGTTCGGGGGTCGGTTCTGACATCAAGTGGTTCCAGTCCCCTCCCGATCGCAGTTGCGGGGATCGAACTGTGGTCCTCCCTACTAAGTTCAGCGCCAATCACTACTGAACTAATCTTTAAAAAGAACTTTTATTAGTTATTGAAATAGTAATATGGGACGGAGGGAGTAGAGTGCTTAGAGATTTAATGTATTGAAATTAGGGTCATTTCATGTCCCGTGGAATCATGACATTCGACCCATTTCCGTTAGCACAAAAAATAGTTAAACCGAGCAATAAGGGTGTCTAAGCTCAGGGTGAAGATTTTCTCTGATGACATTTGATGTCCCGTGGAATCTCATCCACCCATTTCTGTTAGCGCAAAAAAAAATTTAATTTATTAAAAAAAATAATGAAAGACATATATTACATTGGACATATTGTCTAGCACCGGAGAAAATTTGTTTCCCTAAGCTCTAGCCTATGTCATTTTTTTTATAGACGAAATGATAAGTTATTGAAAATCCACACATAAAATTGAGGAATTAAGATTCGAATTCCGATAATGACATCCGACCTAACAATTTTGATATTTTTATTAGTTGAGTTGGGATTTGTGGATGTCTATGTCATATTTATATATACCAATTCATACTCTCTTTTTTTAACTTAATTTCATTTTTTGTCCTCCTATTGTGTCAAACACACTAAAATAATCCCCTTATTTTGAAATCAAATTTTTTTTGTTGCAATTTTGGTCTCAATCCATATTTTTCCTCTAAAAATGATGATTTTGGGCATCTTAAAAGGTGATTTATTATCTCCACATTGAATCTAAAGAAAAAATATCACATTTGAGGTCAAAATTTACCTTTACAGACATAAAAAATCGGCACTATTAGGGTAATCATCAAATGGATCACAACAACATCAATCCGTTTTTATTAAAACCAAAACACACAACTGATTGTAGCTCATAAAATATTAGAAAATAGGCTTAATAGATCTTTTGGTCCCTGTATGTTCGCGAATTTTTGATTTTAGTCCTTGTATCTTGTTTTGTTGCAAATAAATCCTTGAATGTATAATTTTTTTTTGTTTTAGTCCATAAAGTCAAAATTCGTAGGAAAATCTGAAGGAAAATTTCTACGAAAACTACAAATTTTCCTGCAGATTTTGACTTTAGGGACTAAAACCAAAAATATTTATACATTCAGGGACTTATTTGCAACAAAACAAGATACAAGGACTAAAACCAAAAATTCGCGAACATACAGGGACCTAAAGATCTATTAAGCCTAGAAAATATTATAACATAACTGCTTAAGAAACTTGTTCATTCATATATCACAATATTATTCTGATAACCTAATTTTTATCAGTCCATGAATTCGTTTTTAAAAAATTAAATAAAGTAAAAATGGATTGAATGGTGTAAAAACAAATCAAACATTTAACTTTGGTTTCATTCACAGATATCTATTTCACAATATGGTAAAATGTATTGTCAAGATTCAAGAGACCGTAATCCTGATACCAATTAAAGGAAAAGTATGATGAAACACAAGAAACATTGTCTCAATAGTGTTTTAGATTATGAAAGAAAATAATAAATACAAACTCAAAAGAATGTAAGTTCTTTTTAAAAACATTTAATTCAACTGAGGATTTGGAGTATGAAATAAAACTTAAGTAAAGAGGAGAAGATAAGAGACAACCACATGTTATGATTTATACTAGTTCCCCACCAAGTTGGTAGGTAATCGAGTCCACATATTTTATAGTTTCTTTTCCTTCCATGAAGGACTTAATCTATTACTACCTTCGTTCTAATGTATAAGACATTTGTACAAAATAGTATTGTCCTATTTTATAAGGGGTTTGTCTAACATGTGCAACACTGCATATGTTAAAGTAGTTAAAAATAATAATTTTTTATTGAAAACATTTATTTATTTAAAAATTATACATTTAACATAAAATGCACAAGTTCCAAAACAAACTTACTATTTTAAACTTTCTAATATGTACAAATTTGCACATGGTAGATAAACCCTTTTATAAGATCATTTTCAAATTTTAAAGTGCATTAATTAAATTTTCACAAAATACACCTAATTAAATGAAGAAAAGTAAAATATTATTATTTGTCTTTCTTAGTAATCGAAGGTAATTTTAAAAAGAGAAAGTATATTATTGACAAATTTTATGTAAATACTACTTTTTTTAATCTCATACTTTTATGAAAAAAATCTTATATATTAAAACTGAGAGAGTATAATCAACTTGATTACTATCATTAAGAATATCTATATCTTATATTTTCAGTCATTCATATCATGAGTAATAATTTAATGGAAATTTAGTAGAAAATAAAATGTTGTCTCATTTAGTAGAAATATAGTGACCTCCAGGGGCGGACCTGTGTGAGGCATGGTGTGGCTATAGCCACACCAGCCTAGCCCAATTTTTTTTTTTTTAAAAATAAATAAATATTTTATAAATAATTTTAAGTAATTCTGTATACATATTTGTACAAATATTAATGTAAATATTAATTTAGAGTTTATATTGATGATTGTAAGTCTCTCGTACATATACTAGTTTAAGTATTGGTGCAAATATTAGTTCATAGTCTATTATTAATAATTTAAAATCTTTCATTATAAGTAAAATATTATTTTAAGTTATATAGTTAAATTTTATAATAATCAACTTTGACTTTGTTTGGCAAAAAAAAGTATAAAACTAATTGAGTTTGTCGTATTGTGTAAAATTACCAATTAAACTAACATATAAATATGAAATGAATAACATAAAAAATATATTTAATTAATATTTAATTTTTTGAAGTAAGATAATATAGGTAAAATTGGAATAAAAATTAATAAGTTATAAGCTAGTATAATTTTGGGTTCAAAGTAGGATATTGTGAAACATCAAACAATAGTGATATGAATGATTTAATAGTTATAGTCTTTTTTTTTTCGAATAGAAATTTTGTGGTTTTTTTGAAATAGTTTGTTGGTTTTGTTTTTTAATAGAAATTTTTTGGTTTGTTGTTTTTTTTATATATACATGTTGTATTAATAGTAATTTCATATATCATTTGTTGTTTAACTGAATTATCAAGATGAAATTTGTTTTCTTCAGTAACGCCTAATTTTTTTAGCCCCGCCAATTATTTGACTCCAGGTCCGCCCCTGGTGACCTCTCCACTTTGCTAAAGAGATAAACAATACACATTGATACACTCAAAAGATATTTAATGATGATTCGAGTTATATAGGGGTAGCTTTTTACAAGTCCAAAAGGGTTAAAACTATTTAATTGATGTAATCATAACTCATAAGATTAACATTATAAATTATTAGGTGAAAAAACTTTTTGTTACATACAAATATGACTAACGTTGCCAAGTTTTTAAATGTTCTGATTATCTTTTTTTTTCTATTTCTTGTTTCAACAATTGTCGATGGTAATTGATTTTTTAACCCTTTTCAATTCCTTTTTTACTTTGTTAATAATATTTCTTCTCATTTTAGTTACACTATTTTATTTTCTTATTTCATAACAGCAGGTTTTAGATGTCGAATTCCTGAAGATTGTCCAGGACATATGCATTGCAGCCCTGGTTACAAACTAGCTTGTATAAACCAACAATGTAAACGTGTTAAAATTTAAAATATTTACTGGTTGATCCAAAAGAGTACACAAACTCCCTAATAAAATATTGCGAATTTTAATTTTTCTAAAAATAAAAATGATATGTTTTTGTCCCTAATAGACATGAGTTTGACGTTATTTTTTTACATTTTTTAAACAAAAGACCACAACGCCGCAATCGGTCACACAAGACTGAGTCTCTGAAGGGATGATATCTTGAATTGCAAAATTTAATTTAGTTAGCAACCTTAACATCCCGGATTTTTAATCCAAGATATTATGACTAATTCTTTTATTTAATCAGAAAATATTATTTTGTTTTAAGATAATAATAAAATGTTTGGTCATAAAGAAAAAATTAAATAAAACCGATGCAATAACTATTTTTATTAGCCCCTTATACAATTTTTAATAATGCATGAAATACAACTAGCTAGCTACAATGATCCGGGATATCACCTATCCGCAGAACAAAGTCCCACCTGATGGACACAATACTCCACCTGAGTATTAAGGTTCAATATCCCACCATTGAATCGAAATCCATAGTAAACCACACACCAAGAAAACACATAATTAAATACACAACCAACCACACATATCATTCAATGTATACTAAAATAGCATAAAACATAATAAAAATAATTATACCACTCCTTTTTTCATCATTACTCTTTATCACTTCACAATTCCACTATTGAGGAGTATTAGGGAGTATAACATAAACCCTAAATGCATGAGTGTATGGGCAAAAAGTCCTTACCTTAGATGCTTTCCTTCCAAGCAAAATACTCTAAGCCTAAATATTGCAACTATGGTGCTCATGCGATATCTCTCCTTCCAAAATTTGTTTCGACGATGCGGTCGTTAATGAGTGCACCATCGCAATTCTACGGTGGTAGGTTAGGAAAACATGATTGGTTTATTATTGAGGTTCTCATAAGGCAAATAGAAAAATTTAATATAAATACTCATGAAAGGGAACCAAATACACAATGCTCTTCTTATGAGGAAAAGACTTCTTGCCTTTCTCCACTCAAAATGATTTTTCTATCTTTCTTCACTCAAAATGATTTAACAAACACTCAATCTACCTCAACGGATAGATTTGGGCAAATTACAAAGTGTATGATAGATTTGATTTGTGTTCTAAGAACACTTTGGCTGTGAGTGATAAATCTATATAAATCTCAAGTAGAGAGTATGATAAATAAGCAAGTTATAACCTATTTGTAAACTACAAATAAATAATAAGAACTTTGAGTAACTTGCTTTGAAGAGTTTATGCTTGTTGGATTTTTAATTCAACAATTGGAATGATCAATATGTAAACTCTTAGCCTTTTCTCCATGAGACCCCATTTATTTAAAGGCCTTTGAGAGAGCAAGAGGAGCGTATGAGTGATTAGAAATTATATTTGTTTGTTGACTCATCACTTGAGATATTTTCTCATGCAGTTGAAAGTGCGTTTTCGTTGCTTGCAGAAAACGTTATCGTTGTACTTTTGCACTTCAAATTTCTTGCATGGATGTTAATGCTTTTACGTGGCCTTCATTATGCCCATAAGAGAGAATCTTATTCAAATATCTTTAGAGATAAAATAAGCATGTGGGAGATAAGAGTTTGCTCTTTAGGAAACATCTTATGTGCTATTTGTCTTATGAGTCATCTATTGAAATTAAAATATGATTTTCAGAAGAGTGATGCTTGGATTGGCCCAACTACAAGCAAGTAGCCCGTGTGTGGGGATTATCCGATCATTGTGCTATGGTGGTCCGCAAATGATAAAGATTAGGACCTAGGCCCTCGATGATACTTAAATGTTGGAGAGATATCCTTGGCTATCAGTTGTTTGTAAGGGAGAAGTGGAAATCTTTTCAGACTGCTGGATGGGGTGGTTATGTGCTGAATGAAAAACCCAAGTTGATTAAGGCAGCGCTGAAAGTTTGGCATAAGGATCATGCCCATAATTTGCCTAGTCGAATCGATTCTAAGAGGGTCCGGTTAGCGGAATTTGAACAGAAGGGGAAATAAGAGGTTCTTTCGGAGGCCGAGTTAACTGAGTTTCTTGTGGTGACTGCTGACATCCATTCACTTTCTCGGTTTCATGCCAGTATCAGTTAGCAATAATCTCGCTCGATATGGCTCAAGGAGGGCGATGCAATTTCTATAGGTACTTTCATTTGATCCTTGCGAGCCGCACATTGTGGAAATGCTATTTATGTTATCCAAGTGGATGGGGTAACTGTGGAGGGTGTGACCCCTATTAGGCAGACAGTATTCTTGCATTTTGCGTCTCACTTTAAGGCCC
Organism: Trifolium repens; assembly: GCA_030408175.1. Lineage (NCBI taxonomy): Eukaryota > Viridiplantae > Streptophyta > Magnoliopsida > Fabales > Fabaceae > Trifolium > Trifolium repens. The sequence goes on from CP125841.1 coordinate 7,411,470, forward strand.
TAACTATGGAGATGTTTGAGGCTGACAATCTTCATTTTAAGCAGTTGAGTCAGTTTGAGAGCGATAGTTTAACCAAGCCTTTTCAGAGGTAAAAGTAAAGGCAGCGTGGGATTGTGACCCTCCATTTTATTAAAGAAAACAGATTTAGACATTGTAATGATGATATATGCTCCTTAATACTGATGAGTCGCCCAACCACTTAGTATTCACTTTGTTTAGCTGCGCTCTAATCCTCACACTTGGCCTCCTTATCTCCCTTCCACATTTAGAAATTATTTGACAACAATATATTGCATCGTGTTACCTTCAAATAGTATATTACTATTCCTGTTATTTTTTATAAGAAATATGTCACTTTGAATATATTGAACGATCGATATATCTAACTAATATAAATTAGATAAAATAATTATTCAATTAATTAAAAAATAAATTTGCTATTATAAAAAAATACAGAGGTTGTAATTTATTAATATTACTTTAAAAATTGAAAGGAATATTTTTTACTATAAAAAAAAAGAGAGAAAAAGAAAACCGAACAAGAAAGAACGATATAACTTACAAGTCAGTTGACCAAAAACACCGAAACTTGCACAAAAGAAGGATCCGCACAAACGAAACTAAATGCAATCGGAACCGCTAAAATATATTTATCGACGTTCAAGATTCATTTTTACAACATGCGCGGATCGCAAATTTAAACCGTCGATTAAATAAAATCCAACGACGAAGATGAAAACACCAAACTCAGTTCCCTCTTCTTCCTCCGATACATAAATACTCCGATCCCCTTCTATCTTTCCCACACAAATTCAAATCAAAATCTCAAAACCCTAATTTCCAAAATCTATTCACTTTCTCAAATTTTCTTGCGAAAATGTCTGGTCGTGGTAAGGGTGGTAAGGGACTCGGAAAGGGAGGCGCAAAGAGGCACAGAAAGGTTCTTCGTGACAACATCCAGGGAATCACAAAGCCTGCGATTCGTCGATTGGCGAGAAGAGGCGGTGTTAAGAGAATCAGTGGTTTGATCTATGAAGAAACCAGAGGAGTTCTCAAGATCTTCTTGGAGAACGTGATTCGTGATGCAGTTACATACACTGAGCACGCTAGGAGAAAGACTGTTACCGCCATGGATGTTGTTTATGCTCTTAAGAGACAAGGAAGAACCCTCTATGGATTCGGAGGTTAAACAAGATGAAGAAGATCCACTCTTGTTTATTTTGATTTTCTTTAGCTATGTAATCTGAATATTTTTGTAATGAATTTCTAGATTAATCTGAATGGTGTAATTCTATAGTGAGATTGAAGCATGTTCAGTTTTACATGGCTTAAAATTGAAATCTAATGAAAAGGTGCTTTTGTTTAATTTTATGGTGTCTTAATCGTTCCAATTTATGATTCTTTTTAATTTACAAGTAGGATATGCGTTTTAGAGAAATATAAGTTGAAAGTTGTTTGTTTTCTGAAATATAATCGTGGTTTCTCGGCGCTGAATTTACATTAATGTTCATCTGTAGATTTTTCTGGTGGTGACTGTAATTATATTAACCCTCATGATTAAGCTAGCTCTTTGAGGATTAACATAATCATATTCTAGTTGATTTTGGAGTAAGTTGTAGCTTTCCAAAATTATAATCACAAGATTTTAAATTTGTCAAATTCAATTTTATTTTAAACATGGATTATATTTTTTTTAATGTTTATTTGTAATGAATGGTGATTTTAAAAGAATTGGTTTTGTTATTTGAGGATAATTAGCGCTGGAAATTGTTATTCGTTTGTAATTATTTTGGTATTGACCTTTTGGTAATTTAGAAATTCGGTTGTTAGGTAAAATTTGGTAAAAAATTATTCTCATCTATAATCAAATAGAAGTTCTTTTGAATCAAATGAACTGAACTGAAGCTAAATAATAAGTTATTAAATGACATTTCGTTCTATTTTTATGCCTATTTGATCCAGCTGCAAAATAATTACTAAATTTTTGGTATAAATTCTTTTGTAAATTGTTTCTGGAAAATTGGATTATATGTGAGGACTATGTTTCGAACCTTGATTCTCATCTTATCATTAGATTTCTTTTGTAAATTGTTTATTCATAATGAATGGTGATTTAAAAAGAATTGGTTTTGTTATTTGGGGATAATTAGCACCAAAATTGTCATTCATTTGTAATTATTTTGGTATTGACCTTTCGGTAATTCATAAATTTGGTTGCTAAGTAAAATTATGATCTAAAACAATTAATTTAGGCTACTCAAAAGAAGTTGCCATTTTATGTATATGATCCAAAACAATGAGTTTAAAGAGCTAATTAAACTATTTTATGGTCCTTAATGTAATTTGTACTGTATTTCTTGAAATAGAAATATAATTTTATAATAAGTTTACTTTGATTTTCCTTTTACTTGTTGAATTGGGTATTTTGACCACAACATTATTATAGGAAAGTAAATCATTGAAATGTATAATGTTCACACGAGCCACAAGATTGTGCCCAATTCAGAAGCCGTAGAACAATTATCCGTACCTTTGGTTTCCTTTGTAGCATCATATATTTCTTTCCAAGCTTTCAGATTAGTAAAATAAGTAACTAAATTTATAGTCAAAATACATTCTTATAGTTTGATTTATAAATAGTCAAAATAAAATGGTACTAGTAGTTTGGACATTGACATAAAAATTATATAAAATTAGTGATTTTGGTAAGCAAGTAAATGACGTTTTGTTGGTCTTTTGATTCATTTCCAGGAATGTCTTCTTTCATTGTACTATAACATAATGTGATGTCAATTTGCTGGAATTTTCAAACGAGTATTTCTTTCATTACAAGAAACAAAAGAAAAATCAAAGGAGTATTTTATGAAAATGTTTGTTCAACTTTCGGCAGCTAGCACACAACTATAGTCAATCTATATCTTCTAGAGTCGTGAGTAAAACAAAATTATCAAATAACTTTGTTTTTCTTTTGGAATCAAATCATCAAAATTTTGGACTAACAATGAAATGAATTAACTCGAACAAAGTTCGAGACTCGATTTGACAATTAATTTGTTAAGTTTAGGCATGGCAATGGGGCGGGGCGGGGACGGGTTTTGCTCTCCCCAAACTCTTAAAGTTCGGGTATTCCCATACACATCCCCATTTTAATCGGGGAAGAAAACCCCAAACCCATACCCAACGGAGTTCGGGTATCCTCAATGAGTTTCGGGTATCCCCGTTTCGTTTCTCTCCACATGAGCTCGAATTATATTTTGATATTTTTTAGTTAAAAAATGATTTAAAAGTTGAGAACTATTATGTTTTAATAGTATGATTTTATTAAACAAAAAAAATAATAGGGAAAACAATTTATTTAATACTCAATTTAAAATAAAAATAAATGTATGAATGTAATTTAAGAATTTTTTTTGTACATATATCATATTTTTTTATACATAATTTAATTTCTGAAAAGAAAAATATGATGTTTATATAAACGGGGCGGGTTTGGGGACGGGTTTGGGGTGGGTATCAATGTCCCCATTACCCGCCCCATCACCATCTTTTAAAACCGGGCAAAACTCAAACCCAGTCAACTCAGGTTTTACCCGTCAAAACGGGGATAGTACGGGCGGGTACCCGTGGGTATGAGTTTTATTGCCATGCCTAGTTAAGTTTAGTTTATGAATCAAATGAATCGAATTTGATTTAAGTATTAAGTTTGTTAATTAAAGAGTTTAACTTGATCTATATATAGTTCACAAGCAAACTCATTTGATTCACAAGTAGACTTGGCTATATATAATTAATTTCATTCAATTGTAGCTCCTTGGTACTCTAAAGTCTAAACCCTACCCATGAACTCATTTTGCATGTTTCAATGTCACTCACATTAATTATAATGATATTTTCAAGGCATTAATTGCGATCATATTTTCAATTTCCAATTATTTTGATCAAATAGTGTGTTAAACAACATATTATCAACAAGGTGAGAACTTGGCTACCCATCTCATAAAATTGGGCTATTAGCCCATCCTATGTGTCTTAAATATAGTGTTAGAGAAAAATGTCATTTATAACATCATTAAAATATTGTTAGTTTTTAATTGTGGCAATATAATTTACAATATTTATAAATTCACCCCATATGTAATTAATAAACGGAGGTTCCCAATGTGCTCTTAATTCCCAATGACAGCCTGCAACGCAATTATTAGTTACAGGTTTTTTTTTTTATTTTGATTATTGTAATAAACTTGCTTCCAAAAACTAATGTTTTTTTTAAAGGTTAACGGTCCACAAACTAATGACTGGAGTACATAAATTTATTTATTTTTTCTCTTTCTTTATTTTCATAAATCTCCTCTAAATTCTTTAAAAAATAAAAGATTTCCAAAATAAAAAAATATAATCACTTTTATTTTTATTAAAAAAATTAAATAAGTTATTTTTACGGTAAAATTTAAATAAGTTTTTTTATCCCTTCAAATATAGTAAACTTTAATTTTATTTATTTTTAGATAATATCAAATGGAATATTTTACATCTAAATAATTAAAGAGTGATGATTCAATTTAGTCCCTTACAAATTTCTAACAAGATAATTTAGTATTTAACAAAAATAAAACTCAAATTAATCTATGATATTTTTATTCGAGGGATAAATTAGTTCTTTTATCATAACAAATCAAAAATTAATTTGTCGTCAGTATGAAATCATATCGCTAGAAAGAGACGTATACCCGAACACCACAAAACTTCAAACTTTATGGCAATATTCATTTCTCCTCCTCATCTTGTATCTTAGTTGTTAAATATAGATAAGAAAAATGTTATTCAAATTTCTAATTTGCAAAAGACTCTTAGATAGGGTTGAAAATGAGTTGACCTGGGTAGAATATGTTTGAGCTCGACTCGATAGTAAATAGTTTAGTTTAAAACTCAGCTCAAATTCACATGAACTTTTTTTTCAGCTCGAGTTCGGCTCGTTTAAAGTTCACGAGCAGTTCGATTCGGCTCATTAAGTTCAACTCGTTAATTAAATCAAATCACATGATTTTAAAGTAAATTTTTTGTCAAAATTTGATCTTTAACATTTTCAACTATTTTTTTTTTTATAGAAAGAAAGGCAAATATTAAATTAAAATAGAAGCCATCCCCAATGTATAATGAATAAACGTGTAAAAAATTCAAATCAGCATAAACTGATACAAGCAACAAAGTTACAAAGTAAAATCCATCAAAATGCCACAATTATTCTCAAAATATTCTTCCGATTTCAGAGATATGCCATAGAAAAAAGGAGAGAAAAGTCGTTCTTCTTAAATGGAAAATGAAAAGTCTTTTGAGAAAAGAGATAGTTTAAAGGAGTTGAATTATTTTTTTGGTAAAGGGACTAAGGGAGAGTAGGTAATAGACGTGCATAGGGAGCTGAAAAGTTCATTGATGTGTATTGATAAAAAAATTTGGAATTATATATACATAATCAAGCTAGTTCACGAGTAAAATGAGTCGAACTATATATAGTTTATGTTCAACTCATTTATTTAACGAGCTTATTTTTTAACTAAAGTTCGGCTCATTTGGTTCATGAACCAAGTTATCGAGTCTATTATCGAATCGAACTATTCACAAGTTGGCTCGGATCATTGTCAGCCCTAGTCTTAGCGTTTATGCCACATCTATTGAGGCTCTCTTCATTGATTTTAGTGCAGTAGTCCTCCGATCTTCATCAAATATATATGACTTAAGTTTTAGGGTGTTCGTGGGTACGAGTGACCCAGTCCAACACATATTTTGCCCGAATTTGTTCAAGTGTCAGTCCAATCTGAACCAACCCGTTCAAATCCAAAAATGGTTTGCTTCGGGTAACGGGTTTATGATTCTAATCTCACAAAACCCGCAAACCCAATCCGTTTTTTAAAAAAATGTTACATTAATTATTTATTATAATATAGTTTAATATTTTTATGTTTTAAAATCTTAAATTTTGATACTATATTGAAGTATTTCAAGTGTTTAAATTTTAAATTATAAATTCTTCCTTAAAAAAAATTTAAAATAATAAAATTGAGTTTAAATTTTAAAATTTTCATGAAATAAAATGTTTAAAAAATTTATATGTAACTAGTTTAGGGACTCGTGTATTCGCATGAATTTATTAATTTTTATTCGATATTTAAGTTTGTGATTATATAAATGTATAAATTTATTTAGAATAAATATTTAAAAATTTATTAAAGTAGATGCCTCGTTAACCTTACCCAACCCGCTCACATGATTGCGTTGATTCGGGTCTAGCATTAAAAAATACGGGTTTATTTTCAAACAAAAAATACATATTTTACAACCAACTTGTAAGACCCAAGATTTCATTGTATAGTTGGTTTAAGGAATATTAGGGTTTCGATGTGTTCGTGTGATGAAACATCGTGTAATTATTAGCTTTTGCTGTAATTGAGCCTGTTTTGTGCTCGTGCACTGTAATTGTACAGACTTTTGTCTTGTGATCCTGTTGCTTGAATAAGAAGTTATATGTGGTTTTAGTATAACGAGTTTTGGATTATTCTGGTTTTTGGAAAAACGAGTAGGATTTTACCCGCGGATGGAAAATCTTACTGCGTCTGTTTTGAGTGAGGTTTCGGATGGGAGTTTTATATATCTGCACGAGTTAAGATATATTCTGAGAATAATTTTCTAAGGTATGGAAGAAAATTACAGTCGCGGAAAAAGATTCGGCGATAAGTTTTGGAAATGTTAAACGTTAGACGTTCTTTCCGTAAGTTTTACGTTTTTGTGATTTACGTTCGTCGCGTCGCGCGAGAGCTGAGTACGAGACTAGTTATGGATGAGTTGGTGATATCTTGTGATTTCTCATAAAGTAAAGTGATCCAATGGCTAGGGTTTCGTCTTGGCATTTTGTCTTTTGATCCAAAGGCCATGAGTTAGCAAGAGAGCTCTTAATAGTAAGGAGGTTTGGTCACTTGGTGAACTTAGAAACATCACATATTTCACTCCATTCTTTCTCTCTTTCACGTGAGAACTCCTTTACTTTCCAACCTTCACTAAATTTTCCATTCCTCACCATTTCACTCCATTTCAAGCTTGGAAGCTTTGAGGAAAGTCGTAGAGAATCACTTTCTTAAGGTAACCCTCTCTTCTTATCTCCTAGGTTGGTAGATTTTTAGAGTTGTGAGGTTTTTGGGTTTATGTTCTTAAGAGGGTTTGGTGAGAAAGGTTGTTCTTGCTAGTTCTTGTTTCATGAAAGTTGTTCATGAGAGTTTAGTAAGCATGCTAGGCTTTGTTGTTTCAATTTTTCCATGAGTTTGTAAGAATCTCATGAGAAAAGTTAGGGTTTTGAGTTGGTTAGGTATTGATCAATTACATGAGGTTATGTTGTAAGGTTTTGAAAAGAAAAGTTGTCTTTGAACCTTTGAGCAAAAGGGAAATGCGTTGTATGGTTTTGTTTTAGAAAAATCCGATGAAAAATATTTTGTGGTTTATGAAAATTTTTCTAAGTGTTTTTGGGTAGTATTTTGGGGTCAAAGTGGTTTAAAACTATTGTGACCTGTGGTGTTACTTTTTACCTTGAAAACATGTTTGAAAATGATTACCGGACGGTTAAGGCCCGTAATAAAACTTGTGCTTGGATTTGGTTTTGATTTTGGAAATGAAAATCAAATAACTTGCACTCGAAGCAACCAACAAACTTTCGGAAAATGAATTGCTTGCTTATGAAAATGGTTTGCTTTTGTGCCTTGAAAAAGTGTTGGGAACTAATAGAATTAAACTAGGCTTGGGTGGAAAAAGGTGGTGTGAGTTGCTGTCTTTTGCTGTCATGACAGTTGAAACTCGCTGGGCGAGTGGTTACTCGCCAGGGCGAGTGTCACAGGTCATGACAACACGCCAGGGCGAGCTCCAGAGCGAGTAAGACCAGTACTCTCTGCCTCCACTCGAAAAGATTGTGGCACCGATGACACAACTTACGCGAAAAGATCAACCTTTTGCTTGGACAGAGAAGTGTGAGTTGAGTTTTCAGTTGTTGAAAGAACGGTTGACGACTTCACCAGTTTTGATGTTACCACAGTCGGAGGAACCGTATGAGGTTTATTGTGATGCGTCTCATCAAGGGTTGGGTTGTGTATTGATGCAACACAAGAGAGCAGTGGCTTATGCGTCAAGGCAACTGAAAGTGCATGAAAAGAATTATCCTACGCACGATTTAGAGCTTGCGGCCGTTGTGTTCGCATTGAAGATTTGGAGACATCATCTTTATGGTTGCACTTTTGTCGTGTTTAGTGACCATAAGAGTCTTAAGTATCTGTTCGATCAGAAAGAGCTTAATATGAGGCAGAGGAGATGGATGGAAACTTTGAAAGATTTTGATTTCACGTTAGAATACCATCCTGGAAAGGCTAATGTGGTAGCCGATGCTTTGAGTAGGAAGAGTGTGTCGGTTTGTTCGGCACAAATGGCTAGTCAACAAGAGTTGTTGAGAGAGTTTCGTGATTTGCACCTTGAGGTAGAGTTTGCTTTGGGGAATATGAGACTGGGTATGATTACCATCTCAAGCGGTTTGTTGGAGGACATTGCAAATTGTCAAGATGACAAGTTTCTCGTGGAGAAAAGAGCTTTGATTGTTCGAGGAACCAACCGAGATTTCAAGGTGGGATCGGACAATATCTTGAGGTGTCAAGGGAGAGTGTGTGTACCCGAAGCTATGGACTTGAGAAACATCATTCTAGGGGAGGCACACAAGAGTAAACTTAGTATACATCTCGGAGCGACAAAGATGTATCAAGACCTGAGGCATGATTTCTGGTGGCCAGGTATGAAGAAGGATGTGGCTGAGTATGTGGCGTCGTGTCTGACTTGTCAGAAGGCGAAGATTGAGCATCAGAGACCAGCAGGGATGCTGCAGTCGTTAGATATCCCCGAGTGGAAGTGGGATAGCATTTCTATGGATTTCATCACTGGGCTACCTAAGACCAGGAGGAAGCATGATTCCATTTGGGTGATAGTGGATCGTTTGACTAAGTCCGCTCATTTTCTACCGGTAAGGACTACGGATACAGCGGCAAAATTGACCGATGTTTACATTGCTGAGATTGTGAGGTTACATGGGATTCCGTCAAGTATAGTGTCGGATCGAGATCCAAAGTTTACTTCACACTTTTGGAAGACTTTGCATGAGGCGTTGGGGACGAAGCTGAGATTGAGTTCCGCCTATCATCCTCAGACAGATGGGCAGACCGAGAGAACAAATCAATCTTTGGAAGATTTGTTGAGAGCTTGTGTTTTGGATGATCGTGGAAGTTGGGATGATGTTTTACCTTTGTTAGAATTCACATACAACAACAGTTTCCACGCGAGTATTGGGATGGCACCATATGAGGCTTTGTATGGGAGGAGATGTCAGACTCCTTTGTGTTGGTACCAAGATGGGGAGAGTATGATAGTAGGACCGGAAATGGTACAACAGACGACGGACAAGGTCCGAAAGATAAGGGCAATGATGAAGGTTGCTCAAGATCGCCAGAAGAGTTATGCGGATAGGCGACGGAGGCCTCTAGAGTTTGAAGAGGGAGATCATGTATTTCTCCGAGTTACACCAACTACTGGCGTTGGAAGGGCTTTGAAAGCAAAGAAGTTGACTCCGAAGTTTATAGGGCCTTATCAGATTTTGGAACGGATTGGGAAGGTAGCATACCGGATCGCGTTGCCACCGGTACTATCTTTGATTCATGACGTGTTCCATGTGTCGCAATTGCGGAAATATACACCGGATCCATCACATGTGATCACACCAGATGACATCCAGCTGAGGGATAACTTGTCATTTGAGGTTCCGTCGATCAAGATTGCGGATAGGAAGATGAAACGTTTGAGAACGAAAGAGATACCTTTGGTGAAGGTAATATGGAACGAAGCTACAGGAGATACCACCTGGGAGCTCGAGAGTAAGATGAAAGAACTATACCCCAGTTTGTTCGACGATGTCTAAGTTTCGAGGACGAAACTTCTTTTAGGGGGGTAGTATTGTAAGACCCAAGATTTCATTGTATAGTTGGTTTAAGGAATATTAGGGTTTCGATGTGTTCGTGTGATGAAACATCGTGTAATTATTAGCTTTTGCTGTAATTGAGCCTGTTTTGTGCTCGTGCACTGTAATTGTACAGACTTTTGTCTTGTGATCCTGTTGCTTGAATAAGAAGTTATATGTGGTTTTAGTATAACGAGTTTTGGATTATTCTGGTTTTTGGAAAAACGAGTAGGATTTTACCCGCGGATGGAAAATCTTACTGCGTCTGTTTTGAGTGAGGTTTCGGATGGGAGTTTTATATATCTGCACGAGTTAAGATATATTCTGAGAATAATTTTCTAAGGTATGGAAGAAAATTACAGTCGCGGAAAAAGATTCGGCGATAAGTTTTGGAAATGTTAAACGTTAGACGTTCTTTCCGTAAGTTTTACGTTTTTGTGATTTACGTTCGTCGCGTCGCGCGAGAGCTGAGTACGAGACTAGTTATGGATGAGTTGGTGATATCTTGTGATTTCTCATAAAGTAAAGTGATCCAATGGCTAGGGTTTCGTCTTGGCATTTTGTCTTTTGATCCAAAGGCCATGAGTTAGCAAGAGAGCTCTTAATAGTAAGGAGGTTTGGTCACTTGGTGAACTTAGAAACATCACATATTTCACTCCATTCTTTCTCTCTTTCACGTGAGAACTCCTTTACTTTCCAACCTTCACTAAATTTTCCATTCCTCATCATTTCACTCCATTTCAAGCTTGGAAGCTTTGAGGAAAGTCGTAGAGAATCACTTTCTTAAGGTAACCCTCTCTTCTTATCTCCTAGGTTGGTAGATTTTTAGAGTTGTGAGGTTTTTGGGTTTATGTTCTTAAGAGGGTTTGGTGAGAAAGGTTGTTCTTGCTAGTTCTTGTTTCATGAAAGTTGTTCATGAGAGTTTAGTAAGCATGCTAGGCTTTGTTGTTTCAATTTTTCCATGAGTTTGTAAGAATCTCATGAGAAAAGTTAGGGTTTTGAGTTGGTTAGGTATTGATCAATTACATGAGGTTATGTTGTAAGGTTTTGAAAAGAAAAGTTGTCTTTGAACCTTTGAGCAAAAGGGAAATGCGTTGTATGGTTTTGTTTTAGAAAAATCCGATGAAAAATATTTTGTGGTTTATGAAAATTTTTCTAAGTGTTTTTGGGTAGTATTTTGGGGTCAAAGTGGTTTAAAACTATTGTGACCTGTGGTGTTACTTTTTACCTTGAAAACATGTTTGAAAATGATTACCGGACGGTTAAGGCCCGTAATAAAACTTGTGCTTGGATTTGGTTTTGATTTTGGAAATGAAAATCAAATAACTTGCACTCGAAGCAACCAACAAGCTTTCGGAAAATGAATTGCTTGCTTATGAAAATGGTTTGCTTTTGTGCCTTGAAAAAGTGTTGGGAACTAATAGAATCAAACTAGGCTTGGGTGGAAAAAGGTGGTGTGAGTTGCTGTCTTTTGCTGTCATGACAGTTGAAACTCGCTGGGCGAGTGGTTACTCGCCAGGGCGAGTGTCACAGGTCATGACAACACGCCAGGGCGAGCTCCAGAGCGAGTAAGACCAGTACTCTCTGCCTCCACTCGAAAAGATTGTGGCACCGATGACACAACTTACGCGAAAAGATCAATCTTTTGCTTGGACAGAGAAGTGTGAGTTGAGTTTTCAGTTGTTGAAAGAACGGTTGACGACTTCACCAGTTTTGATGTTACCACAGTCGGAGGAACCGTATGAGGTTTATTGTGATGCGTCTCATCAAGGGTTGGGTTGTGTATTGATGCAACACAAGAGAGCAGTGGCTTATGCGTCAAGGCAACTGAAAGTGCATGAAAAGAATTATCCTACGCACGATTTAGAGCTTGCGGCCGTTGTGTTCGCATTGAAGATTTGGAGACATCATCTTTATGGTTGCACTTTTGTCGTGTTTAGTGACCATAAGAGTCTTAAGTATCTGTTCGATCAGAAAGAGCTTAATATGAGGCAGAGGAGATGGATGGAAACTTTGAAAGATTTTGATTTCACGTTAGAATACCATCCTGGAAAGGCTAATGTGGTAGCCGATGCTTTGAGTAGGAAGAGTGTGTCGGTTTGTTCGGCACAAATGGCTAGTCAACAAGAGTTGTTGAGAGAGTTTCGTGATTTGCACCTTGAGGTAGAGTTTGCTTTGGGGAATATGAGACTGGGTATGATTACCATCTCAAGCGGTTTGTTGGAGGACATTGCAAATTGTCAAGATGACAAGTTTCTCGTGGAGAAAAGAGCTTTGATTGTTCGAGGAACCAACCGAGATTTCAAGGTGGGATCGGACAATATCTTGAGGTGTCAAGGGAGAGTGTGTGTACCCGAAGCTATGGACTTGAGAAACATCATTCTAGGGGAGGCACACAAGAGTAAACTTAGTATACATCTCGGAGCGACAAAGATGTATCAAGACCTGAGGCATGATTTCTGGTGGCCAGGTATGAAGAAGGATGTGGCTGAGTATGTGGCGTCGTGTCTGACTTGTCAGAAGGCGAAGATTGAGCATCAGAGACCAGCAGGGATGCTGCAGTCGTTAGATATCCCCGAGTGGAAGTGGGATAGCATTTCTATGGATTTCATCACTGGGCTACCTAAGACCAGGAGGAAGCATGATTCCATTTGGGTGATAGTGGATCGTTTGACTAAGTCCGCTCATTTTCTACCGGTAAGGACTACGGATACAGCGGCAAAATTGACCGATGTTTACATTGCTGAGATTGTGAGGTTACATGGGATTCCGTCAAGTATAGTGTCGGATCGAGATCCAAAGTTTACTTCACACTTTTGGAAGACTTTGCATGAGGCGTTGGGGACGAAGCTGAGATTGAGTTCCGCCTATCATCCTCAGACAGATGGGCAGACCGAGAGAACAAATCAATCTTTGGAAGATTTGTTGAGAGCTTGTGTTTTGGATGATCGTGGAAGTTGGGATGATGTTTTACCTTTGTTAGAATTCACATACAACAACAGTTTCCACGCGAGTATTGGGATGGCACCATATGAGGCTTTGTATGGGAGGAGATGTCAGACTCCTTTGTGTTGGTACCAAGATGGGGAGAGTATGATAGTAGGACCGGAAATGGTACAACAGACGACGGACAAGGTCCGAAAGATAAGGGCAATGATGAAGGTTGCTCAAGATCGCCAGAAGAGTTATGCGGATAGGCGACGGAGGCCTCTAGAGTTTGAAGAGGGAGATCATGTATTTCTCCGAGTTACACCAACTACTGGCGTTGGAAGGGCTTTGAAAGCAAAGAAGTTGACTCCGAAGTTTATAGGGCCTTATCAGATTTTGGAACGGATTGGGAAGGTAGCATACCGGATCGCGTTGCCACCGGTACTATCTTTGATTCATGACGTGTTCCATGTGTCGCAATTGCGGAAATATACACCGGATCCATCACATGTGATCACACCAGATGACATCCAGCTGAGGGATAACTTGTCATTTGAGGTTCCGCCGATCAAGATTGCGGATAGGAAGATGAAACGTTTGAGAACGAAAGAGATACCTTTGGTGAAGGTAATATGGAACGAAGCTACAGGAGATACCACCTGGGAGCTCGAGAGTAAGATGAAAGAACTATACCCCAGTTTGTTCGACGATGTCTAAGTTTCGAGGACGAAACTTCTTTTAGGGGGGTAGTATTGTAAGACCCAAGATTTCATTGTATAGTTGGTTTAAGGAATATTAGGGTTTCGATGTGTTCGTGTGATGAAACATCGTGTAATTATTAGCTTTTGCTGTAATTGAGCCTGTTTTGTGCTCGTGCACTGTAATTGTACAGACTTTTGTCTTGTGATCCTGTTGCTTGAATAAGAAGTTATATGTGGTTTTAGTATAACGAGTTTTGGATTATTCTGGTTTTTGGAAAAACGAGTAGGATTTTACCCGCGGATGGAAAATCTTACTGCGTCTGTTTTGAGTGAGGTTTCGGATGGGAGTTTTATATATCTGCACGAGTTAAGATATATTCTGAGAATAATTTTCTAAGGTATGGAAGAAAATTACAGTCGCGGAAAAAGATTCGGCGATAAGTTTTGGAAATGTTAAACGTTAGACGTTCTTTCCGTAAGTTTTACGTTTTTGTGATTTACGTTCGTCGCGTCGCGCGAGAGCTGAGTACGAGACTAGTTATGGATGAGTTGGTGATATCTTGTGATTTCTCATAAAGTAAAGTGATCCAATGGCTAGGGTTTCGTCTTGGCATTTTGTCTTTTGATCCAAAGGCCATGAGTTAGCAAGAGAGCTCTTAATAGTAAGGAGGTTTGGTCACTTGGTGAACTTAGAAACATCACATATTTCACTCCATTCTTTCTCTCTTTCACGTGAGAACTCCTTTACTTTCCAACCTTCACTAAATTTTCCATTCCTCATCATTTCACTCCATTTCAAGCTTGGAAGCTTTGAGGAAAGTCGTAGAGAATCACTTTCTTAAGGTAACCCTCTCTTCTTATCTCCTAGGTTGGTAGATTTTTAGAGTTGTGAGGTTTTTGGGTTTATGTTCTTAAGAGGGTTTGGTGAGAAAGGTTGTTCTTGCTAGTTCTTGTTTCATGAAAGTTGTTCATGAGAGTTTAGTAAGCATGCTAGGCTTTGTTGTTTCAATTTTTCCATGAGTTTGTAAGAATCTCATGAGAAAAGTTAGGGTTTTGAGTTGGTTAGGTATTGATCAATTACATGAGGTTATGTTGTAAGGTTTTGAAAAGAAAAGTTGTCTTTGAACCTTTGAGCAAAAGGGAAATGCGTTGTATGGTTTTGTTTTAGAAAAATCCGATGAAAAATATTTTGTGGTTTATGAAAATTTTTCTAAGTGTTTTTGGGTAGTATTTTGGGGTCAAAGTGGTTTAAAACTATTGTGACCTGTGGTGTTACTTTTTACCTTGAAAACATGTTTGAAAATGATTACCGGACGGTTAAGGCCCGTAATAAAACTTGTGCTTGGATTTGGTTTTGATTTTGGAAATGAAAATCAAATAACTTGCACTCGAAGCAACCAACAAGCTTTCGGAAAATGAATTGCTTGCTTATGAAAATGGTTTGCTTTTGTGCCTTGAAAAAGTGTTGGGAACTAATAGAATCAAACTAGGCTTGGGTGGAAAAAGGTGGTGTGAGTTGCTGTCTTTTGCTGTCATGACAGTTGAAACTCGCTGGGCGAGTGGTTACTCGCCAGGGCGAGTGTCACAGGTCATGACAACACGCCAGGGCGAGCTCCAGAGCGAGTAAGACCAGTACTCTCTGCCTCCACTCGCTGCCAACTCGCCAGGGCGAGCTCTGGGACCTAAAATTTTGGATTCTGATTTCTAAACTTGGTTTTTAGCTTTCTAATCCCTTTTTATTAATTTATGGAAGTGTCGGGGATTGGAAACGAGTTTTTCGGGTACTCGGAAAGTACGTAACTTATAACGCAAGAAAACGGCCATTTTGCATTTCAAATTATTTAAGACTTTTGACAATTGTTTTGGGTCCTAAAAATAGTACATATAACTCATAGGGGTTGATCAATACGATAGTTTTTGGTATAGTATCCGGAAGAGGGATTTTACCTTAGAAAACCTTTGGTTTTTGGGGTTTTAGAGTTCAATTCATTAAGGATTGATTGGTTATGGTTTTGATGGTATACTTTGCTTGTTTTAGGAAGCAAGTAAGTGTTGCGCGATCGTGTGATAGTTGAGTGCTTGACGAGGTAAGGGCTCCACTTTATTTCTGTCTTTAAAACGGTTACGACATGCTTTGTTTTGCTGTTTATGCATTTGCTGTGTGCTTTGGCATGTTTGTACTTATGTATTCTCGTTGATGAGAAGGTGGTTATAAATATGTGTGCAATTTACATATGATTGAGAAAATGTATGTATGTTGTGATACTTGTACATAGGCTTTAGGCTATGTGATTGTTTGCATGAGCATATATGAATGCGTGCGTCAGATAGGACTACGCGAGGATTTTGTCTTGTGTGACTATCCTGTATATGCCGAAGAGAATATATGCCATGCATTTCATAGTTGCGTGCCTAGGTGTATGTCTATGTGACTTTGCCTACGTACCGGGCGTTTGACTGTGTGGCTTCGCCAAATCCTCCTGGATTTATATTGAGTTGGTGTATGTCTGTGTGACTTCGCCTGGTGTTTGTCTGTGTGACTTCGCCTGCCTTGTGTGGCATTTTTAGTGCGGGTACGTATATTTCTGTGTGGCTTTGCCTACCCCACGACTCTTCGAGGAGAGGTTAATTTTCCGGAAAATCATGCATGTGACGAACCAGTGACGGTCGTCACACCCATTGTAGAAGTCTGCATTAGGATTGGTGTTTTATTTATATATACCCGTTGGTGGGAACTACTTTTGAGTTTAAGAGCTTTCTCTTGTGTATGTGGAAATTTGCTATGTGTACATCTTTCGCACCGATTATATATATACATACTTGTATTTTGTGGTGACCCTTTCTTTCATTTGCGGGCTCATCCCACCCAGATGATGGGTTAGGTCGTGGTGACGACGGTGGCTGTTCCAGGCCCCAGTGAGCGGTTGGAGCTGTAGCCTAGAATAGTTAGACTATGCGCCGGTGTGTTTTGTGCACCGTGCTTTTTGGTTAGCATAGGATTTCTAACTTGTTTTGATACTCAGACTTGAATTGTAATTATTCAGGAGTACACTTTGCTTGTCGAAGCACCTTTTTGTAATGAGTTCTTTGTATATTTGAATGCCGGTTCATTTAAAATCTTTTATGCGCACTCTGAGTGTTAGTTGAAAAAAAAAAAAAAAAATAATGCCCTTTTTGGCTTATGAAAAACGGGGTGTTAGACAACTCAAACCACTTAACTTTGGTCGGGTCCGATAACGTATTTGGCTAAAATTAATCCAAGAACAATATTATAAAGAAATAAGATGATTATATAAAAAAATACGAACATAACAATATTATCTATTGAGCAATTAGTTTAAGCCTATGAAGTTTGGATACGTGACACGATACTGATACGATACAATACTGATACGGCGATACGGGAAATTTTTTAAAATTCCCGATACGATACGGTCGCGATACGTTGTTTAAAAATAAATTTAAAATTAAATATACAAATACAAAATATAATAACATAACAAAAATCGAGAAAGATAATAAACTTTAAGCACTAATATAATAAAAATAAAATTATGTTGGTAAAAAAATATACGTATATAATAAAATTAAGGGTTAAACGATTTTTTAATCCTACTAAATATATCAAATTTCATATTTAGTCCATTAAAGTTTCCTTCAAATTTTAGTCCTCTAATTTCTTTTCAAATTTAATCCTTACTTTTTTTCAAAAGTTCATGTATATTCTAAATGATTTTTTTCGAAAGAAATAATTATTAAAACCTTCAAATATTATTATTTTAATTATTTAACTATTTTTTTTGTCAAACAATCTAGTGGCTAAAAAATTTCATCATTAAGATGGGTAAGTGAAATGGTAAGGATTCAAATCTTGACCCCTAATGTATCTGTTAACTAAGTTAAACTGACAAGACACTATTAAATTCTATTTAATTATCTCTTAAGAGGTTCACTTTTGTGTGTCTGGTTGTGGCGGTATCGAATCGGCTCAACACTTATTTCTCTCTTGCAGTATTTTTGGTTCCCTGTGGGCACTAGTTCGATCTTAGATTGGTTTTCCGCGGTTGACACTCGCACTTTACCCGACCATCTTGTCTAGTTCACTTTCTTAGTTGTGGGTTTTTGAGCTCGTCGGTCTTTTTTTGCAGCTTATTTGGCTTGCCTGCGTTTGGGCCGTGCGAAATGAATGTAACCGTCGTTTGTTTCACAACGCAGCAATCCATGTGCCTCAAATGCAAGACAAAATCAAGATATTATCTTTTAGGTGGCTGAAGACGGCGAATAATACTCTTACTTTGAATTATCATAGTTGTTGGTCGAACACATTGTTTTGTTTGGGTATTGACTAATGTTTTTTATATCTTGATGTTTCTTTTATTTTGATATCTTTGTAACACTATTGCATGTCATCTTGGCACACCTTGTGCTGATGCGATTATCTTTTTCTTTATTTATATAATATTCCATTTTGGCTTGTTAAAAAAAATAATTCTATTTGATAAATATAAAAAACTAAAATACAGGACATATATTTTTCACTGATACATAAAAAATTCATTAAAAAATATTAAGTCTACATATGACTTGATTTAAAAGTAGGGACTAAAAGTATTAATTGAAATTTTTAAAGGGGCCAAAAGTCTAAGAAAAAGTTTAGAGGACTAAAAATAGAACTTGGAATATTTATAGGGACCATGAACATATTTATCCCTATAATTTATAATAAAAATATGGAAAATGTTATACAGTGCTCCTGGAGCATTGGTTAAATATATTAAAATAAAAATTTTATCTAAAAATGCGTGTATTCAATACCTCAAAAATATAAAATATTATCTTTTTAATATTAATTTTTTTTTTTATTTTTTTTTTAGTATGCTTAACAAGTGTACCAAAATCACCGTTTAGCATGACCTAAAAATATACATGAATAAAGACTTAAAAAAAACAAATTTATGTTCTAAAAACATAGTATGAAGTATCCCTCATGGATTGAACCGTGGTCCTTTTAAAAGTTAATGTTAAAAACTGCCACTACACCACTTTGCATTGTATGGTAAATAAATGTCGCTAATATTAAATATTCACACTTTCATTAATAAACTTCACCCATGTAGTTGTCTTCAACCTTCAGTCGGACGATTCTGACCCGGTTACCACATGCGATTCTGCCTATTTAAAGCATTAAATAAAATCATAAAAAGTTTAGAAAACACATTTACAAATGATTTTCCATATTAGTTTGGATTGAAAACTTAAAATCTAACACCTCAATCTAAATTTAGAATCTCTCTTTTTTGTTGTGTATGGAACTATCCCAACATTCATTTAGAATTCTTTTCTTGAATCAATTAATGGGTTAATTTGGGTAAATAATTTTTGTATGCATTTAGAGCTTAAAACAGCACAAAGCTCATGTGAGAGAAGAAGATGCTTTTCTTTTTTTACGCTGAGAAGAAACGTATGGCTGAATGGAACATACTGTAACTCTTCTTTCTCTTATTTGAATTGAACAAATCAATCATTAATGCAAATGTGGCTGAATTGCAATTACATGAAATAAATGACTAAAATTAAAAACTACACATCTTTTAACAAAAATAAAAACTGATATAAACTTAGACCATTCAGATTCTTACAATACAACTAGGATGGGTCACTGAGCCCATTTTCTCTTGATGGGTAGATAAGAATTTGCCTATCAACAAACGTGAAATATGTTTGGATGATTGTGTCTCATCAAATGCTAGTGCAATAATACTTGATGAAGGCGGCACTTGCCTTCAAGTTTAAAACTGATTGACCGTATGTATGAGAAAATAGTTTAATCGTTACTTATATTTTTAAAGTTCTAATTATTAGATTAATAAATAGTGCATAGCTAGTATCCAGATTCCGAATTAAAATATAGATGAATTGAAATCGATTTAGTTCTTTTGTGCTTGGTGGTGCAAATAAATAAGAGGTTTAAAATGTAAATTACACAGAAACATATTTTAAGAAGTGCAATTTTTTAAGTTAAAGGAATTCAATTGAACTCTCACTATACTTTAACTTTAGATCATTTAAAAAGATTATATAGAAAAGAACGGTTATTTGGACAATAAAATGATCGAGTTAAAAATGAAATAAAAGGTTAGACTATATATATATATATATATATGATTAATCGTAAATTACAAAAATAAATCACTGTCCTTTGTAAATATTGGTATGGTTTCCAAAAAAAGAAAGCATTGACATGTTATTTTAGTCAATCATTCAATGACAATAACAGATGTAAGGTAACAATGATTTTCTTTTCTTTTACCCAACTCTAGCAAACAAATACTAGTATTATAACGAGATTTTGTCAGTGTATTTCAGTTTAACAAAACTATTTGTGGCAATTTTTTACTAACAACTTAGTAACATTTATGTGTCAAATAAACAAAGACCAAAAAGTTGTAAAAAAATAAAAAGAAAGACCAAAAAAGGAAAGTCCTTTGAAGTCACAATGTGAAACCGCGTATAGTGACTAAAACAGAAGTCTATCTCCAGCTGGTCACTGGAAAGGAATAGTTCCAAGTTCGATTTTTATTTTTATTTATTTTCAATACTGTTTATTTTATTTTATTTTAGCTTAAATATAATATGCTCCCCTCTAATATACTGTAGCAGTTAATTGTAAAATCGTATTTTTTCTGTCAAAAAAGTAAAATCGTTTTCTTTAATAAGCCAACCGGTTATATTAAAAAAAGCACAAGATATGCCTGGTTTAAAAAAATTAGAGCAAATGCTACACACACTTCAAGCACCTCAATCAACAAAGGATACATTTGAATTAACTAATTTTTAAGTTTATGCAAATAATTTATGTAATATAAATTAGATTTTATACTATTATACAAGTTAATATTAGTGAAAATTATATTTTTATAAGCTATTTTATCATAAATTATTTGGACAAATTTATAATAATATATAAAAATTGTATAAGCTGTTTGCATAAGCTAAAAAATAAGCTAATCCAAACAGGCCCAAAATACCTATAGTAAAATTGAATTATTGTCTGTTTGAAATAATTTATTTTTATAGCTTATGCAAATAAATAAATTAACTTATTTTTTTAACATAATACTTTTTTAATAATAGTATGTTATGTCTCCGTGAACGTAACTCAATTGGTATGAATATTATATTATATACTCCATCCGATCATATTTGGTACTCAAATCCAATTCAATCCAAATAAAAATCGCAAACCGATTCAAAAAAACTAAAAACCGCAAAAGAGCCAAATATTTTTGGATGTGTTTGGATGTCCCTTTTGTGAAAACCGCTGGATTGGATCAGATTTCAGATTGATTTTTTAAAATCGATCTAAACCGAATTAAACCGCATGTATATATTTTAATATTTATTTATCTTTTTATTAGTATGAATATATATTGCATTTTAGTCTATTTTTTATTTTTTGACATGTTTTAAATATAATTGACAATTATCATTTCAAAATATTAATCATTACTATATTATATGTTATATTTTACCTCAAACTTAATATTTATTTCGTTAAAAAAGCCAAACCAATTATTTTATACTTTTTTTGTAATATTAATATTTAATAAAAAATTATAATTTATAATTTGGATATTAAAAAATCGATCCAAATTAAACCGCATAAAATTGGATCGGATTTTTTTTATTTGTCATCCAAAACCGAACCAAACCGAAAATAAATTTATTTTTGGATCGGATGAGTTTTTGCATCAAAACCGATCCAAACCGAACCACAAGCACCCCTACATATTTATAGGCAAAAAAAGTTACTTACGCAGTGTTTAAGAAATTTTGTTAAGTTCGGTAAAAAAAAATTGAAATTTAGTTAAGTGTAATTAATTTTCTTGGTTTAATATAAAACATGAATAAATTTACTAGAAATAAGTCTTATTTTTCTTGAAAATCACATCCACCTTTTGAAAAGTAAAAGTATATTAGGAATAAAAGTATTAATTAATTTCAAAGTAGTTAACTTTTGCTTACTAATGACCAAAATTTAAAATGTTTTTTTGCTTATAAATGTGACGGAGGAAGCATGCAGTACGAGAGTTCAAACCCGACATTGCATTTATTCACTTTAAGAATGAAAATTATAGCTACCATGATAGTTAACAAAATAAAGAATAGTATATTTCTAAAAAAAAATCATTTAAAACATGATATACTGACTTTGGAAAAAAAATCAAAGATTAAAATTGAAAACCAAACATTTAAAGGGACCAAATTTCAAAGAAAAATTTTAGAGAACTAAAAATAGAATTTGGTATACTTAAAAGAATTAAAAATATATTTAACATTTTATCTTTCTTTTAATTAGACAACTCTTAATTCTACTTAAATATAATTATTTTACTTTATTAACTTAAATTTATAAAATAAATTAACCCAAAATCAATTTTACACATCTCTCAATCAAAACATACATTTAGAAATTCAATCAAAATAGAGAGAATGGATCCTCTCAATTTCTTTTCTCTCAGTTTTTCTCAATTTTTATATCTCAACCATTAACTAACTTTTTCCTTTTTTTTCAAATTCCAAATCTATCCCTCATTTATAATATTAATGGTTTAAGATTTCATATTATTCCCTCAATTATTTTTTATAATTGAGAGGATCCTCTCTCCAAAATAGAAGGATGAAAAGTGGATTCAAGTTTTTTGTTTGGTTTCTTGGCTTTATGATCCTTTGACCTTTGACTTGGTAGGTACAGGATAACACTCTTTCTTTATAAAAATGTTGAACTTTGAAAGAAAAATAAAATAAAATAACACTTTTGCAGCACAAGAACAAAAACAGTAAGTTTGAATGAAACTACACATAATAACAACAAAACAACAAAAGACATCTCTTTTGATTAAATAGCTAAAAGAAAGAAAGAGAAAGAGATGATATTGAATACTCTTTAGCTTCAACACATGAAGATACCACCAAGCCCCAACCAAAGAAAGAGAAACAATGGAACTGTCACAAAAAAACACAATCCTAAGAATGATCATAGTGCTATCACATATGTCAAGTCTGTTGTCAAAAGCCTTTTTGCATTGATTTTATCTGGGAAAACAAAAACAACCTCAGAAACTGTTGAAAATAATAAAGTCAGAGGAGTATCATGTAAGTATGATAAATAATTAACATATGTTTTATTTTCTTTTATTTAATTATTACTATGTTTTTTTTTTTAATGGTCAACCCTTTATTTATACTTGTGTTGAGATTATGAAAAATGAAAACTTTTGTAAAATTAAGATTTATTGGAATTTGCAGCTTCAACAACAGATGTATCATCTGATGGTTCTAAGGGTTCATCAAAATGGAAACCTTCTCAATCTTCAGCATCATCTAGCACTTCAAATAGTTTGATTGGAATGGGAAATTTCTCATTTGAGGAACTTTATAAGGCAACAGGAAAATTCTCCCAAGATAATATTATTGGGGAAGGGGCTTTTGGAATTGTATATAAGGGAAAGCTTTATGATGGAACCCTTGTTGCTGTAAAGTGTGCTAGGAAGGTATGACATAAAAAAGATCACTTTTTTATAATTTCCAATATGTAGAAATTGAAATTTGTGTGTTTGGTTCTGCGGTGATAAAAATTGATTTTGAATAAGTTTGTGTTTGGATACATGTTAGTACATTCAATTTTGTCGTGTCCACGGACATTTTAACTGTGAATATATGGAAGCTACTAGTTGGAGAGTTTGTGGGATGTGCGGTGGTATTGTGATTGTGCAGTTTCCAAACACACGCTAAATTGATTCTGACTAGAACTAAGTTGAATGTAAAATGATTTATGATTGCATACATTCGTGTAAAAGTGAATTGAACAATAAATTAAAGGGTAAAAATCTTTTGTAGAGACAAAAACTCTAATTTTTAGGTTCAACTTAGCGCTTGTTTGGTAATGTGTCAGGAAACTTGTCTCGCTTATCAATGACTTTTGAACGTGACAACAAATACATGCTTATAATCAATTCTGGAGGCAAAATCCATTCTACGTGAGAATTAGAAAACTCAAAATGTCAAAGTTAATTCTACACTTCTAGAGTTAATTTTGCATCTTCCACAAGTGGAAGCGAACATACACGAAAAGAATCAGAATAATCATATGTGACTATCTTAGTTTTTTTTTGTTGGTTTTTTGTGAATGAGTTTCTGATATAGCAGTTTTTATTGACAGGATGTACAAAAGAAGCACTTGGCTGAGTTCAAGAATGAAATAAACACATTGTCAAAAATTGAGCATCTGAATCTTGTGAGATGGTATGGATATTTGGAGCATGGAGATGACAAAATTATTGTTATTGAATACGTAAATAATGGAACTCTTCGGGAACATCTAGATGGTAAGTCTAAGAACTGGCGTACTGAAATACTATTCATTAGCTTTATAATCAATTTCTAAGACCATAATGAATGCAGGTGTGAGGGGAAATGTACTAGAAGTTGGCGAGCGTCTAGACATAGCAATTGATATAGCTCATGCAATTACATACCTTCATATGTACACAGGTTTGTAGTTTGGCCAATTGTGTCTACGTCTCTGACTACAGTACCTTTCTATTATTCAAGCATAAGATTATGACTATGGTGTATTTTACAAGCTCACTTATGAGCCGTTACCACTTAGTTGTAAACTACGAACCATACTCAACAACATAAGTGTTTAACTAAGCTGTTTATGTGTAAACACATAAGCCATAATAGTCTTGTTATTGATGTTGTTAATCTTGTTGTTTTGATTGACAGATAATCCAATTATTCACAGAGACATAAAAGCATCAAATATCTTAATAACAGACAGTCTAAGAGCCAAAGTGTCAGACTTTGGTTTCGCTAGGTTAGCTCCAGATGACCCAAATGCAACTCATATTTCAACTCAAGTTAAAGGAACAGCTGGTTACTTGGATCCTGATTACATGAGAACACACCAACTCACCGTAAAGAGCGATGTTTATTCATTTGGTGTGTTACTTGTTGAAATTATGACAGGAAGACATCCAGTTGAACCACAGAAACCACTCAGCGAGAGAGTTACAATTAAATGGGTAAGTATATAATATACATGTCAAATTAATCACATATAGTGTTTATACATCAGTGTAGAATTAGCTGTGATTGGTTCGGTTATATACAACAACAACAACCAAACCTTATCCCACTAAGTATTGTCGGTTACATGGATCAGACGACACCATAATGTTCTATCATATACCGTATCTCTAGACATTTCTTATAGTTTTTCTAGCTTTGTTGATTTGACTACCCTCCATCTGATCTACTTTCCTTACTACAGAATCCACAAGTCTTCTCTCGACATACCCAAACCACCTAATAAGCTTAGTTTTCACCATCTTTTCTACTATTGGTGCTACTCTACTCT
Organism: Trifolium repens; assembly: GCA_030408175.1. Lineage (NCBI taxonomy): Eukaryota > Viridiplantae > Streptophyta > Magnoliopsida > Fabales > Fabaceae > Trifolium > Trifolium repens. The sequence continues at coordinate 7,436,551 of CP125841.1, forward strand.
CTCTCTCTCTCTATTGCTCTCATTTCTAATCATATCCCATCTAGTCTTACCGCACATTCTACTCAACATCTCATTTATAACTAAGGCAAAATTTAGAAAAGATAAAGGGAATTTTGTGCAACATGCAAGTTATGCCTAAGCATGCTATATCTGATAAAGTATCAAAATTGGCCATGAAAAAGCATATTATGGACATAAATATGAGGATAAGATTAGTATATATAATATTGAGTTTGGAAAACAAGGAAATGCAGGGAATGTATTCAATGACTTTTTACTAAATTTCCAACAAATTGAAAGAGTCATAGGACATGAACCTTGATAATTTTTTAACTAAAAGTTAGTTATGTTGGCCAAAAGGAGCTCAAAATGACAGCATAAGCTCTCTAATGAATCCTATTTCTCTAATTTTTCGACTCATAGTATTCAATGAGTTCTTACAAAACACAATATTGTCACTTTGTTTTTCAGTCTTTACCCTCCGATTCGGTTCCTAGGGAAAACGGGTCATGGTAATTCAGAGCTCAACCCGAAGATAAAATAGCCCGATTAAAGATTATTCCAGTTTGAGAACAAACTTAGCTACTTCTAGTCAATTTGTCTTTACCTGAAACAGATTAACTACATGAATTCAATCAATTGGTTATCCACCTGGTTTTCTGAACAAGCAGTAAATTAGAAGCATTGCAACAATCTTTGCTAAATGAGATCAGCCTGTCTCATGTTTCTGCTAAGCTATGATTTATGTTATTTTCACAAATTAAACAAGACATGCAAATAATACTAAACAACTGTGTTTTTCAAACACATAAAAATTGTATATTTATACAGTGTCTTGTGTCAGTATCTGTGTTTGAAAAACATTTCCAAATACTAAATGCAAACAAATAGAATGCCGTTTACATTGTATCTTATGATGCGATGTTCAATTGATCATGAATCATTGATTTGATTAGACTGACATAATTTGCATGTAAACATGCAGGCAATGCAGTTACTGAAACAAGGAGAAGCTGTGATTGCAATGGATCCAAGGCTTAGGAGAAATTCAACCTCAAACAAAGCTGTACAAAAGGTTCTCAAGCTTGCTTTCCAATGCCTTGCACCTGTGAGACGATTGCGGCCATCCATGAAGGATTGTCAAGAGGCTCTATGGGAAATCCGCAAAGAGTTTAGAGACAAAGTCTCTTCTCGTCCTCCACCCATTGGTCCTCACCATTCAGCAGATTTTCAACAGAAAGATTCTAGAAAGAAAAGACACAAGACATTTGGTATTGAAGATGATAAGAAAATTAAATTTGTATCAGCATAGTTAAATTCATTTCTGAAATTTGTTCATTGATTTTTGAGTATATGATATAGTTAATGGCTTGTTTGTATCATGTTCCATTTTGAAACTCTCAAGATTTATTTTTACCTCAGAACACTATGTTATCTTGTTTTTTCTGTTTATAGACGAAGTGACAATTACTACCGAAATTCACACACATTGTGAGTGCTAAGTTTAACTCGAGTAAAGACATTCAACTTAACGATATCGATATTACCGATCGAGATAGAATATAATATAACACTTCTATTTTTATGCTAAAAAGAACATGTCATTGTGATTGTGACACATGAATGAATATGAAAAGAGCGTAGCTTACACCGACGCTAATATCCTTGTCCGTGAGGTCCACCTTCTCACCGTTCGTTCATTAACCTTTCTCCCTTTGGTGCTACTGATTCAAATAGAAGGAACCACGTGTACACTTTCTCACCGTTCTAAAACTATCTTCTATTTCTACATACATTGTATTTTTTGTCCTCCAAATTTTGCAATCTCAATGCTAAATCAAATCCAACTCTTTCATTTCATGTGATCCTTCCTCCCTTTACGCTCACTTCTCTCTTTTCTCAACTTCAATCATATTTTTGTCAATAGTATATACAAATGGCTAGCCTCACACATTGGATTCAAGTCATTCAACCCATTTCTTTGCAAATCAACATTATTGGTCATTACAATTAAGCATAATACACTCATTTTTTTAAGTAGTCTTTTAACTACAAATTTCACTATTAAAGTGATTAAGTTGGACATTCAAGCTTCAAACTTTGATCATACATATATAATACAATGTTACTATCAACTGAGTTAAGATCATCGAATGTGCAATCATTATTTTATTAAATACTTAATAGTAAGTTGATATAATATCTAAAGTCGTAACACTATATCAACTGATGTAATTTTGGATTCACAATATGGTATTGTGATCAACATCGTCATTTTTCACTTTTTTGAGATCCGGTCATATTTTTAAATATAGTTATTAATAAAAGAAAAAGTGCAAAAAATTTTAAAAAAATTTATAAATTAAAATTACAAATCACAAATAAAATAAATAGCACTAAAAAAATTAATTATTGGAACTTCTGTATTTTAATTAAAAGTATTTTTTTTACTTCAATAAAAGAATATTGATCATTGAAGAAAAAGGAAACAATCCTACAATTTCTGAAGAATTAAATCAAATATTTGTTATTATACTGTATTTCCTAAAAAAATCCCATATTGTGAGATATTTTCTCCTTTTCTTTTCACATACTCCAAATTTCTTTCTTATTGTTTTCCTCTCTTTCTGTGTCCACTTCATGTGTCTCAGTCTCACTTGAGGTATCATCTAGCATCATATCTTCTGATACTCTTTCGTGGCCTAGCAATACCATTCCTTCAAATATCTTCACGTATGCTTCCAAACCCAGATTCTCTTTTTCCTTATTAATCTCTTTCTTTCTTTCCCATTTCTTCAATTATTCAACTTCATCTTTGAACTGGTACTTTTTCTCACTTGGGTTGCTTTTTGTTCATCATCATTTTCATTTATATTATATAAAGTTTCTATTTTTGTGATAATTCCATTAACGGGCTAGTGTAAATTTTTGTTTGCTGATTATGAATTATACTGATAAAGTTTCTATTTTTTTTATGATTTGATTAATGGGTAATTTTTTTGCTTTTGGTTCATGATCATTTTGATTTATACTATAGAAAGTTTCTATTTTTGTGATAATTTGATTAATGGCCTAGTGTAATTTTTTGTTTGGTGATAGGAGAAAGACAAGGATTTGAAAAAAATGGGTTCCAAAGTAGAGACTAATGGTGCTGCTACTGGTTCTTTAGTTTCTGCTAAGGTTCCAGCGGTTGCAAATCCATTGGCTGAAAAACCTGATGAAATTGCTTCTAATATCAGTTACCATGCTCAATATAGTCCCCATTTTTCCCCTTTCAAGTTTGAGCTGGAACAAGCTTACTATGCAACTGCTGAGAGTGTTCGTGATCGTCTCGTTCAGGTATATGATGATGATACATTTGCTTGGAATTGGGATCTATATGTTTGTCGTTTAGTTTTTGAATAATCATTTTTGTGAGTCAGTGGTATTTCATTCATATTCATTTAGAAGTACACTCTTCCTGTTGGAATATGCTAATAAACCGTCAATTTAGTCCCTAAAACTATCACTCTATCTCCAATTTAGTCTCTAAAGTATATATAAAATCAATCCTAAAGTATATGGAATCTACCAATTTAGTCCCTAAAGTGTATGTAAATCTGTAAATTTAGTCCCTAATAGCACGTGCTTAATGGAAGGATTTTATACCACTACTTATTATATCGATATACTTTAGGGACTAAATTGATGGTTTATTAAGTAATATTTATTCACATTCATAGTATTTGTTATAGATATATTGGTGATTGGTGATGTTTCTAACTTAATAACAATTGAATCAAGTTCCATTAAAATAAGCTTTTTGTGTGTGTCAGAAAGTGGTAGGACAAGAAAACAAAATGATCATACCAACAATTTGACTGTTTCGGTGTAGTGTGTATGTCTGTGTGAAGCAGTGAACTTTTTTACTTCTCCATGTGACAGTTCAAGTCAGTAACTTGAATTAAACTGAACTTCAGTTACACTAACTTGGATTTGTGGAAGTTGTGGTTCATTCTTATTTTTTATTTTAGTTGAGATTTAAACTACTTCAACTAAGGGTAATTCAATTGTTGTACATAAATTAAATAAAATGTTTGTTCAAATTTTGTATACGGAGTATTTTTTCCTCATTTTTGATTTAAATCCTAGGTTAGTATGCTTATATTGTTTTGTTTTGAAAGGTCAAAGGACTAATACTGTTATTTTACATTGATGATTATTTCAGCAATGGAATGAAACATACTTACATTTTCACAAAGTTGATCCCAAGCAAACTTACTACTTATCAATGGAGTTCCTTCAAGGTCGAGCTTTGACAAATGCTATTGGAAATCTCAAAATCCAAGATGCATATGCTGATGCTTTGCGCAAATTCGGACTTCAACTTGAAGAAATAACAGAGCAGGTAATACAAAATTGCAACCTTTATGTGAAATATATTATTCTCTGCAGTATTTATCATCAAATTGTCCCAATCCATGTAAAGTAATTTGGATTATTCAAATGATTATTATTACTCACATTTAATGACCAAGGAATAGTTGCCACAAATTCAATTTTTAATGCTCAAAATGAAAGCTTTTTGTACAAATATATATTACTTAATATCTATGATTTTGATATCTAGCGTATGAAAGACAATTGATGAACCCTTCAACATGAATCTTTGCAGGAGAAGGATGCAGCACTAGGAAATGGTGGTCTTGGTAGGCTTGCTTCTTGCTTTCTGGATTCCATGGCAACCCTCAATTTGCCTGCTTGGGGGTATGGTTTGAGGTATAGGTATGGACTATTTAAGCAGATAATCGCAAAAGAAGGTCAGGATGAAGTTGCAGAAGACTGGCTTGAGGTTTGATTTATATTCCTTCTTTTGAATCCATGAAACTATATCACATATTTACGGGATACTGATTCTTAAAATCAAATGAAAATCAAACAGAAATTTAGCCCCTGGGAAATTGTGAGGCATGACATTTTGTACCCTATTAGATTCTTTGGCCAGGTCGAAGTTAATCCTAATGGAAGGTAAACTGAGTTAACCGATTAGATTTTTTAACCTATGATAGTAAAAGCCAGCAATATAAAAGTAATTAACTGTTTTGTGTTTATGCCAGCCGAAAATGGGTTGGTGGAGAAGTTATGCAAGCACTAGCTTATGATGTACCGATTCCTGGATACCAGACCAAGAACACCATCAGTCTTCGTCTCTGGGAAGCTAAAGCGCGTGCTGATGATTTTGATTTATTTTTATTCAATGATGGACAACTTGAATCTGCTTCAGTGCTTCACTCACGAGCTCAACAGGTTAATATCGGTGAATATTGAATACTATTCTGGAATTATTACGATATTTTCAAAGAATCTGTTATTATAGTTATAAAAATGAAATAAATACAAAGATAAGCATGCATTTGCATTTTAAAGATTTCAGAACAAGTCCTTTTGAATTATGTTGTCTCCTAAACCCTGATTATCACCTCTCGCTGTAAAGAATAATAAAAAATAAGGTTCCATGAGGCAGTTTCATATTATGAAATTTGTTTTGTAGATTTGTTCGGTTTTGTATCCTGGAGATGCCACAGAAGGTGGAAAACTTTTACGGTTGAAGCAGCAGTACTTTCTCTGCAGTGCATCATTGCAAGTAAGTTAAATTCATCTGATAAATTTCGTTTCCATTAAGTGGTCTCTACGTAACAAAGAATGTATTCTGGTGCAATGGCGTGGATATTTTCAATCAGATAATCAATTAGGGCCAAAGTTATATAATTTAATGTTACCAAATACCAAAAGGGAAGATAGTTACATCTTTTGTTTGAGGGACTATTCTTACTGTTGTCCTCTCATGTTGAACAAATTACAGGACATTATTTCCCGGTTCAAGGAGAGGAGGCAAGGACCTTGGAACTGGTCTGAGTTCCCGACAAAGGTTGCTGTACAACTGAATGATACTCACCCAACCCTTTCAATACCAGAGTTGATGCGATTACTTATGGATGAAGAAGGGCTTGGATGGGATGAAGCATGGGAGGTGACATCAAAGTCAGTAAATTGTAGAACTTGTTGCGTTGTGTAGAATAGTTGTTTTCCTTTTTCTGTCATTTTTTTTGCAGTGCGTTAGTATTCTTACTTCTAAAATGTGATGCTACATCTTAAACAGGACAATTGCATACACTAATCACACCGTCCTCCCTGAAGCTCTGGAGAAATGGTCTCAACCTGTAATGTGGAAACTGCTTCCTCGCCACATGGAAATCATAGAAGAAATTGACAAAAGAGTAGGTTGCTTATTTCGTTGTTTTTATTCAATAAACTCTGCGAAAGGTGTAATGACATATTTGATGCGTAAATCATACAATGCTTGCAGTTCACTACAATGATAACTAAAACACGATTGGACCTTGAGAGTGAACTTTCCAACATCCGCATCTTGGACAATAATCCACAGAAGCCAGTTGTTCGGATGGCTAATTTGTGTGTGGTTTCTGCTCATACTGTAAGTGATACACTTTATTTAAACGTCAAATTAGAGTCCCATCCATCCTACCCTATTTACATCTTCTATCATCTAATTCTCGAAATACATTTATGACGTTGATTGATCCATGTAACCGACTCCATCTAGTGTTTTTTATGATGGATTTTCTTTCTCTCTCTAACCCTCTTCATATTATAGGTGAACGGTGTTGCCCAGTTACACAGTGATATATTGAAGTCAGAATTATTTGCAAATTATGTTTCAATATGGCCAACAAAGTTCCAAAACAAAACTAACGGCATTACACCTCGAAGATGGCTAAATTTTTGCAGTCCTGAGCTAAGCCAAATAATCACTAAGTGGTTAAAAACTGATAAGTGGGTAACCAATCTCGACTTATTAACAGGTCTTCGAGAGGTGAGTATCTGTATGCTTCTCTACAGGTAACTAACTGGTTCCTATTATTGCAACATTTTCTAATATTCAATTCCTTGTGTTTTTTCTTATAGTTTGCTGACAATGAAGATCTACAAGCAGAGTGGCTGTCTGCAAAGAAGGCTAATAAGCAGCGCTTGGCACAGTACGTTCTGAAGGTGACAGGGGAGAGCATTGACCCTGATACTCTATTTGACATTCAAGTCAAGCGTATCCATGAATACAAGAGGCAGCTACTAAATATTCTTTATGTGATCTATAGATATAAAAAGTTGAAGGTATGAGAAACAGCCCACTGCATGATAGAGTATACTTTTCTTTTAATTCAGTCCTTTGAAGATTAGGGTGTCACCACCATATTAGTTCTCTAAATATTTTGTCATCGTATTAGTTCTTAAAAGAATGTTCCACCAAATTAGTCCCTCAAAAGTAAAAAATTGACACCAAATTCATCCCTTTGTGTCACTACCGCTACTTATGTTCCTGAAAAATATTTTTAAGGACTAATTTAAGGACACTTTAATCTTTGAGAGACAATTTGGGGATAAAAGTCACTAGAGGACGGCATGACTGCATCTTAATCTATAGAGAATCCATTTGGATGATTACTCTTTTCAGAAAGATCCCTGCATTATATGTATGATATGACTATACTGAATATTTTCTTTATAACTATTCTGTAACAATAGGAGTTGAGCCCTGAAGAACGGAAAAGTACAACTCCACGCACTGTCATGATTGGAGGAAAGGCATTTGCAACATACACAAATGCTAAACGGATAGTCAAGCTGGTCAATGATGTCGGTGCTGTTGTAAACAGTGATCCTGATGTCAATAGCTACTTGAAGGTAACTTAAATTTTGCTCAACTTTTTATATTGAAGTAATCCCTATGATTTTGAAAGTTGAGTTTTGTTTATACACAGTGCTTTGTTCATAAATTATCATACCTAGTGGTGCATACAATCATTGATATTATGCTTACCAAGTAACAAATTGTAATGAAACTTCTTATTTCAAACATTTCTTTAGGTTGTGTTTGTTCCAAATTACAACGTATCAGTGGCTGAGGTGCTTATCCCGGGGAGTGAGCTATCACAGCATATTAGTACCGCCGGCATGGAAGCAAGTGGCACGAGCAACATGAAATTTGCTTTGAATGGGTGCCTTATTATAGGTACGTTAGATGGAGCTAATGTGGAAATCAGGGAGGAGATTGGTGAGGAGAACTTTTTCCTCTTTGGTGCAACAGCGGACGATGTCCCTCGACTGAGGAAGGAAAGAGAGAATGGATTGGTATGTACTTACATTCTTTCAAAGTACATATGAAGAAAATGATACCTATTTTTGTTTCAAAAGCTCTTTTAGAAAGCTACGAGAGAATTGAAGAATAAGCTAATAGAAATGGACACCATCACACCAATTCCTTGAACTTAGGATCTGTTTGGCATGCAAAAATATTCTGTCATTTTTTGCTCCTGTTCTCGATATTTTATATAGGTAAATCTCTAAAATTTTCACAATGACTGTTGTGTTAACATTACCATTTTTTGTGATGTGAAGTTCAAACCGGATCCTCGATTCGAAGAGGCAAAGAAGTTTATTAGGAGTGGGGTGTTTGGAAGCTATGACTACAACCCATTGCTTGATTCATTGGAAGGAAATTCTGGTTATGGTCGTGGTGATTACTTTCTTGTTGGTTATGACTTCCCAAGCTACGTGGATGCTCAGGAAAAAGTGGACGAAGCATATCGGTAAGACTCAGTCTCTTGCATTTTCTCCTTCTAGTTTCCCCTCTAGTTGTTTCTGGTTAAAGTGAGTATGGATTCACCTTAGAGTGTCGAAGTTGATTTCGTCACCTATCAAACTCAATTTTAACCGAAACTACTTTACAAAATCAAGTTCATTTAAAACTATATTTACCAAAACTTCATCAACTAATCAAATAAAACTTTTTTAAAGCAATACAGATCAACCTGTTACTTTGCTGAAGCAAATTTTTTGTAACAATTTTCATTGTTGGCTCATAAAATTGTCCTAAGTATATGTTATTGTTTTGGTCTGTTTTGCATGGTGCAGTGATAAGAAAAGGTGGCTAAAAATGTCTATCTTAAGCACTGCTGGGAGTGGGAAGTTCAGCAGTGACAGGACAATTGCTCAATATGCTAAGGAAATTTGGAACATAGAAGAATGCCGCGTACCATAATTTCAGCTGGATATTCCTTGCATAGAGCATTTAAATTAATGATAAGTATATAGTCATGAATAAAAAATGACGCAACTTTATGCCGTATCAGGTTTCAACTGTATTATTATTATTAATAGTAAAAGTTCTCTCTTTCTCCACACATTTGCTTCTATATGAAAATAAACCTGTAACTTGATGTTTTTATCTTTGGATTGTTATCAAAATTTGCTTAGCCTTCCAAATTGATCACTGCTTTTCATATTTTTGTAATGGACTAGTCTGGTCCTCATTATGGTTCATTTAAGATTGAATAAAGTCAACTTTTAGAAAGATTAAATGCAATGTTTATGAGTTTAGCTTAAGGAAAACAATTTATTGGAACTGTTTGTGGATGAGGCTCAATTTTCATTTAGTTTTTGGGGAGTTGTGGAACATTCTTAGGTAATGATTTGGTGTTTTGAAGGGAATATTTTAAAGTGCTAAATCCATATTTGATATTGTAAAAAGGTTAAATAAATCATGATATTATATCTTCATGTATCATATCATATGCCTTACTTCTAAATTTTGGATAATGATAGATGCCCTAATCCCGCCGAAGTTACCACTCTCATATACTCCCTTCAACCTTAGTTATACACAACAAAAATCTTCAAAAAAGTCTGAACTTAAACATAATCAAAATTCAACAAACTCAACTATATTTAATACTCTCTCCATTCTGATTTATAAGCAACAAATACAACATTTTGTATTTAATACTCTCGCCAAAATTACTAAAATACCTCTGTGCGCTACTTAATTAGCAAAGGGAAATCCATTTTTACGGACCATTTACCAAAGTAGGCATTGTAAACCAAACCTTATAATTCCATAACATTAAAATCGAGTACCTTAATTATTCAGTGTAATCTTGGACGTAATGGACTATGTATTTGACGTAACTCTAAAAAGAAGGAAAAACAATAAACGAAAGACATACTCTAAAATCACAACCAAACATTAAGAACCAACAAAGATTGGTTTAGTACAGAGAAAAGAAATTCAAATACCCACGGTATATAACATAACATTAGGTTTCGCAACACAAGTCTTGAACAAAACTAAAGAACTAAGAACTCCACATACTACTACTCTATATATGATTCTACACTAATAAGACTTCTATTAAAGCTAATCTAGGAAAGACTAATTGTTCAATTTGAAGGAGAGGTAGATCCGGGAGTGTTGGACCTTGAAAATGATCTGGAACTAGCACTCACACTTGAGCTTCTTGATCGAGAATGCTTACATTTGTAATAACCACCACTCCTTCTAGAGCTTCTTGAATGACTCCTTCCTGATCTCTTCCTTGGCCTGGGGGAGACACTTTGAACAGGAGAGACACTCCGCGAGTAGCTCCTCCTTGACCTCCTTGGCCTGGGTGAGACACTTCGAGAAACCGATCTGTAACGGTACCTTCTATAGTAGCTATCATCAGGTGAATCGTATCTGGAGCCATAGGGAGAGTATGATCTGTCACGCATGCTGACAGGAGACCTGCTGTAAGGAGTGCGAGACCGAGAATATGACTTGTGCCGGTCATAACGATAGTATGACCTGTATGACCTGCGTCGACTATAGTATGGCGAGTATGCCCTCCTTCGCCTGTAGTCAGGAGAGTAGGTCCTTCTTCGCCTGTACTCAGGCGAGTATGAGCGACTCCGACTACGATCTGAAGAATAAGATGAACGACTGTAGCTTCTTCTATAGGGAGAATAGCTAGGAGAACGACGAGGAGAGTAGCTTGGAGAGCGACGCCGTCCTATATTAAAAAAAATTATAACAATTTAAAAAAATAAACAAAAAAACCGTCGACAGTCAGAAGAAAGAACAGTGAAACACACCTCGAATAGTCCTGAGACCCAGATATTTCCCAGGTGTCGGAGTTCGACCGCGTCGTCTTCTAGCCTGCAATAAATGTGGACAACAGCATGAGGATAATGTATTGCTATGAAAGGTAAGCAACAACGTCGATATAGAATCAAAGCATTAGATATTATGGCCTATTATATATCTAAACCCAAGCATTTGTAAAAGTAGGGTCTTTATAGCCATAAAAATCAAGGGAACATGGAATAACAAGATAAAAAATGCAAGCAAAAATAAAAGAGGGAAATGCAGGGCATACAACCCCAAGGATCTGATACTTGTTGATGTATTTGATTTGTTTGTTTAGTTGAGATTTGAGAGTTTGATGAAGGGCTGCTTCACACAGCTAACCTGCTGCAACAGAAACTTCAAAGGGAAAGAAGCACAAAACTTTCAAATATCATAAAGAACTTGAAAAGCAAATCATCCATATATATCTTCAGTGCAATGAAGTTGAACGGAAAAAAAAAATCAAAGATATTAAGCATCAAATCCCCAAAATGAGACATTGAGTATTTAGTGTACCTTCTCCACCATGATAACACGCCCTTCAAGTACAGAGCGATCCAGATACTTCACACATCGATCAGCTTCTTCTAAAGTCGCCATTGTCACAAATCCAAAACCACGCGACTCCCTTGTCCATGGATCAACAACCAGATGGACATCTACAACCTACAAACACAACTCAGATGTAGCAACATATTTAAATATTAAGGAATTCAAGTTACATGTTAGAACTCAAAACTAACAACAAGCATTAAATGAATTGAAGAAAATGAAGCACATACTTTTCCCTCAGTAGCAAAATGCTTTTCCAGTTCTCTCTTGGTAATCCTAGGAGACAGTCCTGTCACATACAGATTGTTTCCCGGATTTTCTGCATCTCGGGATGTGCTCCTGAATCACCAAAACAAAAAAACTTGAACATGAGTGCATAATCAGATAGTTTAATATGAAAACAGATAATCAATAGTACACAGAACTGCATCAACCCCAAAAGTTAATTCAAATAAAAAAATGAACGATGGAGAATCCTACCTCGAACGGCTTCTGGATATGGACCTTGATAGAGACCTGGACAAAGACCTACTGTATCGCCTGTATGGAGATGGCGATGGAGAGGGAGAGGCAGAATACCTGTGAAACGAAAATCGGAGGCATAAGCTAAATTGCAAAAACACAAGCTACTTAAATTCAAATATAGGAGTAGCAAATTTGAGCATTTAGTAGCGAACTAACCTTGATCTGCGCGAGTAGGATGTCTGCCGCAAATCATCAACCCCCAAAAAAATAAAACAAATCAGTACTTTTACACTAAATATAGATAGATATATCACAAGTTATTATACAAACATCATATTCAAATGACTATGTCTGCATATGCATAAAATTAAATTCAAAATATACTTTAACTAATTGATAATACAAATAAGCATTGACAAACGAGCACAAATTACAAATATTCATCATTCGTCCAAAAATTACGAAAGAGAAATTAATCAAATTATTGATTACTCACTATCAATTAGACAACAGATTATTCTACTAATGAAGATTCTAAAAAGAATTCCCAATTATTAACTTGTCACACAAATTTCTAAATATCAGAATCAAATCACACTACACCTTATCAACCAAATTCTACAATAAACAGATCATAATTGGACAAAAGATCATTCAGAACTCGAAATCAAATTACGCAGGCATCTAATTACATACATAGATATAATTCGAACATATATGAGAATAAAGCAAAAAAGTTGATGACAAAATCGGCTAGATCATTCTCCGCATAAACAATGAATGATGAGATTCGAACTTACCATTGTAGAAGGTGAACAACAAGAACTCGAAATTTGGGAATATGGAGAATATTGAGAATCGACGCTAATTGTTTTGGAAAGAAAATGGCGTTGGGAGGTTGAAGATGGTTATATATAGATGGTGAAGTGTGTGGTTGTGATTTGTATCGGAAGTTTCTGGAGAATAGGATGCTGAATTAGGATTCGACACGTAGGAGTTCTTTAGGCCGTGGGCCTACGTCTTTGTTACATTTTTTTCCTATTTATTTCTTTTCTAATACCTAAACTTTTTTTAATGGTGCCTGAATTTTTAAAAATATGAACTCTAGTATACGTTCGAATTTTAGACATTAAGTATTTTCAATATGTAACCAATATAATATGGTATAAGTGATAGATATTTTGATCTCTTAACCATTTAGTTTTGGGTTTGATCTCTGGTCGGTGCATATGAAAAAGTATTTGTTGGAAGATGTCAACCCCTTAAATGAATCTTAGTTATCTCGAGGAGATTAATCTCTACAATTGCGCGCGGAGAATACATTTGGTTTAAAAAAAAAAGTATTTTCAATATGTATATAAAAATTTAAGATTTTATGTTTGAATTATACAATTCAAACATGTAATTTACATTTTCGAATTCTTTGTATATATTTGAAATTTCATTATTTTACACGTTTAAAAATTTAACACTCATAAACTTTCTGTGTATATCTAAAACTCAAAACCTCAGAAACAATGTTCAAGTAGTAGAACTAATACAATGTATTTTTTAAAAATTTATGAGTTTAAAAGATGCGAAAAGAACATAATCTTGTGTTTGCATTTTTTAGGACTTTAAAACTTGTCGTGGTGAAATGGAAGATTATTCCCACATATGTTATTTATCTCTATTATAATCCATTTTGGCACCTCCATTTCACTCACTCATGTAATTGATTGCGAATTATAAAATCTACTTTGTCCATGACTATTGGGGATTGAGAATTTCACCTATTTGAACCGGTTGTGGAAGAGATGTTGATGTATTGCGAGACAATGTTTACGCCACTTAGGTTTGACTTCACCTTGTTCCATCTAACTGTATTATTGATTATTTTTCTTTTGATTGTATAACTGAATTTTTAACAATATCAATAACTTTGGTTTTGGAGCTGCTCGTTTGAGTTGGAAGTCAATTTTTATGACCATTTATTAGTTGCTATGTATTTGGAGAAATAAATCTATTTATGAAGATGACTTTCGACAGCCAAATAATCCTTGGTAATTCTGGATTTTGTTTAAGGGATGGATGCTTGCGCTCTTCAACCTCTTCATCGCAACCTTCAAAGCAAAGAGACAATCTACACATGATGGATTAAACCTCTTGATGGATGGATAAAGCTCAATTATGGTGTTGCTTGCAAATAAGATGAAGAGCTCGCAGTTTGTGGCAGATTTTTTTTGGTAATTCTAAAGGGAGATAGATCAAAGGCTGGGTCAAAAAGATTGGAATGTGTGATGCCCTGATTGCCGAGATGCGGGGCCTGTACATAAGCGTAAACACGACTTTGGAGGATCATATTTCACATCTTATTGTGAAAACTGAAAAGTAATTCAGAAATTCTAATTGATATGATTACGAATATATTTGCACATCTTTTTGGTTTATCTCCTATTTTGATATAGATGTTTCTTATTTTTCCAATGTCAATATTATTTACATTCATTATTTAACTCACTCCGACTCTTTTATCCAAGACCATCATCATTCTTTCACCATATACATTTCTCACTCTTACTTATTCTTATAAACTCACACAATCACATATATTGGTGCAAATTATAATTATCAACCAACTTTATAGATGACAAATCTTAATCAACAAATTTGAATGACCAATTTCAGAAAAGTCTTCTTCTTTAACTATCTTTTATTATTTATTTAGCTCGTACCTAATAATCGGATATCCAAATTTAGTTCTACTTGAACCGACATAGTGCTGGAAATACATATACCAAAAAACTTAATCAAACAAAATAGATTTTATTTTGACAAAATTAAATAAAAATAATTAATATTAAGATATATTTTTAAATATTGCAAGTACTTTTGTGTTTGTTCAAAACTGTATGTATGTACTTTTTTTGATTTTGCACCGGTTTGTACTTTACTTCATGATAATTGGCTTTTAACCTTCTTGCAACCTCACCCAAACCCGCGAAAATTAAAACCCTGCATTTCTTTCTTCCCAAATATCAAAACGCAAACGCTGAATTCGAAGAGCCAATTATCAACACACTAACACAGTGTTGGTTCCTCCAATGGATCCAATCAAAGTATCCAACGACCTCTCTTTCCGGGTCGGGTTTTCCGGCCACAGCGGCCATCTCAGGTTGGAACCGCTCACCACCGTCGAACGTCCCAAACCACAGCAGACCATTCCCGATTTCATTCTGGTCAGTTCCGTTGACCTATCTGTTCTCTCCCTTGACTCCATTTTCACTCTGTTAGGTTTTTGCTTCATCTTCTTCAACACACTATCACTCCAATTGTAACCTAATAGTATAGTAGTTTTTCTTCTTCCAATTATTCTGCTTCTGTTACTTTCTATATGCTCATTAATCACTATCAATTGAGTAATTAATTAATGAATTATTCATTGTCTCTTAATTATTAGCACAATCAATAGTGTATATTAAGAGATTTTTTTTTTTTTCAATCTATTATCTGTATTTTGTAGTAGAGTTGGTGTAGGTTTTCCATAGAGGATTGGTTTATTGGTTTCAATTCATACTAGGAAATATAAAAGAGTTGGTGCTTTAGTATAAAAGAACTACTCAAACGTTGCATTTGCAGTAAAAATACAATATTCTTTTATGATTAGAAAACCCTACTTTTATGTTTGGATATGATTACAAAACCCTACTTTGCTTGTGGCTAAGTGTACCAACCACAGCCAAGTGATTTTGAGCTTAAGTGATTAATGAGCTCCCCCTAGGATGAATCGTTCGGGAGAAACTGAGTTCAGTTCCTGGAAGGAGCGATTATTGGTCAAACTTTACTTACCTCATGGCCAAACTCTGGATTGTTAGGGCCCGCTTCCCTTGGGAACCAGAGGGTTAACATAAAAAAGTGTACCGACTACCGAAGACTGACAATTGGTATCATTTTGTTATAGCATGTTGGTTATTTTTATTCACTTCCTTCAAAATTATGTTCAATCCAAATGTAACATGATTTTGATAAAAGTTTAGATGTTTGGTTATTTTGAAATAAAATTACTTTTGTTTCTAAACCTTGTTTCGAGTAAACATACAGAAACTAGAAAGTAATTTGGTAGTAGGTTAAAAAAATTTAACCAATTTTTTCATCAAATTTGCTTTTAAAGTAAAAAATCCAAACATAAATAACTTCAACTTCACCTCAAAGTTCAAACTCAAGTTTAACCAAATAAATTTTACAGAATCAAATTTATTAAAAACTGACCTTCGGAAAATGCGCATCCAAATACCCAATTAACATTTTGATTATTTCACCTTGTTGGCATTGTGTTTAGCAAATTTTGATGGCTGGGCTCATGCCGTTTTGTATCTGCACTTGACCACATTGGTTTTATTGTCATTGATAACTTTTTACGTACTTATTTCAGCCACCCGCCTTTCCCAAGGAGACACCTGAATCTATAAAGAAGTTTATAGAAGATACTTATCTCCAGCCGAGATTGGACCCGGATGAATTTGCACCAGAAAAAGTTGGGAGGCAGTGGGAATTCGATTGGTTTGACAGGGCTGAAGTTCCTCTCGAGCCATCAATGCCACGGACTGTTGTAGTTCCAATTTGGGAACCTCCCTTTCGACGTCCAGTGAAAGAAACTTGGAAGCCAAAGTTTGAGGAGGTGTGAGGTGCTTCTGGGTTCAATATATGTGTGTTCCTAGTTAACAATCCATTTAGTTTGATACAACAATATGAACTTACACATTCTGTGTCTTTGTTGGAAAGATTTGGTTAAATTAGAACAAACTCAGTTTTAAGTTGCTCTAATTGATTTTTGTCACCTTTTCACTGGTGCCTACAATATTGTATTAGGTGAGTGTATCTGATCTAGGATCAGGATCTGTGGAATCTGGACCATTACCACGCACTACTCCGAAGGATTTTGTAAGGGGAAGCATCAACAATCGCCCTTTTCGTCCAGGAGGTTTGGATGATTCACAAAGTCTAGAAAGAACTCTTCCGCCTGGCGCTTCTAATGGTGAATGGGTGCGTGAAATTTTAAATGGTGGCCCTGCACAGACAATACCACCTAGCCTAAAGCAAGGATTGGACCTCGGTCCGCTCAAGGTTAATTTTTATTTTTAGTTGTTATTAATTTATGAGGAAAACGGCTACTTGTTTTGTGTTTGGTCCTATTCATAGTTTTAAATTTGATGCAACTCATGCAAATTATGTTTTATCTTATTTGCAGCGGTTTCCCTTGTCATGGAATGTTTACAAGGATGCCAATACACCAAAGAGCACATTAAATGAAAATTTGGTTAGTTAAACTTAACATTATCTGGATCTAAATTTGTGAAAGATGTTTCAGTGAATATTCTTTTAGTTTACATTCTAGAGCCCCTAATGCCTATGTCAGATGGTGCTACTGCTAGTACTAGGGATAGTGTCAATTTAAGAATGTGCTGCTTGATTATATTTGTCATTAATGAAATTAATAGACATGATCTTCTTACTTATGTTGACCGCTGGAATGCAGAGTGGATTGTCTGTACAGTTTGACGACTTATTTAAGAAGGCTTGGGAAGAGGATGCTGTTGGAGAACAAGAAGAAGATGGTACTTGACATACATTTATAACTTTTGATAGTTGCTTGCTGTTCTTGCAACTTACATTTCATGTTTGAAAATCCTTATGTTGCCCTATAATAGCCAAACCTCTGCAATTCCGCACCAAATCTTTAATAGACCAAACTGCTTTTCATCTCTTTTGTGGCTAATGTCAATGATGGTTGTCCAGGTAATTTATCAGAAGCGGAGACTGTTACATTGGAAACGGAAGTTGATACGACTGAAGCATCCAACAAAGCTAGTGAGAATGCAATGTCACTTGATGATATTTTATCAGCTGACTCAGAAGATCCAAAACTGCATTTAGAGGGATTTAGTGACGAAGTTGGACAAAAGAAGCTAGTAAGTGGTTATGCAACAATGTTGTCATGATTTGTGCTCAAAAGAACATTTCATCGTTCTTGTAATTTATCATTATTTTCTTGCTGTTTTTTTTGGCAATGCTTGAGATAGGAAAGCTATTCTTTTGGCAGGCTTGGGCTAAGCTTGAAGCAAGTGAACATATTGCTGATCGCTTTCACGAACTTATTCCTGACATGGCACTAGATTTTCCTTTCGAATTGGATGCATTTCAGAAGGAGGTATTTACCTTGCTAATCATCTTCTACCCAAGTACCTTGATCATACTTCAATACCATATGATTGCAGTCATATTTATTTGTTGTTGCAAAATTGTGAGAAACTACCAATGATAGTCTGATTTAAACAGTTCATTTCATACTTCCTTTTCATCCTTACTATGATACAAAATCATTGTATAATATGAAGATCTCCCTTTCCTACATAGCTTTTACTCTTTTTTTTATGATTCTCTCCCTAATTTTAGGATGGTCATTATTAGCATTTATGTGCCTTAGTCTATATTGTAGCTT
This sequence comes from Trifolium repens, assembly GCA_030408175.1. Taxonomy (NCBI): domain Eukaryota; kingdom Viridiplantae; phylum Streptophyta; class Magnoliopsida; order Fabales; family Fabaceae; genus Trifolium; species Trifolium repens. The sequence continues at coordinate 7,455,045 of CP125841.1, forward strand.
TTTTTTTTTTTTTTTTTTGAATCGGCTAAATTTTATTAAAAGACAACTCCTCCACAAGAAGTGAAAGGAATTGTCGTGGAAACATACAACAAAAGGTAACGTGATATAACACAATTACCAACACCTAATCAAACACCCTCATCCACCCATACACAAAAAATGATCCGCTAAACCACCCGAGAAAACCCCTACCCGACCCTAAGAGACACCACTAGGCTCTAACTTCCGAACTCGAATTAAAATTACTCGGCCCATCAGGTCCAGAAGTATCCTCGAAAGTCAAAGGTTGAGGGACCCCGGTAGTCAGAGAATTGACAGTCAGACACCTGATGCAGTGGAATTCGACCAGATACCAGAGACCTGCAAGTCTCAACAGACTTGAACACCCCTCAGCGACTCCAAGAGTTCTGCAAATCTCACCAGATTTGAAAATGGTCAGAGACTCTTGTATCAGGGAAAACCCACACACACTCATTAAAGTCTATATTGTAGCATTGCTTTTGTACAGTCATTAAAGCGAAATAATATCTAGTTTTCTTTCTCCGTTTTCTACTAAAAGATTTTCTTTCTTATTTTGTATTAGTCTTCTTACTTTTTATGCCTTCCTTTTATAATTTGCTTCTCCGATCAAATTCGTATTGCAACTGTATTCAGTTCATGGTACAATGATTGGGAGTCTATTCTATGCTATATTTTGGATGGCCTCTGTTATTTAGAGCCATTTGTCAATTCGTTCATGGTACAATGATTGGGAGCCATTTGGGAAAAGCCATTCAGGTTCAGCATGAGATAGGAGGAGAGGAAATATGATAGGCCCATTATGCAGAAGAGGTAAAAGAGAGTGGGGGAAGAGATTGGGCCTAGATAGCAAATTTATGAAGGAGGTATAAGGACATGTCTCAGCAGAAAGAATTAGGGGACGGGAGGCACACATGGGATTGATTGGAGGAGGGGAAAATGGAACATTAGTCACATTTTAGATTATTCTGTACTAGCATGCAGACAGGCACTTAGGCACTAATGTGCCTATCTGCTCTCCTTTTTTTGTTCTCAGTTTTCGTTTCTCTCTCTTCTCCCTCCCCCCTCCCTTTCTCTTTGATTGGATGAGAAGTGAAAAATTGTAAACAAAAAATAGTCACACCAAAAGTTGGTATCCTTTTATAAATAGGTATAGAAAATTAAATTATTAGTATTTGATTGGGTAAAGAAAGACAATTATAAATAAAATAGTTTAAAAGAAGGGTAAAGTTGAAAGATTGAATGGCTACACCAGAAATTGGCGTGTGTGTGTGTGTGTTGATGTATTGATCATAATGATCCATCTATTGTTGAAGAATCTGTGTTTTTTTTTTTGTAATTTGTCATCGTACAAAATATTATACTTTTACTCTTCATTTTGTTTTTAACTATGAGAATTCATTTATGTTGAATTATCTCCTGATGTCCTTTCTAGCATAAATATACCACTTTCATTTGTTTTATATTTTATTTTGTTTCCTTCTTGTATGATGATTGCAGGCTATTTATTATCTTGAAAAGGGGGAATCCGTTTTCGTGGCTGCTCACACATCTGCTGGAAAGACAGTGGTTGCTGAATATGCATTTGCTCTAGCATCAAAAGTATGCCTGAATTTTTTCCTGCTGGTTCAAAGTCCTTATTTCTCCTTTTTGCTTTGTGGCAGTGTGATTGCATGAAACCATGAACCATATTGCTCGCATCATTGGAGCATTGTGGTTTAAAGCAGTCATGTCTGCTACTTCTGCTTTCAACCACTTCAATTAATGTGATGTATACTTTTACATAAGGATATTTTTGTCTTAACTTATTATTTTAGTATAAAAGTCAACACAACTAATCATTTTCTTAAAAAAATTTCATTACCTTGAATGACACATATGAGACAGAAACAATATTACTTTCATTCTGCCACCCTTATGATCACTTGACCCAATCTTGTAACATTGTTAAGTTTTTTTTCCTTTACATTAAAACTCCTTTCAATTAATTTGGCTGCAGAACATGAGGAATATCTTGAATTTTTTAATAATTTTATGTTTGAACTTCATCCATGTAGCACTGCACTAGAGCTGTCTATACCGCTCCAATAAAAACCATTAGCAATCAGAAATATAGAGATTTCTGTGGGAAGTTTGATGTTGGGCTTCTTACCGGCGATGTAAGCTTGAGGCCAGAGGCTTCTTGTCTCATCATGACCACAGAAATTTTAAGATCAATGCTCTATCGCGGTGCAGATATAATTCGAGACATTGAATGGGTAATGGACTTTCTTTTTATCCTAAAAAATATGAGGACCGGCGTTATGAATTTCTTGTAATTATATTGATTTGCTGACTTATTTTCTGCATAAATGTGGTAGGTTATATTTGATGAGGTGCACTATGTCAATGATGTTGAAAGAGGTGTCGTTTGGGAAGAAGTAATTATTATGCTTCCAAGACATATCAATATCATCCTCCTTTCTGCCACGGTATTAGTTGGTTCTCTGCTGATATCCTAATTACTTGAGATAAGCATTGCTTGATTCTTCAAAAAAATAAATAAATCAGATTCTGAAACTGCCAATGCTGAATTTTTTTCTGCAACTCAAAGCACATTCGGCATTATAGTTCATGAAAAATACAAAGTTCTGTGAAAACTGCATGCTCGTTAATTGAATAAAAAAATTGAAACCAGCTTCAGGAGCTCTTTTATTAATTAAATTTTTTTCTCTTACAATTCACACATTCGAACAACTTGAAGAAAAGAGAGCCAAAAACATAGAATTGTTTTTAGACAAGGTGGTCATTAGTGGAATAATTTTATTGTGTAAATCAACTGAGGTGTTTCAATTTTACCATATTATTATGTGAGAATTAGGTCCGATGGATTCTACTGTTTTTCTCCGAATTTACTGGATAATTACATGTGGATTTATTGATGAAACTCTGGAAATAACTTTCCACAGAGTTGTATTACAAAAGAGAAATACCGAAAATACATAAACTGCAGTAAGAGATAGAAAGGGGGAAAGAACTGAAAATAATTGCCCACTAGGAGTTAGAGAGCCTAGTCTCTCCCAAACCAACCAATATACAAATATCCAATACCTTCTCCTCCCCTCTTATTTATAATTATTTTACCAAATAACTGCTACCTTATTTAAATAACACCTGCCTATTTATTAAATAACTGCTGCCCAGGCCTAGCACTAACATATTATTACTGTGTAAGCTAGACCCTAAATAATGAAAACAATGCCCAAGGTTCCTGAATACACATTTTGTCCATCAAATTAATCCTTGAAGGTTTATTTTTTAGGTCAAATCAGTTATCAGGAATAGGACCAGTGATGTTGGAACTACTGTGATTGACAAAATGTACATTCAGGAATTTTGAGCATAACTTTAATCATTCAGGAACTGATGTGATTGGCAGTATATGGATTATTGATTATTTAGTATATACTAATGTTGTGTGGACCAGTCATTGAACTGGTTTGGCGCATTTTCCTAGATCATTGATCCGCATCAAATCACGGTTTAATCGGTAATTCTGAAACATTATTTTTTTATTGCTATATATTATTTGAAATAATAAACTTATATAAATTTTCGTAAAATTATTAATTTATATAAAAGACATATTGTAAGGAATCAGTAATAGAGGGCAAAATAGTAATTTTCTTTGGCGTCTTGCATTATTACTATATGTTGCCTATCTCTGTTGGCTTTAGGTTATGCATTCCATTTTTAGTTTTGTTATTGCAGAAAAATTATTTTAGCTTAATCATGAAATAAAATTTGCAGGTTCCTAATACCATTGAATTTGCCGATTGGATTGGCAGGACAAAACAAAAGGAAATCCGGGTTACGGGGTGAGTTGTAAATCTATCTTATACGTCTGTTGAGGTTTAATTAGCATGCCAGTGATGCAATTTATTTGAACACATCCAACCCTTTTGAAAATATGCAATAATGCATGAAGTGCATCCCCCCCCCTTTTTTTTTTTTTTTTTTTTTTTTTTAATAAAAGAAGGTATTGAGACATATTTGATTATATGCTCATATGCCTTGATGTTTTTTTTTACTATTAAAACTATAGGTAGGCTATTAGGATATCCTCTTTAACTTGTAATTTTCTTCAATTTCAAACACTGACGAGCATTCTAAAAATAAGGTTCTTTTGTCACGTCTGTCAAGATTGGTACTATAAGATTGAAATTTACACTGACAGGGCATATTTTCTGGTGATTCCTCCTCCTCCTCCTCGCTGTCTTGTTATTTTACTGTTATAATGATTAATTTTTTCAATCAGGACAACAAAAAGACCGGTCCCATTGGAGCACTGCCTTTTTTACTCTGGAGAACTGTACAAAATTTGTGAGAGGGAAATATTTCTGCCTCAGGGTTTGAAAGCTGCTAAAGATGCTTCAAGAAAAAAGCTTTTGACTGCTGGTGTTAGTTCTGGACCAAAGCCAGGGATTTCAGCAGGTCATGACAATGCTCGAGGTCAAAAACGAGAAAATACATCTCGAACTAAACAGCATGGAGCTAATTTCTCTGGAACTGGGAGTGGCTATCACAATAATGGCACTGGCCAAAGCAGATGGAGAGCAGAAGCTTCAATGTGGTTGATGCTTATTAACAAACTCTCCAAAAAGTCCATACTACCTGTAAGTTTATTATGCTCTCTATCTATCTATCTATCTATCTATCTATCTATCTATCTATCTATCTATCTATCTATCTATCTATCTATCTATCTATCTATCTATCTATCTATCTATCTATCTATCTATCTATCTATCTATCTATCTATCTATCTATCTATCTATCTATCTATCTATCTATCTATCTATCTATCTATCTATCTATCTATCTATCTATCTATCTATCTATCTATCTATCTATCTATCTATCTATCTATCTATCTATCTATCTATCTATCTATCTATCTATCTATCTATCTATCTATCTATCTATCTATCTATCTATCTATCTATCTATCTATCTATCTATCTATCTATCTATCTATCTATCTATCTATCTATCTATCTATCTATCTATCTATCTATCTATCTATCTATCTATCTATCTATCTATCTATCTATCTATCTATCTATCTATCTATCTATCTATCTATCTATCTATCTATCTATCTATCTATCTATCTATCTATCTATCTAGTGTGATTTTCTTATATTTATTACCGAGTGCTACTAGTTGGTGATCATGTTTTAACTTTCAAGTAGTTCTGGCATTTCCAATGCTCCTATATTATTATTTGACTAATTTACAATCCCCAATACACACTTTTTTTATTTGGTCCTTGAAAAAAAGTTAACGATCCAATTGAAACAAATTTTAGCGACTCATTTGACAACTACTGAATTCGAAAAAAAATTGAGAACTTCTTTTATTTTTTATGTTAACCAATACATCATTATTAATATTATTTTTAAATCTTAATTGTGAATTTGAAACTTTGATTTGGGAGAACAGGTGATTATATTTTGTTTTTCTAAGAATCGATGTGATAAATCAGCTGATGGAATGACTGGAACTGACCTCACTAGTAGCTCAGAGAAAAGTGAGATCCGTCTTTTCTGCGACAAAGCGTTTTCACGACTGAAGGGATCTGACAGAAATTTACCACAGGTTAGTTCATATTGATAGAGATATAATAAGATAGACTAGTTAGTTTTCTATAGGATTATGCCAGCTGTACTGGCTTAGTCTACTTAGCCTATATTCTGTTGTCTATATAAGACAAGATACCAATTCAGTTGTAACTAACTTTTCATTCAATGAATTCTATCTTTCTTCTCTCTCTCTCTGTTTCTATCATGGTATCTTGAGCTTTCTTCTTCTTGATCCATGGCGGACCAAAATCCCTTTCAAGGGAACAAGATCTCAAACCTAATCTCTCTCAAGCTTGATGATACGAACTTCAAGCAATGGAAACAGCAAATCTTTGGAGTTATTCGTGGTCTAGATTTGCAAAAATACATCACAGATCCAGTTATACCAGAGCAATTTCTCAATGCTGAAGCTCGAACTGCAGGAACGGTGAATCCTCTTCGTCTTCAATGGGAGAAGCATGATGCGCTGATTTGCACGTGGCTTCTCTCAACCATTTCTGATTCGTTGCTTGCGAAAGTTGTGGATTTCACTTTCTCGTGGCAAGTTTGGACTGAAATTCACCGTCACTTTGATACGTTACTCACTACTACGGCGCGACAACATCGATCGGAATTGCGAACCCTAAGCAAAGGAGATCGCACCGTTACGGAGTTCATAGATCGCGTTCGAGTGATTAACGATTCGTTGATTTCAATCGGTGATCCCGTTCCTCTTCGTAACCTAATTGAAATCGTTCTTGATGCTCTTCCTGAAGAATACGATTCCGTTGTTGCTGCAATCTCTGGTAAATCTTTGTCCGTTTCTCTTGATGAGGTAGAATCTGATTTACTAGCACACGAAATGAGGCTTGACAAGAACAAGAAGCAAAATCTCACTGATGCTGCAACAGTGAATCTTGCTCAGACCTCATTACCAGCTGTTTCTACTAACACTGGTGATTCTCCTCAATCTCCTACTTCTTCCTTTCCCTCTGGTTCTAGTCATGTCACTGCAAGTGGTTATCAAGGTGGAGAAGAGTATTATCGTGGTGGTAGGAATGGAAGAGGAGGACGTAATGGTCGTGGTGGCCGTGGTGGAGGAAGAGGTCTTACATGTCAAATTTGTCACAAGCCTAATCATGATGCATCTATCTGTCGTTACAGACACAGTGGCGCCCCTAACTATGGTTACAGACCACCTCCACAGTTTCAACCTCCACAGTATCAGTCACCTTATGGCTATGGTTATGCTTATCAGCCAAGACCACCACCACGTCCACAGGCTTTGCTCACTGGAGGCAATGGTAACTTCAATAATCAGTGGTGGTATCCTGATTCAGGTGCTTCTCACCATGTGACTCCTGAGCCTTCTAATCTCTCAGATGCTGCATCTCTTCCTGGTTCTGACCAAGTACTCATGGGAAATGGACAAGGTTTGGCTATTAACTCTATAGGTTCAATGTGTTTTCACTCTCAAACCAACTCTCACACACCTCTTACTCTTAACAATCTTCTTTTAGTTCCTTCTATTACTAAAAATCTCATGAGTGTCTCTAAATTTGCTCAAGACAATAAGGTTTTCTTTGAGTTTCACCCCACCTTTTGTCTTGTTAAATCTCAGGCTTCTTCTGAAGTTCTTCTACGTGGCATTGTTGGAGCTGATGGACTCTATAAGTTCACCTCTTCTTTAGATTCAATTTCTGCTTTGAATAATTGTCCAAAACAGTGTAACTCTGTTTCTTTCCCTGTTTCTAGTTTGTTTAATAATGTGGTGAATTCTACTCCCACTGTTAATGTTTCCCAAAGTTCAATTAATACCAATAATTCTGCATCTATAGCCAGTTCTGTTTTTACTTATGATTTATGGCATGCAAGACTAGGGCACCCTCACCATGATTCACTAAGAGAAGCTTTAAAATTGTGTGATATTCATGTTCCCTCTAAGCCTCAAAATGGTTTATGCTCTGCCTGTTGTTTAGGCAAGAGTCATAGGTTGCATGCTCCTGCATCCTCTACAGTGTATACATTCCCTTTTGAACTTGTTGTTTGTGATTTATGGGGACCTGCCCCAGTCAAATCATCTACTGGTTATACATATTTTCTCACATGTGTTGATGCTTACTCTAGATTTGTGTGGGTGTATCCTCTTAAGCTCAAATCTGACACACTTAGTAACTTCATTAGCTTCAAATCTATGGTTGAGTTACAATTTAACTGCAGAATTAAATGTGTTCAGACAGATGGGGGAGGTGAGTTCAGACCCTTTACTAAATATCTCACTGATCTTGGTGTTATTCATAGATTAACATGCCCTCACACCCATCACCAGAATGGTCTAGTGGAGAGGAAACATAGGCACCTAGTTGAAACAGGTGTTACCCTACTCTCTCATGCTAGCTTGCCTATGAAATACTGGGATCATGCCTTTACAACAGCAGCCTTTCTTATAAACAGAAATCCTACACCTGTGCTTCACAATAAGTCTCCCTACTCTGTCTTGTTCAACAAGCAACCTGATTATAAGTCTCTCAAAGTGTTTGGTTGTGCCTGTTTTCCCTTCCTGAGACCTTGTCACTCTACTAAGCTTGCCTATAGGTCTCAAGAATGTGTGTTTTTGGGATATTCCACTACTTACAAGGGTTACAAATGTCTTAGTCCTGATGGTCGTGTATACATGTCTAAAGATGTTTTGTTTAATGAACAGAGGTTTCCCTATTCCTCACTTTTTCCCTCCTCTACACCTGCTAGTTCATCATCTTCTACTCACTACTCTTCTTCCTCTCAACTGCCTCTTATTTTTCCCCCTCTAACTCCCAATACACCAAGTCTCTCTACACCTTCATCTCCTTCCACTCAACACTCTAATGCTTCTCCACCTACAGTTTCTACTACTCCAGTTTTGAATCCTATTCCCATTTCAATTGTTCCCATGGAAGCTGGACCTACTACACCACCAGCTTATACACCTCAGTCTAGCACTAGTTCTCCTCCCATTCAAAACTCCAATGCTTCACAGCATATTTTCTCTTCAGCTTCCTCTGCTGAGTCTGTTCCTATCTCTCCTCCACCCTTACCTGTCAAGCCCCCTCCACCTAGGCATCACATGCTTACTAGGTCAAAAACCAAGTCTCAGCCAACTGTTCTTGTCACACACATTGAACCTACCACTGTTAAACAGGCTCTTCAGTCATCTAATTGGCAGGCTGCTATGAAGGAAGAGTATGATGCTCTCCTCAAAAATAATACCTGGACTCTAGTTTCTCCTCCTCCTCATAAAAAGCCCATAGGATGCAAATGGGTGTTTAGAGTCAAAGAGAATCCTGATGGGACTGTTCACAAGTACAAGGCAAGGCTTGTTGCTAAGGGTTTTCACCAACAACCTGGTTCTGACTTTACTGAAACTTTTTCCCCAGTGGTAAAGCCAGTTACTGTTAAGACAGTACTCACCATAGCAGTTACTAATAAATGGCAAATTCAACAGATTGATGTGAATAATGCTTTCTTAAATGGCATTTTGGAAGAAGAGGTCTATATGCAGCAGCCTCATGGTTTTGAGGCCTCAGATAAAACTCTAGTGTGCAAGCTTCATAAAGCTTTATATGGGCTGAAACAGGCTCCAAGGGCCTGGTTTGATAGGCTAAAGGCAGCCCTTCTTGGATATGGTTTTAAGGCAAGTAAATGTGATCCAAGTTTGTTTATGCTAAGAACTAATAATCTGCATCTAATTGTCCTAGCATATGTGGATGATATTATCATCACAGGGAATTCTCCACAACATATTCAGCAGCTTATCACTAAACTCAATAATGAATTTGCTCTTAAGCAACTAGGTTCATTGGATTATTTCCTAGGGATTGAAGTTTTTCACCTAGCTAATGGGGCTCTTCTACTGTCTCAGACCAAATACATTAGAGATCTCTTATCTAAGGCCAACATGGACAGTGCAAATGGCATGCCAACACCTATGGCCTCCACTCTCAAACTGTCTAAAGTAGGGTCTATTCCAGTTGAGGATCCTACTCTGTTTAGATCTATTGTTGGAGCTTTACAGTATGCTACTCTTACCAGACCTGAAATTGCTTACTCTGTCAATAAAGTGTGTCAGTTTTTGTCCAATCCCCTTGAAGAGCATTGGAAAGCTGTCAAGAGAATCCTTAGGTATCTCAGTGGTACTTTGCACTATGGTCTATTAATTCAAGCTGCACCTATTGATAAGCCCTTAAGCCTTATTGGCTTTTGCGATGCAGACTGGGCTTCTGACCCTGATGACAGAAGATCTACCTCAGGAGCTTGTATTTTTGTTGGCCCTAATCTTGTATCTTGGTGGTCTAAAAAGCAGACACTAGTTGCCCGTTCAAGTGCTGAAGCTGAGTACAGGAGTCTTGCTAATCTGTCCTCAGAAATCCTATGGCTTCAATCTCTCCTAACTGAACTGCAGTGTCAGTTCAACACTCCCAAGATTCTATGTGATAATCTCAGTACTGTTTCTTTGGCTCATAATCCAACTCTGCACCACAGAACCAAGCATATGGAGCTAGATATCTTTTTTGTTAGGGAGAAGGTTCTAAACAAAAGTCTTGTGGTTTCTCATGTTCCTGCACAAGACCAGTGGGCTGATGTTCTCACTAAGCCACTGTCTGCTCTCAAGTTCTGTGCTCTTCGCAGCAAGCTCAGAGTTTTTGACAAGTATAGCTTGGTCAAGGGTGGTTCAGCTTCTGCAGGGGAGTGATAGAGATATAATAAGATAGACTAGTTAGTTTTCTATAGGATTATGCCAGCTGTACTGGCTTAGTCTACTTAGCCTATATTCTGTTGTCTATATAAGACAAGATACCAATTCAGTTGTAAGTAACTTTTCATTCAATGAATTCTATCTTTCTTCTCTCTCTCTCTCTCTGTTTCTATCACATATATACCTTAATATTTATCCAATTGAGCTAGGCTTCTAATTACATTATATATGCAGGTTGTTCGAGTCCAAAATCTTCTTCGCAGAGGGATTGGAGTACATCATGCTGGCCTTCTTCCAATTGTAAAGGAAGTTGTTGAAATGCTATTTTGCCGTGGTGTTATCAAGGTGACATGGAATTTTCATTTTGTTGTATGACATTCATGTTTTGTTTGGTTAGATTTTACTTTTAGCCAGCTGTGCGTCAAAGATGCAGCAAACTGTTTTCTATTTCGAAAGTAGTAGGTTTCCACTTTTTTTTTGCTTTTTGGTTGTCCAATTATTTTAACATTTGTGCATGACTTCTTGACTCATTTATTGTTTAGGTCTTGTTTTCAACAGAGACATTTGCAATGGGGGTCAATGCACCTGCTAGAACGGTGAGTCTTTTTAAGTGTTACAGCTAAAATCGGTGGCGCATTTCGAAATTCAAATGTGTTTTTGAAAAGCTCAACTAAGTCTAATCAAATTTTGAACTTGCTGGCCTAACTAAGTCCATGTCTGCTCATTTGACTGATCATCACACTATTACAAGGGGCTGTTAATGCATTGATCGAAAGGTTTGATATATGGTTCATGTTGAGTCTCAGATTAACTTTAAGATCTGTTTGAAGTAAAATGAGGTTGCAGTTCTTATATTTCTTTTTATTAGTGAGTGTCCTTTGTGTTTGTAATGAAGGAAGCTCCAAGAAAAGTATACAGAGAAAAATAAAACTTCTGTATTGAACTGTATTACAGATTACCAGAGTACCCACTTATAGAGTTGGTGAAGCCAGGGTCACACCTAAATAACTAACTAATCAGTTAAGCAGTTATAACTGCTAATTGAATCAGAAACTTAAAGCAGAAATGCAGTGCGAAAATAGGGGTAGATAAATGAAGTTTTGTTAGATGGAAAAACACTACAGAAATCTTTGATATCACATAATCTTGTTTAACATAGACTGCATTTATATTCTCTTGCAGGTAGTCTTTGATACTGTAAGGAAGTTTGATGGTAAGGAATTTAGGCAGTTACTACCAGGAGAATATACTCAAATGGCAGGTCGTGCTGGCAGAAGAGGACTTGATAAGATTGGTACTGTCATTTTGATGTGTCGCGATGAGCTCCCAGAAGAGAGTGATTTAAAACATGTTATTGTTGGAAGTGCAACTCGTCTTGAATCTCAATTTCGGCTAACCTATATTATGATCTTGCATCTCCTTCGAGTTGAAGAATTGAAGGTGTGCATAGCAATCATTCTAAGTGTTTTCTCTAAAATATTATGACAATGGTGGTGAAGATACCATAATTAATAGGGTCATGGTAAACAGTTCTGGGGCATTGTTTGTTAAACATACTAAAAAAGGAAATAAAAGATAAAACTAATGTTAGTAAGATAACTTTTTACACTTTTAAGATATTTAATGCACAAGTTCCAAGACAAACTTTCCTTATTAATATGTTTAGCATTTTCCTAATTAATAATGTCGGAATAATTGAGCAGAGGAGCAGCTTGGATAATTTAAATTCCTTTCCAATTTAAACATATAATTAGATCATTCGGAAAAACTTTTGATGAATAATTCTTCCATGAAAGGTGGGATAAATCTATTGGGAGTGCAAACAAGACAGGAGAAAAAGCTTCATTGTATATTGAACTCTCAGAAAAGAAGAAAGCTGAAAAATTAATTGAAAGATGGAGTCCCACATGGTTTTTTATACAAACTTACAACAATCAACTAACAAAATTGCATAACTAATCAACTGACTTGAGTATGCATATATCTAGTCTAACTCAAACAGTTACTTATCTTGAAACTCCCCCTTTAAGTTGGGTCCTCTCGTATTGAGAGAACCCAACTTGGAATTCAACTCTGAAAACTTTGAAGCTGGTAAAGCTCTATGTAGTCAGTGGCAGATTGTGGAGTGTTTTGGCCATTCTCTAAAATCCTATGGGGGTGAAGCAGGTGGCCGTATGGCTGCTACACTAAAGAGGATGTATGCGAGGTAGCTCCTGGATCAAAGATCCAATTGTCAGAGTTAAAAACTTATTTGACTTGGTAAAAGAAAGGGACATACAGATGGATTTGGAAGGATTAACTTGATATTGTATATCCAATGTTGCTCCAGCAGTCGAGCCAATTGAGCTTGCAAAAGAGTCAACAGATGCTGGCATTGTTTAGGAGAGAAACCAACATCTGGTTCTGGTGCCATAATGGAATTGGTATCCAGTAACTTTGATTGACCTTAAAAATTGAAACAGTTGTCCCTTGCATGTCCCCATGTATTGTATGCCACATTAAGCACATATCGGCTCATCCAACCTGCCATTCTTAGACTATGCAGATTGATTACCAACAACATATGCTACAGAACTTCAGTAAAACACTCCTATCATCTTGGTACCACTGTACTATTCAGTAAACCACTAAATAACATCGAATCAAGGTGCAGTTAGAGACTCAACCATACCAAAATTGTGAAAAACCTATTACTAACTGCTATAACTAATGTCATTTAATGTTAGCACATTTAGCTCTCTTGATGAATTGTTACCAAGTTGTGCAAAAAATTGGCTTGCAGGTAGAAGACATGCTTAAAAGAAGTTTTGCAGAATTCCATGCTCAGAAAAAACTTCCGGAAATGCAACAGCTTTTGAAGCGAAAGCTTAATCAGCCTACAAAGGTTATTGAGTATGTAAATTATCCCTTCTCTTCAATACCGTTGTTTCAGGCTTAAGTTGATTTCTCTTTATAATAGAATCTTGCTGTCACACTATGATGTTCATTCATACTTTTAGAAGTTTGGCAGTTCCTGAATGATAGCATGGTGAGTGAGTGGGCAGATGTTCACATAATCTGATGCAAAGATGAAGTAAATACAATCTGTGTTGGATTGTTGGTGGTTATTCTTCAACGTTTTCATTTGTCAATTTGTGTTGCCTTTGTATGGTGACTAAAAAGGTTGACATAGTGCTTCTGGTTTAATGGAGATATTTGAATCTGACTATTTCACTTAACCATTCACAAGAGATTTTTAAGTATATTTACAAGAGAACAAAGAGAAACACGATTCCATAATATCAGAATCATATTGACATAAGTTATATAAGGAAACTATGAGAGCCTAATGAAGATGAATGAATAGCAGCGTAATCATAAACAAAACTCCCGCTCAAGTTGGAGCATATATTTTAGATGCATCCAACTTGTTACAAATGTAGGCTATCCTAAGACCCAGTAAAAAATTAGCAAGAGGGTTTTCAGCAGGAAGAGGGATAAACTTAATATTTAGAATCATAGGGAATCATTATAACAGTAAACTGTCTAGTAGGAAATTAATCGTAATAGAAGTGGGTAGGAATAAGGGAAGAGAGAGTAACTGTCTACTTGACAGTAAATTCTAATAAAAATGGATTGGAAGAGTGAGGACATGGGATTTGGTATGGAATTTCAGTGGCAAGAGAGTGTTTTCTGGAGATAGTGGAGCTCGTTTAATCTGTTAAAGGATATTAACATGCATTAGTATACTTCGAAGTTTTTTATTTTTCTATTTAAATAAGGTCTATTCTGCTAATGGCACGTTAGTACCCTTTAGAAAGGACATGTTATTAGGAACCATGATTAATTTGGATGATTCATGATGTCTTACGAGAAGGATTACTATTAATATTAATTGTTACCTGTTAATTTAATTTATTTTTTCTTTATAAATCTGAACATATGTCTGTAGTTTACAAGCATGCTGTTTTTTTCATTCAGATGTATAAAGGGTGAGCCAACTATTGAAGAGTACTATGATTTATATGCGGAAGCTGAAGTATACAACAACCAGATATCAGAGGCAATTTTGCTGTCTCCTAATGCCCAACAATTTCTCAATACTGGAAGAGTTGTTGTAATAAAATCAGAATCAGTGAGTTCTTGAATTCAATTTTTACATTTGTATTAAAGGAAATAAAGGTAGAATTTGATATGCCTTTTGGAGTTGATTATATCATTTGAAGAGTGCTTGATATTGATGTTATTCCATCAAAATTAGTCCATGTTTAATATGTAGAGTCCTAAACATGAGAGAGTATGTTGGAAGTCCCAAATTAACTAGTGATAATCTAGGTAGTGCTTATAAGGTTGTGAAAGATTATATGCAGATTTTGTGGGGTTATAAATTAGACCCAAACCCAACTTCTAAGATGGTATTAGAACTATCCTAGATATGCTATTGGGCTACGATCTATGTTTATTCTGCCCACATTTGTTCATGTTTTAGATGTTCAGGCGTGGATGTAAGGGTTTATGCAATGCATATTCTTCTTGCATTAGTCCATGCTTCAGATGTGTAGTCTTGAGCATGAGGAGATGTGTTCAGAGAGTCTCATATGAAATAAATATATGACTTAGGTAGTGCTTTTGAGGCTTGTGCAGTCCTCACCTTGCAACTTGAATTTGTCCAGTTGAGTTAGTCCCAGGGCCAAATTCTAAGATCATAAAAAACTTTTCAATTCTTTACTATTATTGTTCTTCTAAATGCAGTGTATTTTATTTATTCCTTTTTTATTATAAACTAGCGACTTTTATTGATCAAAAGCTAATATTTGGCACAAGAAAAAGCCAAATATTAGACCATAGAATTACAAACCAACCAGAGATGGGGCAAGTCTGCTAAGTACGAACTCCCAAAAAATTAAACTACTTGTCATAACTTTCAGAAGCACTCAAACAAGCAGCAGGATTTATCAGCCATTATAACACGGGATTTATCACTCATTGATTTAAGATTCATAATATATCTAAATGTACTTCCTATATATAAGAGTGGTCCTAGTTTGATGGATATGTACTTCCTATTATTATTATTACTTTTTTTTTCAATATTATACCATAAGTCTATAATTTCTTCACGGCCCTTGGTCCTTAACAAACTTTTAGGCATAGATAAGGTGTACTACTTGAGTTGTAATATGTTCATGTAATGTTTAAAAGTTTGAATCTTTAGTAGATATTGAGCTCCTTGACACATTAATTGGTGCTTAATCTGTATCACAATTGATTGATTTACAGGCCCAGGACCACTTGCTTGCTGTGATTGTCAAAACTCCTTCTCCAAATAATAAACTGTACATTGTTTTTGTTATTAGACCTGACATGCCATTCCCAGTGGAGAATGCCTTGAGTGGTGGCAATTCACAGGATAAAAGCAGTACATTTGACCAAGGTTTTTTTGTAATGCCAAAATCAAGACGTGGTCTTGTAGATGAATATACTACATCTGTTTCTGCTCGCAAAGGAAAAGGTGTCATCAACATCAAATTGCCTCATCGTGGTTCTGCCTGTGGAATGAGCTATGAAGTCCGTGAAGTAGATATTAAAGAATTTCTATGCATATGCAGCAGCAAAATTAAAATTGACCAAGTTGGACTTCTTGAAGATGTCAGCAGTTCTGTTTATGCAAAGACTGTTCAGTTACTCCAGGATTTGAAATCAGATGGAAATAAGTATCCTCCAGCTCTGGATCCTGTGAAAGGTATTGCCATTTCTATGTTTAAAGATTTATTGTGTCCACTTTTTATAGATAACAAGTGGATCACGTTTGGCCAAAGAAAAGTTTTCAAAATAATAAAGTTGCAAAATCGTGAGGAGACATGATTATTATGAAATAGATTTTTTTGTCAAATGATTTATAACAAAATCTCTCCCATCTGGAACATTGATGTTTCTAGAGCTTAGGTGTTGTGCGTCCTCATTTAGGTGGCATGTCTTAGTTTCTTACCTTAAGCTAATATTGTTTAATTTATTTTCCTTTTCCTTTTTTATAGATCTAAAGTTGAGAGAGGTGAAACTTGTGGAAACATACCGTAAGTGGACTAAGTTATTGGAAAAGATATCCCAGAATCAGTGTAATGGGTGTATAAAATTGGCAGACCACCTCAAGTTAGCAAAAGAGATAAAAGCACACAACGAAGAAGTCTGTGCCCTTCAGTTTCAAATGTCAGATGAAGCACTTCAACAGATGCCGGACTTTCAGGGCCGGGTATACCACATTAATATTATTTTTCAGTTCTTGTAAATAGATTTTGATATTTTGTTTTAGGACTAATTTTATGGTGACTTCTATTTCGTTTTATTCTCTCCAGATAGATGTTCTAAAGGAAATTGGATGCATTGATGAAGACCTTGTTGTTCAAATGAAAGGCCGGGTTGCTTGTGAGATGAATTCTGGGGAGGAATTGATATGTACTGAGTGCTTGTTTGAGAATCAGCTTGATGAACTGGAACCAGAAGAAGTAGTGGCGTTAATGTCTGCTTTTGTGTTCCAGCAGAAGAATACATCTGAGCCTTCACTCACACCCAGGCTGTCTGCTGCAAAAAATAGGTAAATTTCAGTTGTCTTTATTTTTATTTAATTAGGTCTTCATAAGAAAAGCATTCAACAAATCCTTCTTAGTCATTTTTATAACGTACCATCTGTTATCACTTTGCCTTCCTGCGGCTTCAAAATTCTGATTGGAATCAACATATGGATTCTAACATGTATTTTTACAGATTGTACAAAACAGCTATAAGACTAGGAGAGCTTCAAGGACAGTTTAATCTGCCTATAAGCCCAGAAGAGTATGCCCAAGAAAATCTCAAATTTGGTCTCGTTGAAGTGGTTTATGAATGGGCAAAGGTTACCTTCTGCAGAAAATAACACTATTTAGTTCTATAATTTCATCACTGATTTATGGCGTGACTAATAAGCCAAACCATAACTTTGAATGCAGGGCACTCCTTTTGCTGAAATATGTGAACTTACTGATGTCCCTGAAGGTTTGATAGTGAGGACCATTGTCAGGTTGGACGAAACATGTCGAGAGTTCAAAAATTCTGCAGCTATTATGGGTAATTCTGCGCTCTGCAAAAAAATGGAAATTGCTTCTAATGCAATAAAGCGTGACATTGTATTTGCAGCTAGCTTGTATGTTACTGGCGTATGATCATTTATTTAACACTTGAATTAATGTTTATTTGAGCTCTGGTGCAGTGCATATATCAAGTGATGCTTTTGTATATAATGAATTCTTTGCGTATCATATATGCTACTTCATTATGCACATTACATTTTCATTTTTTAAACTTAAAACAGTCCAATGAAAAAAATAAAAAACCAAACTAAATCACAAACATTGCACTTACCACTCATTACATTATTCCTCACATTTCAATTGTTACGTATCTGTCATTTGTTCTTGCATGAATTTAGTGTTTAGAGCAATGTTTTCATAATCAGACTGAATTAGCCAATTGAACTAGGAACCATATTTGGGATCAGTTTGGTTAGACAGCCAAAATTGCAAGTCTGAAATGAGTGTACAGAACTCAAGTTTCATGCGTAAAATAAAAATAAAAAAAAAAAAAAAACTCAAGTTTCAGTCTACTCAAAAACCTAAAATTACCGGTGAAAAAAATCATTTGAGCGCGGCAAAAAAATTTTAGAGTTAAAACCACCTTAGTGACTTATATGTATGACCCTTTTACATAACTTTTATTATTTACATGTTATCTGACAAAACTTAGAGGATTTAACCATTACAAATACAAAATTTAAGAGATCTCTGAATACATTTTATGCCAGCATTTTTTGCTATGTATAGACTAATTTGGCGCGCGTCAGGGAAAATCGAACCTAAGACGTTGAGAGAAACAAATTCTAAGGTCTAAAACCAAGATTAATCGGCGAATTCAAGTGGGTTTATTTGGACCCATTTTAATTGGTAAAGCCTACTCTATCCTTTGACAATTTGAAGATATTTGTCCAATAATCAATGATAACATGTAACATCCATAACTAATTTGTGATCAACTTTTATTTCACAAATATATTCTTATTGGTTGATGGATAAAGTTTTCCAAATTATCATAGAAAGAACCATTTTAATTTGTTCTTTGACAACTACTTTCATATTTGTGTGGTAAGTCAACACCATTAACATTGTTGTATCATATTGTATGAAATAGTTTTATGCTCGAATGAAATGGATCATAACAGAATTAAAAGTACGGTTGTTGCAGAGTTTTTATCGAGATTGTGGGTGTGCCGATAGTTATTCTAGTAAGATTTTTTTTCTTTTTGTCGGTAGATAAGATAAAATGGCAAGTTCACGTAAATTTATAGCTCATTTGTTAGGAGTTGGATATTTTGATATTAAGGAAAATGCTAACGAGTGCCCTCGGGGCACTCCTTAAGCACCTTAAATAGTAAGTTTTAGTAAATTTTTTATGAAAATGTATGAAGTCAGCGCATTGGAAATTAGAATGATTTACTTTTTGAATACATAATTTCTTTAAATAGAAAGTTCAAAGAGTGTCTCGGAAACACTTGTTAACAAGACCTTTTTTAATAATGGGCATATATAAGACCATTAACATCTAGAAGATTCAAGAAGCGACACTTATCATCATTGATGTTTTAAACATTTTTATCGACATGGTACACTGCGGACCACGCTCATATTTGAATGAGTTTAATTGTTGTCATTTGTGTATTGTCACTAGAAATTTATTTTATACATGCATTCAGTAGTGTGTTGCCACATTCATTAAATCATTTAATAAATATGACACGTCATGTGTTTTAAAACACATTAGTTACATGATGAATCAATATATTATTTGATGCATGTGTAAAATAAATTTACACTGATAATGTATATAAATTAAGCTCTGCAATCCACATAATTCACACGATATGCGATAAACATTAACTAAAAATTTGGATAAATTCGCATGATATATGAATAATCTCCTATGTTGTTATCATTGCTAATGAAGATGGAGATCTTGATTTTTTGAAAGATTTTGGAATTGATGAAATTTTAGGGTTTTATCGAAATGAAGATTCTAGGTTTTTAAGTTTTTAACAGAGGTGTAACATATTCTAAAAATTATAAGTGTTAGCAATATTTCTTAAAAGAATGAAAAATGACAATAAATAAAAATATGGAAAGATGGTATTTTTCTTAAGTGGGTGTGATAACAAGGACTTGGATTCCACGCTATAGGAAATTACATTGAAGTGGATATCAATCGTTGATTTGAAAATTGACGGTTCAAATTTTAAAATTAATTTATAAGATAGATTAATCTCAGTTAAGATCAGATGGTCCAAAATAGTTACATTGTTATGCTCTAATTGCAAGAAATAATCAACGTAACATAAGAGTTTGATTTTAAGAAACAAAGTAACATTCACACTAGAGGAATACAACCGAGGTGATGATCTTGTAGCTCGTTATTAATTTCCTTTTTCTATTGGTTTAATAGAACTCTTTACCGATATATTTGCAATTTTTTCCGCTTCTTTTCCTGTTTTGATGTGTCCGTTTCTTTTTTTTTTCAACATCAATTTTCATTCATTATTTAGCTCACTCTCGCTCTCTTCTGTAATTCCATCCTCATTCATTCACTGTATACATTTCTCTTTCTCGCTTATTCTTATAAACTCGCACCATCACCATAATCTTGCTCGAACGTCATTCATGGATCCTGAGTACTACTATCGTTATATGTATAGATCTATATATCTATCTATCTCTCTCACTACTTTTTCATTTTCTCTTTTTTTTTTTTTTTTGGATCTCTCATTGACTAACAACTTATTATGGTCTAAGTTTTTTTTACTAACTTTTTTTCCTTTTTTTATCTGTTGTTGTTGAAGGTTTGCATGCTACGTCTATGATTATCTTATCAAAAGCAACATGCACCAAACTGCTGAGGTTTTCAGGAATGAGGCCAATCTTCAATTTAATCCCAATTATCATTCTTTTTCAACATATGTATTTTATTATTCTTTTAAATTATTATTAGATTCTATGATATTCAAGCTTGTATGTTGTTGATGTAGATTTCTTTGCTTATCATTTTGCTTCCTTTTATCATAAATTAATTCACTTTATTGTTAGTTGTTTAATATTTTAGTGCACACAATATATCCTGATGAGTTATATTTCATTGAAAAGATATGCCAATAATCCTTTTCCATTGACATCATCGTTCTATTTTTTCAAAAATGAATTATAAAATTAATTTGACTGGTTTTTTTTTTTATTATATTTTCATTGACTACTTTTTAGTAAAATTCTTAAATTTTGGTTGAAATTATATTTTCAAGACATTTTAAAATACAAAATTATTTATGAAATAAATGTAAGCAAATACTTTTTTTTCAATTGATAACAAAGTCAAATCAATTCATATTTGTTTGAGATAATATTAATTTTAATTATTTTTTTTAAAGGATTAATAACTTAATTTTAAAAATAGTAGAATATGAGATTTTTTATCAAATGAGTTTCTTTTTCTATAGTTTAGATGATAGTCTTCATAACCTTACACTTACACTGGACATTGATATATTGGAATGTATATAGTTTTTTGAGCCTCTTTTTAACTCCATAAAAATATAATCCTATAATGAAATAGTTGGTATGTAATTTGGCGTGACATTTCATCATCAAATATATAATAAATATGCTAATATTTTAAGATCATTTTTTAGTTTTTTAATTGGAGATCATTTTATAGTCACACTCACAGTCTCACACACACACATTCAAGTCATACAATATACATTGTCAAAAAAATAAAAATACAATAAAATGAGATGATCGGTTTATTAATTGACAAGGAATAAATACATGGAACAACTCAAATTGTAAAAAAAAATTGTTTGACTAAAACTTAAATTTCAAAGTTGAATAATTATATATTATATTCTGTCAAAAAAATTAATTACTAGTATATATTATATAAATTATATAAGTTTACTTTTACTAAATAAATTATATAATACTACATTAATTTTTATGATCACGATTACAAATTACTTTTTTTTTTTTGATATATACGATTACAAATTACTTTAATAATATCGTTTATTGTTTCTTTTTTTGGTTGGTCCAAATTGTTTCTTCCTAAAAGTTGTTACAAGTCGTTGACAAAACAATTAAATGTAATTTTGCCAGCGACTTGTAACAAAAAAAGTCGTTGTCAAAAATCATATTTCTTGTAGATATGCACATTTGGTATATGTTCTTTTGTTATGATTTTTATTTTTTTAAATTTGGATGTATTTCTAATTTGTAAATATTTTTACCAATAATTATTTTATAGTGATTTTCTCTCAATTTTTTTATCGATAGAAATCTATCGTAACTCATGCATCCGTCCTAATTTGATTGAGCCGGTTTGACTAAGTGTACTATTCACATATCTTGCTTTAATCTTATTTTTTACTAATAAATAAAAATAAATATTACTATATAAGATGTTGTTGGATTCATCTCAATAAATATTTTCAAAATATCAAATTTTTATAATTTTTACTATTATACAATTAAAAATATTAATCGTCGAAGTTCTATATTGATATGTGTGCAGCAGTCAAATGACTCAATCTTTTTAGGACGGAAGGAGTACTATGTAATATTATCATTTATGGGACACAAACTCTTAATTGTAATCAAAAGTAGAAGAAGTTTTATATAGGCACAATTATTTAGGTAGACTCATACAAATAAAAAAAATTAAAAGAAAAATAATTTTGTCGTATTAATTTATATCACTTGAATTCTCTTTTCTTTAACATTTTTACTTGTTGTAAATGTGTCTAACACTATTTATTTATTTATATTTGTCCCTATTTTCTCTAAAAGTATATATTTTTCTTCTTTTCAGCAATAATAGATGTACCCGAGGGATATTTGCTACAATGGTGGTTGTACAATAACTATCTAAATGTAGGTTACACTATTAGCAAGCTCTTTATAGAATAAAATGGACTTTTTGGGTCATTTCAATTTAATTTATCAATGTAAATATGTACTCTAGTTAATCTCATTCATTTTGGGTTATCACAGGAGACACAAGCCTTCGGGTATGCTTCTCAAGATGAACAATATTTCATTAATGGAGCAGAAATGAATCAATTGCCTGAAAATATTACTCCAACTCCTGGTATGTTTCTTAATCTTACCTAAATTAGATAATTACGTACTACATCAATCATACATATGTTAAATGGGATACCTCTTAGTCATGTGTTCAATCATGTCCAATGAGTTTTGGTTTGATTAAGTCCCAATGTGCAAGTATATTAAAAATTAAAGATAAATATGATAGCCTTTCAAAATTTTCATTTGTTATATACTTTTAATGAATATTTTAATATTTTATTGCATTTTTTATTTGGTTAAAAATATTCTCAATTGCCTATTCTTGTAAAAAAAATAATTCATTACCTTACATTTTTTTGGGTCAAACCTTACATTTTGTTTAACTGTCGATCACATTTAATATTTTCACTACATTACATGTTATACTTTTAATGAATAATTTTTTTTATGAAATATTCTTAAAACATTAACAAATTTTTTTTATTGAATGCCAATTTTTATTTTTTTTTGGTACACAAGATAAATACATTTATAAAATTTATTCCGTTTGAAAAATTTCCTTCAATTTTTGCGTCACATTCAATATTATCATATTTCATGAGTAATTTTTATTTGTACTATGTGGTGCACGTGTCTACCATGGGTGCCTTGACAAGACTCAACTGAAAATTATTCAATTTTAACTAAATTTTCCAGGAAAAAAATAATAATTAAAGTTTCATATATATTAGAAAAAATATTTTATGTTTTCAGTGTGATTAAATTAAAATGAATCAATAGCTAAAATAAGTTTAATTTCACGTGGAAAAAACTAATCATGTAAAGTTTAGAAGTCCTAGCTCAACTGATAAAATATTAAAATTGTTAGACCAGACGTTGTAATCCGAATTCTAACCCGAAATCTTACAATTATGTGTAAGTTTCAGGCCCGTCCCATGACCAGTGCAGCCAGCTCTGCACATCAGGGCCACTAATTTAAAGGGGCCTCGATTTTTTTGTTTTATGGTAGTACTAGTGTAGTAGACTAGTATTGCATCCCCTCCAAACAAAAACGGCCAAATAATAGTAGTGTGTCCACTCCAAAGCCAAATACTTTGTTTGTTATATGGGGTGCTATTTTTTAATTTTTTTTTGCAGTAGTGCCCAAAGCATGTATAATTATGAGATTTGGTATGTTTCAATTCTATATTCTAACGCCATGAGACCAAAATTTATCTAGGAGCTTTATTTAAACCATTAAAAGATCCATTTTCAATAAAATTAATAATAGTTCTAGTATAAATACAAAGATTATGACCATTCTTTTGAAATTAAAAAAAAAATATGCATAATATGTCCTTAATTATTATAAGAACCGCTACAAAAAAAAAATTAGTATGAAGTTGTTTGAGTAATAAAATTTTCTCAAACGCGTGTGGTAATTAACGTATTCAATATTAATTAGAATATGACATTTTTATGCTAGTTACAAGAATGTTTATTTTTTATATTATAGATGTTATTTGTAATTTAAATAGAAGATAATTTTTTAAAAAAATAGAAGATAACTTTTTAAAAAAATTTACGTTTATTTTTAAGATTTATACAGGGCCTCCAAAAAGTCAAGACCGGCCCTGGTAAGTTTAATTTCAGTGAAAAAAAAACTAATCACGTAAATTAATTGTATAAAGTCAGCCATTATAGATACTAATATTTTTATTACATTATTTATATTAAAATTACTACAAGGATAAATTAAAAATATTGAATTGAAAAGGCTATAGCAAGTATTTTATAATAAGTTCACAAAAGGTTATACTCATGGAAGATAATAGATAGATTTATTTTTTATCCTATATATTCCGTTTGATTCATAAAATAGAAAGTATTGGAAGGAACAAAATGGTATAAGATAGGACAAAATTGTATCGGAGAAAGATAGAGAGATAAAAAATTGTATATTAAAATATAAAAGGAATATTTTCGTATTTTTTATAGTTGTACCGTGGATAAAAAGTTGTCCTGTTGTTTAGTGGGGGAATTTTTGTCCTGTCTCTTGCTACCTCTTTTGTTCAGTCTCACATTCAATTTCTAAATCAAATAGGATACAACAAAAGTTGTACTGTACAGTTCTCTGTTTTTTAGCAGATCAAATGCACCATATGATGTATTCTATATTCTTATAGCACTAAAAAATTCATTACAAATATCAGAATATAATGTATTAATTAAAATGATATATCATGATTCTGTATGCATATCTAATACAAGACAAATATTTTATACAATCATCCTCCCAAAAATAATAGTAGTTATAAAATCAAATATTTTTTAGAAGGAACATAAAGAACTATAGAATTATGAAAATAGTAGTAATGAAAAAACAAATATTCAAAAGATAACATGTTAATTAATTTATTTTTACTCAAAATAATAGGTTGCTTGATTATATCTCATTATTATTATTTTGCAGAATTCAACATACAGAACAATTCAGAGTCATTTGAGGAGGTAAAGTTTTTAATTCTTCTCAAAACATTAAAGGGGAATCAATAATTGTTATGTATTTCTTTAGATGTATATATAATTCAACTTTTATATATATTTTTTTAATAGGAGATTGGTGAAGTACTGTTGCTTTACTTTCCAGCCTCTTATATAGAGACCTATGGTCCACAGTCACAACTTCTACTACCATCTCCAACTTCTAATGTCAATGCTACACTTCAAGATCAAAATACTGCAATTGATGAGGTAAAATTTCACATTAACTATAAATAAGTTGAATGTCTGAAATTCAAACTCTAACTTTGCATATATAATGCAATTTTTCTACCAACTAAGCTAAGCTCACGAGGAGATTTTTAATGTGATAAAAAAGGTTGTATGCACATTTTTAATATCGTGACATGGCTATTTTATTTTTTGTATTAAATATTTTTACAGGAAATGGATCCGACGATAGAGCATTTAATAAGTTCATTTTGGAGTGAACAAGAGCATTTTGATATGGGAGAGATACTAAGTACAAATGAATATGCTGGTACCATTTCAAATTCACCAATGTCAATTGATAATGTTGATGGTGGAATACATTGAAATCTATTCACCAAGGTAACTCTTTTTTCTGTATATACGGTGTGTCCACATAGCATTGTTCTATGAAAAAATATGTTTTGTTTGTTGTACTTAATTCCATTTTATTCAAATTAATTTTGCTTGCAAAATTTGAATCTAATGATGAAGAATATTTCAGTACTTCAAAATTGTAATAAAATCAACATTAATAACAAAGAATTCAATTGTTTAACATTGAGTATTAATTGTTGTGTTGGATTGGATCAAACCAGTTGCTGCATGGAGGATTTGTTGAGAAGGTGATTAGCTGTTTGGAGGATGCTGAGTCTAGATTATGTAATATTCTGAATTGGTTAGATGTTTGTGGTACTTTAACAAATATTGTTGATGATCATGTTTTGCAATTTGGGTATTCATACTTTTTGGCAAAGATGTAATCAGATTATTGTGCGGTGGTGTCACACTGTTACTGGTGTGGTAGAAGACTAGGAAAAAAGATTTTGCTTGTGTTTTCTTTTGAACTTCTTGTATTGATCTTGTTTTGGTACACATTGAGTGTGGTTTCGTTCCTTCATAAAGTTGTTTAATTATGAAGATAAGCAAATTATTGTTAAAATCGTGTTTGAACTCGTAAAATCGTCTGATTTTACATTTTTAGGTATATGTGTTAAATCGGATGTAAATTTGTTTTTTGGTAAACTCGTGAAAAAATGATTTTTCATTGAGTTAACTCGGTTAAACTCGCTGAAATCGTATAAACTTGCACGAGTTTACTTTTTAAAGGTCAAATTTTATTTTGCCCATCTGTCAAAACAAACAACTTTTTTTAACGTTTCTCACTCCCACCTTCAATTATTTTGGTATTTGGTTGAAATATTGAAGATCTTTTATCATCCGAAGGAATTTGATGATATTAGAGATAAACATAGTGATGAAGTATCCTTGTAGGAGAAATTCTCACCCCACCTTCAATTAACTTTTTTTTTGTCAAATAGTTCGGTGGCTAGAAATTTCACTCTTAAGATGGATAAGTAGGATGATCAGTGTTCAAACTTCGATCATTTGCATATATAATGCATTGTCCTATCAATATAGCTAAACTCACGAGACAATATTAATTTTTTTATGGTATTATATTAGTATAAATGTCATGTATATAATAATTTTCATATTATTTTAATTTTTGATAAACTCGTATGATTATACGATTCGAATTTACAACGAAATTAGTTGAGGTAAAAACTCAATTCTTGCAACCAGGACAATTTGACCAGGATTAGAGGGGTTTGGATCACAATCCAAAACATCAATTGTGGATGGTTTTGGTTGAAGATATCATATATTAATCTCATATGGATATGGATACCTATGCTATAAACCATCAATTGTGGATGGCCTTTGTTTATCATTTAATTTAACGCAAGGTATATTTATTTTCGTTCATATATTTGTAGCATCTCCAATTGTCATATTTTTATAAGATTTATTTTGAATTGCATACACTATTAACAAATAGTTCCTACAAGTTTTCTGAGAATTAGAGGACCAAGACAAAAATAAATAAATAAATAAATAAATACTCCCTATAATATTATATATTATTTATATAACTCGTACACATTTTACTCTAATGAAGAAAAAGTATGCAATTTATACACATTTGCAATTGCTGGGCATGATATACGGTCATTTTAACAATTCTATTTATTTTTTTATATAAAAAAATCTATTATTTTGTTACATACATTGGAGCGAATGAGATTAATTTGAACTTAAGATATCGTGTATGTTATCTAAATTCTCACCACTAAATTGAATCTAGCTTTATTTTAATAAATCTTTGTGTATGTTATCTAAATTCTCACCACTAAATTAAATCTAGCTTTATTTTAACAAATCTTTGTTCCAACATATAGTAGTACTATGATATGTGGTTTTTTAACGCTTAATGAGTAATTTATTGTAGTATAAAAATCATATCAAAATCAATTAGAGTGGTGCAGCGGAAGCGTGGTGGGCCCATAACCCACAGGTCCCTAGATCGAAACTAGGCTCTGATAAAAATGAGAATTTTTTTCAAAATTTTTAACAATTTTATCCATCAAACTATATATTTTTTCTTTTTTCCACTATTTTTCCCTTTTCAATATTTAACGCCCAAACTTCTTTTTTCAAATCCAAAAGCCTAATATTGTTGTTGTTTTAGAGTATTACGATTTACGAACATGCTTTTTATCAACAGAATAAATTAGTAGTTAGTTTTAGAGGATACAATATGAATACTAACGAACAAGTATACATATTCCAAGTTTCCAACACAATAACCTTCAACCAAAATCACAAACTGTTGTTTTTGATATTTAAAAATAATAATTTTCGAAAAACGGAACCGAATGAAATTACTGGCTGAGTCGCGGGTCAATACGCTTTCTTTAAGACGTTTCGTGGCACTGCCCAAAATTGTGCAAGCAGACTATCAACCACGCCGCCTCCAGGATAAAACAGCTCAGTTACAACTGTATACCGATTTGCTACTGCACTATAGAAATCGGTCAAGAATTACACCTTCTTGAGTGGTACTACAATACCACTCGAATTTGATGCTACGACATCAATCTGTGATTCATCGGTGATTCAGTGGTACTAGAATACCACTCAAATTGATGTTACAACATCAATCGATGAATCAACTACGATATCCGTATTGATACTACAATATCAATCAATAATGGTACTACAATACCATTCTTATATGGTAACTAAGACCATTCTTAAATCAAAGGAATTATGGTCCCATGACCATTCTAAATTTGAAGGAACTAGTGATTCTTTCATCACCCCCATATAATAATCTTAAACCAAATTCATATGGTTTCTCTATATAATAACCAAAAGCATTAACTTCCAAATTTCATATATAAAAATTAAGTTCAACTATTGAAGTGAGTGCTACCTGCTACTAGCTTAACATTAGATACCAAACAATATTATAGTAAGAAATGAACCAGCACTTCAATTGAACAAGACAACTAGCAATACACAACAAGCACATATCTAGGAGCATATAAATCGGTGGAATCAAGTGAATTGCAGCATGTCATTGGATTTTAAACTAAAATCCCTAAATTAATTTCTAAAAAGATACTTTAATTTACATAGATGTGAAGAATTGCCTTGAAAACTCGGAAAATCAGAAAACTGCAGGAACCAGCAGCAGCAGGGCGCCCGGCGCCAGGAGCAGGCTAGAAATGGCTGTGGCTTCGGGTTTGTTGGCGCGGGGCGCGGGGCGATAGGCGCTAGGCGCCGGTACGCGAAGCTCTATATATTCAGTTGCGTTTTCTGATATTTTTTAAGTGATTTTTTAGGGTTTGCAGCCAATCAAAAGACTAGGGTTTATAGAGAATTCTCTTGGCAATAATTCTAGGGATTGGGAATCAATTAAACACCTTGGTAAACACTTGTAATTGAATTTCTTGGTCACGGGAAGAAATTCGGGACTTGGGTAGAATAGGATTCAAACTATTTCTTGTAACCCTTGTTGTGGGGATTTCTTTGTAACTTTGAAACTTGATTGATAGTAGAACGGAGAGCTGCCCTCTCCCCCAGACGTAGGTCTTTATTTGGCCGAACTGGGTAAACAATATTGTGTGTCTCTTTTTCGCTTGTGGTTGTTTATCTGTTCGTGTTATTATTGCTATTTCCACTCAGTTGATTGCTTATTCTATTTGCTTCACACATCAAGGTTATTGGTGTGAGATTTACGAATTCACAACAATTGGCGCCCACCGTGGGGCAAAGGATCAAAAGAATTAAGTATCATGGGTTCGAAGTGGGACATCGAGAAATTCACCGGGAGTAACGACTTTGGTCTGTGGAAGGTGAAGACAAGGGCAATACTAATCCAACAGAAGTGTGAACAGGCGCTGAAGGGTGTGGAACACATGCCGGCTGATCTCTCAGATACGGAGAAAACTGAGATGGATGAGAAAGCACTTAGTGCTATTATTTTGTGCCTCGGTGATAAGGTGTTGAGAGAGGTAGCCAAGGAGAAGACTGCTGCTGCTATGTGGACCAAACTTGATGCATTGTATATGACCAAGTCCTTGGCACATAAGCAGTTACTGAAACAACAACTGTACTTCTTTCGTATGGTTGAAAATAAGCCGGTTCTGGAGCAACTGGTTGAGTTCAATAAGATTATTGATGATTTGGCGAACATCGATGTGAATCTTGAAGATGAGGATAAGGCTTTCCATCTGTTGTGTGCGTTTCCAAAGTCACTAGAGAATCTCAAGGATGCTTTGCTTTATGGCAAATAGGGCACTATCACATTGGAAGAAGTCCAAGCGGCTCTGAGAACCAAGGAACTGACAAGGTTCAGAGACTTGAAGGTTGATGATAGTGGAGAAGGCTTGAATATCTCAAGGGGCAGGAGTGAAAATCACGGTAAAGGAAAGGGGAAGAAGCATAGGTCTAAGTCTAGGCCTAGAGGTAATGGTGACACAACAAAATTCAAATGTTATCATTGCCATACACCAGGTCACTTCAAGAAGGACTGTCCTCAGAGAGGGGGCGGTGGTAATAGTGGTGGTTCGTCTGTTCAGATAGCCGTTAGTGAAGAGGAAGGTTATGAGAGTGCAGGAGCACTAACTGTGACGAGTTGGGAACCTGAGAAAAGCTGGGTCATGGACTCAGGATGCTCATATCACATCTGTCCGAGAAAGGAGTACTTTGAGACCTTGGAATTGAAAGAAGGTGGAGTTGTGCGTCTTGGTAACAATAAGGCGTGCAAGGTTCAAGGTATGGGTTCTATCCGACTGAAAATGTTTGATGACCGTGACTTTCTCTTGAAGAATGTGAGGTATATCCCTGAACTTAAGAGAAATTTAATTTCTATTAGCATGTTTGATGGTCTAGGTTATTGCACTAGAATTGAACGTGGTGTGATGAGAATTTCTCATGGTGCATTAGTAATAGCTAAAGGGTCTAAAATTAATGGTCTTTATATTTTAGATGGTTCCACTGTTATTTCTAATGCATTAGCTGTTAGTGAAGAAACTGAGGACATAACTAAACTATGGCATTTGAGATTGGGGCATGTCAGTGAGAGAGGTTTAGTTGAATTAGCTAAACAGGGCGTGCTAGGAAAAGAGAAATTGAACAAACTAGATTTCTGTGATAATTGTACTCTAGGCAAACAACACAAGGTGAAGTTTGGGGTGGGAGTACATAAATCTAGTAGACCATTTGAGTATGTTCATTCGGATCTTTGGGGTCCAGCATCAGTTTCAACTCATGGGGGAGGTTCATATTTTCTTAGCATAATTGATGATTATTCTAGAAGGGTATGGGTGCACATTATTAAAAATAAAAGTGACACATTTGAAAAGTTTAAGGAATGGCATACCTTAATAGAAAATCAAACTGGAACTAAACTGAAAGTTTTGAGAACTGACAATGGCCTGGAGTTTGTTTCAGAGCAGTTTAATGAGTTTTGCAGGAATAAAGGTATAAAGAGGCATAGAACCGTTGCATACACACCGCAGCAGAATGGTCTTGCTGAAAGAATGAACAGGACCTTGTTGGAGCGGGTGAGGTGTATGTTGTTGGGAGCTGGACTACCGAAAAGTTTCTGGGGAGAAGCTGTTAGTACTGCAGCATATTTGATCAACAGATGTCCATCAACAGGTATTGATCTAAAGACACCTATGGAGGTTTGGAGTGGCAGGCCGGCAGACTACTCCAACTTGAAAGTCTTTGGAGCACTAGCGTATGCACATGTCAGACAGGACAAACTTGATGCTAGAGCTGTAAAGTGTGTGTTCATTGGTTATCCTGAAGGTGTGAAAGGTTACAAACTGTGGAAGATGGAACCTGGAGGATCAAAATTTATTATAAGCAGGGATGTTACTTTTGATGAGACCCGTATGGGGATGAAGTGCAAGGACCTGGAGACTAGACCAGAAACGGGGGTAGAGAGAATTCAGCTTGAGGTGGAGCCTCCCACTGATGAGGGTGAAGAGGAGAATCAGACTCTGGTACCTGAGGAGAGTGGAAGCCAACCAATAATTGCTCCGGACTATCAGCTAGCACGAGATAGGGAGAGGAGAGTTATTACTCCGCCTAATAGATACGGTTATGCTGACCTTATTTGTTATGCTTTGAATGCAGCTGAAGAGGTGCAAGACTCAGAACCAAAGAACTTCAGGGAAGCATCAGAAAGCATAGATAGTAAAGACTGGCTGAAGGCAATGGAAGAGGAAATGCTTTCATTGGAGAAGAACCAGACTTGGGAGCTTGTTCCACTACCTAAGAACAAAAGGGTAGTTGGTAGCAAGTGGGTGTTCAAGAGAAAAGAAGGTATACCAGGGGTCGAAGCACCAAGGTATAAGGCAAGACTTGTAGCCAAGGGCTTTACACAGGTGGAAGGAATTGACTATAATGAAATCTTCTCACCTGTGGTGAAGCATTGTTCTATAAGGGTACTTATGGCAATTGTGAACATGTATGATCTTGAGTTAGAACAGATGGATGTGAAGACCGCTTTCTTGCATGGTGAATTAGAAGAGACAATCTACATGCAACAACCTGAAGGTTTTGTGGAAGACAACTCTAAAGTTTGTTTGTTGAAGAAATCTTTGTATGGGTTGAAGCAGAGTCCAAGGCAGTGGTATCGTCGGTTTGATGATTTCTTATTGAAGACTGGTTTTGTGAGAAGCAACTATGACAGTTGTGCGTACATGATGAAGAAGGATGAGAAAGTCATCCTCTACCTTCTTCTTTATGTAGATGATATTCTTATTGCAAGTTCTGACAAGCATGAGATTCAACAGCTCAAGGTGAAATTAAATGGTGAGTTTGAGATGAAGGATCTTGGCAATGCGAAGAAGATTCTTGGTATGGATATTGTGAGGGATCGGAGTAAAGGTGTGTTGTTCTTATCTCAGCATGATTATTTGAAGAAAGTGGTGGAGCGGTTTAGAATGTCAGATTCTAAGGTAGTGAATACACCACTTGGTCATCATTCAAAGTTGTCAGTTAAACAATGTCCTCAATCCGAGGATGAGAAAAAGAAGATGGAAGGTACTCCCTATGCAAGTGGGGTTGGAAGCATCATGTATGGCATGGTTTGTAGTAGACCAGACTTATCCTATGCAATCAGTGTGGTAAGTCGGTTTATGGCAAATCCGGGCCAAGTTCATTGGCAAGCTTTGAAGTGGGTGTTGAGGTATTTGAATGGAACCTTGAAGGGTGGTCTCAAGTATACTAGAACAGATCCAGGTAGGGATGCTTTGGAAGGTTATGTGGATGCGGACTATGCAGGTAATGTAGACACTAGAAAGTCTTTATCTGGTTTTGTGTTTACATTGTTTGGTACAGCGGTAACATGGAAGGCAAATCAACAATCAGTTGTAGTCTTGTCGACAACTCAAGCGGAATACATAGCCCTTGTTGAAGGGGTCAAGGAAGCCATATGGTTGAAGGGTATGATTGGAGAAATGGGGATTAGTCAAGGGTGTGTGAAGATACATTGTGACAGTCAGAGTGCCATTCATTTGGCAAATCACCAGGTGTATCATGAAAGGACAAAGCACATCGACATCCGATTGCACTTTGTGAGAGACATGATTGAGACAAAGGAAATCATGGTGGAGAAAATTGCAACGGAGGAGAATCCAGCAGACATGTTCACCAAATCACTACCTAGAGTAAAGTTCAAGCATTGCTTGGACTTGATTAACTTCATCGAGGAGTAGGTGGAGGTTGGAGAGGGCAGCATGGTGGTTGATGGGAAGTTGGCATCACCATCGTTTTGAAGGCAAGGTGGAGATTTGTGAAGAATTGCCTTGAAAACTCGGAAAATCAGAAAACTGCAGGAACCAGCAGCAGCAGGGCGCCCGGCGCCAGGAGCAGGCTAGAAATGGCTGTGGCTTCGGGTTTGTTGGCGCGGGGCGCGGGGCGATAGGCGCTAGGCGCCGGTACGCGAAGCTCTATATATTCAGTTGCGTTTTCTGATATTTTTTAAGTGATTTTTTAGGGTTTGCAGCCAATCAAAAGACTAGGGTTTATAGAGAATTCTCTTGGCAATAATTCTAGGGATTGGGAATCAATTAAACACCTTGGTAAACACTTGTAATTGAATTTCTTGGTCACGGGAAGAAATTCGGGACTTGGGTAGAATATGATTCAAACTATTTCTTGTAACCCTTGTTGTGGGGATTTCTTTGTAACTTTGAAACTTGATTGATAGTAGAACGGAGAGCTGCCCTCTCCCCCAGACGTAGGTCTTTATTTGACCGAACTGGGTAAACAATATTGTGTGTCTCTTTTTCGCTTGTGGTTGTTTATCTGTTCGTGTTATTATTGCTATTTCCACTCAGTTGATTGCTTATTCTATTTGCTTCACACATCAAGGTTATTGGTGTGAGATTTACGAATTCACAACAATAGAAAATTCTTATAAGAAACCACCGCAAATTCACTTAAAAACAGATAATGCCAAAGTATTCCAAAGTTCTCACACAATGACTTCAAATAAAGTTGTATGATATGTTACGTACCATTAACAATATACTCTATAGTTTTGAACATACAATTACTTGATTAATCCTTCTCAACAGGTTAAAAAACAATTGTATAGAACAACAATACATATATGAAAGACATAATCCTTACTAACCTTATGAATGACATAGGTCTCAAATGCTCAGGCATAAAATACGATGCATTCTATTTGCTTTTTTATGTATGGACACAGTTGAATGGTTTCTTGGCCCATGTGAATAGATCATTACTTTTTATTGTGTAGCCATCAATTAGAGTTAACCTCCCATAAATTAACGGTTACAAAAATAATGGAAAATAAGTCTCAATTAAGTCAAATAAATATGAGACTTAATTCAATTATTTTCTCAAAATACACACTAGTATGCTACAACACACTAGTATGCTCTACTACCCGATATGAGACTCAATTTTATTTTCAATTC
Organism: Trifolium repens; assembly: GCA_030408175.1. Lineage (NCBI taxonomy): Eukaryota > Viridiplantae > Streptophyta > Magnoliopsida > Fabales > Fabaceae > Trifolium > Trifolium repens. The sequence goes on from CP125841.1 coordinate 7,489,576, forward strand.
ACACACCAATGTGAACTTTGTTCCAACAATCCCCCACTTGAATTTAAAAGAAAATTCCAAAATATCGTAGGACGATCCTTAAAGATTGTGCATAAGCAAAGGTGTCTATGACTTGAACCTTTACATAGCAAGTAAGAGCCCGATTTAGTAAGAGTGACACTTGTCTTGAACTCTATCTCGGATTTTTCTCAAACCCGCACACAACCTTTTCTTAAGGTGTATCTTTATAGCCCGTGTTTTAATGGCCCTGCACGTGTATCCCGGTTTCATGAACGCTCTAGGAATTCCGCCTCAAAAATTTCATAGGAACCGGCCTAAGTTCCACATTCATATAGGTGAGTCTATCAAGAGTACTCCTGAAGCTCGGTACTCCACTCATACAGAGTATAGATCTCATTAAGAGATTTGTTATCTCATCCTTTCGCTTTCAGGATTCATGCTTCTCTTATTTATACTTGCACGATCATCTTTAACCCCTCACAACTTGTTATTACCCATTGAACCTATTTCTTGGGATCTCCAGTCATTTAGGTTGGGTTTCCATCATGAGGAATTCATTTAGGCATTAGTCCCATCTTCTTTGATGTATTAAGGACTTCCTCTTTAGTTATTCCTTTCGTCAAAGGATCTGCTAAACTTCCAGCAGTGTGTACATGACCCATTCTTACAACACCTTTAGAGACTAACAATCTCGTTGTGTTGTGCTTTCTTTTTATTTGACGTCTCTTACCGTTATAATAACGATTCTCAATTTATGCAATAGCCGCGGTACTATTGCAATGGATCAACACATTTGGTATATATTATTCCATAAAGGAATCTCAAATAGCAAGCAACCAACTTGCTACTTCACTAGCTGTTGCAAATGCTATCATTTTAGACTCCATTTTGGACTAAGCTGATATAGTCTGTTTCTCTGATTTCCAAGATACAGTTTCTCTACTACATATACCAAATATATAGTCACTAATTATTTTGGAATCATATAATAATGTGTTTCCAAATCTACATCACTGTATCTTCAAGTACATCAGAAAATTTCTAATAATGTAATATGAGATTCATGGTCATTTTAAAGTATCACATGAATCTTTCAATAGCACATCAATGCTCATTATTTGGTTTACTAACAAACATGCACAACAGTGCCACGACATATATGCAATGCCACTACATATGCAATGTCGGGTCTAGTAAAATCAGTGACATACTAAATGCAAATAATGCTTTCATATTCTGATTGTCTTACACTTCATCAGTGTTCTTCCATAGATTTTACACTAGGATCATATAGTATGCAAACAAGTTTGCAGTCAACAAACATATTTCTTTAAAACTTTCTCATCATTGTGAGATTGATTTAAGGAAATTCACATTCATGAATTAGTAATCTCATCTAAGATTACATTTGCTTGTTTGAAGTCTTTCATATCAAAGTTGTTACACAACAATGGTTTCACTTCATTCACAACATGAATGTTTTCTGTAAACATGAGTAAATGATTTACTTAGAGACATTTGATAGTGCAAATGCTATTTTCTATTTTTTAGAAAATACATTTGTCACTCTCATTCACTTTAAACTCATTTGACATCATCAAATTGTCAAACTATTCATGTCATTTCTTATGGCTTATTTAAGACTCTGCAAAGTCTTATCTACCTTATCGACTTCAATTTTCTTGCCCATGAGTTACAAAATCTTTAGGTTGTACCATAAAAATTTCTTCTTCCAGATCATTATTTAGAAAAGCAGTTTTAATATCCATTTGGCCTTGTGGATATTATTCTTGCGATTGAAAAAAAATGTTGAAAAGATCTTCTTTTTTTTCTCTCTTTCTAAAAACCATTTACAACCATTCATTTGGCAATCGTAAGGCAAGTCTATTAAAAGTCGATTTTTATTAGACTCTAGAGAATCACTCTCATCATTTACGGCCACCACCATAAATCAACATAAAGAATCCATCTCATCATTTACGGCTACCACCATAATTTAACATTCAAGAAAAACAATTTCTTGGAGGTTCGTTGGATCCTCTTCTAATTTATAAACCATCTAATCAAGTTTATACTTTTTAGCAACTCTTGCTACCTTACCTCTTTGAGGTTCTATTACATCTTGTTCGATGTTCTCATCATTGATTCTGATCACTGAAATGTGAACATTTACAATGCCCCCACTAGTGCCCCCACTATTTCTCCATTTAAAGAGAAATTCAATTTTATAAAGATCAATAATTTTTTATTCTATGATCATATTAGCATTTAGGCATACAACCTATAAGCTTTGATATTAATTGTGTATCAACAAATACACATTTATAGGCTCTACTAGTGAGTTTAGCTCTCTTAGAGTCGAGAATTTGAACACACGCCAAATTATTCCATGTTCAAAAAAAAAGATAAGTTAAATTGTCTTCTCTTCAAAATTTCATGAGTAGAAATTTTGTTCAAGTACTTCGGCACTCTTATTTAGCACAAAACAATCAATTAATTAAATTTCCCCCACTAATGAGATGCAATGCCGAAATTAAAATGATTGTAACAACTACCTCGGTAAAGGATTCTTTATTTAATTTTTTCTTTTTTTCGCTTTACCGTTCATCTCAAAAGAGTAAGTCGTAGTTGTTTCATGAATAATTTCATTCACATTTAAAAATGTGGGAATCATATTTTGTGCTTTAACAAAATGAAGTTACTTGACTTTCTTATTGAAATATGTCAAGAATATCACTTTTCTTTTTCTTTTTCATAATATCTATGAAAGAATAATCCGAACAGTCATCAACAATATTGATGAAGTATCTGTTTCTATTTCTAGTGTTATTGTTCGAGACAACAAACACTTCCATATTTTTCTGATCTTGCTTTACAACTTTTTCTTTCAAAAGAACACAAGATTTCAGACTTTCAAAGGTGTATATTCTATAGACTTTTTATTTATCCTTTTCGACTTGTACATCTATTTTATGTACAACTGAAATATCATCCTTCAACAAATTAGCAACTCTTTTATTTTTTTTTAAATAATTTGTTTTGTTGCCGATGTTTGAAGTGATTCCCTTCAAACCAAATTGGTTTGTCATAGTCAGCGACATTATAATCTGAACCAGTAATTTCTTCGGTAGTCATGGCAGAAAGAAACGTCTTAAAATTGTTGTTTTTGATATTTAAAAATAATAATTTTCGAAAAACGGAACCGAATGAAATTACTGGCTGAGTCGCGGGTCAATACGCTTTCTTTAAGACGTTTCGTGGCACTGCCCAAAATTGTGCAAGCAGACTATCAACCACGCCGCCTCCAGGATAAAACAGCCCAGTTACAACTGTATACCGATTTGCTACTGCACTATAGAAATCGGTCAAGAATTACACCTTCTTGAGTGGTACTACAATACCACTCGAATTTGATGCTACGACATCAATCTGTGATTCATCGGTGATTCAGTGGTACTAGAATACCACTCAAATTGATGTTACAACATCAATCGATGAATCAACTACGATATCCGTATTGATACTACAATATCAATCAATAATGGTACTACAATACCATTCTTATATGGTAACTAAGACCATTCTTAAATCAAAGGAATTATGGTCCCATGACCATTCTAAATTTGAAGGAACTAGTGATTCTTTCATCACCCCCATATAATAATCTTAAACCAAATTCATATGGTTTCTCTATATAATAACCAAAAGCATTAACTTCCAAATTTCATATATAAAAATTAAGTTCAACTATTGAAGTGAGTGCTACCTGCTACTAGCTTAACATTAGATACCAAACAATATTATAGTAAGAAATGAACCAGCACTTCAATTGAACAAGACAACTAGCAATACACAACAAGCACATATCTAGGAGCATATAAATCGGTGGAATCAAGTGAATTGCAGCATGTCATTGGATTTTAAACTAAAATCCCTAAATTAATTTCTAAAAAGATACTTTAATTTACATAGAAAATTCTTATAAGAAACCACCGCAAATTCACTTAAAAACAGATAATGCCAAAGTATTCCAAAGTTCTCACACAATGACTTCAAATAAAGTTGTATGATATGTTACGTACCATTAACAATATACTCTATAGTTTTGAACATACAATTACTTGATTAATCCTTCTCAACAGGTTAAAAAACAATTGTATAGAACAACAATACATATATGAAAGACATAATCCTTACTAACCTTATGAATGACATAGGTCTCAAATGCTCAGGCATAAAATACGATGCATTCTATTTGCTTTTTTATGTATGCACACAGTTGAATGGTTTCTTGGCCCATGTGAATAGATCATTACTTTTTATTGTGTAGCCATCAATTAGAGTTAACCTCCCATAAATTAACGGTTACAAAAATAATGGAAAATAAGTCTCAATTAAGTCAAATAAATATGAGACTTAATTCAATTATTTTCTCAAAATACACACTAGTATGCTACAACACACTAGTATGCTCTACTACCCGATATGAGACTCAATTTTATTTTCAATTCACACACCAATGTGAACTTTGTTCCAACACAAACATTTTATTCAATATTTGGTTTACAACTTAAATACTTCTTAAAATACCCCACAATCTTAAATAAAATTTCTCTGATCATACAATGCAAACAAGAATCACTACTCCATTTCAGCTCTCACTCCTTTTAGGTTTGTCTGAATTGGAATCCTCCTGAATCATATATTCAAATCAGAGCAAAAAATTTACAACATGGATATGAATAAACAACAACGATATGAATACACACATTTGTTTCCTACACCTGCGACACCTAGTTAATGATGTTGAAAAATGTGATTAATTTAGTTGAGTAAATGATAGCGATTTATGTTGAAAAATGTGATTAATTTTGTTGAGTAAATGGTTAAGCGAATTCACAGTAAAAATTGTGGTTAATTCATCTACTTGATTAATCACAATTATGCATGCACTACAACAAAAAAGGACCTTTAATAGCGTTTATTTTGTCTTTTGATAGCGTTTATTTTGTCCTTTAATAGCGTTTATAAAGTTTTTTTTTTTGTACATAACTGAACTGAATGTGTTTTATCTGTTTTTATTTTTATTAATCTCCAACGAAAGGTCAAAGGATCGAAACCCAGCAGCAACTAGTTTTTTTATTTATTAATTTGTTCAATAATAGCGCTTCCCATGAAAGTGCTATTATAGCATCTCAACAGCTGTAACATATATAGCGTTTTATCCAAAAGCGCTATAAAAACATTCTGCACTCAAGACTTTAATAGCGTTTATTCTAAAAGCGCTATTATAAGCCTTCCGTGTCATGTTTTAATAGCCCTTTTCAAATAAGCGCTATTAATTATGCGGTATTAAAACTACTTTTTGTGGTAGTGATGTGATTAACACGCGTCGCATGTGTAGAAAAATTGATCAGTGCATATCAAAATTGATGAACAAAATCTACCCTAATGTAAAATAGTACCTCGGCGAAAGGAGCAGGAACCCAATCATTGGTTGCTGGGTTACCCTTGGTAGAGTGATGGCAGTCATGAGTGTCATTATCTGGTTCTATATGGAAGCTTGTGTCACTTTTTTCAACTTGAATAAACCCTTTTCCTGTCTATGGTAAAAGTAAGTACATATTCATGTAATATCTACATGGTTATTTTCCAAATGTTATTATTTTCTCCATCTCATATTATACAAATTGTCATGATAAATTAATATTTATTAACTAAAATGTTCTTATATATTTTTTAGATAAATTAAGAGCATTATAAAACATCGATCATAGTGACCGGTAAACACCAGAGGAACATCTAATGACATTAATCTTATGTCTCTTTGCTCATATGAATCCAGATTAATGTGTAAATACTAGTAGATACAAATTGCAAATATAAGTGATCTATTAAGTATGGTTGGTTGGCATTGTATAAAGTAATGCTAGTAATGCTACTAAATACCGTGTGATGATGTTTGTCTACGCTGTTGAGATCTTTGTAATACTCTGTTTCCACAAATTCTTCCTCCACATCATTTCCATCGTAAACCAATTTCTGAACACAAATTATGGAATCAAATTAAATGCCATCAACAAACAATAGAAACACTATCTAGAGTATATGATTTTTATGATAATCATATTTTTATATGATTATCATTCACCTTTTTAAGCTATGAATTACAGACACACCTTGAATTACATGTGTCTTGGTCTCCAACACCTCATGTGTGTCCGACACAATGGAGACACTTATAATTATATTGAATTGTGTCACTTTTAAAATTATTATATATGTCGATGTGTCAGTGTTCGTATTTGTACTACAAATAATTTGAAAAATTTAACATGGTTACAAATTTACAATTACATGAAAAGCGTTTAAAGAAAATCTAGCAGGTGTTAGCTTATTATAAATTGTTCAGATCTAGTTATTAAAAATTTGTAGAATCTAAAATCAGACATATCAAATATGTAATAAACATTTTATAAAGAAATCAAGGTAAAACTTAAACATCAAGCGTTTGTAGTCCAACGGTTAGGATAATTGCCTTCCAAGCAATAGACCCGGGTTCGACTCCCGGCAAACGCAGGTAAATATTTTTTTTGCTAATTATGAAACTTGTGTTTTGGGTACTAACCTTCTCATGAGGATCATTCTCAAGGCGTTGGAATTGTAACATTTCTGGCACAGAATTATCTGAGACATTATTATCCACATATTGAGAAGCATAGTCACTGCGTTGTGGCTTTGTGTGTCGTTTTGGTGCCACTTCATCGAAATGCTGTCTTGTTTTTGCTTCAATTGTAGCTTCTTCTTCAGCTGACAGATGAGTGTCACTTCTGTTTGGTCTTCTATTCTCCTCCATTATTTCTTTGTTCACCTTCTTCTCTTTTCTAAGGTTGTGTAAATTATAGATGCTTGATTTTTTTATTTTTTTTTTTTCTAGTTTTGTGTATTTTGTTCTATGAAGAGGTTTTTAAGTTTGGTGTCTGTGGTAGATATTTTGGTATGGGATTAGGAAGATGGAAATATCTCTTGAGGGACTTTTGGGTCTAAAATATCTATGAAATCTTATCCATTTGGTCTTGTTGGATGAAAGTGTTTGGTGAGACATTGCTATCTTCTAGTAGGCTTAGTTTAGATGAAAAATAGTAGATTTCTAACGTTCAAATTGGTTATAGATAATTTGTTAGCTTAGTTACTCCCTCCGTTCCAAAATATATGTCGGTTTGGAGAAAAAATTTGTTCCAAAATATATGTCGTTTTACAATTCCAATGAAGCATTTAATGCTATTTTTCTTATTATACCCTTAACTTTTTATTTCTCTCTCTTCTTTCAATTCTTTCATTTATCTTTCTCATACAATTAATGAAGGACAATTTTGTAAACTTACTCATAATTTCTCTTTTCTATACAACAATGATTACATTTCTTAATTTGTGTGATATGGTCAAAACGACTTATATTTTGAAACGGAGGGAGTAGTTAAGATGGGAGTCTAATGAGAAACTTTTGTATGGTCATAAGAGTTTGGTTATAATATTTGATTAGTCATCTAAAATTGAAGAAATGTAAAAAGAGGAAAAGAATTAAATAATAATATATATCGCAACTAGGGTTGAGAATAGACCCGGTCAGACTTTGACATGCTCAAGGCTTGAGCCTTTTTTTTTTTTGAATGGCGCTCAAGGCTTGAGCCTCACCTATCATTTTTTTTCAAGCCTAAGCTTGGCAAATGCTATTTTTTTTTTTGCCTGGCCTGGGCCTTTTCAAAGTTGGGTATATCCTTATAGCCTGTTTAAAAGTATGTGTTACATATTGGCATCTATATGGTTTTTTAAATAGGCTAATTAAACAAACCTTGAAATCTATTTCACATTTAAATTTTTATAATTTCTACAAAATTAAGAAAAATCTAATAAAATGATTAGCACAATAATTAAAAGCTAATAAAATAACAAATACAATTACAACAAAGTCTATTATATGATATTTATTTTTTATGCAAGATGATATAAATAATAATTATTAAATATAAACAGGTCGCCTTATCAGGTTTTGTAAGCTTTTTTAAAAACCTAAGCCTAGTCTATTTATGTAACTAGGCTCTTTTCAAAGCCTGGCGTCTCTGAAGCCCCGATACTCAGAAAATGGTGACGTACCGTGTCCGATACGTATTCGATACCGATACTCTTTCGATATGTTTCGATACTCGTATCAGTAAAGTATCGGTTAAATCATTATTTTTAAATAAAAAAATAATACCCGATACTCTTTTGATACTCGTATCAGAAAAGTATCGGTTAAATCATTATTTTTAAATAAAAAAGTAATACCCGATACATGTCTGATACGTCCTGATATCCGATGCTTGTTTGTATATTTAGCATTTCTTGTGGTTTTCCTTTGTCAATATAATTTTTTACTTTTCAAAAGAAAAACTACGGTGTCCTACTATATAACAGGTTGTTAAACATTTGAGTTTTTCACAAAATTCTGATATAAGACTAGATATTTTCTACTTTTAATTATTAATATTGTTGATTTTAGTCATGTTTATTTATTGTGTATTTATATATTTAATTTAAAATTTAATTTTTAAATAACGTATCGCGGCAGTATCGGATTGGGAATTTTAAATTTTTTTATGTATTGGCGTATCAGTATCGTATCGGTATCGTGTCCCGTATCGGGACTTCATAGCCTGATGTTTTTAATAAACAGGTCAGACCAAGCCGCAGGCCGCTGAAGGTCGTCTGACCTATTCCCAACCTTACTCGCAACTGATGTGAGACTCTTAAAGGTCGGCGAACATATTAAGAGGCTCAAAGAGTAGTTTTTTATTGACCTATAATAACTTGGGTCATTTTGATGTAATTGGGCTTTTGTAATTTCTGATTGTTCAGTACTCAAGCCCCAATAAAAGGCTTGCGGGAGCAGAAGAAAATTTTACCTCGTAGAAGTACTCCTACCCCATAAATACTTTCATGAACTTTTCAAATACCATTAAGTATAACAAGTAAAAATACACTAATGGTAACCGATACATTTGGTTCAAGTGATTAATATGTTTTTTCTATTTTCATTGGTACTTTTTAATTCACGATGCATTCGTGATGCTGTGGTTCGCAGTATATAGCATTATACTTTTGACACAAACAAACTTAATTCATTTCCATAAGCAAAGTGTTTTCAATATAATAAAGAATCATGTGGAATATTTTACACCTAGCCCAATAATTAACCGCTTTAGCTAACAAATGTGCAACCGAATTCGCTTGGCATTTTAAAAATTTCACCTCGAAATTAAAATGTAAATTTAACAAACTCTTAGTACTAAAAATAATGATGCTAAACTCTGAGTTTTCTCTACTTTGCGCATGCACCACATTCACTGCTGTTTGTGAATCACATTCAAAAATAAGGGGGGTGTATTCAATTAGGATTTCAATGGATTTTAAAAGATTTTTTTATGATTACAAAATCATGTGGTATTCAATTAGGATTTTAAAAGACTTTAAAAAAGTCTAGTGGTATTCAATTAAGATTTTAAAAGACTTTAAAAAAGTCTAGTGGTATTCAATCAAGACTCTTTACAACTTATAAAAAGTCTTGTGGTATTCAAAAGTATTCTAATTTTGATGGATTGTTTAAAAAATAGGATTTTAATGGATTTTGATGGACTTTTTAGTGAATTTTGAGCTAAAAAAAGTCTTTCCCCATATCATGAGATTTCCATGGATTCTCATTTTTTTTTCACCTTCCCTCTTGTTTCTATTTCATGTTTCCTAACTATCTCATGTTTTTTATAATTGCTTATTTTCTCCCTACATCTCTTTCACGTTTCATCTTATGCCCTGCCCGGTTGTTTAACAATCTCACATGCTTTTCCAAATTCTCAAAAACTTTTTACTTTCATCATCACTATACCAGTTTTTTTTTTTCTTCTTCTTCTTCTTCTTCTTCTTCTTCTTCTTCTTCTTCTTCTTCTTCTTCTTCTTCTTCTTCTTCTTCTTCTTCTTCTTCTATCAAATATGTTTTTTTACAATAAAACAAATTAACAAATTCTACATTTTTTTACAAACTTTTGATTCATTACAACTTTTGTTCAATTTTGTTTATTCGATTTTGTTTTATTTATTTTTACGGAAAACGATCTTTTTTTTTTCCTTCTTCAAATTCATCTGCTTCATATACGTAAAAACATAATAAGGGAACCTAGAGTTTTTTTTTTTAATATTTGGATTCCCAAATTATTGATTCTTTTAAAATTTTCCTAATATACAAAAGTTTCCTAATATATAAAGTATTATGAAATCTTGATTGTAAAAAGTCTTTTGAAAAAAATCTCTCAAAATCCATTCAAATCATTTGTTAAAAATCTTGATTGTAAAAAAGTCTTGTAAAAAAGTCTCAGGAAATCAATATAGTCCAACAAAATCTCATAAAATCATCAAGATTTTTTTTGCCAAAATTGTCTCATGAAATCTCAATCCAATACACCCCACTAATTCTCTCCGAGTTCAGGTGGATAGCAGCTTATATTGCATCATTAGAGCCAAATGCCACAAGAACAGGAAAATAACACAAAGGAAAGCTATTCTACAGGAAACAGGTGCCAATAAAAGAACAGGAAAATACACCAGCAAATTGATAATTTCCTTAATTACCACAATAAGCACTTAAGTTGCACCAAACCAATTAATCTCTCTCATCTTTAATAGTAACAAACAGGGGGTTCACAAGTCACACCTCACAACCTATCCCCAAACATTTATGTATGTAACTACACATACTTACTACAATACGTATTAACTCTTTTATTACGTATACTGTATGATCACGACTTGTTTTATTTTACGCTAACTAGTGACTTTCTTATCCTGTGCACCCTTCCTCGTGCTTCTTCTGACACCTCTCACACACACAGCCATACTCAGCACGTGTTCGTTATGTAATTGTCAAATTTTTTATTCTAATTCTAACATAATTGAGTCACTGAACGAGTCACTGTGGACCCACTCACCTTCTATTCTACTCCCACCATTTCTGTAACTTGTAGTACTAACTTATTTGTCTGTCTCTGACTCGCTCACTCAGTGACTCGGTGTCAACTGTCAAGCACTCTAACTCAACCAATGACGCGAAAGGTTTCAAATTTCTCCGATCTGATCCAAAGGGTCACTGCTTCTTGTCTCCTTAACCCACTTGTTCCAGTAAGAAAGTTAGTTGAAGATGATTCACCTTACGAATCAGAAGAAGAACAAGAACATTATGATATTGTTGATGACGACGAAGAAGAAGAAGAAGAACTTGACCCTTTGGAGGAAAATGACGATTTCAACGAAGAGAAAATGGTGGGTATGAAGATTTTGAAGATCAAGCAAATGGAAGTGTTAATGGAAGAAGTTTTTGAAACGGTGTCGTCTATGAAAAGAGCGTATGTGAAGTTACAGGAAGCACATTCTCCTTGGGACCCAGAGAAGATGAGGGTTGCTGATGTTGCGGTGGTTTCTGAGCTGAGGAAGCTTGCTGTGTTGAGAGAACGGTTCCGTCGGAATGGTGTTGGTGGTGGTAAGAAGGGTGGTCGGAGAAGAGGTTTTGGTGTGGCGTCTGTGAGAGAGGTGGTGGCACCGTATGAAGCAGTGGTGGAGGAGTTAAAGAATGAAGTAAAGGTAAAGGATTTAGAAGTTCAGAATTTGAAAGAGAAGCTTGAAGGTGTTGTTGCTCTTTCAAGTAATGGTAGTGGTGAAAAGAAACCAGGGAGGTCTCAATCTAAGAGGAAACTAGGAATTCAAGGTACATTATGATTATGAATATGTTTTGTTCCATGTTTAGAATTTGGATTAGGTAGACGAATCAGAGAAAGTAGTTGTTTCTTTTTGTTTTAGACTTTAGTTTGATTTGATTCTTTAAAAGAAGTGTTCTTTTTCAAATTGATTCTATGCATGTGAATCTTTTGTTTAGCTTTTGGAATTATAACTTTAAGGAGTTTTGAGATGCTGCTTCAAGCTAATGAAAAGTTACTTTGATGTTACTATGTTAGGTTGAAATTTGAGTACTTTCTTTTTTTGTGAAATTTATTCTGCAGCAATTGCAGCAGTTCCTACACCAGAACTATTTGAAACAACTATGCTACAAGTAAGAGAAGCATCAAAGTCCTTCACATCTATGCTTTTATCTCTAATGCACAATGCACATTGGGATATAACAGCTGCTGTTCGTTCAATTGAAGCAGCTACTGCTTCCGCTGACAAATATCATAATGCTTCAACTACATCCATTGTTTCATCTCACCATGCTAAGTATGCACTTGATTCCTATATATCCAAGAAGATCTTTCAAGGGTTTGATCATGAGACTTTCTACATGGATGGAAGTCTCTCTTCACTTCTCAACCCTGAACAGTTTCGCCGTGATTGCTTCACTCAATACAAGGACATGAAGTCCATGGATCCTGCTGAGCTTCTTGGGATCTTACCATCATGTCACTTCGGCAAATTCTGTTCGAAGAAGTATCTTGCCATTGTTCATCCCAAGATGGAGGAGTCCTTGTTTGGTAACTTGGAACAGAACAGTCAAGTTCAAGCAGGAAGCCACCCTAGGAGTGAGTTCTACAATGAATTTTTAGGGTTGGCCAAGACTGTGTGGTTGCTTCATTTACTGGCATTCTCGTTGAACCCTCCACCGAGTCAATTTGAGGCAAGTCGTGGAGCTGAGTTCCATCCACAGTATATGGATAGTGTGGTGAAATTTTCCGGTGGGCGGGTGCCGGCTGGTCAAGTTGTAGGGTTTTCAGTTAGCCCTGGATTTAAGCTTGGAAATGGATCTGTTATAAAATCTAGGGTTTATTTGATAGCCAGAACATAATGTTTTTAGGATTAATAGGCTACTGATGTAATATGAAAATCCTTTAGCTGGGTTATTGTTTTTTGGGTGAATTCAGTTTGAACATGTACTCTCATGACATTATTTTGAATTTGACCTTGAAGTAATAATGGCATAGTTATTTCTCTTCAAATATGGAAGCAAGTCAACACTTTTTGCTGTGGAGTTTTGGCTTATGTGAACGAGAGGAAGTGAGAATTATTAGATTCCATGAATATTAAGCTACTTTGGGTCTCACAGATAACCAGTAAAATATAGTATTTTCGTTATCATAGACAATGTTTACAGTATTTGAATAAAGAAATAGATTATAAACTCCAAATTGGTGTTTATACAAGCTTTATTTCATTGGTCTGTTCAATGATTGGGAAATAAGTAATGTATTTCCCAGAAAAATGTTATCTCATAATACATTATAGTGTACACCTATAAAGTGAATGTAATTTGACAGTATATTCATTGGCTAAGAATATATGAATGCTAACATCCACTATCTACATGCATGTAAGAAACAAATATAGAAATGCAATCTGATGTTCAATTACGAAATACAAATAATATATGACTATAAGGCATGACTTCAATCTGCATGGCAGAAGTAGGAAACAAATGTAGAAACCTTTCTCCCACAGCAAATCTAAAAGCGTCGGGTTGCTGGCACTCATCCGAGAAAGAAACGGTATTTCTTCCTGCTGAATTTAATCATCATGAAGAGCAATAATATTTATCCTCTAAAAACTCTCTTGGCCTGTCACAGGGATCAAAGAGTTAGAGCTTTAAATATTGAAAGGTAGAATCATATAGTTAAATATATAGTTTCATCTCATGTAAAGTGAAGTTTGCCCACAGAACAGTTAATAATGTCAAAAGGCAAAAGCAAACTTTTGTGGCATATACAATGCTTTTATTTATTATTAAAGTACTAATAAGAGATGGTTTTATTGGAAAATTTACATGTATGTTTTGTTTTAGCTGTTCTACTTGGCTATGACAACTTTCAGAATACAGATCTACAAAATTAGACATGATCAAAAGCAAAAATAAAGGTCACTAATTTCTCTTGACTGGGTGATATGTTAAAAGCTGAAGCAGAAGAAACAAATTTGCAGAATTATGCATTCGTCAGCAACTATATTGTAAAAAATTTCATTTTAAATCTAGATTAGACCAGGACAGATCTGCCGTACTCTTTCTAAGCTGTGTAATGAGAGAATATGCAAGCGACTCAAACCTTTAATCAGGACATTATAGATGGATAACAAGGTGCAATGTAATATATAAATTATAATAAGGTAACTCTACCAGAATCACCAGTATTGTGTGTATCTTACTTGTTCAAGGGTAAGAAACATAATCACATTCCAGACTCCTACTCGACCAAAATTTGGAAGGAAGCCTTTATAAAAGGCCAAAAATCCCTGCAAACATTTGTGACGTGAATTCAAGTTGTCCAAACAAAATGATAAACTTTAAAATCATAAAATTGAGATCATCGTCAGTACCATTCATAGAATAGTCAGAACATCCAAAATAAAACTAACATAATAACCAAAAGGTGCTAATTATTGTAATAAATCTTTCAACATCATTGAATTCAAGATTTAAAGTTGCATTACCACAATGATAAAATCAAACAAGGAAGAAGTTCACTAACCTCATTGAACAAAGTTTTGAGAAAACAGTCAAACGTGTTTTTGTAGCTTGAATCACCCATCATCCTGGATTTTACCTGGAAAATTATAAGCATGGATAAATCATAATTTGCTTTAAAAATTTAGATGGTGTACTTCATCAGAGTTCACCATATTCTTTCCAATTGAAACATTTTCATGTACCCCACACTATAATGAATTTTGCAATAGTTCTAAATTTTCAAACTACCAAGTTGAAGTTCCGTAACTTTACAAGGATGTTTCTGGGAGAACACAGTTAAACAGTGTTTGAGTTCGTCTTATTTTTTCCAGCAATACCAGTACCAACATTGTTATATCAACTTTTTCAAGATTGAGCACCAAAATGTTGTCCAAAAGATTAAAGATATGTCATTTTTTATTTCCTTCCTTCTTTTTCTGTCTCATTTCATTATTGACAGACCTGTCATTACTATCAAATGTTCATCTAAACCACAAGTGCAGACTGCAAGTTTAGAAATTCGGAAGAAATGGCTGTGGTGGAACCTACCACATCAACAGGAGAACCGATAAAGACAGCAAAAAGACCCGCTCCTAGGCCAGCAAGGAGGTGAGTAAAGGCATTGTCCATGAACCCTGGAATTTTCAAAATTGTCTGCATAAGTATAAAGAATCAGAGAAGCATTGCAATTGTATTTCATGTAAAGCAACATTGGATTTGTGTAAAATTCCGATTTTGAATGCCTTATAATGTGATTACCTGTTTCACTTGATCATAACTAGCTAGTTCAGCGGCATTTATAATTGCATTCCGTGCTATATTAGGCCCAAGTCCAGTCCACAAGGCGCCTAACCCTTCCTAGTTTAACAAATATATTTACATTATTAGACTTAATTTACATATAAAGGAACAAACAAAAAACACATCAGAAGAAACTCTGACTTGTTTTATTATTGTTGAATATGCATCCATAGCACCAGAGTAACGCTTGGGTACCCCAGATGGCAATTGGCCTTCAGATTGAAGCCTAACTTTGACCAGGTCAGTTGGATTAGCGATAGTGATTGCCAAAGCACCTATCACAAGTTCACAAAAGTGAATCAATGACTATAACATATAACCTGCGCTATAAAATGGGGACTGCTAAGTGCTAACTACCTCAACTCTGTTTAAAGCAAGAATTCTCCACACTTTCATTAAACAATGAATCATTCTCATCATTTAGAAATAAAATGCAACTTGTGAGCATTTAAGTCTTTTTTGCCAAAAAGGAGAAAAATAACTAATTCTGTTTTGAATTTCCACAACTCCACATTTCCTTTTTCTCCAATTTACAACCTTCTTTGTAAACTATCTACATCACCTAAATTTAAAGCCAATAATTTAAACCTACAACAAGCAATTACTATTTCACATTTATGATAAATAAACAAATAAAAGCACACAAAGCTAAAATTCTAATATGTCATTAAAATTGAGGGGTTTAAAGTAATTAATGTGTTCTGATATATGGAACATAAAAAGAGTCTCCGACCCTATTTTTACTTCGATATTATATCCTTACAAACTTAAGCATTAAAGTGTCTTTTGCAGATATTTCTCTCACCGGAGAAACCAAGATCATTGGAGCATAAAATTACATCAATCCATATCAAAACTCCCCTTTATGTTTCAACCATAACATTTAAGCAATGAGAAGCGATAGAAATGGGTTGATGACTAGTAGTACTAACTAACCAGTGATAAGAGCAGCAAGTATCATATGGTACAAAGGAACTTCTCCGACAAATGCAGCCCCAACAAGAAAAGTTTTAACCTGTACAAAAAGCAGTTCATATTTCATAATCATAAATACAAACCCAAATTACTCCAATCCAAATCACTAACATTACTTTGTTATGATTCATGAAAGGTAAATATCACTCCCTCTAGTCCCTATTATAAGAAAAAAATCACTTTTTAGGTTAAACCAGATAGTAGATACATCGGTTATTCAATAAACCAAATACATCAAAAGTGAATTATACATCAGATACATCAGTTACTCGGTTAAGTTAAAAGATTAACTTTTTCTTATAATAACGATTAGAGGAAGTAATTAATTAATGAAAAATAATGAATAATTATTACTAACAGGATCATATAAGGCAATTCTTAAACCACCATACAAACACTGACGATGCAAACCAGGAACAATGCCTTTCCATAAAGCAGAAAAACCTTCTTCTCTAGCAATAGTTTTAACAGTTCCAAGTAAACCTCTATATTTAGGTAAACCCATTCCACCATCATCATCATCATCAACAACACCACCTTTCTTTTGTAGTTGAAGTCTCACCTTAGCTGTATCCAAAGGAATAGTACAAAACTACATTCACATACAGACACACACACAAAATCAAGATCAATAAACGAATTTGAAAAAAGTAAAGATTTATAGAAATGTAGAGAAATTGAAAAACCTCAGCGAAACAAGCGGCGAAAGCGCTACAGATGAAGGATTGAGCGAAGGAAATACGGTTGTTGGGATCTGAGATTGACATTGTTGTGTGAAATGGCGAGAGTGAAATTGAAAGCGTTGAAGAAGTGGTTGCAATAGCAATAGCAAGAAATGAAAAGGATTGCTTTTGATTGAATTAAAGTTAGATCTTGTTTGTTTGCTACATACTAGTAATAAGTTACTACTACACCGCTTTCCAGTGAATGATGATGTAATTTAATTCAGTTGTGTTGCTTTCAACTCCTACAAATAGACTTGTTCTCACTCTTAACAGCTTGGTAAACTAGATTTCTATTTTTTCCCATTCATTTGGTAATATTTGAACCCTATTGGTATATTTATCTATTTTAGTTTCAAGTACAAATGATGACAAGAGGATAAAATGGGTAAAAAAAAAATTTGTATATTCTTTGGGATAAATATGTATTTTATTCCAATAAAGTTACCAAAAAAAATTGTCCATAAAAAAGAAAGTGACAAATTATGGTCCTACAATTTTATTTATGCATTTAGTTTTAATTCTGCTATTTTTTAAAATTATTAAATTATCTTTAGATTTTTTAATATACTTTCTGCAGATATATTTAAAATATTGTAACACTTTTCTTTAAGAAACTTTAAAAAAATTTAAAATTATAAAGATAGACTGAAATTGAGTTGTTTTTATTAGAACTTTTTTATAATATATCAAAATAATAACTCCAAAATATACATTTGTTTAACAACATAGACTAAAATTGTGTGTATAATAATTTTGTGGGGACCTCAACAAGTCAAATTTTTTAGGAACAGAAAATAAAATTTGATGATTTTTTAAGGACTAAAACCTTATTTAACCCTAATTTATTTACTATCTATATTATAATTTTAGTATTATATTTTTTGTAATAATAATAAATAATAATTAAATAAAAATCTTCGTATATCACTAAATTAAAGGAGTAAATAAAGCTAAATGGACGCGGTCTAGTTAGTCAGTTGTGAAAGTTTAGTCCATGAGAAAGGATTTAAGGAAAATTTAGTGTAAAAGGTTTTTGTGCAAGTTGGCCTAATCTTATGAGGTGTGTTATTTTGACAATCGGTTAACACAATACCCACAATGTACGCACTTCGAGTAATAAAAAATTGGAAAAGTATATGAATGTACAAATGAAAGTTGTCCGACAATTAAATGGTTCTCAAAATAAACTTTCTCTAATCTTATTGATTTCATTCTCTTTCGGTTTTTATTCACAAACAAAAAGTATGACTCAACTCAACATTGGTCGGTTTTAGTGCGTTTTTGACCAAAAATTGTCAAACTAGTAAAAATAATGATCACTTAACTTTGATCTAATTTTTTTTTTCAAAAAAAACTTTGATCTAATTTTGACGGTTTATATTTTGAGTTTGTTTGTTGCGGATAAGAAGTGAAACAATTGCTGGTTCTTATAGATTATAATAAGACATTGGTGCTACGTCTAAAACGTCGTTGATTGAAAAATAAAATCTATTTTATAAATAGTTTAATACCTAGTACACAATAAAACAAATGATAGAAAAATTAAACAAACAACAAACAAGGTAAGATGTAATGATTTTTTTATTTTTTTTTACATTCAGAAACAATAATATATCAAGTAGATGAGATGCAAATTTTTCACCGCCATTAAAAATGACCAATCTCCCTCCAACCGAATTCATTCTATACGGAGTAAATTATAAATCAAACATCTGACCATGTGCTTAAATGATCCAAAACTCTTATTATTTATTGGAAATTAGACCAGTTCATTATTGGTTAAGCCATTTCTAAACTATTTTTTAAACATCTCTAAACTAGTTTCTTCATGTACAATAAAAATAGAATTTCCGAAAAACTAGAATTTCCAATTCATTGTTGCTTCAAAAAATAAAAATAGAATTTCCAAATCACACTTCAAAATATCTTCTCTTACACTCTTCTCTTTTCCTTCCTCAACACACTTTCTCAACTTATATTTTTTTTTCTCATTAAAATTAACCGAAACAATTATACTCATTCCAATCTTACTAATATATAAAAAATTTACATTTTGAATTTATCAAATAACATATACATCCTGTCTAATTATTGAATAAAACTAAAAAAAATATATATTTTCTTATAACATAGGAAAAAAAGGCAGTAGTAATAATATCCTATCCTATCCTATAACTAAAAATTAGAAAGAAAATTAAAAATTTCCAACCAAAAAATGAAAATAGAGAGTAACATAGTTCCCTCCACATATTGCCCAAAATATAAAGGCGGGAAATGAATTATTTCAGCCAATCCCGCCTTAGGTTCTAGAATCTTCCACTATATAAACCCTTTCCCTCTATCCTTTCCCACCCATTTCATTTTCCCCCAAACACCCAAAACCGCAAAACCCTAATTTCCAGATCCACGATCAAAATGTTGGAACTCCGTTTAGTCCAAGGTTCACTTCTCAAGAAAGTTCTCGAATCGATCAAAGAATTGGTCACTGATGCTAACTTCGATTGTTCTTCCACCGGTTTCTCCCTTCAAGCCATGGATTCTAGCCATGTCGCTTTGGTTGCTCTTTTGCTTCGTTCTGAAGGGTTTGAACATTATCGCTGTGACCGTAATCTTTCTATGGGTATGAATCTTAACAATATGGCTAAGATGCTGAAATGTGCTGGTAATGACGATATCATTACAATCAAGGCTGATGATGGGAGTGATACTGTTACGTTCATGTTTGAAAGCCCTAGTATGTTCTCGTTTCATCAACGTTTTTAATTTTCATTTTTGCTTTTGAATTTTGTTTTTTAGGGTTTAGGGTTTTGTGTTTAACGCTAATTTTGTGTGGGATTGTGTTAACTGATTGATTGAATATTTGATTTCTGTTTGATGTTCATTTGAAATCTTTAGGGTTTGTGCTCAGAGGGTTTAATATTGAAAGTTTATTTGCTCATCCTTTTTCCCCTTTCTAAAAATGTTGTGTAACTGTTCTTTGAGATGATAGAATCTGGCATGTGGGTTAAGGAAATTTGATTGATCTGAAATTTGTTGCATGCTTAACTGATCTAAAATTTGATTAATTTTAGGGTTTTAGTGTTTGATTTTGTAAGATTTGTGTCTGCTCTTTTTATGGTTCAATTGGTATTTGTTGCATGTTTGACTGATTTATGACTCTTACTTTTAGGGTTTTAGTGTTCAATTTTTTAAGATTTGTACTTGGTCTGTTGATGCCATGATATCATATTTGTGGTTGTGTTGTGTCATTTATGAATAATCAGTTTGCTATTGTAGTTTGTATGCTATTATGGTTCATGATTCTGACTTATTGTTTTGGGGTTACGTTGTGAAGCTCAAGACAAGATTTCTGATTTTGAGATGAAGCTGATGGACATTGATAGTGAACATCTTGGAATTCCAGAGGCTGAATATCATGCCATTGTTAGGATGCCGTCTGCTGAGTTTGCTAGGATTTGCAAAGATTTAAGTAGCATTGGTGACACTGGTATTCAATTTTGCTTATCTGTTTCAGGATTTTTCTATTGACTGTTTCTTGAAGTAATGTTGATAAATATTTGTAATTTGGTGTGCATTGCAGTTGTCATTTCGGTTACTAAGGAAGGTGTAAAGTTTTCAACCAAGGGAGATATTGGAAGTGCAAATATAGTTTGCAGGCAGAATACTACTGTGGACAAGGTGAGATATTTATTCACTCTTTATCCTATGTTCCAATCATGAGGTTCTATTTGTGTTTGATCGTTAAAATTGATGCTAATCGACATATTTTACATTGTTGTATTTGTTGGTTGGTGTTGCAGCCTGATGATGCTACTGTCATAGAGATGAATGAGCCTGTGGCCTTGCAATTTGCATTAAGATACATGAATTCTTTTACAAAGGCTACTCCTTTGTCCAATACAGTTACCATCAGTCTGTCAAATGAGCTGCCAGTTGTTGTTGAGTACAAGATTGCTGAGATGGGATATGTTCGGTTCTATTTGGCTCCCAAAATTGAGGAGGATGAAGAAGAGACAAAACCACAAGTTTAGATTGATAAAGGTGTTTGATTGTCATCTTAGGTTTTGAATTTGGCTGTAGTTGTAGAATGCTTCTATACATTGTTAAGGTGTTTTATCTGTTTGGCAATCTATGACTGAATTTGGAAATTCTTCACGAGTGCCTTTTTCTTTTACTGCTTTTATGAATCTGAATAGCTTCAAACAAATTGTTGAATTAAGTAAAAAGCTTGAAATTAACTTGAACCTTAGTCTGTGTTCTGTAGTAGTATTTGTTTCTTAGGTCTATTTTTTTTTTATATTTTCTATCTGTTATTTTGTAGTTTAATGTATTCTAATGTTACTATTAAATGTTTTCCCAACTGTTGTGGTGGAATGCAATTGGAAATGACAATGCCTTTTATGCTACAATACAACAACTACAATGTGAAGATATTAAACTGAGACATTTAAAAAAAAAAAAACTGAGACACTTTGCAATACAATAATGTACAAGAATTACATGAGCTTCTGTAAATTTATAGGTCAATTATGTACAAGAATTAAAAGAATGGAGGAAAATGTACATAGAAATATTCTTTTGGTAGTTAGCTGAATCCTAATCTATTCTAAATCTAAGTCCAAACATATGGTGAATATTGCTGAGGCAAATGACACAACTTCCAACATATGGTGAAAAATTTGTCTAATAAGGTTAGTAGCTTGCTGAAGGTATAACTGTTTTGTACTTTTTCAATGTATCAAAGATCATACTGTAAAAAATTTTGTACTGTTTTTGTAGCTTGAGTAGTATATATAAGTGGATAGAATCAATATTGATACCTTGTGCCAAAATTTGGGTTAAATTTTTCAAGTGTCTCTTTCTCTTTTATTTCGCTTCTTGGCTTCACTATATAGGATAACTCCAATGACTGTAAGAGAATATCCTAACATTCCAGTTACTGATACAGGATTTCTAAATATCAAAATAGAGATAACAACTGCCACAGCTCCTTTTGCATTTCCTAGAACCTGACAAAATCATCATGCATTCATGTTAGATGTACAATTATAAAATTAATGCATGTGGTTAGATACTTGTGCAGTGGATTTATTCAATAAAATGTTATTCAAATTTCCTAATAATTATCAAAGACTTTCCATGGCTTCAATATTTCTTATGCAGTTTGCATGAAGTAACACAAATTTGTTTCTTCAAACAATTACAGATTTGTGCCAAAAGACAAGGAACAAAAACAGCTAGAGAGCTCAAATTGCATAAAAATATTTATGTTTATGCATGTTTTTTCACATCACAACAATTTTGAATCTGCTGTTCTCTTTATTAGAACACTACTAATGTCAAATAAGTTGAATCTGATATGAAAAAGTAGCAAAGAAACTATGATTACCTGAAGTGTTAATGCACTGGTGTGCTTTGTAACTAAGAAATTGGTCAAGTTGACAAAATATGCCAATGCAGAGTTGAAGAGAAGCAACCACACAATAGTTGAATCTTCTCTAGCAAGTTGAATTGTAATTCCAAGAACATCTTCCTCCATTATAATTGAAGCAGGAAGAAGGAATGCAACAGCCATTGGTGCCATGTACATAAGAAGGTTCATAGAATTCAGCTTTTCCCTGAGAAATCAAAGAAACTATTTCATTACCATCCTCTCCAAAATTGTTCATGATAATATGTTATGCATGTCACTCATTCCATCAGAAGTGCACGATGTGTCCAGTAGCGTTTCATTCAAATTCTACTACGCAACAGTGCATTAACGTCGCTATAACAGCTATTTGACAATATTGTGTACTAAATATATCCTAGAATAATAGCGATTCGTTCAAATTTCACATTCGTATAGCATATCTGTAATTTTCAAATACAATTGAAGGATAAAGTTTGAGCTCATTACGCTTCAGAAGACAGCAAGACCCCTTGGACGACTGTTTTGAGTGCCCTGGCTGCTGTAGCACTGACGCACATTATAAATCCAAATAGATGAAAACTTGGTTCTCCCTTCATACATGTAACACAAAAGACAAGAAAATCAATAAATGTAGCTTGTAAGTTGTAACTCAAAGCAAAACCCCCACATTTTCATCCACAAGAATAAATGTGACTTTTGCACACCTTAGTTTATACTACATACCCCAAAAATCATTCAAAATAGAGGCCACTTTATTGGGTTTCAAGCGTGAGTGGTTAAATATCGTATTAACTATGAATGAGAAAAATGTTGGATATATAAAAGAGGCAACCCATGAACATAATGCCATAAAGTTTTGGGTCGAGATGTGTCATCTCCATCTCTTGTGGTCTTGGAGCATTGACCCGTTGTTTCTCCCGACGCTCCCCATATCAGAGTCTTGAACAATTGTTTTTATAAAAATGTGTTTGAATTGGCATATATATATATATATATATATATATATATATATATATATATATATATATATATACTAAATCTCATTAATTGAACTCCATGTTTCTACCATTAAAGAGAAAAAATATAAAAGATTTTAAGATAAGAAACAGAGAACATACCCCACTAGCAATCATAACACCAGTAACAACAGGAACAAGAGCCAAATAAGTAAGCCAACCTTCCCTCTTAAGGGTCATAAGATAAGCAAAAACCGCCGTAAAAAACGGCGTCGTAGCACCAATAGCTTGATTAAAAGAAACAGGAAGATACCTTAGGGAAATATTCCCTCCAACAACAGACAAACAGAATATAAGTCCAAGTGATGATATCTTCACAAATTGTACCCTTGATCTTACCGTTTGTAATGGCACCATTTTCATCCATGATATTGCAATGTAACTTAGCAATGAACATGCCATCATGTGACATAATGTTAAGAATATTGGGTACTTGAAACCATAGTTGCTTAAAAGATACTTGTTTAATAACAATACTCCAATGTTTGATGCATACCAGAAACTTATCAAACTAACGGTGAATAATTTCCCAGATATTGGTGGCACCTTCATTGTAACAAAGTTTTTTATTTTTTTTGCTAGAGTTGAAAATTTTGTAACAGCTTTGATGGAGAAAGAGAGATTTTTGAGAATGTGGGAGGAATGGAGGGTGGATTGAGGGAAGGGGTATTGGTTTTGAGGGGAAGAAGGAGAAGGGTTGAAAGAGAGGGGGGAAAGAATGGATGATGCAGAGTGAGAAGCTCTTTGGAGGTGAATTAGTGTTTGGAGGATGTTGTTAAAATATGATGATGAGGGGATATTATAAGTTATACTATTATTAAAATGATATCTACATTTTTAAATATATATATAATATTGAAACCCTTTTGTCAAAGGGAAAAAAAGTTATAAAATATTGAAACACTTTTTGTATATGTAAATTTAGTAGATAAAGTTGCATAACAATTGTCTAATGTGCAACCAAAATTGTCTTACATAGTTATAAAATATTCGCATGTCATATATTTTTTCTGTTATTTATATAGCGGACGTATAATAATGAGAATTTTTTGAAAAACGTCATCCACTACTTAAGTAATAAATGTTATATCTGGAGGGTATTTTTGGGTATATCCACTACCTAAATAGAGTATTTTAATAAAATCATAGGCCGTGCAAAAAAAATGAGTAGGATGACAAAAGTAAAACTCTAAGAACATGCCTGATCCACATTTGTTGGTGTGAGGCACCGTAAAACCTTAAAATTTTGGAGTTAATAATAAGCTATATATTGCCAGTATTTATAAAATTTTAGATCAATAGATTT
This sequence comes from Trifolium repens, assembly GCA_030408175.1. Taxonomy (NCBI): domain Eukaryota; kingdom Viridiplantae; phylum Streptophyta; class Magnoliopsida; order Fabales; family Fabaceae; genus Trifolium; species Trifolium repens. Next base: position 7,514,324 of record CP125841.1, read on the forward strand.
ATTTTTTATTTTTTTTTTCTGTGCAAGGTCCTTGTTTTAAATCTCCACGGTGCCATTTTTTTTGTATAATTTTAGTTTTACTGATAATAAATTAAAAATAATAAATTTTATATACAATGATATTTTTTTTACAATTTAAATAGTAAATTATTCTTTTGTTTTAATCAAAGGCCTATTTTTGATATTCAAGCAAGACCTTCAAATATTTGGGGCCAACTCTAACTAAGAGATAAAATTGAAAAAGGAATACATGATATTTTACTTGTTGGTTAGGTAAATTTTATTATTTTGACCACACATGTAATGCACTTCTGTTTATTTTTTTCTGTATTCATGGTCAGGTAAATTTTATTATTTTGACCACACATATGGAATGTAATGCAATTCTGTTTATTTATTTTCCTTATTATTGAGGATAATGTTGTGCATGCTTGGATTTTTTTTTCTTACAGTTGATGATGGAGTCTAAAATCTTAAATAACTTGAATCAAATAAAATTATAGAGTGTTTTAAGTCAAACATGTTCTTCTAAATTTCTCTCTTCTTTTCGAAAACTCTAGTTATCATGTTAATATCATAAGTTTCTACATAGAGATGCCATGTTGGTTAGGCATCTCTAGTTATCTGAAATGAGGATCTTGTGCTACAGTCCTCTCTATTATGAGATGATAGTTTAAATTGTTAATATGTGCTTGAGACTTTTGTATGCCTATATATGGTTGCCTGTTTATTGTCTTGCTTGATGATTCAATTAAGACTAATCTTATAATGCGAGACTCTCAGCCATTGTGATATTAGAGACTCAACCGAAAGAGAGTTCATATAATATGAATATAATAAAGAGAGTAAGTAAGGAAACCACTCAATCATGGAAACACCAGAACCACAAAATATGTCTTCACTTAATTTTTAGTTAGGCTTAAAAGTAGTTTTGACCTTTCAAGTTTTACAATTGTACAATTTTGTTCTCCCAAATTTATCCCATTTTGTATTTGCTAGCCCCCGTTGATTTTTTTCACTAAAACTTGCTTATGTGACATTTAAAAATAAAAAATATTTTAAAAATAAATTAAAATTAAAAATATGTTTTGAAATTAAAAATAAATGAAATTTTGTTTTTAAAAAATAGAATATAAAATAATCGTTTTTGTTATATGTAGTTTATAAAATAATTTTGCTATAACAAATGGTTTACAAATTTTTTATGAACTATTTTATTAATATTAGTTTTTAAATTTTATAATCTATTGTTTTTCAACAATAATTATTAAAAAAATTATTAATTTTTTTGAAAACATATGTTTTTATTTTATAAATTTTTTTAAATTTTAAAACATATTTTTAATTTTAAAAACATCTTTTATTTATTTTAAATATTTTTTAAATGTCTCATAATCAATTTTTAGTCAAAAAAGTCAAGGGGGAGATATGAAATGCAAAAGGGGATAAATCTGGGGGCCAAAATCGAACAATTGAAACTTGAGGGGATAAAATTGAATAATTATAATATTTAGGGGTTTTTTTTTGACAAAACATATACATAATATTTAGGGGGTTAAAATCCCACAATTGGAACTTGATGGGTTAAAATCGCACAATATTGAAACTTAGAAGATTAAAATCGCACAATTAAAACTTGATAGAACAAAATCACACAATTATGAAATTTGAAGTCAAAACTACATTTAAATCTTTTAATTTTTTTTTAGTACATAGACGAAATGACAAAGCCATTATAAACTCACACACAAGTGAGGGAGTCGAGGTTCGAATTTCGATCATAGCGTCCGACCTAACAATTTCGGCAATATTTTGCCAGTTAAGCTAGAATTTCTAGACTAAATCTTTTAATTATAATAATGAGTAAAATTGAAAGTTACAAAAATTAAAAAGAAATTTTATAATAAAAAAAAAAAAAGAATTCTCATTAACTCGCCGACTTGTTGACTATGATAAAAAAAAAAAATCTGACTTGCGAATGTGAGGTGAGGTGAGACTATGCGCTGCTATTTTTTTAAGGATTGTTTCGATTTGCTCTTTTACTATTTTAAGAATTTTGCTCTTTCCTGGCAATTTGGCACACCCGCTTCACATTTCAAAATGCTATTAATTTATTATAAATGATAAAATGAAAAATGAAAGAACCGACATCAACACAAAATGAGTGTTAGGAAATCCTACATAAGTATTAGAGCACACTAGCATATGATAATTGTATCTCATGTAATTGATAGATTAAGATAGATAGAAGTGTAATTAGCTGCTAGTTTGATTAAGACAGGTAGTTACAACTAACTGTCACATCAGCACCAATCAGCTAGAGACTGCTGAGCTGGCTGCCACATCAGCATCTGTCAGTTACAGATTGCTGTGTTGGCACTGTTAGTCAAAGCTCCTTGTAAATGAGTCTTCTTCATTGTAACTCATTCATCTTGTTGTAAAGTTTCATTCTCAAATCAATGCAAACAAAGTTTCAATCTTGCATCCCATTCTAGTTTTCTAACAATAAGCAGATCAATAACGGCTCAAATGAGGAACCAAATAACAAAGAAATTCATTCGACAATCAACAATCAATAAAAACATGAAAATTATTTTTTTTATCACTGACACATTTGTCGTGAAAACTGCACGATATATATGCTATTAGTTTTTTTTTCGAACAAGCCAAAATAAGTTATATTATTAAACAAAGAGTCCTCTCAGCACAAGATGTGCTAAGACAGACTAAAAAAGATTACAAAATATTCAAAGAAAAATACAATATGAATAACTGAGTCAGTCAATGTCCAAACAAGTGAGGGGGCTTGACCACCATCTATGATAATTTGATACTAGAGTAATGTTGTGCACCTTCAACCACCAAAAGGAGTGGAGTTTGAGCCTGCAAAAAGAAACCGTAAAGTAAAGTCTGACACTCCCTCAACAACTCCTCCTCCCACACCCATAAATATCTCCGCCGTCCAAGCTTCCCCTCCAGCCTCCCATCCTAAATAACACATATCGGCCACCATAATCTATGTGATTGCCATATATATATTACTCCACTCTAACAAATTGTGATCATAATAGGTTTTTTTTCTATTTGAATAGAATTATTTATTTATTTATTTTTGGTACAATGAATAGAATTGTTATTGTATTCTTTCATTAATGTGTAGGATGTTATCTTTAAAGTAAATAAACAGGGGTATTTATATTCGAATATCGGTCCTGTATTTTACATGTAATATCTCTATTAAGGAATGAGTGTCTCAGAAAAAAATTTATATGTAAAATCATAAGGAATAAAACCAAGTGAAGAGAATATATTGGCGGTTTTGGCTGTCATTTTGCAGTGACTAATCTTCTTTTGTAGTACTTGTGAAGTTTCTTACTTGTTAAAAGTATGGATCAAAAGTTTAGTGACTAAAAATTTTACTCTTAAGTTGATAAATGGGATGACCGTGATTCGAACATCGATCACCTGCATATATAATACAATGTCCTATCAATTAAACTAAATTCAAAGTATTACTGAAACTTTTTATAAGAACTAAAAATGTAATTTGAAATATTTATAAAGATAAAAACATATTCAATTTGGACCAATGTTTTAGTGATATCTATTTTGAAATGTTTGATGCTTAAAAAACAATTATATAATAGTGTACTTTTTTTTAGCTTAATTCTTTTGCTATGGTTAACTTATTGTTATTAAAACCAAGGGGAAAATAACACAAGTAGAAAAAACCATGTCGAGCAAAGTATATGGCAAAATAATAAAGGTGACAGCGCACACATGTCGTTCAAATCCAACGGCATTTGCATTTAGCATTACCGAGTTTGACTTTTTTCACGTTAAGACCACGGCGAAATCCGTAGTATACTTTCTTTTAGAGAAATTCTTGCATAGGCTCACCCTTAACACTTAATCCTTAGCTCAACCAATTAAAATTGGACACATCATCATTTAATTAAAAATTAAAATAACAAAAAATAATTAGGTTAATTAAGAAAGAAAATAAACAAATCATCATCATGATTCACAGCGAAGAAGAAGAACAAGAGTATTCCAAGTGGTTGCTATTCTCGTGGATTGGATAACGAGTGAGAGATGGAGAAGTTCCAAAACGGAGAAAAGAATGATCAACAACTCAATGATGCTTCTATTTGTGGCTATGATTCCCTTCATCATCTTCTCAAGGATAATCTCAAATGTCGTTCGGAAACTTCTGATTATAACATCCAAAACATTAATCAGAGGGAACCTGAAATGGAATCGTGAAGAGGTGTAATCGAGGGTTTCGGAATCAACTTCTTCTATTTTTTCTCTGCAATCCTAGTTTGATTCACCGGAATGGCACCAATAGAGGGTTTCTCGTTTTCCAGGCCGTCGCGTTAATTAACATGTGTTAGGTTTCCAATACCCTTGTCGTGAATCGTGATTCTGTTTCCAACCTATTTCTGTTGGTCTATAATAATTCAATCAAGAGCTCTAAATCCTGGCTTAATCTATGACATGGATGAACTTGGTTATGTTCAGTTCTTATGCCATGAAGTATATAATGGTACCACTTTATCAATATTAATTGGTTCTCCTATAAATTGCACTTCTTTGGTTCCTGGATTTGGTCATGATGCTATTAACTATCCAAGTATGCAATTAAGTGTGAAAAACAACACAGAATCAACAATAGGAGTATTCAGTAGAACAGTTACAAATGTAAGCAGCTTATCCAAGTGGGAAGGTTTTGAAGAAAGGAATGTGTATGATTTGGAAAGCGGTGTGGTGTGGTCTCTTTGGCGGCACCGTAATTCTGTTATGTTTGAGAATGGTAGGAGAGACCCGGCATGGGTGTTGGAGGAGGTTAAAGTATCTACTTGGAGGAAGTGGTGGATAAATCAAGACAAGGTTGCCTCTTCCCTCTTGTACGAATGGCGTGTTCAACCGAAGCTTTGTATGATGCGATAATTTGCTCATTTGCCGATTCTGTTTCGGGTCTGGTCGTGGTACCTGCGTGTTGCTGTGTACTTGCGCTGGTTTTTGTGTTTTTGTTTTATGTTATGTGCCTTGCTTTTGTTTTGGTTGCACTATTTTCTCCCTTTGTTCTTTCTGTTTGTTTTCTTGTTGTATTGCCTCAGCATTCCTTATGCTATTCCATTTATCAATAAAATTATTTAGCCATTCAAAAAAAAGTTACAAATGTAGGTCCTGGATCAAGTATGTATAATGCTACCATTAAATCTCCAAAAGGAGTGGAAATTACAGTGAAACCTACTAGCCTTATTTTCACTCATACAGTGCAGAAGAAGAGCTTTAAGGTGGTGGTGAAAGCAAAGCCTTATTATAAACATGATAGGAGAAAATTAAGGTGGTGTTTAAGGTGGTGTTTGAAGTTTACTATAATTTGGATAATTTACTTCAGATTCTTTTGGTTCAATTTTAAGTCGGTCAAAAAGACATCATCAAATTCAAATGTAATTACAATAAAAACTCTCATACAATAACAAAATCAAGGTTCAATAACTAAATTCCCATACAATGAAAAATGAAAACTCAATCACACCAAAACAAGGTTCAATAATAGTAATCTACTGTAAAACCAGCAGAAAAAATAGTACATAAACAAACTAAAGGGAAACAGCCTTCTGTTGCAATAACTATAATAGTAGTCTACTGCATCATTTAAAACTTCTATCATGTGATCAAATGGTCAATATTTGTCCTGAGAATTGCTACTTGGAGGTAACCAACTATGATTGGAAGTTTCCTGCAACAAAAGATATTAACACAATCAGAAATTATATTAACTTATGTATTAATATATATATAATTAAAAATAAACTAAAAACGATTCCATATACCTGACTTAAATAGTTATATGAGTCTATTCCTTGTAATAAGGCACTAAATGAAACAGATGGACCAGTTAAACCCGAACTGAAGGGATGTTGCTGCTATTAGAGGATATAATGAAAGTGTTAGCTAAAATATAGATATAATTGTAAGTTATACACACCCATTAAAAGCTAAAATATAAGGTAAACCTGCACAGGTGCATCTAAAGTAGTATAAACAACTCTTGAAGTATCAACTGTGATGTCCATTACATTGTTTTGTTCACTCTTGTCATTATGTTTCTCTGCAAATGAGATAAAAAAATATTACAAATCCTATTCAATGTATAACCATGACATACTCTATGAAAATAAATTTATTCTCTCACCTTTACTTTTTTTTGCTTTTGTGGTTGATCGTTTCCGTTTCTCAAAATGTCCTTTCTTGCAAACGTAGGAGTTGGACATTCCTTTAGTCTTTGCCAAACGAGGATTGCCAATTTCAGAACATTCATTTTTCTCATTCTGCATGAACTTGTTCCCAGTGGCCTTTTCATTTGAATTTAAATTGGATTTGCCAACACATTGCCGAACCCTCTCAACTCCAATATCAAGCATTTCCACATAATTTGTTGAGCTTCTTTGTCATCTTGACTTTCTAAAACCAAATTGTAGAAAGACTTCATGATAGAATTGCGGTAAAGAAGGCTAGCATCGTCACCATTGGAAGTCAAATCTGCATCTGATCCTTCACTTTTATGCTCATAAATAACAGACCTTGCATTTTTCGACCATCTTTTCAAGAAGTATTGGTCAGGAATTTGTAAAATTCCTTTGATGTTATAAATCCGCAAAGCATGGCTACAAAGAATGCCCAAGGAATCAAACTTATGGCAACTGCAACTAATTGTTGCAGTGGAAGAGTTCAAAGTCACCTTATACTTTTTGCTAGGAATGCGATTCAACATGACTTCATGATATGAAACAGTATCGCATTGACCAATCTCTATAGAAGTGCTTCCACCTGCCCCTTCAAGATATTCATTTAAGAAAAGTTTAAAGATTTTGTGAGTATATATTGTAGATGCATGCCGTAAAGTCTCACTGGTATTAATAACTAGAGGAGGTGTACTCTGACTATTTTTGAATTCCTTTTCAACTTCTAATTGTCGCCACTTTTTCACCATCTTCTCAAATGCCCCTACAAACTGTGTGAGACTTGTCGTTTTTCCCGCAATGTCACCCAATACACTATTTGTACTCTCGCTCCTTTGAGAGGATTTAATACCAGCAGAAAATACAAATTTACTATAAGCAGTGCTCCACTTGTGCCGAATTTTATACATGTCATTTAACCATTTGTGATCATGAAGCTTGTAATCATTAATCATGTCATCCCAAGTACTTTGAAATTCTTCTTCTGAGTCACAGCCTTGCATGCATTTATTAAGAACACTTAGAAACTGTGGATTGGAATTGAGAGGTCCCAAATATGAAGGAACTTTTTTAGATATATGCCACAAACACAGTCGATGGCTTGTATTTGGCATCACCTCTCCAATTTCTTTTGCCATAGCTGCATCTTGATCAGTAAAGATTGTTTTTGGTTGTTGATTTCCCATACTCTCTAAAAATGCTTTCCATGATTAGGTTCTCATCAGTGTTATATTAAGCCTGCTGCTGATAATTACTGCAATGGATCTGGTTATCTGTTTTGCTTCCACATCATACTAAAACTCAACCACAACTTTTGTTTTGTTTGAGTGAATCACCGATTTAGTCCCACACATTGTAGCCTGCAATGTGTTAGATATCCAATTGAAAATCTCAGGGGAGTAGATTGGCCTATAACAAAAAGGACTTGTTTTCAAGATTTTCACTTCAAAGGATCATTTAGAATTATGTCAATTTCTAGGGTTAGATTGTCTGAAAGCCACAATTGTAGGACTAAATTGATTGTCCATTCCTTTTATTTTGTAAGAAAATAAAAAATTATCTGATATCATTTTTCACGTCTCCTACTTTTTGCAATTCATGTTTTTCTTTTCTCATAATTAAGAGATTTAATAATTAGTTTGTCACTGTTCTTGATGAGCATGAATAATTTACAATTTATTGAAACTGTTTCAAAAAATGGTAGTTAATACATGTATTATTTGCAGAGCTCAGCAAACCTCGATCAGTATTATGCAACCTGTTTTCTCATTTCGTTGAGACTAAGGATAATTCTTTTTGTTGGCCTCCTTGCACCTAATGTAAGATTTTTCTGCACTTGGACTTGGTTTTGTGTTTTCAACTTGTACATGCTATCAAATTCCATATTAGAAAGGGTTTTTTCATGCTGTTTATTCCCTTTATGATTAGTTTCCTTATTTTCCTTTTGCATATTATGATGATGTTTTTCATGTTTGTTCAGCTCTAATGGGATTCTGATAAGTTACTATTTACATTTTACGGAATAAATATGCTTGATTTCTATCCAAAGAATCAGGAGTTTTTAGATGATTAGTAATTCCCTTTGGAAACACTTTTTGTGAGATTGTGGTTCAAACGTGCAGGAAACAGATACAGACTGCTCAATGGCACTATTTGCATCAGCTAGGTCCTACACCTCATGCCTATCATCCCTGCTGCACTTTCTCTAAGGTGTGTTTTCTTTGTTCATCTAAATCTTATACGTGGTCGCATTCATTTTCATTTTCTTTTTCAAGAAAAAACATCATCTTGTTCATTTTTGCTGTTATAACCAGCTCATGTTTACTGCTGAGAACTTTAGGCTTGTGTTTATATACCGTTCCCTTTTATAAAGATAAAGCTCAATAGTTTTAGCCGGGCAACTTGATTATGAATGACTATATTGACATAAAAAAGGGTTTTGTAAAGAACATGCTCTGATGTTTGTAAAATCATCTATTTAGGGTGTGATATTTCATATACCATTTGATTGTCCTTTTCATTTGTAGGAATAAGAACAAAGTTATTATTTCTTATACTCATCAGGATTGAATGGAATCTAAAACATGATTTATACAAAGCGTGAGGCCCTAAGAAAGCTGCAGAGGGAGTTTTGTTATCAGAAGTTATAGGAGTAATTTCCTGTTTCTACAAATCAGTGCCGATTGCCATTTCGTCAGTGTATGAAGTCATGGCCGAAGAAGGAGAAGCATTAGAAGCTTTGCGTGAACAATTAATACAAGTTGCAGGAAATTGGAAAGGCTAAGAGCTATGCAAAAGGTTTGAGGCAACATGGAGAGAGGAAGTGTAAATGAGGACTACATTTTTAGGGAAAGCCTTTTTATAGAAATGTAATTCAAAGGGTGCTAATGACGAAACGGCTAGTCCAAAAGGCATTGAGGGGTGTAGGTACTCATTACCTATTAATGTCAATTAACTAAATTTTGACTTAAAGAATTAATTTAATATTAATCATATATATAAGACATGCTCAAACTAAATGATTAAAACCCTAATCATACTTTATAGCGGAAGCAGAATAAACAAACAAGCATGCTTATAAAGGATCTACGACATGTTGATTTATCAAGATAGTTATTAGGAATACCTGGATGATGTATCAACCTTCAATGCTAACCGCGTATCGGTAGCAACAAACCTGAAACACAAAGAAGGTAGAGACGGATGACGAGCACCCGTGGGATTGTGGTTCTTCCTCAACCTGGACTCCTTATGCCCTAAGCTCTCTTCAGATTGGGAGAAGAGGTGATATGCAGTGTGACCGGTATATTGGGGACCATAGCCTATATATAGTGTGATGGCCAATTAGGGTTCCCATTATTCCGAAATGGGCCATCTTGACATCCACTCATATTGAGCCCATATCCAATTAATTAATTAATTAATTTCTAAATAGAAATCTAAATAGCCTTTTAACTTTATTTGATCACTTAATCAATTAAGGCTCATAATTGATAAATAGCTAATATAATTATATAAAGATATTTGCCCACATAATATTCCAACAATCTCCCACTTGGGCTACATATCGCAATAATTATATCATTATTCTTTAGGCGCGCATCCACTACAAGAAAACCTTGTATTGTTGACGGAATTTTTTGAAGGCCTTAAGCCCTTAATAAATTATTGAGGGCTTGAAGCCCTTAATAAGTTACAAAATACGTTATTGAGGGCCATTTAGCACCAAGAAGTGGCACAATTTTTAAAAAGTCTGACAAATGCGTTATTGAGGGCCCTGAGCCGCCAAGAAGTGGCACAATTTTTCAAAAATCTGACAAACACTTTATTGAGGGTCATGGGCCGCCAATAATTATATGGATGCAGAAATTCAAACTGATGTTTCCCTCTTCTCCTCTATATATTAATCCAACTTCAATTCATTTTTACACTTTCATTCTCACTCTAAACTTCTCTAACTTCTCTCTAAAAATTCATATTCTTCTATCTTTGAATTTTTTTTCATACTTTTCAAGTTTTTTCCTTCTAAAGAATAGAGAAATATGTTAGAAAAATATTTAAGAAAAATTTTAGTTTTAAGGAAAAGAGAAATATTAGTTTGAAGTAAAAACCTTTAAACTTAAAAGAGTAGAGAAAAATCATTTTTTTTTAATTATTGCTATATATTGTTTTTAAGTTAAAAAGAATAGTAAAATCTTTTTTAAGATAAAGCAAATTTGATATTTAAAGAATAGAGATATATGTTAGAAAAATATTTTAGAAAATTAATTATTTAAAAAACAATTTCTATTTTAAAATAATTTAATAATTTGATTATTTAAAAATCAAAATTTCTGATTTTTAAATAATTAAATTAATTTTTTTAAAATATTCACGAAGCATTATTGAGGGTTGCAGACCGTCAAGAACGCGTTTGTCAGTTGACAATACATTATTGAGGGCCACATGCCATCAAGAACGCGTTTGTCAGTTGACCAAGCATTATTGAGGGCTGCAGGCCACCAAGAATATTATTGAGGGTCTTGGCTGTCAAAGAATGGTTACCGACGAAGGTTTTATTGAGGGTTCACTGGCCGCCAATAATGTGTGCTTTTTTGACGGATTTTAGCCCTTCTTGGAGGCTTTTGGCCCTCAATAATATCATGTTTTCTTGTAGTGATCCGAATGCTATTTATCCTTAGATTTCAACTTTACAATCTGGTCCACCTCATACATCAATAATGGGACCACCGCGGCTGTCGTCACTGACGTATAACGTGACGGAACCCCGACGACCACCATATCAATGTACTTGACGACATAGATCGATATGGATGAGTGACATGGAAATTTCATGCAATGTGATCTCTGTATCATGTCTATTTCCAACTGGTCCATCTGAAGTCTTTAGTGAGATCAAACTGAAGTTTGCAAATCAATATTTGCACAAAAGATACAGAACCGGTTATAACAATAATAACCTCAAACTTTATTTCTGCAGAAAACCTTAACAAAATATGTATCTGTATCAATACCAAAGTTAGAACATAACTGAAGACAGACTCCCTCTAATCCAAGACATCCTTAGTGACAACAACCAAATGAAAGACCTCAGGTGTCAAGTCTATGATTAGTGAATCAGCTAGCATAAAATTTATCTCTATATGTTCTATCATTCAACAACTTATAAATTAATAAACTTTACAAAACAATTGTTGAATCATTATCTGAGTAATTTATGTCACAATATAACTTGAGTTGTCTTTCAAAAATCCTTTACTTTATGCAACCAATTGACATAAATACTTACATTCATTTCTTGAGTTAGGATGTCCATTGTATGTAAACATCCAAAGGATCGGAGTCGAACATACTGATGATCTCCAAAATATTAGATCTCCGATCTCTGAACACAAATTATTTTGTTCTCTATAATAATTCTTATGGTTGCTTCATTTCAACAATTCAAAAGTATCTGCTAAATGGTCTTATTATATACGCTATTTCCGGATGCGTATAATTAAGATCATACTTAAGTTTCTCAAAGCTGAAGCATATAGGAAAATACTTTATTTTCTAAATTTCCAGATTTTCTTTTGGCAATTATTGAGACTTTTAAGCAGTCTCCTCTATGATTAAAACAATCTCTTAGTTTATTGACTTTCATGTCGAATTTACTTTCAACTTTATTGATATAACTCTTTTGTGATGACCGAATGATACATAGAGAATAATCCTTAAGTATCAAATTTCCTAATACAAAAGAGATGTGCGCAAGAACTTTCGTCACTAAACTTTTGTTAGTGATTTCTTGATTTTGCACAACGATCATATATCACCGTTGACTTAATAAAGTAAAATCGACACATTGAACTAAGAATATAAACATACTCCCACTGAACCTGTATAACCCACAACTCTCCATAATATACATCTCAAAACCAAATGAAATAATCACCTGATGAGACTTTTGTGGTATCTTTAATGAGACAGTTTCCTTAACTCATAAATGGATTTGATCTGTTTGCAAACCATTTACTTTGTGTCTTTTGACATAAAGTTTTCACAAATTGCACCTTATTGTTTTTCTTAATGTCACCATTAAGAAATACTATATTGGTATCCATCTTATGAAACTCCAAATTTATAATAAATGACAAGTGTCTTGACTGTCCTAGTGGAGTTCTTAAATCAAACTAAATATCATTTATCTTTTCAGTCAATCCTTTATGACACTTGACACTTTAGTTCTTGAAGGTATTGAGTTTGATCTTTATGACTTAATTACTTAAGTTAATTGAGAGGACGAACGCTAATGTTCTTATGAGGATCCAAATTTACTATATAACTAGTAACTATATGAATTGATTTAGAATCAATTCTTCCTCACTCAATTTTGTTCTTTTACCATATCTCTCCCCCAAACTCAATATCTTCAAGAGGCTTTGTAGTTTCTGTCTCCAAATGTTCATTAACTTGGGACCAAAGTTTATGTTTCTCAAAATTTTCAACAATACTAGATTGTCATAAGTCATAACTGAATTGATTATAGTAATATTTGCATTTAAAAGACAAATTGAATCAATTGTTTTAAAATAATAATAATGAAAAACCATAACAATAAAACAAAACTTAATTCAAATTATGATCACCGGATTGTCTTTTAAATGCAAATATAAGTTAGTAACAACAATCTGGTAAATAGTTGAAATACCATCAATCTTCACTGACTTATTTCCCCTCTAGATTGATGTGTCTTTCAACATCATTGGACATTTGTCAGTTTAGATCGTATTTTCTTATTATTCTTTCTTTGCTCTTATCCTTTGAGGTATTTACATAATGAACACTATTTATTTATTGCACACTTTATGAAATGATCATTTTAAAGAATAATTTCTAACTTTAATAGTTATAAAACTAATTGTGCAAAGAGAACATTAAATGCTAAAATTTCGACCAAGTAACCCGATTGTCGAAACCATAGTGATTTAGCAAGATTAAATAGTCACACAATGTGCTCTTGATATTTTCTTTGCTCAACAATCGTAATGAAAAGTCATCTCTCCAACGAGAGCTTGTCTTTCGCCTTATTGCTTTATAAGCCCTTTAATTTGGGCAAAGAAAAACATGACAAAATTATGTCATCTTAAATAACACCTCAAATGTCCCTGGAAATTAAAACTTTATGATCACAGACCTTCGTGATTAGGAGTATGCTCACTTTCTAAACTTGATTCTCACTTTGAATTTACTGAATTGTGAGAGATTTGAGTTCCTCCATCCTTATCAAATGTCTGAATCCAAGAACGTAATGTTCTTCTTATATTCCTGAGAGTTAGAATTTTAAGAATTAAAATTCTAACACGATTTTGCAGATACTTAACCTATATTAGTTTATAGAGAACATAAAATTACTCATCAAAATACCTAGTGCATCATTGATGTCAAACCATTAGAAAATAACATCAATTGCTAGTGGTATTTTGTGACAATGATCAAACACTGATAATTGATATTGACAAACAATAAATTCTTATAATCGTCACATGTTTATCATTATAAGTGTGAATGTAATCCTATAAATACTGAATGGATTTACATTAACACGACTTCATTAGGCATGTCGACAAATTATCACAGAGACATGCACATCTTTATTTGTAAATTGTAAGACAGAACAAGATACCAAACGCACCATTAATCCACAATCTTTGATTGCCAAGAATTAACTGCAAGCGGTACTCTCAAAGTAATGATCAAACATTGGTAATAAGTCCTGTCAGATAATGTGCGTCTTTGACACCAACCATTACCCGCATGGAAAAACTTAATAATTACCACACATTTACCATCACAAGTATGTAATTATCCGGCCAAACTGTGTCTTCCTTTTGGCCGACTAACAGCTCGCATGAATAATTTCACACTACATCTTTTGTAATTCCAATTGAATCAAATCTCCACAATAGAGGTTACTTTTGCAACATGTTGTTTCAACCAACTCGACTAAAATTACTAGACAATTTAATAAATTGAATATATATGAATGTAATTATTCGGCCAAACCGTATCTACCTTTTGGCAGACCAAAATAGTTTGCATGAACAATTTTATACATATTTTGTGATTCCAATTGAATCAAATCTACACAACAGAGGTTACTTTTGCAACATGTTGCTTCAACCAACTCAATCAAAATCACCTGACAATTCATTAAATTAAATGGGAAAAGTCTTAAATTCACAAGGCACTACCCTCAAAATGTTGGCCATATTCCTTTATGATGTCCCTTCATAATCATATGATTAAATGACATCCCTTCATGTGAGAATAAATTCTCACCATCAAACTAAAATAGGCATGAAGAAATATTCGAAAAGCATGACAAAAGGAAAGTATTGTAGAAACTTAATAACAATAAATTCAAACAACACAATCATGCTATAAACCAAATATTTAATTCAAATAAAATTAAATCTTTATATATACCAAAACATATTCATGCCACAATTGATTCACATATAGTCAATGATTCTTTAAATAAATAAACAAATAATTCTAGAATCATATTTCCAAATTAAAAGGAAATAATATTAATTCTTTATCTCTCTATAAATAAATAATTATAGAATAAATGATTTCTAAACTGGAAACAAAACTTTATATTCTATAAATAAATAAGTAATTATAGAATCTTTATTTTCCAAAAATTTAAAGAATCAAAACTTTAATTTTTTGTACATGCCAAATTGCTATTTTGAGAATCATTATTAATTGCTATTTAAAGGCAAATAATTTTTCTGCAAAAATATATATATAATAACCAAATATATATATCAAATCATATCTTTATATGCCTTATTTAGGCAACAAACTTTATGAAAAATACTAAAATTAATCCAAATCCTTATATTTTGATAACAATGGATCAAAATCAAATTCCTGTATACATATATAAAATTATGTATTGATCCGAAAACTGTGGAATGAAAATAAATACCCATTATTCCTCAAAATAAACTTTAATATCACATTCCAGGATGTATAGCAAAGGCAATATCACGTTCCAAAACCCGAATGAACGTTACTCTAGTCTTAATTTTCTTAACTGGCATGAAACATCGTTACTTTCTTTCTTTAACCCATTGAAATCAAGTACAGGATTGTTTCTCAAAATAAACCTTAAATACAAAATTAATGTCAATCAATTTTAATTTCAAATCAAATACAAAATTCTTACACAACGTACAAGACTTTATGAATAAGTCAAAACTTTATTTGATTTGAAATCATTCAAAATTAAAATCAAACTTTGCAATTCCTGAAACTAAAAATTTATTATTACTTATGGTCACACTAAAAAATTATGATCATGACCTATAAATAGACTTGGTAGAAGAACCAAATATGCAAATCATAGACAGAAAATAAACAAACCGAATTTTATTTTTCAGAATGAATCAAATCAACCAAATCAACTCTAAATCTTTATTTGCTATAGCAACTTTATAGATAAATTAAACCAAAAGAATTGATTTGAAAACCAAAATATCAAATAAATAAAAAAAAAGGTCATATCCATATTCAAAACTTTATTTTTAACCTTAATTGATTGGATCATAATAAATATCAAATAACTATAATCCCTTAAATTTTGAGACTAAATAAATCTTTCAAGTCACATTTGCTCAAAATTTTCCAAAAAAACCAAATGGCATATTGAACCAAAACCATTTTAACTTAAACTAGAAAAAAGAAATATAATAACAGTTTCAAAAAACGTTCACTGATCCAAAGGTTTTGCATAGTCATGTACGTAAACAAAATTGATTGATGGACAAACCAAAAAAAAATTGCTATCGTAATTATACAATGAACACAAAGCTCTATTGCCTTTTATCCGAATGCATACAGACCACTAATTCATGTATATCACATATATTAGACTTTGTCAAATTTTGAGCAAACCTCACCAAAAGAACCGAAACTCAAATATAGATATAAACAAATTATCCCAATAAATCAAACATGAAGACCCGCTCTGATACCACTTGGAATTAATTTAATATTAATCATATATATAAGACAGCTCAAACTAAATGATTAAAACCATAATTATACTTTATAGCGGAAGCAGAATAAACAAACAAGCATGCTTATAAAGGATCTACGACATGTTGATTTATCAAGATAGTTATTAGGAATACCTGGATGATGTATCAACCTTCAATGCTAACCGCATATCAGTAGCAATGGAACACAAAGAAGGTAGAGACGGATGACGAGCACCCGTGGGCTTGTGGTTCTTCCTCAACCTGGACTTCTTATGCCCTAAGCTCTCTTCAGATGGGGAGAAGAGGTGATGTGCAGTGTGTCCGGTATATTGGGGACCATAGCCTATATATAGTGTGATAGCCAATTAGGGTTCCCATTATTCCGAAATGGGCCATCTTGACATCCACTCATATTGAGCCCATATCCAATTAATTAATTAATTTCTAAATAGAAATCTAAATAGCCTTTTAACTTTATTTGATCACTTAATCAATTAAGACTCCTAATTGATAAATAACTAATATAATTATATAAAGATATTTGCCCGCATAATATAATTGGAATATCATAAAATATTCCAACAGAAACGGCTAGTCCAAAAGGCATTGAGGGGTGTAGGTACTCATTACCTATTAATGTCAATTAACTAAATTTCAATATATATCTTTCATTGTATAAATGTAGCCGCGTCTCTTTCTACTGATGGGAGACCCTTAGACTTCTGTTTATAGACGTTTCGTATAGCATTTGTGCATGACATGAAGTTTTTTATTTTATGTCAAATACTATTTGGTTGGCCTTTTCATTTGTAGGACCAAGCTGTTATTTGGTCATGATTGAAATTTGAAAGGAATGTAAAATATAATTTATAGCTTGCTTCGTTTCAAGTTGTTTTGAGATGCTCCCACCTAATCTCCGCACATTTATGTTGGTGCATAATAGATGGTCAAATTGTCTGTTAAAACTTACTGATATGGATGTTATAGTGTCACGTGTTTAGGGAAAGCAACTCAATTGACCGAATTTACTTGGTGGACTACTTCCCCCTCTAGCATTAGAGAAAATATTGCTAGAAATAAGGATGGGCTTCCTTTCTAAGTTTTGTTAATTTTTGTTGAGGACCCCCTCTCTTTTGTATCACACTTTTGTTTCTATATATATATTATGGTTTTTTAAAAAAAAAACTTAAATATTGAATAAAAGTTAATGGACCCGTATAATTTGTGGGCAACCTGTCACACAATAGATGCCACGCAAAGATGGAGACCTTCAACAGTTGAGGGTGCTAAATGAGTTTATCCGCGTCATCCATGAAAAATTCTTATAGTGTACTAAATATGACCGTAGAAAAAAAATTGAAAATTTCGAATGATATGTACGAGTTGAATAAAAAGTATGGACTGAAAAACCGATGGAAAAAACTTTAGGGACTAAAAAGCGAAAAAAAAAAAAATTCAGGGACTAAAAACGAAATTCTAAAAAACTTATTAAAATTTGATTAAACTGACAAAATTATCCTCAATATACTTTAGAATTCCAATACTATCCTTATAATTTTTATTATTAGGTTACACCTTTTGCTCGTACTCATTGCCTTTGTTTGTGCCCTATCTCCTGCGATCTGCTTGCTGATGCACGTTCCCTTTTATTTCTTCTAAATTGCTATGTACATGCTCTTTGCTAATCACGACACACATATATATAGCCTTCCTGAGTCATGACATATATACGTTCCTCTTTTTTCCTTTTTTTTTTCTTCTTATATATATATAGTCTTTGTATATGTTGCTCATGTTTTCATCAATAAGTTTTGTATATGTTGCTCACATGTGTCTAGGCCTTGAAAGAATGGTTTGTATATATATAACATTTGATAGTTTGTTAAATTATTATTTTATATGTTATGTAAAATTTATATTTTAAAATATTTTATTGAATTAGATAAATTGGGTAGAAAAATAAATTTGTCTTAAAACACCTCCCCTCCCCTCGTGAACCAAACACATATTTAATCAAAATTCCTCCCCTTCCTTCTTTTGAACCAAACATATATTTAATTAAACTACCTCCCCTCCCCCCCCTTCCCCTCCCCTTCATTAAAATTCCTCCCCTCCCTTCCCCTCATTTGAACCAAACAAGAAAATCAACATTGGAGTTTTAAGAAGTTAATGAAGTGGAAACAAATGTGCAATTGCATGGAAGATTAACTTTTGAATGATTGTAGTAAGATACAGAGAATGATATATTTGATAACACTAATGTTATTTTGACATCAAAATAGTTGTCGGACAACTATTTTGATGTGGGACCCGCCACCCTTTTGTGTTTTTTATTATTTTCAAACCATCTCGATTTGCGTGCATAGACACAAAAATTTAGTTGTCCCAATTGGACAACTTTTTGTGGTGTTCATATAACACCCCTCATTTGATAATGTTGAAAATGAAAAAAAAATAAAATCTGATAATATTTAAAAATGTGAAGATAAACATTGAGAAACTATAATTATTCAATACTAGCTTCCGTGCCCGTTTGTGTGATCAATATTTTTTTTTTTTGCTGCGATCGAAATTTTCTATAATAACTACTTAATCTCCTTTTTTATTGGACTTAGTTAATTGATAACTAAGTAACCTCCTTTTTTATTGTGGCTAGTTATTAAGAAGAAAAAAATATATATTTTTTTACTATAAAATAAATGAAAACCTACTTTTATGTGGAAGTTGTGCTTAGTTATTAAGAGAAAAAAAAACTGAAAATCTATTTTCATGTGGAAGTTATTTTTCAACATATACAAATATTTAATTTTTTTTTGGTAGTTTTTTTTAAGGGTAAAATATGAATAATGAAAAAGCCATCCCAAAAATTTGTATCCTCTTTATATATAGTAATAGATTAAGGTCTCTTCAAATTTTGAATATAAAATTGTATAACTTTTAAAATCTCTAGTTTTTTGCTTAATATGAAAACAATGTCATAATATTTTTTTTTACATAGACGAAATGATAAGCAATTGAAAACTCACATATCCAAAGTAAAGAGACCGCTAATCGAACCTCGATCATGGCGTCCAAGCCAACGATTTCGGCATTTAAGATTTGTGGATAACAATGCCATCATTTTATCCCTTAAGAATTTACATATTTTTATATAAATATTTATGATAAATAATCTTTGACCCAACATATCAAAATTCCTCTCCCTTCTTGCCATGGCTGGCCTGTCCTTCAATTTTCATATTTATAATATAATATCTATGTTAAATTAATTTGTCAAAAGAAAATCTATGTTAAATTATGAATACTAGGCAAGTTAAGCTAGATGATGAAATCTTGATCAAAAAAGATGATGAAACCTTTCCAACACTAAAACATTATATCAAAGCCCTTCAAAGTAGTTTCCATGAAGTTTCCTTGTATGACTTTCTTTTCTTTTTTAATACTGTAATAATTATTGCTTAATTTTTTTTACCAGGATAAAGGAATATATAAAACACAATTAAAAACACAAGATATGCCTAAGTTGGAGAGAGTATAGCCTGCTTGATTAGTATGAATTATTTTCTACTGCCTCTAAACGAATACAAAATATTTCAAAGTAAGATAGACGTTATGGTGCCAATGCTTGCAATAAAGCAAGCATGCTAACTTAAAGGTTTTTTTCTTCAATTTCTTATAAGCAAAAGATAAAAATAATAAAATCAATATATAATCCTATACAAATATTAAAGTTTTAACCTATTAAACATATGTATATGAGAATGAATTCACGGAAATAATGTCGTAGTTTTCATGCTGCGATGATAATTGCTAAGACAATCTTTTCAATCTGCAAATATCTAACTTAGCATATATTCATCACATAACTCGGGTAATACAAACCCCCTTAGTTCCACACCGCGATATTTATTGTTTCCTTTTCTTATTTTTTTATAATTAAACAAATATTTATTTATGCTTTTTTTTTTGTTTTAATTTATTTAAAAAATGGGACCCCCACTTACCACGTTAGCATTCCGTTTACAAAATTGATCGAGGGGACTAAAATTATTGGATTTTTCTTTTTACACCATAAAAAATTATATATAAACTATTTTTGACTATAAGATAAAATATAGATATTTTTTTTTTGTCATTTTTATGCATAAAATAAATAAAAAATAGAGTAATACAACTATGGTTTAAAGAGAATTCTATATAAATACAAATACGATATCAGTTATCCGCATGTAATTATTTGTCCTTTACTGGCAATGCTTTGTTCTTTTTTTTTGTACATTAATGCTTTGTTATTTTATTTATGCTGATCAAGATTGTAAAATTCGTCTAGAATAATGCTTGAAATTACGTAATCAGTATTTAAACACGGTGTGAGATTAATAAAAGCATGAGCATACATAATTATAATTCTATTTTAATATGACAATGTCCCCACATTACAATGTTTCCAACTCTTGATAAAGAATAACAAACTCCCCACATTACAATGTTTCCAACTCTTGATAAAGAATAACAGTGTGATTTTTGATCAAGAATCCAATTGAGACACCATCTCAGTCCTAAAGCTTCAGCCACTAAAGGAGTAGATTTAATTGTTTCCCTTTTTGTCATCGCTGTTAAAACACTGCCTTCAGAGTTCCTAGAAATCAGTCCCCAACACGTATAATTATCTTCAAAACAGCCAGCATCAATATTAATTTTTGTGACCCCCACAGCAGGACAAACCCAGCCATCTACTACAGCAGTAGTGCTCAGACTAGAGCTACCTTCGCCTGTAAACAAGTTGCAGGCTTCATTAAACTCAGATGCAAAAACAGAAATATCAGAAGCAATTTTCACAGGACAAAAAGGAGAATTATTAAAAACAGCATCATTTCGACTCTGAAATTGTAGTAAAATGTGCTTCTGGGTCTTTATGTAATACTGATATTGATATGATAATTGTTGATTGTCTTGACTTATTAGGTAGATTGACTAATGTTAGAATAGTTGTTGTTAAGAGGTGTAAGAATAGGGCTGCTCATGGCCTTGTAGGAATGGCTAGAAATGTAGGATCTATGTTGTGGTGGGGAAATGTCCCTGAACCTGTTGCCTCTATCATTTGTAATGACCTTTTATTATTGCAATGAATGAGAAGTTTCATGTCAAAAAAAACAAAAGATAAAGAATAACAGTGTGTCCCCACTATTATTCGCTACACAGCTGATAAAATCTTCTCGGCCAGTCAAACCAGTGGAAGAGGGACCCCCCACTCCCCGCTATATATACGCTAACCTGTGTCCTTTTTTTTTCACACAACTAACTTTTCCTTTATTGTTTTCTTAGCAATCCTCAAAAATTCTCTCATTCTCTCTTCTAACTCTCTTGTTTTTTCGCCAAAGAATCCAATCAACACAACTCCATTCTCAATGAATCCAATCACAACACACAGAGACACCGCCTATACTTACCTGATGCGATTCGGGCTGCCCTCAGTTGGAATTATGTATCATCTAGGTCCAAATCCAAACACTAACAACCCATCCCCAGTTTATCTCCTGTTTTTGGCATCTCTAGTTTGCCACGTTGTTGTTGACACCTTTGGTGACCCCAGCTTGCCAATTACTAAGATCGTATTCCACTTTACTGGTTTAGTTGGATGCGAGGCACTTCTCTGGATTCTAGTCCCTGTGTTATGGAAATGGTTTATCATCAACCTATTCCTTTTAATCGTTATCTCGCTCTGTATCTTCAACTTCATCGATTATATCACTAAGCTCGTCCTTCCTGCACAACCAAGTATTCCTATTGCTCGTCCTCCAAATCCGGAACCACAGCAGGAAGCATCTGCATCTCAGCCGTAAGATTTGTAACCTGCTATGCATATGAAGCCATGTTCCTTTGAAACACAATGATCTTTCTTCTTAGTATTCTGTTTGGTATAGCAGTAGTGTATGTATGTGTAATTGTTCATCCAGGGGATAAAGTTGTCAGTGTTTGGATAATTTATTTCATGTTTTACAAGTATATAAGTATGGAAATCCTGTCTCGGAATTTGTGCATTTGATATGCATGCATTGAGAATGTAAAAAGTTATTTCATAAATATTAATTTTATCTTTTATTTCTAATTTTGGTATACTTAACGAGTGCCCCAGGGGCACTGTTTAGCATGACCCTTTACTTTTTTTGTTGTGTGGAAGTGGATAGGAGAAAAGAGGTAGAAATACATGATTAATTAATTAATGCTTTACTTTTTGTTGTGTCCAAGTGGATACTCTTCTAAGAAGTTCCATTACTTATATTGAGTTATAAGTAATGGGATGGGAGTTGTGAGTCTTGAGAGGGATAGTAATTCTTCTATGAAATTGTAATTGTTTGTGACTCCGTGTTTTACCCTTGCTTTCCCAACATTTACTTGTTTATGTCGGTCAATTTTTCTTATTACCGAGTACTCTGTTTAAACATGTATTGCAATTTTGTTTTCTTTTCCTCACTAGTTCAGCAGAATACTTATGTTTCAATAGTTTATTGATATATGGAAAATTGTCTTCTTTTTAATGCTGGCTGCTTCTGTTTATTTTTAAAATTTTAGTAGGAGTCTAACTATTGTCTATGCTATATCACATCTACTAAAAACTACAAGCATCCCAAAATTTACTTATTTAATGGTTGTGATTTGTTGTTGCTAAAGCTAATAATCTCAATAGGGAAAATCAAATCTTAATTTGTTGGGAAGAGGATCTAGTTGATCACATATGATCTATGGCAGAAATATGCTTCTTTAGAACTATCAGGGACTAGATTAATTGATATGATATTAGGAACTCATCACAAAAGGCCTTACAGTGTTGACGATTTTTTAATTTCACATGTCATTTTGAAATTTCAGAAAATCTTTTTTTTGATAAATTATGGTTCAAGTCTTTGCAAATACGGTGGTTATGACTTATGAGGCTGGAATGGGAATTCAGCTGGGTTTGTGCTGGAGTTCATTTATCTTCAGACCATCACTTTGGTATTTCACATCATAAAATAATACTTTTTTTTGTTAGTAACTTAGGATAATGAGACATACTTTTTTTTTGTAAGAATAATACTCCCTCCGGTCCTATATATAAGAAAAAGTTGACTTTTTAGATTCATTATAAAATGGATGTATTTAGACAATAATATAGTCTAAATACATCAATTCTACAATGAATCTAAAAAGTGAAATGTTTCTTATATATAGGACCGGAGGGAGTACCTTTTTTTATAAACAATAATAAATTAATTAATGAATGAATTAAGAATTTAAGCTGGTTTGGCAAACAATTTAAGATGGTTTTGAATAAATTAATAATAGTCAAGTGACGATGGTGAGATCCTATTTGAACAAATAGGATTCTTCACATTTCATCCTAGTTATGGAATTGTCACCAGGACAATGGCGACAGCACCTCCTTCCTAGTTATGAATAAATAGGATGGAAGTGTTGTAGTAATTGTCACTGCATCATCGCGTGTAGTACTACTATGTAGACCAGTTATTAATTAAGTTGTAGTTCAATTCCTAATATAAATGTTGAATATGCTATTTCTTCTTTCCTTTCTTCACTTGTTATATATCTTTGGGAATGTTGTCCTTCTTATTATATATTAGCTTAATTATTTTTCTTTGGTTTACTTATTGTTATTAAAACTAAGGGGGAAATAACACAATTACAAATTTGTTGGGAAGAGGATGAAACTGAAAACAGATGATTCAATTCATATATGCATGTTACCGATTTCCATGTGTAAGTTGGGCTTCATGAACCTAATTTGGAGTCCCACATCGGGCGTCATGAACCTGGTGTAGGGGCTTATAAGTTATATAGGATTGGAGAATACTCCCCTTTGAGTCACAATTTTAAGGTGGAGCTAGGTTCAATCTGTATCATATTGACTCTCCGTTGTACCAGAATGTCTTATTTCTACGATTTAATTGCAGCTACAACAAAACCACTTTCCATGATTAGGTTCTCATTAGTGTTCAATTAAACTGCTGATAATTACTACATTTGGTGAAATGGATCTGGTTATCTGTTTTGCTTCCCCATCATACTGAAATTCAACCACAACTTTTGTTTTGTTTGAGCGAATCACGGACTTAGTCCAACGCATTGTAGACTACAATGTGTTAGATATTCAATTGAAAATCTCAGGGGAGTAGATTGGCCTATCCAAAAAGGACTTGTTGTCAAGATTTTCAATTCAAAGGATCAATTAGAATTATGTCAATTTCTTGGCTTAGATTGTCTGAAATCCACAATTGTAGGACTAAATTGATTATTCATTCCTTGTTGTAAAAAATTATCTGCTTTTCATTCACTTATTATCTCATATCATTTTTCACGTCTCCTACTTTTTGCAATTCATGTTTTTCTTTTCTCACAGTTTTTAAGAGATTTAATAATTAGTTTGTCACTGTTCTTGATGAGCATGAATAATTTACAATTCATTGCAACTGTTTCAACAAATGGTAGTTAATACATGTATTATTTGCAGATCTCAGCAAACCTCAATCAATATTATGCAACCTGTTTTCTCATATTGTCGGGATAATTCTTTTTTGTTGGCCTCCTTCTTGCACCTAATGTAAGATTTTGCTGCACTTGGTTTTGTGTTTTCAACTTGTACATGCTCTCTAATGTGTGTTTTCTTTGTTCATCTAAATCTTATAAGTGGTCACATTCAGTTTCATTTTCTTTTTTAAGAAAAAACATCATCTTCATTTTTGCTGTTATAGTGAACTTGTGTGACTTACCAATCAATTATTCGTCCAAGGGTTCTAAGCTCAGCTTTTAGGATGAAGCTAAATAACCAGCCCATGTTTACTGCTGAGAAATTTAGGCTTGTGTTTATATACCTTTCCCTTTTATAAAGATAAAACTCAATAGTTTTAGCCAGGCAACCTGATTATGAATGACTATATTGACATCAAACAGGGTTTTGTAAAGAACATGCTCTGATGTTTGTAAAATCATCTATTTAGGGTGTGATATTTCATATACCATTTGGTTGTCTTTTTCATTTGTAGGAGAAGGAACAAAGCTATTATTTCTTATACTCGTCAGGATTGAATGGAGTCTAAAACAGAATTTATACACAGTGTGAGGCCCTAAGAAAGCTGCAGAGGGAGTTTTGTTATCAGAAGTGATAGGAGTAATTTCTTGTTTCCACAAATCAGTGCTGATTGGCATTTCGTCAAGGTATGAAGTCATGGCCGAAGAAGGAGAAGCCTTAGAAGCTTTGTGTGAACAGTTAATACAAGTTGCAGGAAATTGGATAGGCTAAGAGCTATGCAAAAAGTTTGAGGCAACATGGAGAGGGGTGCTAATGATGAAACGGCTAGTCCAAAAGGCATTGAGGGGTGTAGGTACTCATCACCTATTAATGTCAATTGACTAAATTTCTATATATATATATATATATATATATATATATATATATATATATATATATATATATATATATATCTTTCATTCTATAAAGGTAACCACGTCTCTTTCTACTGATGGGAGAGCTTTAGACTCTTGATTATAGATATTTCCTTCTGTAAAGATAACGCTAAGTAATTGGAGTTTTGCAAAGCTTTGTCCAGAACATACTTTGATATTTCATATAACATTTGTGCATGACATGAAGTTTTTGATTTTATGTTAAATACTATTTGGCTGTCTTTTCATTTGTAGGAACCAAGCTGTTATTTCTTATAATGGTCATGGTTGAAATTTGAAAGGAATCTAAATTATAATTTATAGCTTGCTTCGTTACAAGTTGTTTTGAGATGCTCCCACCTAATCTCCGCACATTTACGTTGGTGCTGCTCAGCCTCCGTAAAAGAAAGATTGTCTCATGCTACTGTTTTAAATTACTCGTGTTTATTAAAACAATTGCTTTGCCTTTTCGTTTACCCTCAAATAGTTCCCGCACTTCCCATTCACAAATGAAAACCCTGATGAACAAGTTGTAGTTGCCAACAATTTGCAGGCCCGAAGAGAACATGAAATACAAGTTTCATAACCTCAAGATGATAAAACCAGAAGTAGAGAGAATTCAGGAAAAATATCTAGTAGCACGGATGAGTTAGACAAACACAAGCCGCAAATCTTCTAATATTTCACTTCTGTTTATTTCTTCCAAGTGATATGCATTTCCTTTGCTGCACAGTTTATGGTTTGTGTTTGACTTTGTGTGATTCTCCTGGTTATTTGATTTTATAGGTCCCAAAGAACAAGAGGAAAGTTAAGTGTTGGAAGACAATGAGATGTGGTTCTATAAGTACCGAAGAGAATACAAGTTCTGATTCTCAGGATCAGGCCTTAAGTAGTTGTTCAGAGAGGATGAATCCAATTCTTCTCACGAGCTACGTCGAGGGAAATCTTCAAGCTTGAGCCAGAATGGTTCTACAACTTTAAAGTCAAGTGGAAAATCGAGATCTAGTTAGCGGTCCTGCTACTGATCCACATAGCCTCTATGCAAGAGTAAGTCCTTTTTGAAAGAAGAGAACTTAATCGAGTTATAGTTTCTAATAATCTATGATATTCTGTTCTTGCCCATGCAATGTGATTTTGAGGTATTGGCTCTTACCATGTTTTCATTTTGCAATATATAGAAAAGAAGAGAAAGAATAAGATACCTTTCTTTTTCAATGGCATTCATACTGTTGAATAATTTAATATGCTATAATTCTCAAGTTTTTTGCTTCCTTGGTGAACTGCAGGTGCATTATCAGTACCATGCTTGACGAAGCTGTCCAATATGTAAAGTTTTTACAGCTTCAAATTAAGGTCAAAACTTGATGATTCTTCTTTCTCTGCCTTTAAATTTTAGCTCAATACAAGAAAAAAGGTCAATGCTACACCTTTGCAAAGACAATAATTGATTATTTTCCCTGATGAATTTGTTGCAGCAGCTCCTAACCAAGTTGTTATTTGAGGCCTTTGAACTGTTATTTTATTCCTATATAGCTGTTTCTCCTTCTAAAGCTTCACAAATTGGATCCTTTTTTTGACACAATAAATCTCTTTTTATTATACAAGCTTTGGAAGAAAAAGAAACACGATTGTTGAATTTCTGAAGTAAATTAGTTCTTACTGTCAAGTTTAAATTATATTGATTCCATTCCATGTGTAAAGTGATATGGAGTTTCTTTTTATGCAGGTATTATACAGTGTCTCTCAACGTTGAATATCACCCTACCCCCCAAAGCTTTACGACCTTGGCATTGTCCCAAGTATGATGCACCATGTAAAGGTTGCATCAACCTAAATTTGGCCCTTCCTTAGTATCATTAAGTTCTTCCTTCCTACACATTTGAGTTCTGCTGCGCAGCCTCCAAATCCGGAACCACGTGAAGCATCACAGGCATAAGATTTGTAACCTGCAATGCATCTACATTAAAATGTAGATGATGGCTGGATGTGGCTTGATTTGGTAGATTTTTTTCATTTGTGTTTCTTAAGTTGCTTTTTAGTAGCATATGTGTAATTGTTCATCCACATAAAGCCAAGCCAAGCCTTGACCCTAGTGGTCATAACTTCACTATTCTAAGGTGAATAAATGGAAGTACCAGAGTTTGAACCCCAATTCCTGAAAAATTATCCTTAGGTCGTGTGTTTGAAACCGCAGATAGATATTTTTATTACTGTTAAGTTTTATTTAAAAAAATGAGATCGTGCTATACTCGTATGATGTATTGATTCTATTTTTAATCCTATCTCATTTGGCCTTTGTATTATTATTTTTTTTATCTTGAATTGGGTTAGAAATATCCTATTGTGATTAAACAGTCTTTTCCTTGCTTTGTCGACTTCCGTATGTGTTTGGATTGATGGAATGGAATGAAATATAATAATGTTTCATGGTTTGAATTTGACAAATAATAATAGAATAGAATATGATGAAATATTTTTCATCTCATATCACCACTTACTTTCAATTTTTTTTTTTGAAAGAACACTTACCTTCAATGTTGTTCCCCTCCAATTTGGCAGGTAAGTGATGAAATTCAAAATTTGTTCATCTACTTTCTAAAATATCCAAACAATATAATGAAAAATTTATTTCATTCCGCATCATTCCATTTCACTTCACTCCATTCTATTCGATTATATTCTATCAATCCAAATATAGCTGTAAGCAATTGGAGGAAATCCAACTTTCGGTGTGTCGATTGCCTGCACTTTTGCCTCCACTCCCCAAGTTTCTATTATATTCTTTTTCAAACATAAAAATATAATAAATTCAACCCATCAAACTTTGTTTCTTTTTTTGACGCCCATACGCGTTTAATTTTCTTAAATGGATTCTATCGCCCAAGTGTGAGTCCTCCTTTTTTTTCAATCAAGCAAACTTTTTTGCCCAAGCACGACCAAACCATTTTCATAAATAAAATCAATCAACCAACAAACATTTTCTAGAAAGAACTACGTAGCTTTGAGTTTCCTATTTCACCTGAGAATACGTAGAAGCAGGATTCAATAACCGTCAAACACCCTAATAAAAAAAAAACTATTTTCCCCTCTTGTAAATAACTTCAATAATTAATAAAAAGCATGCAAACAAATTAAAAATACTTTTAAACCCTAAACTAATAAGAAGGTTCCCGTTGGGTACAACGAATATCAATGATGCTAATTAATATCTTCCCCTCGTATAATCGATCTCCGAACTCGGAAATGTTAGCGATGACCATCTTTCCGTTGATTTTAAGGTTTTATCGATATTTTCTTTTTCCCTCAAGAAAAAATAAAATTCGGTGGCAAGTCTGTGTCATTTCGAGCGTCATTACGTTTGAGCATTTTTTACTGCGCTTCAAATACTTAAAAGCATAAAAAGTTATCTCACTAACTTTAATTTTATCATTTTTTATGCCTAACAAGTATTCTGATGTTAACAAGTATTTTTTGTTTTTTACATGAATAGAATTATTATTGTATTCTTTCATGAATATATAAAATGTTATCTTAAAGCAAATAAATAGGTGTACTTATATTGGAACATCGGTCCTGCATTTTACATGTAATATCTCTATTATTAAGAAATGGGCGTCTCATAAAAATCTTATATGTAAAATCATAAGAAAAGAAAACCAAGTGAAGAGAATATGTGGGTGGTTATCACTGTCATTTTGCAGTGACTAATCTTCCTTTGCAGTACCTGTGAAATTGTCAAAATTAGTATGAATAAAAAATTGTGACGAAATATATTTGAAAAATCAAAAGTTATTTTTTTAATAAAGTAATTTAATGACTAAAAATTCTACTTTTAAGATGATAAATGAAATGATCGTGGTTCGAACATCGGTCATTTATATATATAATACAATGTTCTATCAATTGAGCTAAACTCACAAGATTACGAAAACTTTTTATAAGAACTAAAAATATAATTTGAAATATTTATAAAGATATAAACATATTTAATATGGATCAATTTTTTAGTGATATCTATTTTGAAATGTTTGATGCTTAACGAACTATTACAGTATATAATAGTACTTTTTTTTTAGTTAACAATTACTACTTACAAAATATAAGAACTAGTTTGACTACTGCATGTATGGTAATGCACAATTTTGATCACTAATATTTTTATTCCTTTATTAGTAAAAATTATAAAAACTTATATTTTAAAAGTACTCATCAAAACAAATCAAACAAAATATTATATGCATATATTACTAGTAAAGTATGGTCAAAGTAAGATAAGTGAATAATACCATTTATTCAAAATAACTTTTATAAAATGAAACGGAGGTAACAGGACTTTCAAACAAAAGTAGTAAATGAAAAAATAATAAAGGTGACGCACACACGTGTGGTGCAAATACAAGAGCTGTCAAATGGGCCAGCCCGGCCCAGCCCGGTCCAGCCCGGCGGGCCAGCGCATATAAGTGGGCGGGCCTGGGCTGGCCCGATTTCTATATGGGCTGCCAAATTCTAGCCCGGCCCAAGCCCTATTGGACCATGCAGCCCGATGGGCTAGCCCGGCCCATATAATTTTTTTAGCACACGCCAAAAAGGATCAATGACACAACTGACAAAATAATTACCACATAAAACAACCATCAAATCAACATTCATACAAAATATATCTACCAAATAAAGATTCATGCACATGTAAGAGTATTTGTGGCAACATACAAAGTGCATCCTTAGATAATCAAAATCAAAATCAAAATATATTTCAAAATAGTTAACTTCTTGGCCTAAGCCCCTTGAGCACTTGATTCGGCATACAAGTATATCTTCTCTACTTCCGAGTATTTGTGGGCTTACTTTAAAAAAATGGGTTAGCCCAAAATGTTTTTTTTTTAACTAAAAACTCTTTTTTTTTAATTTTAAACGGGCCAGCCCAAAGTCCGGTGGGCAAGCCCAGCCCGATCCATTTTTTAATTGGGCTAGTTGGGCTGGGCTAAAAAAGGCCCGGATATTTTTTAACGACTTTTTAAATGGCCCGGCCCGACCCAAATCCATGGGCTAATGGCCCAGCCCATTAGCCCGGACCATTTTGACAGCTTTAAATACAACGGCATTGGTCTTCATGTACCATTTAGCATTACTGAATTGAAATAGAGGGGCTATGAGCCTATGAAGCCCCGATACGCGATACGATATGGATACGATACGATATCGATACACTGATACGTGAAAATTTTAAAAAATTCGTATCCGATACTGGCGCGATACGTTATTTAAAAATAATTTTAAAATTAAATATATAAATGCACAATATATAAACATGACTAAAATCAATAATACTAAGTTAAGTATTTGTGTTTGATTAATATTGTCCTAAAAAATACTAAGTTAACTATTTGTGTTTCATTAATATTGTACTAAAAAATAATGATCATCAATACATTTTAAGTTATATATCTTAAGTTAAATATTATACAAAAAGAGCATCATTAGTACTATAAAAAAAAGACATAGTTAGTTACTCGTGTAACAACATAATAGTTTGATATTCACTAGGAAACACGAATTGTATCGGATATTATTTTTTATTTAAAAATAAATATTTACCCAATACTTTTCCGATACTCGTATCGGGAAGTATTGGACGCGTATCGATATTATTTTTTATTTAAAAATAAAGATTTAACCGATACTTTTCCGATACAAGTATCGGGACGTATTAGAAGAGTATCGGTATCAGGTGCATATCGGACACGATACTTCACCAATTTTAAAGTATCGGGACTTCATAGGGTAGATAACTAGTACAAGGAGTTGCTCTTCCACGCGAGTAATGGCGCGAGTAATGGCGGTGAAATCCGTAGTATACTTTCTTTTACTTTATACTCCTAAAATAATACAGTATTAGCATAGGAATAGGACAAAAACAGCGGCCGTGATTCAAGGAAAGAAAAATTCTTTATAAATAAATACTAATATTGACTGTCCAACACAACACAACACAAAAAAAATAATGACTGTTCAACCAGCCTATACCATTCTTAATAAAGTAATTTAGTGACTAAAAATTCTATTCTTAAGTAATAAATGAAATGATCGTGGTTCGAATATTGATGATTTGCATATATAATATAATATTCTGCCAATTGAGCTAAACTCACGGGATTACGGAAACTTTTCATAAGAACTAAAAATATAATTTGAGATATTTATAAAGATAAAAACATATTCAATTTGGACCAATTTTGTAGTGATATCTATTTTGAAATGTTTGATGCTTAACAAACAATTATATAACACTAGTAGAAAAAACCATGTCGAGCAAAGTATATGGAAAATATAATAAAGGTGACAGCGCACACATGTCGTTCAAATCCTTACTACTGCCAACTGCATTACCGAATTGAGGCTATGAGGCGATACGAATATGTTTATGGACCCACGTGATTATAATTTGACTTTTTTTCACGTTAAGACCACGGCGAAATCCTACGTATACTTTCTTTTACTTTATATACATCTATGTTGCCTAGGTGCGGGTACGGTACCGGTACTGATACGTGGTACGACATTTTAAAAAAAATTAAGGTACAGATACGTCTGTAAATATTTTTTTTAATATAATTATATAAATAAAATAATAGAACTATATTGTTAAAACAAATAATTAAACATAAAAAATACCACATAAGTAATTCAAATAATTCAAAAACATCAAAACATCAAGATTTGTAGGAATAAAATTAGATTGAACCTATTTCTTTTCAATAAATGAGTGAATAAATAGCTTTTCTCAAACAAGAAAGAAAGGAGAGCTTCCTTATCTAATCGGTTTCTTTTGTATAAGGATCGATCTAAAACGGAACTCTTTATCTATAACCAGCACGCTGACTTTCTCATCTCATCTTACTTACAGACTACGGCCTCCACTCAGACAGGTCTAGAGGCGAATTCGTTGTTTCAGCAAGCTATTACTTTGTTATTACTTATTAGTAAAACTACTACTTTTATATTAAACAGATAAATAACATAAGTCTTCCTATAAACAAAAAAAAGAATGAATAAAAGAAAAAGGAAAAAAATTGCATTTTTTTGGATTCGTGTACCACAGGAGTACCACGCGCGTACCACGCGTGTACCCGTTACAAAATAAAAAATAAAAAAATAGGTACGTCATCGTGCGTACCCAAGAAGTACCATATGCGTACCGGTACCCGATACGTACCCGGTACCGATACTCTCCCTAAAATTGAGTACCCATGCTTCATAGAATATACACCTAAAATAATATGGATCATCCTAACTAGCACGTCCGGTATATTAATTAAGGAAGTTAAAACAAACAAATTTTGCATTAAAACAAATGTTATTATACTTTCAAAAGATAGATTACACAAATTTTAATATTTATTTACTATATTTAGTTGCTTAAATAGTATATCAAGCGCACTAGTTAGTGGAAATGGTTATGATGTATAAATTTTTTCCTTATGCACCGTGTATAAATAATGAAAATTGCTTAATGTACCTCCAGATTGTTTAGCACACCCCTCAAATTTCCCAGATTTCTAGTACACCCCCTAAAAATCTGGGGTTGCGCCAAACAATTTTGGGATTTATAATTTGTGGCTTCTTAGCCTTTTCCAAATAATATTAGTATAGTACTATAGTATAATTTCCACCAGTCGGTCAGGAAGGAAAGAAAAATTGTTTATAAACAAAATTTTGTTTATTTATCCAATCCAAGCAACACAGCATACACTCAAAATAATGACTGTCCAACCTGCCTATACCATTCTGATGAGCTTAGAGTTGGGTTCAATTGGAATTATGTATCAAGGTTTAAACACAAACCCTTTCCACCAATCATCCCCAATTTGTTTCCTGTTTTTCACATCTTTATTTTGTCATGCAGTTACAACCATGGCTGACATGAATTTACCATCTACTATGGTAATATTCCACTTTTCTGGTGTTGTTGGATGCGAGACGCTTCTTTGGATTCTCCTCCCTCAGTTATGGAATTGGTATATCATCAATCTAGTCCTTTTACTCGTTACTTCTTTCTGTTTCTTCAACTGTATCCATAATACTATCACTAAGCTAGCTCTTCTTCGTTCAAATGATGTCCTCCCTCCAAATCTGGAGCTGCAAGAATCTCAGGTGTAATCAGTTTTCATTCCATTCCTGTTTCTGCTTAAATGTTAGAATAGTCACAAAATAGTTTTTTTTTATTTTATTTTATCAAGTTAGTTAGTGGTTGCAAATTGCAATCGATGTATGTTTACATCATTGTGTGTAGTGCTACTATGTAGACCAGTATTATTAATTAAGTAGTAGTTCAACTCCTAATATAAATGTTGAATATGCTATTTCTTCTCGATGTATGTTTTACCAATTCCTTATACTTCTTGTTTAGGAATTGTTCATTAATAAAATTTAGCAATATGCTATTTCTTCTTCTCTTTTCTTCACTTGTTATATATCTTTGGCAATGTTGTCCTTATTATTATTATATATTAGCTTAATTCTTTTGCTATGGTTTACTTATTGTTATTAAAACTAAGGGGAAAATAACACAAGTAGAAAATACTAATTTGTTGGGAATTGAAGAGGATGAAACTGAAAACAGATGATTCATATATTGTGTTATTTCGATGTGCAAGTTGGGCTTCGTGAACCCAACCAATTTGAGGGTTTATATAGGATAGGAATAGGAGAATACTCCCCTTCAAGCCACGCTTTTAAGGCAGAGTTAAGTTCAACCCATATCATATGGACTCCCTGCTGTGCTAGAATAATCTCTTATCCCTACGATTTAAATGCAGCTAACACAGAACCACTTACCATGATTAAGTTCTCATTAGTGTTCAATTAATCCTGCTAATAATTACTGCATTTGGTGAAATGGATCGGGGTATCTGTTTTGCTTCCACGTCATACTGAAACTCATCCACAACTTTTGTTTTGTTTGAGTGAATAACCGATTTAGTCCCACACATTGTAGCCTACTTTGTGTTGGATATTCAATTGAAAATCTCAGGGGAGTAGATTGGCCTATCCAAAAAGAACTTGTTGTCAACATTTCCAATTCAAAGGATCATTTAGAATTAAGTCAATTTCTAGGGTTAGATTGTCTGAAACCCACAATTGTAGGACTAAAGTGATTATTCATTCCTTTTATTTTGTAAAACGATAAAAAATTATCTGCTTCTCATTCACTTATTATCTGATATCATTTTTCACGTCTCCTACTTTTTGCAATTCATGTTTTTCTTTTCTCACAATTATTAAGAGATTTAATAATTAGTTTGTCACTGTTCTTGATGAGCATGAAGAATTTACAATTCATTGCAACTGTTTCATCAAATGGTAGTTAATGCGTGTGCTATTTGCAGATATTAGCAAACCTCGATCGATATTTGCACCTAATGTATGATTTTGCTGCACTTGGTTTTGTGTTTTCAACTTGTACATGCTCTCAAATTCCATATTAGCAAGGGTTTTTTTTATGCTGTTTGTTCCCTTTATGATTAGTTTCCTTATTTTCCTTTTGCATATTATGATGTTTTTTCATGTTTGTTTCAACTTGATTTAGTGTTATCGACATACTATACACATTATTCAGCTCTAATGGGATTCTGATAAGTTACTATTTACATTTTCCGGAATAAATATGCTTGATTTCTATCCAAAAAGATCAGAAGTTTTTAGATGATTAGTAATTCATTTTGGAAACACTTTTTGTGAGAATTCAAATGTGCAGGAAACAGATACAGACTGCTAAATGGCACTATTTGCATCAGCTAGGTCCTCCACCTCATGCCTATCTTCCCTGCTGCACTTTCTCTAAGGTGTGTTTTCTTTGTTCATCTAAATCTTATACGTGATCGCATTCATTTTCAAGAAAAAACATCATCTTGTTCATTTTTGCTGTTATAGTGAACTTGTGTGACTTACCAATCAATTATCTGTCCAAGGGTTCTAAGCTCACAACTTTTAGGATGAAGCTAAATAACCAGCTCATGTTTACTGCTGAGAACTTTAGGCTTGCGTTTAGCCGGGCAACTTGATTATGAATGACTATATTGACATAAAAAAGGGATTTTTAAAGAACATGCTCTGATGTTTGTAAAATCATCTATTTAGGGTGTGATATTTCATATACCATTTGATTGTCTTTTTCATTTGTAGGAATAAGAACAAAGTTATTATTTCTTATACTCATCAGGATTGAATGGAATCTAAAACATGATTTATACAAAGCGCGAGGCCCTAAGAAAGCTGCAGAGGGAGTTTTGTTATCAGAAGTTATAGGAGTAATTTCCTGTTTCTACAAATCAGTGCCAATTGGCATTTCGTCAGTGTATGAAGTCATGGCCGAAGAAGGAGAAGCGTTAGAAGCTTTGCGTGAACAATTAATACAAGTTGCAGGAAATTGGAAAGGCTAAGAGCTATGCAAAAGGTTTGAGGCAACATGGAGAGAGGATGTGTAAAAGAGGATTAGAATTTCAGGGAAAGCCTTTTTATAGAAATGTAATTCAAAGGGTGCTAATGACGAAACGGCTAGTCCAAAAGGCATTGAGGGGTGTAGGTACTCATCACCTATTAATGTCAATTAACTAAATTTCAATATATATCTTTCATTCTATACAGGTAACCACGTCTCTTTCTACTGATGGGAGAGCTTTAGACTCGTGTTTATAGATATTTCCTTCTGTAAAGATAAAGCTAAGTAATTGGAGTTTTGCAAAGCTTTGTCCAGAACATACTTTGATGTTTGTATAAAACAATTTGGGGTATGATATTTCATATAACATTTGTGCATGACATGAAGTTTTTGATTTTATGTCAAATACTATTTGGTTGTCTTTTCATTTGTAGGAACCAAGCTGTTATTTCCTATAATGGTCATGATTGAAATTTGAAAGGAATCTAAAATATAATTTATAGCTTGCTTCGTTTCAAGTTGTTTTGAGTCCCACCTAATCTCCGCACATTCACGTTGGTGCTGCTCGGCCTCCGTAAAAGAAAGATTGTCTCATGCTACTGTTTTAAATTACTTGTGTTTATTAAAATCATTGCTTTGCCTTTTCGTTTTACCCTCAAATAGCTCCTGCACTTCCGATATAAATGAAAACCCTGATGAACAAGTTGTAGCTGCCAACAATTTGCAGGCCCAAAAGGAACATGAAATACTTGTTTCATAACCTCAAGATGATAAAACCAGAAGCAGAGAGAATTCAGGAAAAATATGTAGCAGCAATGAGTTACACAAACACAAGCCGCTAATCTTCTAAATATTTCACTTACTGCTGTTTTATTTTCTTCCAAGTGATATGCATTTCCTTTGCTGCACAGTTTATGGTTTGTGTTTGACTTTGTGAGATTCTCCTGATTATTTGATTTTATAGGTCCCAAAGAACAAGAGGAAAGTTAAGTGTTGGAAGACAATGAGATGTGGTTCTATAAGTACCGAAGAGAATACAAGTCCTGATTCTCAGGATCAGACCTTAAGTAGTTGTTCAGAGAGGATGAATCCAATTCTTCTCATGCACAGACGTGGACGGGAATCTTCAAGTTTGATCCAAAAAGATTCTAAAGCTCTGAAGTTAAGTGGCAAATAATGATCAAGTAGCTACTGATCCACAGATACCTACCAGAGTAAGTCCTTTTTGGAAGAAGTCTAGCTACTGATCAAGTAGAATTCAATCAAGTTATAGTTTCTAATAATCTAGTATTATTATCTATGATATTCTGTTCCCTGATGAATTTGTAGCAGCAGCTCCTATATCCAAGTTGTTATTCGAGGCCTTTGAACTGTTATTTTGGGTTCTATATGGCTATTTCTCCTTCTAAAGCTTCACAAATTGGATCCTTTTTCCTAACACAATAAATATCCTTTTTATTATACAAGCTTTGGAAGAAAAAGAAACACGATTGTTGAATTTCTGAAGTAAATTAGTTTTTACTGTTAAGTTTAAATTATATTATTCCATTCCATGTATAAAGTGATATGTAGTTTCTTTTTATGCAGATATCATACAGTATCTCTCAACGTTGAATATCACCCCACCCCCCAAAGCTTTATGACTTTGGCATTGTCTCAACTCAAGTAATGCACCATGTTAAAGTTTGCATCAAGGAAAAGTCAAACTGAAATTTGGCCTTATTCTGTAGTGTGATTAAAAAACTGATTTCCTTTTTGTATCTTCTTTGATTAATTTTTGTCAAATACTAAAATATGCTCTTAGAATGAATGTTGAGGAGATAAATAAACTTTTTATATATTAAATATTTTGTATCATTAAATATAAAAAAAAATTAAATACATTATCATCTGAAGGTACTTGTTAGCGACATTTAATTTTTTACATTATAAATTTTAGGTTAAACTTCATATTGATCACTTATGTTTATTTTAGGTTTCAATTTAGTATTTTATGTGTAAAAAGTTTCAATTTGATCCCTTATATTTATTTTAGGTTTTAATTTGGTCATTTCCGTCAATTTTGTCACATGCAGCAGACAGTTTGCATATATGGACAGACACGTGGATACTTGAACAAATGGTACAAATGACCGACTTGTGCAAATGGTAGAAATGTAAGGGATCAAATTGAAACTTAAAATAAATATAAGTGACCAAATGTATAGTTTAACTAAATTTTAATATAAAAGAAGTGTATGAGAAAAATATTAATCGGAATCATTATTGTCAAAATTAACATTGATGAGTCTATGTGATATAAACTTTTTATTCAACGATAAATTTTGTAAAATTGATATTTTTTAATGCCTTATTGAACGATGGAGTAACTTTTTGAAATTATTCTTGGAGTCAACGGATCTCTTTCATATACACGGGGTTTCTAACGTAAAATAACTAAAGATCAATTTTTTTTTGTCCAATTAAAAAAAGGCACATTGCAATTTACACCTTAATATTTTGGCTTAAATGCAATTTTTGCCCCCCTATTTTGAAAAAATTAAAGTTTTGGTCTCCCTATTTTAAAAATCAACTTTTGGGTCCCCCTATTTTAATTTTTTAAGGAAATTAGTCCTCCACCTCAATTTGGTGTTATTTTTGCTTTTTTTCAAATTCATTAATGATGTGGCATCGCACATTTGGCCAAAATATTATCCATGTCATTACTATTTTCTTTAATTTCAATAATTAAGTTTTTAAAATATTAAAATAAATAAATAATATAATTTGATGTAAATAAATAAAATAAGAATTATGAACCAAAAAATAATCAGAACCTAAATACCCAAATCAAAATCCATTCTCATAAAAAAATAAATTAAAATCATAATTTATCCCTCCTTTGAATCTTCATCATTGCAAATTGTAGAAATGTCAAAAGGTGGTGTTAACTATTAACGTTGAGGAATTAGGGATGAGTTCATGGCGACGAAGAAAGTACCAGATCTCTCTCCCTTGTTGGCTTGTTGCTATGTGGACTTGCCATTCTAGTCAAGTAGTTAGTAATTTGACTATTTTAAAATAAATAAGTGGAAGTATCAGGTTTCGAATCTCAATCCTTCCGTGATTCATGATTTAATACAAAGAATAATTCAAACAAACCAATATTTGTTGCGATCGATTGGCAACACTATGCTTATGTGTTTTGTGCTACATGACAAGGGTTCAAAAGATCCAAAGTGACTAGTGTTTATTATTATTTTAGGATTTCAATTCGAAACTTTTATTTTTTTTACTAAGATTTCAATTTGAACTTTGTTCAAAAGAAAATGAATTTTGTTTATTTGATATAAAAAGAAAATGAACTTTATGTTAAGAATCCTTTCAAAAGCACGTTCTAAAAGTTGAGAAATAATATTTGTATATCTAAAAGGTGGACAATTTTGAAATTTTTTCTCTCTATCTTACTTCCATTATACTTATTCTCTCTCTCATCCTCTCACTTTATTTTTTTGTTGCAAAAGAAAAAAAAGGATTGTCCCAAAAATTGTCAACTTTTAAGTATACAAATAACACAACTCTTGTTGTCAAAAAAAAAAAATAATAACACAACTCTAAAAGTTTTGTCCTTTTCTTTTTTTGAAAAAATGAATGTTCTCGTCCACTTGCTCAGCCTCCACATCCGGAACCGCGTGAAGCATCTCAGGCATAAGATTTGTAACCTGCAATGCATTTACATTAAAATGTAGACGATGGGATGATGTGGCTTGGTTTGGTAGATTTTATGCATTTGTGTTTCTTAAGTTGAGTTTTAGTAGCAAATGTGTAATGTTAATGTTCATCCACATAAAGCCAAATAACTTTAAAGAGTTACTCTACCGTTTAATAATACTTTAACGAATATTAATTTTACAAAATTTACAGTTGTATTGAAAATTTATATCGGATGTGTTAAATTTCACAAAAATCTAAAATTGTTTAGCGTGTTATTGAGATAGATTAAGATTAACGGTATTCAATACAAATGCATACTCCATTACACTTTACATATATCATTTTATTAAAATTTATTGAAAATAGTAAAATTATTCATCTTATATAAAAAAAAAAGTATGTACGAGTTGGGTTTTTAGCAAAATGACTTAACCATATAGTGTACACATCATTTAGGTGAATAATTTTCGCAGATATATATAAAAAAGTATGTACGAGTTGTGCTCTAAGGGCATATGATAAGCTACCTAAAAATAGAAATATAACATTTTATGATACAAAAAATTTAATGTTTAGATAATTGAATAGTATACATGCTTTAATAAATATTTTCCACATTTATCTTCTTAACATGTGCCTTAAGGGCACATGTTAACATTCTCCATAAAAGTTTTATAACAAATACTATATTGGTGAATTTATTAGATTTATCCACCTCAACAAATATACTAATAAAATGTGTACCGGAAAATTAACCTTATTTTATCCCTAGACCCTAGGTCACCCTATCCATTTTATTTATAGATCTTTTGCTTTCAGTACTTTAAAATAATAAAAAATTTCTTATTAATTTTAATTTTATAATTTTTTTATGCCTAACAAGTATTTCAATGTCGTGACTCAAAATATCTTTAACCCAATTCGCAAAAGTTATTGTTTTATCACAAAAGTTATTGTCACTCCAAATTCACAAAAGTTATATTGTTTTATCACAAAGTTATTGTCACTCCAAATTCGCAAAAGTTATATTATATTGTTTTATCACAAAAGTTATTGTCTAAAAAGTTATATTTAATCCGATGGTCAATGCTCTTTTTCTTTTGAATAAAACTTAGGTGTATTTTTAAAGTGTTTTTTTATAGTTCATAACATAATAAATTATGATTTCTTCAATATAAAAAATAATTATAATTTTCTCAAATCCATAATTTTCTCAAAATTTATTATATAAAAAAAATAAATTAAAATGAACTTTATGTTAAGAAAGATTTGAAAAGCACATCTAAGTTTTGTACTTGTCACGAATGTCCCCTCAACTTACACAAACGATTGAGAATGAATTCTGTCAAGTGGAAAAATAAATAGAGGAAATAATATAGGAAATGGATCATTTGATTATGTAAGATAATATTTAAATATAAAGGAAATGGAGAAAAGTTAATTGATGGTTAAAATGTAAAAATTGAAGAAAAAATAATCGAGAGGATCCATTTTCCAAACTATTAAGCTAAATCTTTTGTAAAAACACAAGACGTCTTTTGCAAAAAAGACTAAAACTAAAACTACACCGGAAGGAAACTATCTCGCAACTTACACAAAACACAATATATTAAATCTATGTGTGACATTTTTACATACACCTCTGTCCTTGCACTTTTGGCATAAAAAGGTAGCAAACTTTGAATCTGAACCGTCCGTGTTTATTTATATTAAATCTATGACAAAGAGTGAAATTGTTGCCAGATGGATAAATAAAGTTGTTGGTCCAAATTAGACGGACCCTATATATACCTACTTCTAAAATCCTATTATCAAAACATAAACATAAACACTTACTTTACATATATCATTTTCTTAAATCCTATTATCTCCAACTTTTAGCTTTCTCCATCAACACCAAAAATGGATACCCATAAGCATAACCATAATGCTTATTTTATTCTGATTAGTGTGGAGCTGGGTTCAATTGCAATTATGTATCAAGATCCAAACTCTAACAACCAATTCCACCAATCATCCCCAATTTGTTTCCTGTTTTTGACATCTGTATTCTGTCATGCTGTTACAACTATGGCTGACATGAACTTGCCAACTACTATGATAATATTCCACATCTCTGGCATTGTTGGATGTGAGACACTTTTGTGGATTCTCCTCCCTGTTTTCTGGAAGTGGTATATCATCAACCTGTTCCTTTTGTTAGTTACTTCATTTTGTTTCTTCAACACCATCCGTACTATCCCTAAGCTCTTCCTTCCTACAGATTCAACTGCTGCTGCTCAACCTCCAAATCCACAGGAATCATCTCAGCTGTACGATTTGTAACCTGCTGCAACTCAGACATTATAATGTAGATGATAGCATGTTTCTTGGTTTGGTAGATTTTTTGCATTTCTGTTTCATATTCTTAATTTTCGGTTTAGTAGTATATATATGTGTAATTTTCGCTCTACACATGTAACACAATCATGTTTTTTTTTTCCCTTATTAATGAGGATAATGTTGTGTATGTTTGAATTTTTAGTTTATATATGGAAAATCTATGTTAATTTGCCTGCTTATGTTACACTGACACACACGTCGACACCAATACTAATTTGAAATATTGACATAAATTCAATGTAATCATATGTGTCGGTGTCATGTTGGTGTTGGACAGATACGCGTGTCCGATACCGGGACATGCCTAATCTGACGAGTGTCTGTGGTTCATAGATCCCAACTTAACAAAAAACTATCTCATAGAGTGAACTAGGTCATATATATGACATCTACTGCAAGCATCCCAAACAATTACTTATTTAATGGTTGTGATTTGTTGTTGCTAAATCTAATCCTAATATTGAAAAAAACGCAAATAGAATCAAATCTTAATTAGCTTGGGAATTTGTTGAGAAGAGGAAATATCCTTCTTTAGAATTAAATGGACTCTGATAAAGTTTATGCCAGAATGTCTTATTTTCACAATTTACAACTATGGAACTTTCAAGTTTCAAAGCCTCTCTGTAGCCATATTTAGGTTCTCATCATTGTTCCGTTAACAAAATTTGGTCCTGCAACATAAACATTATCAGTATATCCCTAAAACTCAAAATTCTCTATCACATTAGATATCAAGGACTAGATTAACCGATCCAAAAGGACTTACGATTCTCTATTACATTAGATATCAGGGACTAGATTGACTGATCCAAAAGGCCTTACGGTGTAAAGGATTTTAAATTACTTCTTTCATTTTCGAATTTCGGTAATTTACGAACTAGATTGTCTGGAAACTACAATTTTAGGACTATATGACTATATCATTCGTTTTACCTGCTTCTCATTCACTTTTCAGATGAATTTTCATGTATTTTTTGCAATTCATGTTTTTCTTTTCTCACAGTTTAGGGATTTAGTATTTGGTTTGTCATTGTTTTTTATGAGCATGAAGAATTTACATTTCATTGCAATGGTTTCGAAAAATGGTAGTTTAATAGTTGTGTTATTTGTAGAGTTCAGCAGTCCTCAAGCAATATTATGCACCTGTTTTTCATTGCTGGTCTCCTTGCATCCAATGTAAGATTTTTCTGCACTTAGTTCTGGTTTTCCAACTTTTAAATGCTGTCCAATTCAAAATTAGCAAGGATTTTTCATTGCTGTTTGTTTCCCATTATGATTAGTTTCCAGATTTGCATTTTGCATATGATAATGTTGATTTTCACGTATGTTTCCACTTGCTTTAGTTTTATTGACATACCATACACATTATTCACATCTAATGGGATGCTTCTAAGTTACAACTTACATTTTACAGAATAAATATGATGCCTTTCTTTTTTGGAAAAATCAAGAATTTTTAAATGATTAGTAATTCATTTTGGAAACACTTTTTTGGATTGTAGCTAAAGTGTGCAATCTGCTCAATGTTATTAGTAATCACATTCAGTTTCGTTATTAAAGAAAAAATCGAGTTCATTTTTACTGAAGTTTACAGTGAATCTGTATTCTTCTATAGATTCTAAGGTCATAATTTATAAGATGAAGCGAAATATATTTGGCTCATGTTCATAGATCTTAGTATCTTACCTTCTATAGAGATAAAGCTAAATAAATGGAGCTGGACAATCTGATTAAGAATGGATATATTGAACATCAAATAGGGTTTTGTAAAGTTTTCTCTAAAGTTTGCTCTGATGTTTTAAGTCGAGATACTCTTAGCTAATTTCTGCACATTTTCATTGATGCTGTTCCCTCATACCGAAAAGAAAAAGAAATATCTCCTGCTTCTTTTTTTAAATAACTTCTAGGATCCTCAAAAAAATTGCTTTGTTTTATGTTTCCGTTGCTCATTTTATACTCATTTATTTTTGCAGGAACTTCAATTATGGGAAGCAGAAAGCATCAGCATGCGTGGAGGGTAATATAGATTTTTGAAAGGGCCTTTATTATGGGAAGCCTCAAATTTGTCCTCAAATGGTTCCAAGATTAGAAGTTATTTAATAGTCACATATTTTATATTGTAATCTAAACCATTCATTATTAGACGGCATTCCATCACTTCATTTTGAATATCTTATTTTCATGTCCTAATCCATTTTCTTTAGGGGGATAATTAAAAATTACCTGCTTCTAATAGTAGAAGTAGCATTGAAGATACTGAGATAGTGAAGTTCAAAGAAATCTGCAAAATGGGCATAAAATTTGTGATTCTAGGCCTTTTAACCAAAATTTTGGGGTCCTTTTCAGCTGTTTCGAAGTTTTATGCTTCACAAATTGGATCTTTTTTTCTCACACAATAAGTCACTGTCACTCCACTTTTGTTTATTCAAGCTTTTGAAGAAAGAGAGACACATTTTTGAATTTCTGAAGTGAATTAGTTTTTATTGTTGAGTTTAAATCATATAGATTCCATGAAAAAATTGATATGTGGTTTCTCTTTATGCAGGTGTTATGCAATGTCTCTCTGCATTAGCT
Source organism: Trifolium repens (assembly GCA_030408175.1). Taxonomy (NCBI): domain Eukaryota; kingdom Viridiplantae; phylum Streptophyta; class Magnoliopsida; order Fabales; family Fabaceae; genus Trifolium; species Trifolium repens. The sequence continues at coordinate 7,559,143 of CP125841.1, forward strand.
ATGCTCCCAAGCTTTTGACTCATATAGTTATCACATTTGGGTTCAGTATGATGCATCATGTAAAGATTGCACCTAGGTAAAGTTAAACTCAGATTAGACACTGTTCTAAGAGTGAATACTGTCTTATATTTCCTTAATTTCAACTCTCCACATTGTGTTAATCTCCACTCCACAGCCTCATGATCAACTTTATAAAGGTATGATTAAACCTCCGATTTAATCCTGCAAAATTCCAAATATCAGTCTTTTTCCAACACATTCTCTAAAGTATATGAAATAATCAGTCCGTAATGGTTATATTTTGACAAGATGCTATTGGACTACTAAGATTTGACAAAACTTTAGAGACTAATTATTATTTTTATATACTTTTAGGGACTAGATATAAAAGAGACTGATACTTGAGGGACTGATTAAGAGTCTACTCTAAACCCTGCAACAACCTTGTGCAATGTGTGTGACCCAATTGTGTGCTGGAGTGCATTTATCATTGAACTGTCGCTCTGCTAACCCCGTATGACCCGAGTGACTATGAGTTGAGTATGCAGATCATATACGCAGCTATTTATTCATTTTGATGTCTCTGGAAGTCCACACAATTTCTGTTGTTTCATTTTGGTTTTTAGTAATTTTCATGGCAAATTCATTTGGCTCTAAACCTTTTTTTAATCAATTTATGGTTCAAGTCTTGGCAAATACAATGGTGATGAGGTTGCAACGGGAATTCAACGGGATGCTTGCAGTAGATGTGATATTATGGCCCAGACAAAAGGCCTTACGGTGTAAAGGACTTTCAATTACTTCATTTTGGAATTTCGGTAATTTAAGAGACTAGATTGTCTGAAACCTACAACGTTAGGACAATCATTCCTTTTACCGGCTTCTCATTTACTTTTCTGATCAATTTTCATGTACTTTTTGCAATTCGTGTTTTTCTTTTCTCACAATTTAGGGATTTAATAATTGGTTTGTCATTGCTCTTGATGAGCATGAAGAATTTACATTTTGTTGCGAGGGTTTCTAAAAATGGTAGTTTGCAATACCATTTTTCATTTTTCGTGGTTTGTCATTTTTCTTTTCTAAAAATGGTATTATTTGCAGAATTCAGAACCCTCAAGCAACATTATGCACTTATTTTTCTTCTATACCCGGGATGATTCTTTTTAGTAGTCTCCTAGTATCCAATGTAAGACTTTTCTGCACTCTGTTCTGGTTTTCTAACTTGTAAATGCTCTCAAATTCGAAATTAGCAAGGATTTTTTATTGTTGTTTGCTTGTTTCCCTTTATGATTCGTTTCCAGATTTTCATTTTGCATAAGATAATGTTTGCTTTCATGTTTATTTCCACTTGCTTTAGTTTTTATTGACATACTATACATATTATTCACATACAATGTAATTCTTGTAAGTTACAACTTCATTTTACAGAATAAATATGCTGACTTTCTTTTTGGAAAAATCAAGATGCAATCACATTCAGTTTCATTATTAATGAAAAAACCATGTTCAATTTTACTGAAGTTTATAGTGAATCTGTATTCTTCTATTGATTCCTAGCTCATGACTTATAAAATGAAGCGTAATATTTGGCTCATGTTCATAGATCTTTCCTTCTATACTGAACACATAAGACTCATGTTTATAATAATTGGAGCCGGACAATCTGATTAGGAATGACTCGCTTTGTTTCATGCTGTGTTGAGATTCACTCACTAATTTTTGAACATTTTCATAGGTGTTGCTCCACCTCCAGAAAAGAAAGAAAATGTCTCATGCTTTTATTTTTTAAATTACTCGTGTTTATTACAAAATTGCTCTTCCTTTTCGTTTTATGTGTCCCTTTTTGCTCATTTAATTGTTATGCACTTCCATTTTCAAATCATATTTTTATGTTCCAATCCATTTAAATGAAAACCCTGATCAACAAGTTCTAGCTGACATCAATTCTGGAAAAAGCCACAAATCTTCTCAATATTTCACTTACTGATATGCATTTCCTTTTCCTGCAGTATATGGTTTGTGTTTAAATTTTTGAGATTATTCTATATGCACTAAAGAGAATACAAGTCAACACCGACGTGTCTGAAGGCCCGCCAGGAAATACGTCCGGCACATGCAATCCGTCATAAGGATCTACCCACACATTCCGCCGTGTCTGAGCACCAGCCTCACCTTCGTCCCTCAGTTGTTCTTCCAACTCCATCTCTTCCACAACGTCAGCAGGCTCACCCGTAGCATCAGGCTCACGAGCAATGTCAGCATCCCCGGCAGGCTCCACATCAGACTCCACATCATCAGGCTGTGGCTGAGGCTGAGCTTCAGGTACAACAGTAGATGGAGCAGCATCAGACTAACTCGGAGGAGCCTTCTTCCGTGCCCGCTTTATGTGAGGGTTTTCCTCCGCATTTGTCCTCCTAGCAGAGGCACTTTTTAGCTCGTAAGCCGATGGTCTTTCGTTTTATCTTTGTCACCTCCCTTCATACCTGCACAACAAAGACAGACAACAAATAAATTTTACCACACAGTATCAAACCAAATCTTAAAAACTAATCAGTAAATGTAACGTTCGCTGCCTAGAGAGCGAAATTATACAGTCTGCTCGCCCTCTAGGCAGCGAGCAACCCAGTCGTAAAAAAAAGAAGAGAAAAGCGCAAAAATTAATGGAAATGCAAGTTTCCTTGTATTAAGCTTCAGTTGTATGTTGATTTCGATCCAAAACGAGCAATAATCTTCAAGTTTGATGCACTTTTTTGACTTATAAGGGTTTTGGGGCGATTTTGGTATATTTTTACGTTTTTTGTAACTGATGGAATGGGGGGAAGAAGAATCAGATTTTGCTTATATAGGGAGACTGTTCGCTTCTTACAAGGCTGCAAACAGATAAGTGATAGTTCGCTTCCTAGAGAGCGAACATGTATTTTTTAAAATTCAAACCTGGAGGGCGGAAGCATTTCAAACGGTTATGTAATTATCACACTTGCTGTTTAGGGAGCGAAATATGCTCGCATCCAAGATAGCGAGGGAGGATAATAAGATAATTTCAGAGGGTGAAAAAAGAAATTTCTTATTTTATTCTTTCTATCTCACTCTTTTATCTTAATACCCATAACAACATATGAAAAATGCTAACCAGTGTCCTCGGGGCACTGGTTAAGGATAATTAAAATAGTAAAACTACATTAAAAGTTGTGTAGTCAATGTATAATTTGCTTTTTTTATCCCTAACTAATGCCTCGGTGAACTATTTAGCATGACCCACAACATATTTGTTGCAATCTATGAAACCCCGATACTCTAAAAATGGTGACGTATCGTGTCCGATACGTATTCGATACCGATACTCGTTTGATATCTCCCGATACTCGTATCAGAAAAGTATGGGTTAAACCTTTACTTTTAAATAAAAAAATAATATCCGATACACGTCTGATACATCCCGATACTCGTATCGGAAAAATATCGGTTAAATCTTTATTTTAAAATAAAAAAAATAATATCTGATACAATCCGTGTTTCCTAGTGAATGTCAAACTAATATGTTGTTATACAGGTAACTAACTATGTCTTTTTTGGATAGTAATGGTGATGTTTTTTGGGATAGTACTAATGATGTTCTTTTTGTATAATACTTAACTTAAGATGTATAACTTAAGATGTACAGGTGGTCATTATTTTTTAGGACAATATTAATGAAACACAAATACTTAACTTAGTATTAATGATATTAATTTATTATCATTAGTATTTTTTTGTCTTTGTCACTGTTCTGAAATCACTATGGTGTCCTACTATATAACAGGTTGTTAAGCATTTGGGCTTGTCTCAAAATTCTGGTATAAGAATGAATGTTTTATGCTTTTAATTGATTAGCTGCAGGACCTATATAATTGTCTGCTATTGCTACAAGATGAGATTGTTGAAGAGGTTTGATGTCATGATTATTATATGTTTTTTGAGTTATTACGTGTCTTTAATTAGGACTGAAGAGTCCTTGTATGTTGAGCCGCAAACTGTTTTGCTCTTGTGCAAGCTTATTGGCTTGTTTGTACTCCTTGTACAATGAACTATTGGCGTTTATAATAATAATAATAATAATAATAATAAATTTTTGTCTTTTCAAAAAAATTTATTATTATTAATATTATTGATTTTAGTCCTATTTATATATTTAATTTTTAAATAACGTATCGCGACAATATCGGATATGGATTTTTTAAAATTTTCACGTATCGGCGTATCAGTATCGTACCCGTATCGTGTCGCGTATCGGGGCTTCATAGGTTGCAATACATCTCAAAATTTCTGCATCAATCACACATTCATCAAATTGATTATAATAGAGTTAATAGACTTTTACCCCCTGCAAAGTAGGCGAGTTTTGCATTACCCCCTGTAAATTTTTTATTTGAGATTACCCCTTGTAACGTGTTTTTTTCTTTTCGCAGTTCATCTTATCCCTCTATAATGTTGTTTTTGTTTTACCCCTTTAACACAGGGGGTTGAATACACTGCGAAAAGAAAAAAACACATTACATGGAGTAATCTCAAATAAAAAAATATAGAGGATAATGCAAAACTTGTCTATTTTGCAGGGCGTAAAAGTTTATTAACCCATTATAATAAGGTGAAATCCAAATGTAATGTAATGTCATGACTCATAAGGTGGCTCCCCTCCAATATTTGACCGACTACTGTTCTTCTTTACTTTTGATAGTGACTCAGTGTAGGGTATTTTCGTAAATAAAAAACTTTGAAGGTTGGTGAGTGGGTTGTAAAAAAATTTGAAGGTTGGTGAGTGGGTTGTAAAAAACTTTGAAGATACAACCCTGTCCTAACCCTGTCCATTTTAAGTATCATTATAAATGCAAGACCAAACCATTTAGTACCATCAAACCACTCTCTTCAGAAAAATAAACAAAATACCAAACCATTTAGTCACACATTACTTCTAAGGCAGTATAAATAAACCAACTCTTATCAAAACCATATAACATAAATCTCATCTCTTTTCATTTTCTTAAGCCACAAGTCACAATTGCAACATTTTCTTAAGCCATAAATCTCATCTCATTTCAGTTATAACGCCAAATTTTCCTATTGGGGGCAAGTGGCCCCATACCTCTTGCTGTGCATCCGTCCCTGCATAGTGTTGTAGTAATTGTCAAACACTCTCTCCTTGTTTTTCTCCTATCAACAACAACACTACTAAGTCGCAAAATGACTCGTATGCATAAATCATACACCATTCTGATGAGCTTGGAGTTGGCTTCAATCGGAATTAAGTATCAAGGCTTAAACACAAATCCATTCCAACAATCATCCCCAACTATACTGTTGTTTTTGACAGCATTATTTTGTCATGTCGTTTCATCCACAGCTGACTCCACATTACCAATTACTATGGTAATATTCCACATTTCTGGTGTTGTCGGATGTGAGACACTTCTCTGGATTCTCCTCCTTGAGTTCTGGAATTGGTATATAATCAACCTATTCCTTCTACTCGTTACTTCATTCTGTTACTTCAACTGCATTCATAATATCACTACTAAGCTCTTCCTTCCTAGTCCTACACATTCAACTGCATCCATAATATCATTTGATTCAAGTGCTGCTAATGCTCACCCTCCAAACCCAGAACCACAGGAAGGAAGCGTCTGAGGCGTAAGATATGTAACCTGCAATGCAAACATTATTAAGTATATGTGTATACGATACCACATGGCTTATTTTGGTAGATTTTTTGCATCTTTGTTTCTACTTAATTTAGTATGAGTTTAATGGACATGCACTGGCAGTGTAAAATAGTTTTATTCACCAGCCAATAGTATTAGAATATAAGTCCTTGTTAGAGTTAGTTTCAATTACAATTCAATTAGTTGAGTCGGTTAAACTCTTGTCTAGGTTGTTAGGAAGCTGTTAGAACTACAGCTTGGTTTCCACTTGTATATAAGGTACTGAGTTACCAATTTGTAATCACTTTTTCATTTTTACTCAATGAATAATAACAGAGAATTCTTCAATTGTTCTTAGTCTCAATAAATAGTATACCACCAATTTACCATGTCATACAATTAAGTCTTAAATATCTTTGTGATTTGGTGGAATATAAAATACTCATTGGATGTTGGTGTAAAACTATTTTCTCGTTTAGTGTATATGTGATTGTTGTTTATCCAAGTAAAGCAAACCCTAGGAGATAAAATTGAAAAGTACGGGGTACTTTACATGCTTAAATCAACCTACTCATTTTACTCGTTACCTCGCTCTGTTTCTTCAACTTCATCGATTATATCACTAAACTCGTCCTTCCTGCACAACAAAGTATTCCTATTGCTCACCCTCCAAATCCGGAACCACAGCAGGAAGCATCTGCATCTCAGCCGTAAGATTTGTAACCTGCAATGCATATGAAGCCACCATGTGGTTTTGTTTGCATTGGTTTCTTCTTAGTTTTCTGTTTAGTATAGTAGTAGTGTATGTGTAATTGTTTATCCACATAAAGTTTGCTTCAGTTCAGGGGATAAAGTTAAAATAGGAATACAGGGTATTTTGCACTGTGTATGTTTCAATAGTTTTATTGATATATGGAAAGTTGTCTTCTATTTAATGCTGGCTACTTATGTTTATTTTTAGAGTTTGGGTGTAAGCCTAACTCAAAAAAAAGCTACCTCCTCCTAGAGTGATATAATAATTGTCTATGAGATGAGATATCCAATGCAAGAATCTCAAACAGTTATCTATTTAATGGTTATGATTTGTTGTTGCTAGAACTGATAATCTCAATAGGGAAAAAACACAATTAGAATAATTAGAATCAAATCTTAGTTTGGGAATTTACTGGGAAGAGGATCTAGCTAGTTGATCGCATATGATCTTAGAACTAAATGGACTATGTGACTATGCATTAAAGTTCGACGTCACAGATAAAAAATCAAGAAATGACTATGAACACTATGCCCACATTACCGAATCGTTCCTTTTGATTTCTTAAAAAATATCTATCTACTTATCTGATCATTTTTCATGTCTCCTTTATTTTGCAATTAATGTTTCATTTGTAGGGATATAATAATTGGTTTGTTACTGTTCTGATAAGCATGAAGAATTTACATTTCATTGCAACTGTTTCAAAAAATGATAGTTTAAATTTAATACATGTATTATTTGCAGAGTTCAGCAATCCTCAAGCAATATTATGCAATTTGTTTTTCTCTTATGGCTGGAATGATTCTTTTTGGTGGTCTCCGTGTACCCAAAGTAAGATTTTGCTGTATTTAGCTCTGGCTTTTCAACTTTAAGTTCTCTCAAATTTGAAATTGGATCTTTTTTCCACACAAAATAAGTCACTCCAGTTTTTGCTTATACAAGCTTTCAAAGAAAGAGAGACACGATTTTTGAATTACCGAAGTGAACTAGTTTTTATTGTTGAGTTTAAATCATATAGATTCCATGAAAAAATTGATATTTGGTTTCTCTTTATGCAGGTGTTATGCAATGTCTCTCAGCATTAGCTTAGACATCTTTCTAAGTGTAAATACTGTCTTATATATCCTTAATTTCAACTTTTCCCATTTTGTTAATCTCCACAGCCTTCGACTTAATCCTGCAAAATTTTAAAAATATGTTATCAACCTGAGAGTCGTTTTCAAAAATGTTTTCTTCAAATTAAATATACACAATTGATTTTGCCTTAGTGGGAGAATGTTAGAATATTTTCTAATATTTTGTAGGCTGCAATTCAATTGTGGGGTTTTGCTTTTAATAAAAACGGGTTGATGTTAATGTGATCCATTTGATGATGCTTAGGCTCAATAATTGTGATTAAGAATAATGGGCTTTGGACACTAATTCTGATGAAGATTTCTCTTCCCACCCCCCTATATCTTTTTCACCCCCCTAAAATCCAATTTTACCCCTTGAAATTCAAAACATTTGAACTCAAAAGTTCGGTAAATACGAATTGAACTTTTGAAAAGTTCGGTTTACGTATGCCGCTCGCTAAATAGTTCGGTAGACGAAAACCGAACTTTATGTTTATAAACCAGACGATCTGTCTTTCTTCTTCACTTTCTCTTCTTCACAAACACACAACCAAAATCTCCTAACGTGATTCTTGCGCGATTCCGTCCATTGGTGGCTTAAAATCAACATTGGAACGTTGGCTAACTGCATCTACACGCATTGAAGCTCAAAAACAAGGTAATTTTCAAACTTTACCATTTAGTTTTCGCTTACCTACTTTCTAGCTTAGTAGGTTTATGACACACATTAGTTCGGTTTTCGTGTACCGAACTTTTGAAGAAATTCGGTAAACGCATACAATTAGTTTCAATCCACAATCAAACATAATTGGTAACTAATGTAATTCAAAAATGTGCTTAAACTTATATTACATCTCTAACCAAATCAAAATTCCAAATTTAACCAAAACCTAATCAAATTTCACATTCAACATAATACACATTCATCCTAATAACCAATAATCAACAATGTAAACAACATAATTTACAGAATACACATTCAACCCTAACAATCATTCATCTCTAAACAATTGAAAAATAAAAAATTAAACCTAAACCTAATAAAAATTGAAAATCAAACTAACATGCATTCATCCTAGTAACCAATAATCAACATCTTCAACAACATAATTTAAAATTAATCACAAATCAGAGAACAAAGTTACATTTAATCCCAAAAACACAGAAAATTGAGATGAAGAAAGAGGAACACAATTAAGGATCAAAATTCGAAATTAACTTACTTGATGGATGTTGAAGTACAAAAGTAAGTGTGTTTTATATCGTCTCCACAGGGACTGATGTGATATTGATGCCGTTCAACAATTTATATGATTTTAAGTTAAGAGTTTTGAGAGATGTTTGTTTACGAAAATTTATAAAATAACACAACGATAAAAGTGGAGTAAATTTACAGAGAGATTAAATTGCCGGGATTACACTCGATTAACTCTTTCATATGTGTTTCCATAATCATTTATATAGGTTATCGCCATTTATCAATATTATCACGTGTCGCTCATCGTACGTTTCCGTCCCCAGATAACGCCGAGAGATCTATTATACCTATTAATCCCCGATCCCTCGAGTGAGTAATCAATACAATAACTTTAAGATTCAACACTTTAAGTGAATATTAAACCTAAATCCATTCCTAGAGTTTAGAGCTTTAATAGATATTATCCTAGTGCAAGATCCAACGAGTATATCCCTATAACACTTCAAATCCATGATTAAAACAATAAAAGCAAGGATAATATCAATAATGATAAATAACTCAAACCATATATAAAGCCATGATCATAAGAAACACGTATTCATAGAGAAATCTACATCTAATTCCAACAAAAATGTCTTTAGCTACTCATTATCATGGTAGCTTTACACAAGTGAGAAGAAAAGAGATGAAATAACAAATCAGTCGATTCCTCGAACAGTTAGTGTGCATCCAACTTCACTTCCTCCGTCATTATATGCTCTCTCTGTGACTTACTCCTCTGTTCTCTTTATGGCGTGTGTGAATTTATGTGCGTGAGAGAATTAATGCCCCTATGATGTGGCCGGGCATGCCTTTTATAGGCTTAGAAGAAAACTTCATTCCAATCCAATGGTTTGTTGATTAACTACACCGCCTCCCTTTTCTTTCTCATTTATCCAATCAAATCCTTTTCTATGGCCTTCAGGATTTTTGCAACTTGACCACCACCTATGCTTCTTTGTTTCCCTTTGAGCCAAGCACCGCCTCTTCTTTCTTCTCACTTGACTTTTTTTTTTGGTCAGGTAGCCTAGTGGCTTGAAAATCCACTCATAAGGTAAATAAGTGGAGTGTCCAGGAATCGAACCTCGACTCCTACATATAAAATGCTATTATCCCTACCAATTGAGCTAAACTCTCGGGGACCTTCTCACTTGACTTTTATCTATTAATTTACAAAAATAAACATTACTACTACTACTACTAATAATAATAATAATAATAATAATAATAATAATATAACTTATATAAATTTAGGAATATATCAAGATATTTCCTACAAAAATAAGTTAAGATACTAATTTGCTAGTAAAGACTAATATTTACAAATAGTTGGAGTTTTTACTTCAAATAACTTACAAAACAAGTTAATAAGTGCTTAAAATATATATGTAAATTTACTACTTTTTAGCACTTATCAATGGAGTAGGAATTGATGAACTCAATGGATTTCGGCCTCAAAAATTAGTGGTTGATGTACAATGATGAAAATTGATGCCTTATGGTTGGTTTTTTTAAAAACTCAGAACGTTGAAATGAAAGGAGGGAGTTAACGTTCTGTATCTATAAAGGAAAAGTTCGGTACTCGTTTACCGAACTACCAAGTGAGCGGTTTTTGAAAACTGAACTTTAAAAAATATCGATTCGCATTTACCGAACTTTGGCTCAGTAGAGGGGGTGTAAATTTAGCATAAGATCGGTTCGCATTTACCGAACTTTCTTCTCAGGGGCATAAACGGAAACTCAGGGGGTGAAAAAAAAAGCGGGGGGGTGGGAAAAGAAATCTTCAATTCCGATTTGTGTAGAATAAAGTGTAGGCCCAACTCTAGGGTCCATGACGGGTGGTACTAGGGTTGAGATCTTTTGTGTATAAGATTGGCTAGGTCCCCTTTGTCGTCACGCAAAAAACATACAATAAGCTCATTTGTGGCTTTTCCCATCAAAGACCTCAAAGATCGGAGCAAGTGATTAGACAAAGGGAGACCTCGTCTATCATATCGGTACTTCCAATATTGCCTATTGTGATAAACATGATTGTTGATTGTCAAGTAAGTGTGTTCTAATTTCATATAATATATCGATCTCTAAATTTTAAATTCTTACAAAGAAGTGTGATGGCATTAGATATGAAAAAAGAAGGAAAAATAAATTACTTTTGTTGTTAGTTTTGTTGGTTGGATTTTCTTTAGGGAAAAGCTTTTTAGTAAGAAAATTTAAGGTGAAGAATTGCAAGAATAGATCTTCATCCTTGTTTACATCCATCACCACTCATGATTTCCACAAAAGAATGAGATTATATGACATCAACCTTTAAGATTTTGCCATGTATTGATTCTTGCATTTCTTGTGCAAAAAATTCTTACTAAATAACAATCCTCTTTTCTTTATTTTTGAATGTGATCAAAGATTCGACGAAAATAAAGAATACAAGTTCCTGAGCACAGGTTTTTGCCTTCCTGGTGATGATGATTAGTGAGGATGATTATTCTAGGATTATTGGATTCTCAATCTCATATTCAATTATTATTGTTGTTGTTAAAATATATAATTAATAATATGAATTTATTAAATATAAACTTTTAGAGAAATGTTAACTACAAACCCTCAAACACAAGCTCATATGTTGTGCCACGTTATCCTGATTTTTCAACCTTTATTCTATATTCTAGATAGGAAAACTAAAATTGCGAATTTTGTAAAACAAGAGGATCAAAATTGCATTTAAACCTTTATTCTATACTCCCTCCGTTTTTTTTTTAATTGTCTTTTATTATCATATTTAGCATTTCTATTTAATTGTCCTTTTTGTATTTTATGGGTATGATTTGTCAATTATACCCTTTGTCAATTGCTCTTATCTTTTTCCATAAAACCAATTAATGCTATATAATTGGAAAACTAAATCATTCTTTTTTTAAAATTTTTGTTGGTACATAACATATTAAATTTTGTTTTTTTTTATATAATATATTAAATTTATTGGAAAGAGAAAATGTGGGCAAAAAAATTGGAATTTATTGGGGATTAAAACGAGGGTATAATAGGAAGATAACGTGCAAAAATACACTTCCTTAATTTGGTGTTATCATTCTAAAAAGACTATTAAAAAGAAACGGAGAGAGTATTAAACAAGAGAAATGATAAAAGAAAAGAAAAAAATAACACTTGTAATAAACAAGAGATCCAATTCTTTTTTAGTGGGGAAAATCATAAATGTTTTATATTATAAATAAGGAAATTTTTTTTTCTACCCCAACATTTGTCACTTCACCCCAACATTTTTTTGAATATTCCTATTTTACCTTTATTTAAGTTTAATATATTTTATTTTGTCTTATTATAACTGCTCTGGTACACCACCGAAAAACTGTCCCGGTAAGTACCTAAGTATACCGGTATGTAATTTCCACCGGTACACTTTACCCAAGTGTACCGGTATGTGTTTTCTGGAAAAAAAAATTTTATACGTTACCGGTACACTTGTTTCAAGTGGACCAGTATTATTGTTTCTAGAGAAAAAATTTATACGGTACCGGTACACTTGTTTCAAGTGGACCGGTATGTCTTTTTCTGGCAAAAAAAGATCAATACAGTACCGGTACACTAAATGCTAAGTGGACCGGTATATACCGCAAATACTGCAAATCATCACTTGAGATCGGTCAGCTCATATTACACCTTCACAAATCATCTCTAAATAATTTATACCTTCTGTCAGCTGACATTACATTATCTAATCTGAGTGTGTTGCTGGTGTTTCTCTTAGATTTTTAACTAATCTGTTTATTTGCAGGTATTCAAATTTCAGAAAAACGAACGTGCTGGATGGAAAAAAGCTCATGGAATTGGTTGACATGCATCAGAATGGAACACTAAAATGGAACGAGTTTGAAGATGGTGTAAAACAGGTTCATGAAAAGAGAATTGTACAGCCAACACAGCGAAAAATTACAATGGACAGACCGAAGGAGGAGGACTATTTCTATGCCAACCCTTATGAGTGTCTGTGTGAGGAAGAAACAAATTGTGATGACTTGCTAGGTCATCACAATACTAGTCAAGTAGCATGAGTTATGAGGAGCAATCCCAAACTATATTTCTTTGCACCCTTCATACAAGAATTTTGTAGGTAGTTTAAAAAAGTGTAAAAAAAGAAGAAGAAATATTTGTTCTAGGCTTGCAAAACATGCCCCTTCATTTACATTTTGTTAGTTACTAATTTTTCTTACCTTAATAGTTCATTCAATAAGTAACTCGCACGGCAAAAGACATACCGGTCCACTTGAAACAAGTGTACCGGTATCGTATAAATTTTTTCTCCAGAAACAATAATACCGGTCCACTTGAAACAAGTGTACCGGTAACGTATAAATTTTTTTTTTTCAGAAAACACATACCGGTACACTTGTGTAAAGTTTACCGGTGGAAATTACATACCGGAATACTTAGGTACTTACCGGGACAGTTTTTCGGTGGGTGAACAGTGTACCGGAGCAGTTATAATAAGACAAAATAAAATATATTAAAGTTAAACAAGGGTAAAATGGGAATATTCAAAAAAATGTTGGGGTAGAGTGATAAATGTTGGGGTAGAAAAAAAAATTTCCTATAAATAAATTGAAAATCTCCTCTCTTTTTTTGGTCAACTTCGTTTTATTCAATGACTCCCTTCAAAAGTCGGTCAAAAGTGCTTAGAGTTAGACACTTGGAAACTTGGGAAATTTTTGGTTTGGATAAATATTTGGGTAGTGTAAAAAAACCCAATATAAATCTATTTTTGTTTCTATACGGCGTGTAAAAACTATATAAAACTAGGTGGCATTCAGCAAACACAAATCAATCAATTTGTGTACCGATGTTTTTCACCATTGATAAAATATTAAATAATTTAATGGTCAGGATTGAAGAACCATTGATAAAATATTAAATAATTTAATGGTCAGGATTGAAGAAGGGAAACTTATATAGTGGGTTTGTTGCTAGATTGGAAGAGTGAACGCATTCGAACCAATTCAAAAATAAAACCGCAAGTTGAATTAATTTAAACCGAAAACCACAATTGATTTGGATGTATTTGATGACTTTTTTATTAAACTGCAAACCGCAAAAATCGCAAAAATTGTATTAAATTTTTATTATATTCCAATATACATAGCCCAATTATCAAGATATCTCATCAAATTAATGGAACTTCAAGTTGTTCTTATTTTTTTAGTGTAATGTTACTTTAGTGTTGTAATGTTATTTTAGATAAACAACTTTTACGGGTAACTATGATTTTATTTTGAAACTTCAAGTTTTTTTTTTTATATTTAAAATCGTAAGGTACTGTAATGTTATTTTGGATAAACAACTTTGGTTGTAATGTTATTTAGGAAATTCAAGTTTTGTTTTTGGATGTTTAAAATTGTTTGGTACTAAAATGTTACTACAATCACCGAACCGATATATTCTAACCATATTGGTTTGATTTGGGTTGATTTGGTTTGAATGACTTTTTAAAAATCAATCGAACCAAACCGAACCACATATATTTTTATCCCGTAATTAGGATAACTTTCATATTCAAAACCGAATCAAACTGCACTGCAAACATCCCTACTAAATCGTAGGTATTTGCAAATAGAGTGTCCGAAAATAATTGAATGGTATTTAACTATTTATGCATTTATGAAAAAAGATAATTTATTACTTACTTATGAAAAATAATTCAAATATTGTGAAGTATTATGTGATGCTCATTATACAATACTTAGAATATTTTCATAATAGTAATTATTTTCTGAAAAACTATATTTTGTAAAATTATTATTTTCTGAATTAAGATAATAACAACCTTAATTAATTTTAGATTTTGTGAATTGCATTGCTTATGTGTCTGCAACTATGGGCATAACCTCAAATCTATTATATATAAACACACATATATAAATGGTAAAAATTAAATCATAAATAATTTAATCACATCAATTAATCATTTTATCTTTAAATTTTATTAGATTATATGTGTGCTTAAATTCAATATATTTGTGCCTATCGAAGTATTCCCCGTGCAAACAACCAAGAATACGGCACTTGGTTTATGAATTTTTAATATATAAAAAAAAAAGCAACTAAAATTTGAAGCAAAATGCCAAACAAGCTCTAAAAACTCAAAGCTCTAAAGATTGCCTATGAACATAGTTTCCTTTCTTCAATCCTGACCATTAAATTGTTTAATATTTTATCAATGGTGAAAAACATCTTTATGTATGGTACACGAATTGATTGATGGTGCAGGTTAATGATTGATTTGCGTATGCTAAATTGATTGATTTGAAGGAAACCATCGAGTAACTTCATTTCACAAAATGACACACTTCATTTCACACACTTTTCATTACATAGAAGTATAGAACTAAATCTGATGTCATTCCAACTTTTCAACTATATATATATACAATCTTAGTTTTCTCGGTAAACACAAAAAATGGGTACGCATAAGCATAATCATAAAGCTTATTTTATTCTGATGAGTTTGGAGGTTGGTTTAATTGGAATCAAATATCAAGGTTTGAACACCAATCCCTTCCAACAATCATCCCCAACTGTTTTCCTCTGTTTGACATCTCTATTCTGTCATACAGTTACAACTATGGCTGACATGAACTTAACAACTGCTATTGTAATATTCCACTTTTCTGGCGTTGTTGGATGTGAGACACTTTTGTGGATTATCCTCCCTGTGTTCTGGAAATGGTATATCATCAACCTGTTCCTTTTATTAGTTACTTCATTTTGTTTCTTCAACACCATCCGTCGTAGTATCGCTAAGCTCCTTCCTACACATTCAAGTGCCGCTCAGCCTCCAAATCCGGAACCACAGGAATTATCTCAGCCGTAAGATTTGTAGATGATAGCATATGGCTTGGTTCGGTAGATTTTTTGCATTTTTATTTAATATTCTTAATTTTCTGTTTAGTAGTATTAGTATGTGTAATTGTTCATCCACATAAAGCAAAGCCTAGCCTCTAGTAGATAAAATTCAAAAAGGAATACTTATTAATGAGGTTAATTTTACTTGCTGGGTAATGTTGTGTATGTTTGAATATTTAGTTTATATATGGAAAATCAATTGCTTTGCTTATGCTTATTTCATTTTCAAATTTAGAATTTGAGTTTGATCCTAATTCAACGAAAAAGCTACCTCATATATAGAGTGATCTAGGTCATATCACATCTACTGCAAACATCCCAAACAATTACTTATTTAATGGTTGTGATTTGTTGTTGCTAAACCTAGTCCTAATATTGAAAAAACACAAGTAGAATCAAATCTTAATTAGCTTGGGAATTTGTTGAGAAGAGGAAATATCCTTCTTTAGAACTTGTTGATAAAGTTTATGCTAGAATGTCTTATTTTCACAATTTACAACTATGGAACTTTCAAGTTTCAAAGCCTCTCTCTAGCCATATTTAGGTTCTCATCAGTGTTCTGTTAACAAAATTTGGTCCTGCAACATAAGCATTATCAATATATCCCTAAAACTGAGAATTCTGAATCACATTAGATATCAAGGACTAGATTAACTGATCCAAAAGGCCTTACGGTTCTCGAATACATTAGATATCAAAGACTAGATTGACTGATCCAAAAGCCCTTGCGGTTTAAAGGATTTTAAATTACTTCTGTCATATTGGAATAATTTGAGACACTAGATTGTCTGAAACTAACAATTTTAGGAATAAATCATTCCTTTTACCTGCTTCTCATTGACTTTTCTGATATTTTTCATGTATTTTTTTCAATTCATGTTTTTCTTTTCTCACAATTTAGGGATTTAATAATTGGTTTGTCATTGTTCTTGATGAGCATGAAGAATTTATATTTCATTGCGAGGGTTTTGAAAAATGGTAGTTTAACACATGTCTTATTTGTAGAGTTCAGCAGTCCTCGAGCAATATTATGCACCTGTTTTTCTTGTATCCCCGGTGAGATGATTCGTTTTGCTGGTCTCATAGCATCCAATGTAAGATTTTTCTGCACTTGGTTCTGGTTTTCCAACTTTTAAATGCTCTCAAATTCAAAATTAGCAAGGATTTTTCATTGTTGTTTGTGTGTTTGTTTGTGGTTTCCCTTTATACAGGTGTTATGCAATGTCTCTCTACATTAGCTATGCTCCCAAGCTTTTGACTCATATAGTTACCACATTTGGGTTCAGTATGATGCATCATGTAAAGATTGCACTCAGGTAAAGTCAAACTTAGATTAGCATATGTTCTAAGTGTGAATACTGTCTTATATATCCTTAATTTCAACTCTCCACATTGTGTTAATCTCCACAGCCTCATGATCAACTTTATAAAGGTATGAGTAAACCTCCGATTTAATCCTGCAAAATTCCAAATATCAGTCTTTTTCCAACACATTCTCTAAATTATATGAAATAATCAGTCTGTAATGGTGTGTGACCCAATTGTGTGCTGCAGTGCATTTATCATCAGACCGTCACTCTGCTAACCCCATACGACCTGACAATGAGTTGAGTATGCAGATATGCAGTTATTTATTCATTTTGATGACTCTGGAAGTCCACATAATTTCTGTTGTTTCATTCGGTGTTTAGTAATTTTCATGGCGAATTCTTTTGGCTCTAGACCTTTTTTTAATCAGTTTATGGTTCAAGTCTTGGCAAATACGATGGTGATGAGGCTGCAATGGGAATTCAGCTGGGTTTGTGCTGGAGTGCATTTATCATCAGACCATCACTTTGGAATGCTTGCAGTAGATGTGATATGGCCCATACAAAAAGGCCTTACGGTGTAAAGGACTTTCAATTACTTCCGTCATTTTGCAATTTCGGTAATTTAATAGACTAGATTGTCTGAAACTTACAATGTTAGGACAATCATTCCTTTTACCGGCTTCTCATTCACTTTTCTGATCATTTTTCATGTATTATTTGCAATTCTTGTTTTCCTTTTCTCACAATTTAGGGATTTAATAATTAGTTTGCCATCGCTCTTGATGAGCACAAAGAATTTACATTTCGTTACGAGGGATTTAATACATGTATTATTTGCAGAATTCAGCAACCCTCAAGCAATATTATGCACCTGTTTTTCTTGTATCCCCGGGATGATTTGTTTTGCTTGTCTCCTAGCATCCAATGTAAGATTTTTCTGCACTTTGTTCTGGTTTTCTAACTTGTAAATGCTCTCAAATTCGCAATTAGCAAGGATTTTCATTGTTTTTTTTTAACAAATTCTCGTTGTTGTTTGTTTCCCTTTATGATTAGTTTCCAGGTTTTTCTTTTGCATATGATAATGTTGGCTTTCATGTTTATTTCCACTTGCTTTAGTCACTATACACATTATTCACATCTAACGGGTTTCTTGTAAGTCACAACTTGCATTTTACAGAATAAATATGCTGTCTTTCTTTTTGGAAAAATCAAGAATTTTTAAATGATTAGTAATTCATTTTGGAAACACTTGTTGGATTGTAACTCAAGTGTGCAATCTGCTCGATGTTTATTAGTGATCACATTCAGTTTCATTACTAAAGAAAAAAGTGTGTTCAATTTTACTGAAGTTTAGAGTGAATCTGTATTCTTGTATAGATTCTAAGCTAATGGCTTATAAGATGAAGCAAAATATTTGGCTCATGTTCATAGATCTTTCCCTTTATAGAGATAAATAAATCTATCTCTTTCTACATCTTTCCTTTTATAATGATAAAGCTAAATAACTGGAACTGGACAATCTGATTATGAATGACTATGTCTATACTGAAAATCAAACATAATTTATGGCTCGCTTTGTTTCATGCTGTTTTGACATTTTCTTTCTTCATAGGTACTGCTTCCCCTCCGTAAAAGAAAGAAAATGTCTCATGCTTTTGTTTTAAACTACTTGTGTTTATTAAAAAAATTGCCCCGCCTTTCATTTTATGTGCCCCTTTTTCTCATTTAAATGTAATGCACTTCCCTTCTCAAATATTATTTTCATGTTCTAATCCATTTAAATGAAAACCCCGCGATCAACAAGTTCTAGCTGACAACAGTTCAGGTAAAAGATCTAGCAGCTCGAGTGAGGTAGAAAATTACACAAGCCGCAAATCTTCTCACTTACTATTTTTTTTTCAATTCCAAGCGATATGCATTTCCTTTTCCTTCACAGTATATGGTTTGTGTTTGATTTTTTGAGATTCTGCTGGTTATTTGATTTTGTAGGTCCCCTAGAACAAGAGGAATGTTAAATGTAGGAACTATATGAGATGCGGTTCTATATGCACTAAAGAGAATACAAGTCCTGGTTCTCAGGATCAGACCTTAAGCAGGTTCAGAGAGGATTAATCCAATTCTTCTCATGCACAGATGTGGACGGGAATCTTCAAGTTTGATCCAGAAAGATTCTAAAGATCTGAATTTAATAATGATCTAGTAGAAGTCTTGCTACTGATCCACGGATACCAGAGGAAGTCCCTTTATGAAGAAGAGAACTTAATCTACCATGTTTTAATTTTGCATTGTATAGAAAAGAAGAGAAATAATTAGGTAGCTTTCTTTCTCAATAGCATTCATACTGTTGAACAACAACTGTTTAATATGCTATAATTCTCAGGTTTTTTGCTTCCTTGGTGAACTGCAGGTGGATTATCAGTACCATGCTTGATGAAGCTGTCTAATATATAAAACTTTAACAGCTTCAAATTAAGGTAGCAACTTGAGGATTCTTCTTTCTCTGCCTTTAAATTTTAGCTCAATACAAGAAAAAAGGTCAATGCTACACCTTTGCAAAGACAATAATTGATTATTTTCCCTGATGAATTTGTAGCAGCAGCTCCTATCCAAGTTGCTATTCGAGGCCTTTGAACTGTTATTTTATTCCTATATAGCTGTTTCTCCTTCTAAAGCTTCACAAATTGGATCCTTTTTTTGACACAATAAATCTCTTTTTATTATACAAGCTTTGGAAGAAAAAGAAACATGATTGTTGAATTTCTGAAGTAAATTAGTTTTTACTGTCAAGTTTAAATTATATTGATTCCATTCCATGTATAAAGTGATATGGAGTTTCTTTTTATGCAGGTATTATACAGTGTCTCTCAACGTTGAATATCACCCTACCCCCCAAAGCTTTATGACCTTGGCATTGTCCCAAGTATGATGCACCATGTAAGGGCACATGTTAAGGATGCTTCAAATAATAATTAATATAATTATATCTTGAACAAAATAATTTTTGACTTTTAAATAAAAGAAATGCACATTGATGACTGTGGAAGTCCACATAATGCTCTTGTTGTTTCATGTCAGTCTTTAAGTCATTGTAATACAATTAGGATGAGGCTGCTGTCAACAGTATAACCAATTGCTTCATAGTTTAACTGTCTTAATTCTTTCAATTAATTAATAATGTGATTTTGTTATACATGAAAAAGTATTGTAAAAATTATTGTTACCATTCATCCACTGTGATTATTGCCTTGATTTGCGTAGGTTTTGGACTATTGAGAATTCCCAAACATCATGTACACAAATTAACGAATAGCCACTTTCTCTCTTTCTTGTTTTTATTATTTATCCAATCACATTAACAGAAAATGGGTAACTAATCTTTTATCTCATAATATCCAATCAATAATGTGTCCTCTCTTTGTTGTTATTTTTATTTATTTTTTATCTCACATCCCAAACATGGCCCCAACCGGCCAAATCTCACATTCTTAACTTCAACTCTCCTTCCTCCCCATAAAAAGGAGAGACCTGCAGAATATTTACTTAACATTAATTGTGTGACACAAACAATAGAATTCACTTGAGTTTCACCGTGTTCTTGTTTTTCTCTAATCCAATCAATACAACACAAAATGACAATGCATAAAGCATATACTATTCTGATGAGCTTAGAGTTAGGTTCAATTGGAATTAAGTATCAAGCTCCAAACACTAACAATCCATTCCAACAATCATCCCCAACTATGTTGCTGTTTTTTACAGCTCTATTCTGTCATGCAGTTGCAACCATGGCTGACATGACCTTGCCTACTACTATGATCATATTCCACTTTTCCGGTGTTGTTGGATGTGAGACGCTTCTTTGGATTCTCCTCCCAGACTTTTGGAATTGGTATATCATCAATCTATTCCTTTTAATGGCTACTTCATTCTGTTTCTTCAACTACATCCTTAGTATCATTAAGCTTTACCTTCCTACACATTCAAGTGCTGCTCAACCTCCAAATCCGGAACCACAGGAAGCATCTCAGGCATAATGTGGCTTGGTTTGGAAGATTTTTTGCATTTGTGTTTCATATTCTTAATTTTCTGTTAGTATTTTAGTATATGTGTAATGTGTAATCGTTCATCCACATAAAGCAAAGCCTAGCCCCTACATAGGCTCAAGGCAAGCTAGCCAATTTCTTTAAGGGTCATGCTAACTGGTGTCCATGGGACACTAGTTAAGGATATAAAAAAAGTAACTTTTGCATTGAAAACAACACTCTCTATACTTTTCAGAGATTGACTGCACAAATTTTGATGATATTTTACTATTTCAAGTATCCTTAACTAGTGCCCTGGGACACTAGTTAGCATTTTCCTTTCTTTAAATAGAGCATGCCAATAATTTAGTTAAATAGATCAGACTACAGATCATTAAAAAAGTCTTTTAGCCAACTAGGTCGGCCTATTTAAGTTAATATGAGTAATATTTTTAATACTATTATTATTTGTATATTAAAATTTATAGTTTGATTAAATTATAAATTTATAACTTTTTCAATGGTTTAAGTTTATTAATCTATGTTAGTTTTTCACATGCATAAATGTATTATTATAAACTAGAATTGAAATATGATAACATATATAGTCAAATTATAAAGTATCATGTTAAATATCAAAAGAACGTTGGTTTATTAGTTCATAAGTATTTTTAAAACTAAATATAATTATTTATTTAAATATGTTCATGTAAAATATGCTTTTAAACAGGCTAATAGACTATATTATTATTAGGCTTTCAAAAAGTTAGGCTAAGACCTAAAAGATAAGCCTATGATAGGTCACATACCAGGCTTAGAGCATCTCCAATGGTGAACCCAAAATCAAAGTATTTTGTGGGTCCCATTAGAGCCACATCATTATCAAGCAACCCATTTATTTTCTACTCCATTGGTGCAACTTTAAAGAATTTGTATTGGGTCCCACAATTATATCTAACATATTAATATTTTAGTCATATTTAATTTTATTGCAACTTAAAATATTAATTTCAATATTTATAACAATAATTGAAAATTAATGCTAAATACAACACATATATAATTAAGAAAACCGGATAAATTAAAATAAAATAAATAACATTACATAATTAGTAAAATTAATTTAAATTAAAAAAATAAATATCATTGCATAACTAAAAAAGTAATTTTATTTGTATTAATATTTATCATGAATTTGATAAAAAAAAAAGTAATATTAATATTTTTGTTAAGATTAATATAAATATAAGAAAATTAGAAAAATAAAATTAAACAGCAAATCTAATTAATAATTTTTTTATAAATAACGAAAAAATAAAATATACACATTTGCTACTTCACAAAGGAAGGTATTAATATCATTTTTATACAGTTCCATTATATAATAACAATATAAAGTCTTTTTGTAATATCCACTATTATTATATTGTTTTGTGTCAGTAAGGCAATGTTCACGAACGGCACTTCAGAATGCAACCATGTTTCCAACCTGGCGCACTCCAGTCAAAGAATTGAGAAAAAACTAGATTTGCGGTTGTGACACCTGGTGGACTGGCTTGAAATTACTCTCGTTGGAGTTGCTCTTAGACATTTGATTTTTTGACATATCAGGCTCGAGTTTGATAAAGCCTAGCTCGACCTAGTCTACTGTCATCTCTATTCTTTTCCAAATATAAACCACTTTACATTTAAATTGTAACATTTAATTTGTCCAATTATTTAATATTTCATTCTAAAACTTTTTAAAACTATAATAAAAGAGATAAAATAAAATGGATAAAATGGTGAGGATTTAAGTCATCTACCCGCCGAGAACAGTTCTTAGAGCAACTCCAACGGGAAAGAAAAATTGTTTCACCTATTTATACCCCCAATCCAAGCAACACAGCATACACTAAAAATAATGACTGTCCAACCTGCCTATACCATTCTTATGAGTTTGGAGTTAGGTTCAATTGGAATTATGTATCAAGGTTTAAACACCAACCCTTTCCACCAATCATCCCCAATTTGTTTCCTGTTTTTCACATCTTTATTTTGTCATGCAGTTACAACCATGGCTGACATGAACTTACCATCTACTATGGTAATATTCCACTTTTCCGGTGTTGTTGGATGCCAGACACTTCTTTGGATTCTCCTCCCTCAGTTATGGAATTGGTATATCATCATCAACCTGTTCCTTTTACTCGTTACTTCTTTCTGTTTCTTCAACTGTATCCATAATACTATCAGTACTAAGCTAGCTTTTTGTTCAAATGATGCCCTCCCTCCAAATTTGGAACTGCAAGAAGCTCAGGTGTAATCAGTTTTCATTTCATTCCTGTTTCTGCCTAAATGTGAAGAATAGTGAGAAAATAGTTTTGTTTTCTTATCAAGTTAGTTAGTGGTTGCAATCGATGTATGTTTACATCTTTTTGCATTTCTCTTTCTCACTGCATCGTCGCGTGTAGTACTATGTAGACCAGTAGTTCAATTCCTAATATAAATGTTGAATATGCTATTTCTTCTTTCTTTTCTTTACTTGTTATATATCTTTGGGAATGTTGTCTTTATTATTATATATTAGCTTAATTCTTTTGCTATGGTTTACTTATTGTTAGTAAAACTAAGGGGGAAATAACACAATTACAAATTTGTTGGGAAGAGGATGAAACTGAAAACAGATGATTCGATTCATATATTGATGTTGCCAATTTCCATGTGTAAGTTGGGCTTCATGAACCTAATTTGGAGTCCCACATCGGGCGTCATGAACCTGGTGTGGGGGCTTATAAGTTATTTAGGATTGGAGAATACTCCCCTTTGAGTCACAGTTTTAAGGTGGAGCTAGGTTCAATCTGTATCATATTGACTCTCCGCTGTACTAGAATGTCTTATTTCTACGATTTAATTGCAGCTACAACAAAACCACTTTCCATGATTAGGTTCTCATTACTATTAGTGTTCAATTAAACTGCTGATAATTACTGCATTTGGCGAACGGATCTGGTTATCTGTTTTGCTTCCCCATCATACTGAAATTCAACTTAATGTAGTGTTATCGACATACTATACAATATCACATTATTCAGCTCTAATGGGATTCTGATAATTTACATTTTACGGAATAGATATGCTTGATTTCTATAAAAAAAGATCAGGAGTTTTTAGATGACTAGTAATTCATTTTGGAAACACTTTTTGTGAGATTGTGATTCAAATGTGCAGGAAACAGATACAGACTGCTCAATGGCACTGTTTGCATCTGCTAGGTTCTACACCTCATGCCTATCTTCCCTGCTGCACTTTCTCTATGGTGTGTTTTCTTTGTTCATCTAAATCTTATAAGTGATCGCATTCAGTTTCATTCTCTTTTTCAAGAAAAAACATTATCTTGTTCATTTTGCTGTTAAAGTGAATTTTTGTGACTTACCGATCAAGTTTTCGTCCAAGGGTTCTAAGCTCACGATTTTTAGGATGAAGTGAAGCTAAATAATTAGCTCTTGTGTACTGCTGAGAACTTTAGCCTTGTGTTTATATTTCTTTCCCTTTTATAAAGATAAAGCACATTAATTATAGCCGGGCAATCTGATTATGAATGAATATATTGACATCAAACAGGGTTTTCTAAATAAAATGCTCTGATGTGTTGTAAAAACATCTATTTAGGGTGTGATATTTCATATACCACTTGGTTGTCGTTTTCATTTGTAGGAATAGGAACAAAGCTATTATTTCTTATACTCGTCAGGATTAAATGGAATCTAAAACATAATTTATAGAAAGTACGAGGCCCTAAGAAAGCTGCAGAGGGAGTTTTGTTATCAGAAGGGATAGGAGTAATTTCCTGTTTCCACAAATCAGCGCTGATTGGCGTTTTGTCAGTGTATGAAGTCATGGCCGATGAAGGAGAAGTCTTAGAAGCTTTGCGTGAACACATTAATACAAGTTGCAGGAAATTGGAAAGGTTAAGAGATAGAATTTAAAAGGTTTGAGTTGAGGTAACATGCATGGAGAGGAGGAAGTGTAAACGAGGATTACTGTTTCGAGAGAAAGCCTTTTTATAGAATTGTTTTTGAAAAGGTGCTAATGATGAAATGTCTAGTCCAAAGGCATTGAGGGGTGTAGGTACTCATCACCTATTAATGTCCATTAACTTAATTTCAATATATTTTGTAGGGATAATACAATTTGGTCCTACAATAAACTAAATAATTGGCTTATGTTTATATATCTTTCATTCTATAAAGGTAAACACATCTCTTTCTACTGATGAGAGAGCTTTAGTCTCGTGTTTACAGTATTTCCTTCTGTAAAGATAAAGCTAAGTAATTGGAGTTTTGCAAAGCTTTGTCCAGAACATACTTTGATATTTCATATAACATTTGTGCATGGCATGAAGTTTTTGATTTTATGTCAAATACTATTTGGTTGTCTTTTTCATTTGTAGGAACCAAGCTGTTATTTCTTATAATGTTATGTCATGAATCATGATAGAAATTTGAAAGGAATCTAAAATATAATATATATAGCTTGCTTTGTTTCAAGTTGTTTTGAGATACTTCCACCTAATCTCTGCACATTTATGTTGATGCTGCTCGGCCTCCGTAAAAGAAAGATTGTCTCATGCTACTGTTTTGAATTACTTGTGTTTATTAAAATAATTGTTTTGCCTTTTCGTTTGCACTTTCCATTTAAATGAAAACCCTGATGAACAGGTTGTAGCTGGAAACAATTTGCAGGCCCAAAAGGAACATGAAATATAAGTTTCATAACCTCAAGTTGATAAAACCAGAAGCAGAGAGAATTCAGGAAAAATATCCAGTAGCACGGATGAGTTAGACAAACACAAGCCGCAATCTTCTAAATATTTAATTTACTACTGTTTTATTTTCTTCCAAGCTGCTGCACAGTTTATGGTTTGCGTTTGACTTTGCGAGATTCTCCTGGTTATTTGATTTTATAGGTCCCAAAGAACAAGAGGAAAGTTAAGTTTTGGTAGAATATGAGATGTGGTTCTATAAGCACTGAAGAGAATACAAGTCATGGTTCTCAGGATCAGATCTTCAGTTGTTGTTCAGAGAATGAATCCAATTCTTCTCACGAGCTACGTCGAGGGAAATCTTCAAGCTTGAGCCAGAATGGTTCTACAGCTCTAAAGTTAAGTGGAAAATTGAGATCTAGTTAGAGGTTCCGCTACTGATCCACAGAGCCTCTATGCAAGAGTAAGTCCTTTTTGAAAGAAGAGAACTTAATCAAGTTATAGTTTCTAATAATCTATTATCTATGATATTCTGTTCTTGTCCATACAATGTGATTGTGAGGGATTGGCTCTTACCATGTTTTCATTTTGCATTGCATAGAAAAGAAGAGAGAATAAGATACCTTTCTTTCTCAATTGCATTCATACCGTTGAACAATAACTGTATAATATGCTATAGTTTTCAAGTTTTTTGCTTCCTTGGTGAACTGCATGTGGATTATCAGTACCATGCTTGAGGAAGCTGTCCAATATGTAAAGTTCTTACAGCTTCAAATTAAGTAGAAACTTGAGGATTCTCCTATCTCTGCATTTAAATTTTAGCTCAATGCAAGAAAAAGGTCAATATTACACCTATGCAAAGACAATTATGAATTTGTATCAGTACCTATCCAAGTTGTTATTCTAGGCCTTTGAACCGTTTGTTTGAAACATTTGAACTGTCATTTTGGGCCTTTTTGGCCGTTTCGGATATTTTTTTCCTCACACAATAAGTCGCTTTTTATTATACAAGCTTTGGAAGAAGAAGAAACATGATTGTGGAATTTCTGAAGTTTTTTTTGATTGGGGAATTTCTGAAGTTAATTAGGCTTTTATTGTCAAGTTTAAACTATATTGATTCTATGAAAAAAGTGAATTCCTCTTTATGCAGGTATATACAGCGTCTCTCAACATTGGGTTCGATATGATGCACCATGTAAAGGTTTCCCCAAGGTAAATTCGAACTTAGATTAGGCATCATTCTGAAGTGTAAACACTGACAATCATTAACATCAACTTTTCACAATGTGTGGATCAGTTTTGTGCTGGAGTGCATTTATCATCAGACCATCACTTTGGCATGCTTGCAGTAGATGTGATATGGCCCAGACAAAAGGCCTTACAGTGTAAACGATTTTTAATTGCTTCCGTCATTTTGGAATTTCGGTAATTTAAGAGACTAGATTGTCTGAAACCTACAATTTTAGGACAATCACTCCTTTTACCGGCTTCTCATTCACTTTTTGATCATTTTTCATGTATTTTTTGCAATTCGTGTATTTCTTTTCTCACAATTTAGGGATTTAATACTTGGTTTGTCATTGCTCTTGATGAGCATGAAGAATTTACATTCCATCATGAGGGTTTCAAAAAATGTGCAATTTTCCTTTCATTCTGTTGTTAGCTTGTAATCCACAACCATGGTTTCGATACCTGCACTTTTTGCTGCTGTTTTTTGTCTTAAAAAAAAGTTGTTGTAGACGAAGAACATGGATGAATTTTCTGATTTTAATTTTTTTTATGAAAATAAGTTTTAGTCATAATTACACATGAAATAAAAAAGAAAAGACATGTAAGTTTGCCACATAACGAGTCAGTGGCTTACTTGGCTCATGAGAGGGTAGATGAGATAATCTTCACATTACGAGAGGAATCGCAAATTTTTTACGGAGGGTAAAGACCTATAAACCTATGAAACTTTTGTGGGCCTAAAGAAATTCCTTTGATAATCAACAATCAATAAAAATATGAAAATTCTTTTTTGATCAACAAAGATTTTTTATTCATAATTGAAGAAGGCAACTAGAAACACCAAAAAAAAAAGAAGAAGGCAACTAGAAGAAGGCAAACTATACGAGCAAATGTTTATGGACCCACATGATTAGAATTTGACTTTTTTGAGGTTGACAACTACAAGGAGTTGTTACATGAGGGATCCGGATTTCCTGAGGTAGAAAATCACACTGTTTCACGCTGTTTCACATCTCAGCCATTGGTTATTAGATCGGACGGATCAGAATCATTCATTCACAAAATTGTTAAAAACGATCTCAACTGCACGATTGTGATCGGACGGTTCCTAACTGTTACAGCATCCTGCTGTAACAGCAGGAAATCTGCTTCCGTTCCATGAGGATTTGGATTTAGCGTAGTTACTTCGTCGACGCAATAACTGCTGTTAGCCATCCGATCAATATTAAATGGTCAAAATTAAATAATGAGTTTAACTATCAAATTAGTATTGAATATATCTGAACTGTTTGATCAAAAGTGTGTGGTCGAGATGAACTACTGCGTGGAAATGCTACGGCAGACAATCATTTTCTGTGCCCACAAATAAAATAGACAATCCTTTTCTGTTTCATGGGAAACGACCATGCGCCTAGACTTAAAGACATATATGGCCGGTATACTTTCTTTTACTTTTAAATTAAATTAAATAGCAAGCCCCAATCCTCAAACTTCTTCCACCGAACACAAAGGACACAAAGATTGTTTATAAATAGCAAGCCCCAATCCAAGCAACACTGTCAACAGTACACAACACACACATATATACTCAAAATAATGACTGTCAAACCAGCTGCCTATACCATTCTGATGAGCTTAGAATTGGGTTCAATTGGAATTATGTGTCAAGGTTTAAACACCAAACCCTTTCCAACAATCATCCCCAGCATTTTTCCTGTTTTTGACATGTCTATTTTGTCACGTTGTTGTAACCATGGCTGACTTCAGCTTGCCAATTACTATGATCGTTTTCCACTTTTCTGGTTTAGTTGGATGCGAGACACTTCTTTGGATTCTAATTCCTGTGTTCTTGAAATGGTTTATCATCAACCTATTCCTTTTACTCGTTACCTCACTCTGTTTCTTCAACTTCATGGATTATATCACTAAGCTCATCCTTCCTGCGCAATCTAGAATTCCTATTGCTCACCCTCCAAATCCGGAACCACCGGAAGAACCTGCTTTTCAGCCGTAAGAATTGTAGCCTGCAATAGCCATGTGGCCTGGTTTTGTATATATTTTTGTTTTCCTGAATATATAGCTTGCTTTAGGGGTTAAAGTTTAAAAAATAATACATGGTATTTTACTTGTTTTCTTTTCCTAATTAATTCAGCAGAACACTGTGTATGTTTCAATATGATATATGGGAAATTGTCTTCTTTTTAATGCTGGCTACTTATGTTTGTTTTTAGAATTTGAGTGTGAGACTAACTAAAGAAACAAAAAAAAAAAAACCTACCTCCTAGAGTGATATAATGATTGTTAACATATCACATCCAATGCAAGAATCTTAAACATTTACTTATTTAATGGTTGTGCTTTGTTGTTGCTAAAGCTAATAATCTCAATAGGAAAAAAACACAATTAGAATCAAATCTTCATTTGGGAATTTTTGGGAAGAGGATCTAGTTTATCACATATGATCTTATGGCAGAAATATGCTTCTTTAGAACTAAATGGACTATGCTAAAGTTCCATGCCACAGATAAAAAATTTAGTAATGACTATGAACACTATGCCTAAAGTTCCATGCCACCCCTGTGAATTATGTAAAG
This sequence comes from Trifolium repens, assembly GCA_030408175.1. Taxonomy (NCBI): domain Eukaryota; kingdom Viridiplantae; phylum Streptophyta; class Magnoliopsida; order Fabales; family Fabaceae; genus Trifolium; species Trifolium repens. Next base: position 7,588,736 of record CP125841.1, read on the forward strand.
ATTGCACAGAGGTAAAGTCAAACTTAGATTAGACATCCTTCTAAGTGTAAATACTGTCTTATGTATCCTTAATTTCAATTCTTCCCATTTTGTTAATCTACACAGCCTTTGATTTAGTCCTGCAAAATTTTAAATATCAGTCTTTTTCCAACACATTCTCTAAAGTATATGAAATAATCAGTCCGTAATGGTTTATAAGTAATCCCTAGAGTTTTGTCAAACTCATCATGTTAGTTCTTATTGTTATATGTTGACAACAAGATGCTATTGGACTACTAAGGTGTCAGATTTGACAAAACTTTAGAGACTATTTATAAAATACTAGAGACTAATTATTATTTTTATATACTTTAAGGGACGAAATAGAAAAGAGACTGATACTTGAGGGACTGATTAAGAGTCTACTCTAAATCCAGCAACAACCTTGTACAATGTGTGTAACCCAATTGTGTATTGGAGTGCATTTATCATTAGACCATCACTCTGCTAAGCTAACCCCGTATGACCCGAGTGACTATGAGTTGAGTATGCAGATCAAATATGCAGTTATTTATTCATTTTGATGACTCTGGAAGTCCACATAATTTCTGTTGTTTCATACTTTCATTTCAGTTTATAGTAATTTACATTGTGAATTCTTTTGGCTCTAAACCTTTTTTTTAATCAATTTATGGTTCAAGTCTTGGCAAATACGATGATTACGAGGCTGTAATGGGAATTCAGCTCGGTTTGTGCTGCAGTTCATTTATCTTCAGACCATCACTTTGGGATGCTTGCAGTAGATGTGATATGGCCCAGACAAAAGGCCTTACGGTGTAAAAGATTTTCAATTACTTCCGTCATTTTGGAATTTCGGTAATTTAAGAGACTTGATTGTCGGAAACCTACAATTTTAGGACAATCATTCCTTTTACCGGCTTCTCATTCACTTTTCTGATCATTTTTCATGTTTTTTTTGCAATTCGTGTTTTTATTTTCTCACAATTTAGGGATTTAATACTAGGTTTGTCATTGTTCTTGATGAACATGTAGAATATACATTTCGTTGCAAGGGTTTCGAAAAATGGTAGTTTAATACATGTATTATTTGCAGAGTTCAGCAACCCTCAAGCAATATTACGAACCTGTTTTTCTTGTATCCCCGGCGGGATGATTTGTTTTGCTGGTCTCCTAGCATCCAATGTAAGATTTTTCTGCACTTTGTTCTGGTTTTCTAACTTGTAAATGCTCTCAAATTCGAAATTAGCAAGGATTTTTCATTGTTGTTTGTTTGTTTCCCTTTATGATTAGTTTCCAGATTTGCATATGATAATGTTGGCTTTCATGTTTGTTTTATTGACATACAATATACATTATTCACATACAATGTGATTCTTGTAAGTTAGGAATGACTATGTCTATACTGAACATCAAACATTTGTTTCATGCTGTTTTGAGATTCTCCCAGCTATTTTTTGCACATTTTCATAGATGCTGCTCCGTAAAAGAAAGAAAATGTCTCATGCTTGTGTTTTAAACTACTTGTGTTTATTACAAAAACTGCTCTTTCTTTTCATTTTATGTGCCCCTTTTTGCTCATTTAAATGTTATACACTTCCCTTTTCAAATCTTATTTTCATGTTCTGATCCATTTAAATGTAATTTAAAAGATCTAGCTGACAACAGTTCAGGAAAAAGATCTAGCAGCTCGAATGGGGTAGACAAACACAAGCCGCAAATCTTCTCAATATTTCACTTACTACTTTTTTTTATTCCAAGTGATATGCATTTCCTTTTCCTGCACAGTATATGGTTTATGTTTGCTTTTTTGAGATTCTCGTGGTTATTTGATTTTATAGGTCCCCTAAAACAAGAGGAATGTTAAATTTAGGAACTATATGCGATGTGGTTCTATAAGCCCTAAAGAGAATACAAGTCCCGATTCTCAGGATCAGACCTTAAGCAGTTGTTGTTCAGAGAATGAATGCAATCCTACTCATGCACAGACGTGGACAGGAATCTTCAATTTTGATCCAGAAAGATTCTAATGCTCTAAAGTTAAGTGGCAAATAATGATCTAGTAGAAGTTTAGCAAATGATCCACAGATACCAGAACCAGAGTAAGTCCTTTTTGGAAGAAGAGAAGTTTAGCTACGCGCACTGTTGAATAACAACCGTTTAATATGCTGAAAAAATTCTAAAGTTTTTCACTTCCTCGGTGAACTGCAGGTGGATTATCAGTACCATGCTTGAGGAAGCTGTCCAATATGTAAAGTTTTAACAGCTTCAAATTAAGGTATCAACTTGAGGATTCTTCTTTCTCTGCCTTTAAATTTTAGCTCAATACAAGAAAAAAGGTCAATGCTACACCTTTGCAAAGACAGTAATTGATTATTTTCCCTGATGAATTTGTAGCAGCAGCTCCTATCCAAGTTGTTATTCGAGGCCTTTGAACTGTTATTTTGTTCCTATATAGCTGTTTCTCCTTCTAAAGCTTCACAAATTGGATCCTTTTTTTAACACAATAAATCTCTTTTTATTATACAAGCTTTGGAAGAAAAAGAAACACGATTGTTGAATTTCTGAAGTAAATTAGTTTTTACTGTCAAGTTTAAATTATATCGATTCCATTCCATGTATAAAGTGATATGGAGTTTCTTTTTATGCAGGTATTATAAAGTGTCTCTCAATGTTGAATATCACCCCACCCCCCAAAGCTTTATGACCTTGGCATTGTCCCAAGTATGATGCACCATGTAAGGGCACATGTTAAGGATGCTTCAAATAATAATTAATATAATTATATCTTGAACAAAATAATTTTTGACTTTTAAATAAAAGAAATGCACATTGATGACTGTGGAAGTCCACATAATGCTCTTGTTGTTTCATGTCAGTCTTTAAGTCATTGTAATACAATTAGGATGAGGCTGCTGTCAACAGTATAACCAATTGCTTCATAGTTTAACTGTCTTAATTCTTTCAATTAATTAATAATGTGATTTTGTTATACATGAAAAAGTATTGTAAAAATTATTGTTAATATCCAATCAATAATGTGTCCTCTCTTTGTTGTTATTTATTTTTATTTTTTTTATCTCACATCCCAAACATGGCCCCAACCGGCAACCATGGTAACATACCAAGCTCTTTTTCCAAATCTCACATCCTTAACTTCAACTCTCCTGCCTCTCCATAAAAAGGAGAGACCTGCAGAATTTACTTAACATTAATTGTGTGACACAAACAATAGAATTCACTTGAGTTTCACCGTGTTCTTGTTTTTCTCTAATCCAAACAATACAACACAAAATGACAATGCATAAAGCATATACTATTCTGATGAGCTTAGAGTTAGGTTCAATTGGAATTAAGTATCAAGCTCCAAACACTAACAATCCATTCCAACAATCATCCCCAACTATGTTGCTGTTTTTTACAGCTCTATTCTGTCATGCAGTTGCAACCATGGCTGACATGACCTTGCCTACAACTATGATCATATTCCACTTTTCCGGCATTGTTGGATGCGAGACGCTTCTTTGGATTCTCCTCCCAGACTTTTGGAATTGGTATATCATCAATCTATTCCTTTTATTGGCTACTTAATTCTGTTTCTTCAACTACATCCTTAGTATCATTAAGCTTTTCCTTCCTACACATTCAAGTGCTGCTCAACCTCCAAATCCGGAACCACAGGAAGTGTCTCAGGCATAAGATTTGTAAGTCGTAACCTGCAATGCATACATTAAAATATAGAGAATGGAATGATGTGGCTTGGTTTGGTAGATTTTTTGCATTTGTGTTTCTTCTTAAGTTTCTGTTTAGTTGTACTATATGTGTAATTGTTCATCCACATATATGCAAAGCCTAGCCCCTAGTATATATATATAAGGCCAATGTTTACATCAGAAATTTCCATATGTGGGACTTGCCGACAGGTCACTATTTTATACTATTTGATTTTTTGTTTTGTAGCCTTCCTTTTTCTTATGTGCTCCCTCTTTTACATCAGAAATTCCCATATGTGCTCCCTCTTTTAAAAAAAATTAAAAATAAAAGGCAGAGGTGCCTATTTAAATTTAATTAAAGAAAAAATAAGAGAAATTAGAAACATTGGACACTAAGCCAAAATCTGCTCTGATCAGGCCGAACTGAATGGTTTCTCTAGTGAGATAACAGTGTAGTTGATGGTCGTGAAGAAGCTCAAGCACAGTAGAGAAAGAGTATTTGCAAACATTTTAAAAACCTAGAAAGTAAATATATATATATAGCTGGGCTCTATATAGAAAAGTATATTCTTTTTCAATTATGTCTCCTGCTATATAGAGCTTCATTTGGATGAACATTTACATATGTATACTGCAACAAACAAAAAACAAAACTACTAATGTTTGGATTGCAAGTAACCAATATTACGCCTGAGCTAGTTCCTGTGGTTCCGAAATTGTAGGTTGAGTAGCACTTGAATCAGTTGAATGTGTTGAAAGGAAGAGATTATGGATGCAGTTGAAAAAACAAAATGAAGTAACAAGTAAAAGGAATATGTTGAAGATATACCAATTCCATAATTGAGGGAGAAGAATCCACAAAAGCGTCTCGCATCCAACAACACCAGAAATGTGGAATATGATTCTAGTTGTTGTCAAACTATAGTCAGAATACGTTTTCATATTTCACCCATAATCAGAAAAGAAAAAAAAAACCTACAGTGAAGACCACAGGAGAAATCATGTGGCAAAAGTAATATTACTCAACATGAAATGCACAAAAAATGATAATGAATTTAGGCAGGATCCTTTGCTACGAACATGTATTCTGATTTGACAACATAACTATGGAGGAGAGCTTCTATCACTGAACATGCAAAGCTCAGTTCCTTTTGACAATGCATGGATTTATGCAAAACTCCTTGTGGTGGCACATAATTTCTAATGGCACTTGAATACCTGTAAAACTATTATTCATTCCTCCACTTTTATAATCTAGTAACAGTAGGAACTTCCTTTTAGTAAGCAATGCGGGACTCAATGGTTCTCTCAAACACACATCATAATATTATGGTTCTGCATCTTTATTTCGTTATGGAAAGATCGATCTACACAGAATAATTCACATTTCACAGTACTAACTTTTGCTAATGGCTTCTATAGTTCTGTAAAATAAATTAAATTGTTTCCATCAATTGCTTAAATGATTCAGCAATGAGGAAGAAACATGACCAGCTAGCACAAATGACAATTTCAAGTTTATGTTATCATAACCAAATTAACAATTCATACCATCAAGTCTAACCATAGAGAACGGAGAAAGGGTACACATAGAAGTGAAATCACAGCCAAGTTACTTACTAGTCTAAATCAATAAATAGAGGGAAAACAAGGGGCCACAACAAGTGCATCTTAACATTCAGGGAGGACACAAAAGGCAATAAATAAACATCATCAATGTACAAGCAAGACAACATGATACCTTCAACTAAAATAAAGATGATAAAGATTGAAAGAGAAATGTTAGCAGCACTCTCTTTCCAACACTATGTGGGAAGCATGTTTTGAAATTGCAGTCTGCGGCGGGTTCAACCAGAAACCGTAGACTATTCTGCAAGCTGGCGTCAGCGGTGAGGGCCGCAACTTCATGGTTATCCTTTTAGGAGGAAACTTGCTGGGAATTGGTCGTCCACCGTTGCTCCTCAGGGCAAACACCCTAGCTTCGTCGAGCTCCACGTAGATCAAGCCTTTTAGTCTGGCAATTAATAGTCTCCGCTCCCACTGACCTAGCGAGGGAGGCAGGTTGGTGATGATTTCTTGGAGAGAAGTTACTCTGGAGATGGTCAACTCAGCTGACAGTTCATCTTCCTTGAGTAGCATATCCTTCAATCTCATCAGCCTATTTAAGATGTTGACCCTCTCACACAAGATTTTCAGATTGGAGGCGAGGCCGAGCTCATCATCATGATTCATGAGTCTATCTTTTGATTGATTCCATGTCTCATATAATTCAAGCCACTTGTTTTGCCACCCCTCAACAAGGCGGGGTGGCTCGTCTGACTCCGAGAAGATCTTGAAGAGCACATCAACTTGGTCGGTCGACGGATTGAAGATTTTCAGCTTCTCACAAATGACTTCCAACGGGTGCAACAGCATGGTGGGGTTGGAGTTGGACTTGGAGTTCCACTTCAACTCCTTCATCCTCCAACAAAGCAGTTCTGATATTAATCTATGTCCCCCAAAGGAAAAAGGCTCCTCGGGGGGCTCCAGGAGGGGCAACCGGGTGGTGATGTTAGTGAGATAAGTTAGTTTGTAGTTGTTCAACTCGGCAGCTGCCTCATCTTGCTTCGCAAGCAACTCCTTCAAGTGCATCAATCTATTTAAGTGGTTGATATTTCCTTCGAGATTGTTGTTGATAGTCTCATCTATAAAAGCTTGTCTAGAGTTGATCGTCTCAGATAGGAGTCGGCCATGAACAGCGTATGTATCAAATGACTGCTTCAACTTTTTCTCAAATTGCACGCTTGAGGGGAAGGGGCCGGGGCTGCCGTCACTGGAGGTGGTGGAACAGAGGCGTCGGTACTGAAGCAGAAAAGGGTGGGCTTCTCATGCGAAGGAGGACTGCCGAAGTCGCCATAGCTAAAAACCCTAACTTCTGTGCAGGCTTGCCAAGTTGCCATCAGGGACTGTACTGTCCACAAAGTCAATATATTGGTTCCAGGCCCAGCTGACCCAACATAAGTTGCCAGGTACTGTACTGATGCATAAATATGCCAATAGTCAATATATTTGATAATGTTGAAAATGGAAACAATATTGGAGTTTTAAGAAAATCAACATTGGAGTTTTAAGAAGTTAATGAAGTGGAAACAAATGTGCAATTGCATTTGCATGGAAGATTAACTTTTGAATGATTGTCTAGTAAGATACAAAGAGAATGATATATTTGATAATGTTGAAAATGAAAAGAAAAAAAATCTGATAATATTTCAAAATGTGAAGACACACATTGAGAAACTATAATTATTCAATATTAAGGTCTCTTCAAATTTTGAATATAAAATTGTATAACTTTTAAAATCTCTAGTTTTTTGCTTAATATGACAACAATGTCATAATATTTTTTTGTACATAGACGAAATTATAAGCAATTGAAAAGTCACATATCCAAAGTAAAGAGACCGCTAATCGAACCTCGATCATGGCGTCCAAGCCAACGATTTCGGCATTTAAGATTTGTGGATAACAATGCCATCATTTTATCCCTTAAGAATTTACATATTTTTATATAAATATTTATGATAAATAATCTTTGACCCAGCATATCAAAATTCCTGTCCCTTCTTGCCATGGCTGGCCTGTCCTTCAATTTTCATATTTATAATATAATATCTATGTTAAATTAATTTGTCAAAAGAAAATCTATGTTAAATTATGAATACTAGGCAAGTTAAGCTAGATGATGAAATCTTGATCAAAAAAGATGATGAAACCTTTCCAACACTAAAACATTATATCAAAGCCCTTCAAAGTAGTTTCCATGAAGTTTCCTTGTATGACTTTCTTTTCTTTTTTAATACTGTAATAATTATTGCTTAATTTTTTTTAACAGGATAAAGGAATATATAAAACACAATTAAAAACACAAGATATGCCTAAGTTGGAGAGAGTATAGCCTGCTTGATTAGTATGAATCTATGAAGCACGGACACTTCTCGAATTAGGCGTGTCCGTGTCCGACACGTTTCCGTGTCAGTGTCCGACACCGATACGACATTTATTATTACACTGAATTATGTTATTTTTCCAAATTATTATCGGTATCGCCGTGTCAGTATCCGTGTCGTATCCGATGTCTGTGTCGGTGTCCGTGCTTCATAGGTATGAATTATTTTCTTGTTGCGATGATAATTGCTAAGACAATCTTTTCAATCTGCAAATATCTAACTTAGCATATATTCATCACATAACTTGGGTAATACAAACCCCCTTAGTTCCACACCGGCACAGACCCCAACCGCGATATTTATTGTTTCCTTTTCTTATTTTTTTATAATTAAACAAATATTTATTTATGTTTTTTTTATTTAAAAAATGGGACCCCCACTTATCACATTAGTATTCCGTTTACAGAATTGATCGAGGGGACTAAAATTGATAATGGAAAAAATTGTTGGATTTTTCTTTTTACACCATAAAAAATTATATATAAACTATTTTTGACTATAAGATAAAATATAGAAACTATTTTTTTTTGGTCATTTTTATGCATAAAATAAATAAAAAATAGAGTAATACAACTATGGTTTAAACTTTAAAGAGAATTCTATATTAATACAAATACGAAGTTATCCGCATGTAATTATTTGTCCTTTACTGGCAATGTTTTTTTTTTTTTTCGTACTTTAACGCTTTGTTTTCGTTTTTTCGTACATTAACGCTTTGTTGTTTTATTTATGCTGATCAAGATTGTAAAATTTATCTAGAATAATGCTTGAAATTACGTAATCAGTATTTAAACAGCTGCACTCGATTAATAAAAGCATGATCACCCGTTTCTAAGTTGTATTAAATGGGGGCTGGTCAGGGGCGGACATGTGTGAGGCATGGTGTGGCTATGCAGTCCACTTCATATTTTTTTTAAAAAAATAAAAAATAATTTTATGTTATTTTGTATACATATTTGTACAAATATTAATGTAAATATTAGTTTAGAGTTGATTATTGATAATTGTAAATTATTCGGTACACATTAGTTTAAGTATTAGTGCAAATATTAATTTATAGTCTATTATTGATGATTTCAAGTTATTCGTTATACATAGTGTATTATTTTAAGTTATATAATTTAATTTTATAATAATCAACTTTGAATTTGTTTGTCAAAAAATAGTGGATAACTAATTGAATTAATAGTATTATGTAAAATTAATGATTGAACTACCATATAAATATGAAATGACATAAAACAATAGGTTTAATTTTTTCAAGTAAGATGATATGAATAAAATTGAAAATAAGTTATAAGTTAATTGAATTAGTTTATCAAAATAAACTATAAGCTGGTATAAGTTTGAGTTCTATATATTTTGGTCCAACGTAAAATTTTGCGAAGTATCAAATAATAGTAATATGCATTATTTAATGTATATTTAATAAGTTATAATCCTTTATTTTATACGTATAGAAATTTCGTGATTTTTGATATAATTTGTTAGTTTGTTGATTTTTTTTTCTTCTTTGAATTATTATTTTTTGGTTTGTCGATGTGCCTTTTTTGGATATACATGTTTTATTAGAAGTAATTTCATAAATTATTTGTTGTTTAACTAAAATTATTACGATGAATAATTTTTTTCCAATAGCGCCTATAATTTTTAGCCACACTCAGGTCCGCCCCTGGGGCTGGTGACCCCACTTCAATATTATAAGCTACATCCGTTTCCAACATATTGGCACATATTAGATTCAGGCGGATGCTAGGGTGGGAAAGTTAGATAGGTCTCCCACTATGGGAAACACATATGAACCGTCGGATGAGAGAAGTTATGGTGCACCATATGTACCTTAAAATTTCTTTTCTCTCTCACTTTTTATCATCTCTTCTGTCGCATTTTCTTTCCTTACGCCATTTTTATTCATCTTCACCTCCAACTCAAAACTTTCATCACTTAAATACAACACCTTATTCTAAGATCAAAGTCACAAGTATTACATTAACATTAATAATCAATAATATTAATAAACCCAAAATAGCCATTTTCATCTCCATTTCAATGTCTTTGTTGAAGCTTTCTCCATCTTCATCAAACTTTGGTGTTTTAAAGATTTTTTTATCTATAAAATCTAAAGGCTTCATATTTATTAATTGTCATACAAAATTGTTAGAATCTAAAACAAAAATGTATTGTGTTGAAATTTTTTTTCTCAAAAACTCTACAAATATTAAAATTGATTTCTCCCTATTGTTTGAAGGTTTTTATACTTAAGATCTAACCTAAATAAATCCATCAAATTGTTTGAGGGATTTCATTTTTCTTGCTAATTTAAAGGAAGTTAATAGGAGATTAAATTGATAAATTTGTGTATAATAATTAGTTTGAAGAAAATATGGTTATGAGGTAGAAGAAAGGAATGAGGGGCAGAATTTGGAAACCACAACAATGAGAGAGAAGATGGAAATGGAGACGTGTAGAGAGAGAGAGTTTAGAATATTGTGATATGGTGTTAGTGGTGTAGGATAATATGGTATGGCATAAATGAATCTATGGTTAAAAAGCTCTTTCCCTTCATGGGAGACCTAGCAACATTTCCCATGCTAGCCTTGGGCCCTGTCTACCGTACATGACCTTCATAGGTCTCCTACCATACATGACATGCTTTTTTTTATTTATTATTTTTGTAAGTTGTTTTGGGCCTTTGATTAAAAGTGGTGCATGATATTATGATGCACTATCAGTATTGTATTATTTTTTTTTCTCCATCAATTTTTTATTTTTTTATACGGTTATTATATTTTTGATCCCTACAAAAGGGAGACTTTTTAAATTTAGTCCTTACTTAATTTTAATAGTATCTTTAATCCTACAAATTTTTCTGAATACATCGTTTAAACCCTGTTAAAATAAAATTTGTTTAATTAATCTTAAACTCTTAAATTTTATTAATGATTTTTTACACATGTGTTTATCACATTATAATAACCAAAACTTATAATTTTTTAATGTGAGATGAGTTAAATATCAAGTTTACATATGAATATTATGCCTCATTCCGTACGCGAGTGACATATTTTTACTTTGTTTTTTATGGTTTACATTAAACGGAGAAAATCATATTATAATGAAATGTCAGTATTAAATATCAGTTATAAACGTCTATGAGATTCTTATACGACTTATTCACTCTTATCCCACTTAAATATCAATAATAAACGTCTATGAGATTTTTAGACGACTGAATAACTATTCTCGAACTTACATATTTTGCACAATAATATCCACCACATTAATATCTCTCAATTAAATATCGATTATAAACGTCTATGAGATTCTTATACGACTCGATCACTCTTATCCCACTTAAATATCAATTATAAACGTCTATGAGATTCTTAGACAACTGAATCACTATTCTCGAAATTACATATCTCGCATATTAGTATCTACCACATTAATATCTCCCTCTTAAATATCGGTTATAAACATCTATGAGATTCTTATATGACTCGGTCACTCTTATCCCACTTAAATATCAATTATAAACGTTTATGAGATTCTTAGACGACTGAATCACTATTCTCAAACTTACATATCTCGCACATAAATATCTTCCACTTAAATATCGATTATAAACGTATATGAGATTCTTAGACGACTGAATCACTATTTTCGCACTTAAATATCTCGCATATTAATATCTTCCACTTAAATATCGATTATAAACATCTATGAGATTCTTAGACGACTGAATCACTTCTCAAACTTACATATCTTGCATATTAGTATCTCTCACACTAATATCTTCCACTTAAATATCAGTTATAAACGTCTATGAGTCGACAGAGAAATAAACTTTAGCATGATATTACTGATAGTTTTATGTATAAATATCATGAGTCGACATTAAAATCTTTGAATTTTTTTAAGGGTTGATAGATTTTTACCCCTGCAAAGTACACATGGATTTTTTCTCTTTTTTTAAAAAAAATTGCCATGTCAGTTAATAGGTATAATTTTTTTTAACTAGTTTTAAGACCCGTGTATCACGGGTCTATTGACTTTTATTCATAAAATATTGTTAAAATATATGTGACGTCATTGTGTTCTTTCGTGTAAAATTTATTAAATTAATAATTTTTTTGATTATAGCAATTGTCCCGTGTATGATTTTTGTGTATTAAATTATAATTAATAATAAAAAATATTTATTATTCAATTCCTTTTTTTATATTAAAGCAATTGTCATGTGTATGATTAAATTTTTTTATTAAAGTAATTGTCTCGTGTATAAATTTTTGATCCAATTCCTTTTATGTACTAGTGATAAATATTTTGTCTTTTTTTTTTATATTTATTATTGATGAGAATTCATTCTCTATTATTTAAAAAACACTATTTGTAAAAGCTCATGTCCATTGGTTTATATATTTTTTTATATTTAAGATTGATATTATACTAAAGTATAAAATTTATTTAGAATAAAATATTTAGAAATATGTTATAAAATGCATTTAGAAAAATTTTGTAGGACTAAAAATACTATTAAAATTAAGTAAGTACTAAACTTAAAAGGTCTTCATTTTGTAGGAATCAAAAATATAATAACCATATAAAAAAATGAAAAATTGATGAAAAAAATGAAAAATAATACAATACTGACAGTACATCATAATATCATACACCACTTTTTAATCCAAGGGCCAAAACAACTTGCAAAAAGAAAGAAAAAAAAAACCATGTCATGTATGGTGCATGACCCAGGCTTGGCCTACGGACACACTCTTAAACCAATAATATATGTTGTGTTGTATAAATATTTATAATAAATCATTTTGACCCCGCTTGGCTGTGTATTTTTATTTTTTTTTACTCTTTTTTTTTTTTGGTAGTCTCGTGAATAACCAAATTCCAATTGAATTGAAATCTTTTGGATAAAGCAAAGCACACAATACAATTATATATACAATTAAAAAATTACATAATATTAAATATTAAACAATTTATATTCGAACAACCAAAGGAGTAGAATGACAAAACATCAACATCAATTCGATGTATCTTTTCATCTTAGCTGATATAAATTAACAAAGTCAACGGCTGTTTCTCGGCTTAAGCACAATATGAGATAAACTGGTAAACAGGAGATGCCAATATGACTCCCGCTATATTATATATACACGATAACTTCTTCCTTTTTTCACACAACTAACTACTTCTCCTTCTTGTTTTCTTAGCAAACCCCAAAAATATTCTCTCCTAACTCTCTCTCTACCTTTCGCCAATGAATCCAATCACAACACACAGAGACACCGCCTATACTTACCTGATGCGATTCGGGTTGCCTTCAGTTGGAATTATGTATCATCTAGATCCAAATCTAAACACTAACAACCCATCCCCAGTTTATCTCCTGTTTTTGGCATCTCTAGTTTGTCACGTTGTTGTTGACACCTTTGGTGACCCCAGCTTGCCAATTACTAAGATCGTATTCCACTTTACTGGTTTAGTTGGATGCGAGGCACTTCTCTGGATTCTAGTCCCTGTGTTATGGAAATGGTTTATCATCAACCTATTCCTTTTACTCGTTATCTCGCTCTGTATCTTCAACTTCATCGATTATATCACTAAGCTCGTCCTTCCTGCACAACCAAGTATTCATATTGCTCGTCCTCCAAATCCGGAACCACAGCAGGAAGCATCTGCATCTCAGCCGTAAGATTTGTAACCTGCATACGCATTTGAGACGATTATCGATACAATTGCCCATACATTGAGTTATAAGTAATGGGATGGGAGTTGTGACTTGTGAGTCACTCCGTGAGAATTTGAGATATTTACAATTTCACCACCATGCCTGAAAGTTGAAAAAAAACAAACTATTTTTATTTGCGTGAAGGTTCTATTGTGTGAAGATTGTATTTTTACCCTTGCTTTCCCAACATTTACTTGTTTATGTCGGTCAATTTTTCTTATTACCGAGTACTTTGTTTAAACATGTATTGCAATTTTGTTTTCTTTTCCTCACTAGTTCAGCAGAATACTTATGTTTCAATAGTTTATTGATATATGGAAAATTGTCTTCTTTTTAATGTTGGCTGCTTCTGTTTATTTTTAAAATTTTAGTAGGAGTCTAACTATTCTCTATGCTATAATATCACATCTACTAAAAACTACAAGCATCCCAAAATTTACTTATTTAATGGTTGTGATTTGTTGTTACTTGTTGCTAAAGCTAATAATCTCAATCGGGAAAAAACACAATTAGAATCAACACAAACACAAAATGACTGTCCAACCAGCCTATACCATTCTGATGGGCTTAGAGAAAATTGCTATTTAGACCCCTCAAGATGCTCTCAGACCCCCCCCCCCCCCCCCCCCCCAAATCTAAAAATACCTCCAATTTTGGTTGGAGAAAATTTCGTTTTGTAGGAAACGAAATCTAAAAGACTTCGTTTCGCAAGAGACGAAATTGTGCAACACGACTTTGTTTCAAATCTGACATAAACATTCAAACAAGTTGATTATATTTCAAGCCTCTATTCTTTCAAAATCTGATACAATGCACCCCTTACTCAATTGAAGCTTCCAATTCAAATCAAATCAAATTCAATTCATGGTAAAGAAATTATGAGTTGCTTAATTCATGGTGAAGAAATTTGCTCCATGAATTCAATTCATGGTGAAGGAATTACGAATTGCTTCCTGAAATTCCAATTATACTTTCTTGGGGTATACATGGGTTGGGCAAATCAAATTGATCGGGTCAAACCCACCCAATTCAACCTAAAAAAGTGGATTGAGTTGGGTTATTGGGTGGATATGAATTTCAAAATGAAAAATCTATAAAAAAAAAAATCGAATTTCGGGCAAAACCCAACCCAAACAAAAAATCCACTGACCTACTAAATTGGTAGTTCCATGATTTTTTAAAATAATTTTCATATTAATATTAAAGATTTTCCATCATTAAAAAATAAAAAACACAAGATCAATACTAAAATTTCTAAAATAAGTTGTATGCAAGTTTATTATTCCAAACGACAAACAATGACTCCTCCATATATCATAGTTTTAACGCATTCTCTGATTAACTCTTTCGAGTCTCCACTCTTCGATTTTTTTTGTCATTTTTTTTTGAAATGGCAAAATATATTATTAACCAGGTTTCTGCACAAGACGAACAGAGACCGGTAAAAAAGAACTACATAACATAGGTGTCGTATATATGTGGAACACCCAAAGAAAAAAACCCATAAACAAACACCACTTAATCAAGATTCATCTCCTAATCCCAAATCAGAAAGACACCCTACAGATTTCAGACTACCAAAGCAGTCACCAACCCAATCCAGAAAGTTGTCACGACTAGACTCTAACTCCCAAACTCGAAGCAAAAACGCTCAGCTCATCAGAGTTCATAACCAGCTTCATCGGGCGAACCGCTGACAAACAAAGGTAGAACGAGAAACCAAGCAGACAAGTCTCGGTAACGATAGAGGCACCACCATGAGGCTAGTAGTGGCGAAAACAACACCAAAGAAACAAAGTAGTGGTGCTAAAAATATGGTGATGATATTTTCATTTTATAATGCTAAAAAAGTAGTAACAATATGTTATACTATTTTTTAAGAAATAAAAAAGTTGAATAATTTTTATAAAAAAAAATGATGATTCGTCATTTAGTCATTTATTATTTAAAAAAATTAAAAATTTAAATTTGGGTAACCCACACAATCCACCCAACCCGGAAATAAGTGAGTTTATTCAACCCGACCCAATATTAAAGTGGGTGGTTATTTTGTTCAACCCAATCCGGAGTACCTTATATGGTTCGGATTTTGGTTTTGCTAAACACAATCCAAAGAGGCCCATGTACACCCTTAATACTTCCTGAAATTGGTTTAATTGTTATGGTGTCTAGAACAACACCAACACCGACAGGAAGAACAACAACAACAAGAACATGCTCTGTTTCACACTTCCTATTTTTTTAGTAATGTTACTTAAATTGCTTCCTTTTCCTTCCTGAAATTATGTGAAGGAATCATGAATTGTTTTGCTTCCATGAATTCAATTCATGATGAGGAATCATATTGCGAATTCATGATGAAGAAACTTTGGATTTCTGAAAATTAAAGAAGAATAAGAATACATATGCTTGTTTAGACACTGGTTTATTGAGCAATTTTATAGGATCAAAATCAGTTTTACCAGACAAAAACATTGGTCAATAACCAATTTTAGCACTAAAACCGGTTTCTAAACACCGGTTTCCAAAACTGGTTTACAAAAAACCAATTTCAACTAATTAATGTAAAAAGCAATTTGTTTTAAAATCTGTTCAAATCACAAAAACAACACCATGAAGCAAATTGTGCATATGTAAGCTAAATAGAGAAATGCAAAGTAAGAAAATAATAGACAATTCCTATAATTGACTACAATCCCTTAAATTGTAAGAAACTAAGACACAATCATCTATCACAATATTCTGTATTCCCTGTATATTGTAAACATCCTTCTTTAGGATGGAATTGAATTTTACAAAGGTTAAGCACAACAAATCATTGATATAGTAATGGAATATGGTTTTGGCCTATGAACAAAATGTATTTATGCTACTACAACAAATGCACTGGATGAACCTGTAAAGTGATTAATCGATCCAAATAAGCCCTTTGCAGCGCCAAAATGACTTATTCTGTACACACCCTGAGTAACACCCTGTGGTATCCTCCATTCTACGGTTGCTTTACTCATAGGACTGAGTTTAAAACGCCTTGACCACTTAAATCGCAGACAGAAATCATCGTCATCATAAGCAGGAACCCAAGTATCTTTTCCTTGGAGAAATTCCACCAGTGCAAAGGTGCCTTCAGTCATAAGGTCATTTCGAGGGCACGCAGACCAGAACGAAGCTGACACAATGTCACCACTCTTAAAGGCGGCATTCTGAGGTACGTCAGAGAAAACATCGCCAAAATTTACTCCAAAAGGAGTTCCATCCACCACAACTGGTGGTAGCAAGCTTACTTGTTTATTGAGGAGATTAGGGGGTGGTGGACCGGATTTTACTGGTTGGCCGCTGATGAGAGCTTTTGCAAGCTTCTTAAACTCCTGAATGTATGCACTCAGTGTGTGTGGGCCGTATAGTGTAGAAGCACCCTGAAAACAGGAAAATTGAAGTCAGAAAGAAAGTTACATAGAATAAATACAGCAGAAATAGTTGTTCCAAGGTTTATGTCTCGTACAACTGACCTCATATCTTTGCACCTCATATTCTTCATATGTAGTCGCGTACTGTGAATAAGCATTGCTCAATGATGTTATAACAATATGAACGTTTTCAAAATCTTTGTGACTGCTTAGTATCGTCTTCACTGCATCACGTAGTCGCCTTCCAGCCATTGTTGAGATTTCTGTCAGAATTAAAACAGTTACAAACATGAATGTATCACCAAAAAAAATGCATGGAACAAAATATGTCGTTTCACGAATACATGCACAAGACAACCATCAATTTACAAAGAAAGGAACATTTTCATCTTAAATATTTTATATATACAATATAAAAGGAAAGGAATAAAGTAGTTAAGGTCCACTCAGCCTCTGAGCTGAACCAAGTAGCAGCATAACCTGGTCCATCATAATATCATGATTTTAAATTTAGTTTCTTAAGCTATAAAAGACAAGGTTGCTGCCTTGTGACGTCGAGGTCACGAATTCAATCCTGCAAAAAGCCTCTCTGATTGCTGTGGTAAGGCTACACTTATCATTATCAATGAATAGTTTTCATTTTTAATTCCTTAACCCACTTATGACACTCATTAGGGCATAGGAGGACCCTTGCAGTTTTTGTCATGGTTGAAACAACAGTTGAAGATGTGAAGGATAGAGATTCTAAAAGCAAACATATTATAGCAAATAAGAGATTAGGAGACGATCTGGTACCTCCTGGAATACAAAGAATAACAAACTGCCCAACTCGAAGAATCTGAATTGGAAGGATTGAAGGCTGCAAAATTAACATGAATGAAGCAACCTTTAGACATGTAAAAGATGTATTAAGATTTATACTAGCATTGACTATGTCTGCATGACTAAAAACAGATGCAGTAAAACTTCTACATGGAATTTCTGTTCGCAAACATGATTAGGAGGAAAGTTAAACCACATTCGATCAATATCATGTGATTAAATAATAATAATAATAATAATAATAATAATAATAATAATAATAATAATAATAATAGATCAAAATATAGAGATGAAAACCCTAGTATCCTAGGGGCAGTAAAATTATAACTTTCAGATGAGTAACTTACTGCCCACTCATATGGTACATTCATTTCACCAGTATCAAGCAAAATGGGCTTTGGGTGCTGACAATCTATTTGTTTCCTGGTTAGTGTCTTAACTAGGTTGCGGACTAGCTTCCAGAAAGGATTTCCCTGGTGTACAATCAGAACAAATAATAAGCATAAACCATAACATATTTAGACTTTATTTTGACAAACAATTTAATTAAGCACGTATTAAGTGTTTGACTGTTTGTGTATAAGTTATTTCTATAACAAGATAAAATAACGTCAAACTGTTTTCATAAGCTATCCTAGATAGTTTATAGAAGTAAGCTGAAAATAGCTTATGGACATGTGATAAGATGTTTCCATAAGCTCTCCTAATCAGTCTCACAAGTGGTTATGCATGTAGATCAACTCAAATAAGTCAATCCAAATAGGCTCTTAAGACTACAAGTGATAAAGGATAATAGGCAAGATATGGTATAAAACGTTGATTACCTTATTGTCACCTTGCTTAAAATCAAAAGATCCAGGTCCATCTGTTGTTCCGGCAGCGGATGCAAAACCCATTGCGGCAGGGCATGTCTTTACAACCTTGTCAATTCCTTGATCAGAAATAGTTACCTCGAGTTTGGATAAATCTATATAGGCATGTCGAAAATCAACCTCCCCTTTAATCTCTTCATCTGCTGCATTGAAAAGATCCACTGCTCTTCTAAATTGTCTTTCCCCTATAATGCGAGTACTTTCAAATTCATCTGGATAACTGTCACACAAGTTATTGGACGCATATTAGTAATTTCATAGGATTTTGCAACATTTCCATGCACATGTGGAACTGAAAACAAGAAGATACTAATAATTACCCAGGTCCTTGGCTATAGCATAATTCATTCCTCCCTCCACACGTACTATGATTGAAGTGACAAGGTAGTCCAGTGTCTAAACAAAAAGCTCCAAGAACATTTGGACTGACATCTCCAGAATTTGGTTGACAAAATGCAGCTACAAATCTAGGCTTGTCAACATTCCTAGGAGAACCTCTCACCCGTTTGGTAACACTTGAAGTTTTGGTTGTTGGTCGACCAGGAGGAGACTGGAAAGAGACAGCAAGTTCCAGTAATTCATGATCTGCATCAATGTACTTGTTATGAGAATATAAATACGATTAATTTGTTATTTTCAGATTTCCTCTCATACTAGTCACCTAGTAACAATAATTAATACAAAGCAAGGCATCATTCATTAACGTATCATCAAACTACTTAGTCAGTTATTTGGATTGACCTATTTGAGTATATCTACTAGTATAAGCACTTGTGAGATTGTTTGGGAGAACTTATAAAAACAACTTATGACATTCCATAAGCTGTTTTCAACTTATTTCCAACAACTCTCCAGGATACCTTATCAAAATACTTTTAACTTGTATGAAAAAAGTTTGACTTTATTTTATCTTTTATTATAGAAATGGTTTATACATAGGCACTTATATGGTACACTTTTATACTCCCTCCGTTCCTTTTTAAGTGTCCGTTTTGAATAGTAACAACAAATTAAGAAAATTTATTTTTGCACCTTATTTTCCTATTATGCCCTAATTCTAATTCACCAACAAAATCCTATTTTTTTGCACCCACTTTCTCTTTCCAATTAATTTAATATATTATGCACACAAAAAAAACAAAATTTAATATGTTATGTACCAAAAAAAATAAAAAAAATAAAAAGATTTAGTTTTCCAAATATATAGCATTAATTAGTTTTATTGAAAAAGATATGAGTAATTGACAAAGGGTATAATTGACAAATCGTACCCTTAAAACACCAAATGGACAATTAAATAGAAACGCTAAATTCGACGTTTTTGGACACTTAAAAAGGAACGGAGGTAGTACTATACACCTAATTAAGCTGTTTATCCAATAGCTGTTTATCCAATCATGTCCTTACTCTTGTATGCAGACTATAGTCAACTCAATATTAGGACTTTCAAGAGGTAAATATTGGTAATATTTAAGTGCATTGAATTTTCTTAACATTCATATACTGGGACGGTGAAGTCCAGCCCATATTATCGAAGCACAACAAAAAACATGCAATTTGCAAACAGGCAGACATACCAAATGCAGCCAAGAAATATCGATCGATTTAATGATCCAAAAACCACAAAAGAAAAAAAATTACATGATTTGAGGTGTGATTTAGGACATACAGACAAATGCTGATCAAAATATGGATATGCGCAAGCATCATATTATCCTGTTTTCCAACTTCCAGATAAGAAAGGGATAAAAGTCATGATCAGTAAAAACGAACAAAATAAAGTAGACTTGATTACTTACATTATATAATGTCCTTTTCTTCTTCAACCAAAATATTGAACAGAATGTTATATCTAATTTACATTCATTCATGGCTGGTTCATCTGCAAAACCATTTTAGGACACAGTTTTTACCAAATCAACTGCAGCAGCATCAAGGGTTTTAAAATGTGTGCACGCTCAAAATGACAGATCTACCTAGAACTTAGAACAATAAATTTTGATGCTATTCATGTAAGATATTATTTTATCTCTAAAATCTGTATTGGAAAAGAAGCTAATAATTTCATCAATAGTTGCATTATACAGCAAAGTGTAAGTAACATACGATTATCACGAAGTCCGGGAATTATATTTGAGATTCTTTGGGGCGAGCCATCGTTTACATCAGAATCCATTCTTCCGGAATCTTTTCTCTCAAACCAATCTTCCATAAACCGTGAAGCCGCACCTTTATTATCCCCACTGATTAACGAGTTTTTATGACCCATTGAAGTCGCGTGAGTAGCAAACCAATTGAAGCTTCCAACAGGTCCCCTTTCATCATCGACAAACTTTAGAAGAGTCATATCTTTATCAACATCATACTTGTACTTGCTTCTCTCTGAAGCAGGATTATTGAGATAAGCACTGGGACTGCGATTCACACCTGCGTCTAAGAGCTCTCCTGCAAGTTGAATAAAACATTCAAATGAGTCAACAAATTATGACCATTTATGGAAACTGGGGAAAACCAAAGAAGTGATAGTTTTATATAATGATTTAGTCTTTAAAAGAAAAAAAGCGAGTGCAGAAATAGAGAGTAATACTGAACTTTAACCAGTCCATAAAACTTAGAGGAAACTGTCATTCTAAGTCATGAGACCATTTTTTGTACTAAATTTCTAGATGGAATGGATGAAGTTCAATTGACCATAAATGCCAATTTAAGTTCAAGTGCATTTTGGTTCTATAACAAAAAGTGATAACTTCTGTTATTATTTGGCCGAAGATTAGATGGAGTGATTAAAACAGACTTTAGAGTTTAGAAAGTTTATGAATCACATTGCTAAGTTTATATTTTGAGGATCAAAGTGCACATGGCATGTAGTTGGAGGGCGTAAACTGGAATTTCCTCTAAATGAAACAAAATGCAAATAAGAGAAAAATGCACTATTGATTTGTATTCAAAATATGCAGAAAATGGTTCATAAGAATAAAATCCAAAGGTATATTTCTTTTTTAAAAACATTATAGTTGAACAACGGCCAACTTGCACATTTGCAAGCAATCACTATGATAATACAAAACACTTGCTTGGTTTGTTTCTGCATGAAATGCACACACTGAGATGATGAAATTAATAGCTCTAAGATATGATGACCAACATTTACTAAAGTGACCAACATCTTACCAGTATAATAAATATAAAATAAGGGAAAATGGTAAAAAAAAATATAAAGAGTGCCTCATCCAAGATTCATGTAAGTTACTTGACATTAAATTTCTAAAATGAATATTGTAGACATTGAAAACAGAGGTCTCGCCTTTTCTATATCTAATAATTCTAACTCATTGTAAACAAATACACCTGAACATTTTAGACACTGAAAACTGAGGTTTCTGGAATAATTCTCAGATAAAATTTACAGCTAATATTAAAAGAAACAAATATACACCTAATAATTACAAATCCACAGCTAATAATGCCATAAATGCGGTACTAGTCCAATCCCTTAATCCTTTGGATTATAGCCAGAGTCCAACATACTCTTCATTACTCAATGCACCTCACATATAATTCAATCCTCTTTTAGAATATCATTTATGCTTTGTATTATGTCCTTGATCTTTTTTGTGTGACTGAATTGATAATAACTATGGTCTACTACCAACAAAAGAAAGGAAGCCTATTGTACTTGTGCTTTTCATCCTCATCTCTATAATAGTAATAACAACAAAGACAAAAACAACAACAATAATAAAAGAACTCAACCCAAGACATCACATGTACTTAACCCCCAAAATGCAAAACTAACATTGACTGTCATAGTATGCATTATTTTGTCACTATGCAATAGTTTGCAAAACTTTCATTATAACTAAAGTGGTATATAAGCTGCGTATGTTGGTTTGCATCTCTGCAACTGTGTACATTATTACAGGGGCTTAAAGTGGAAAGGAAGAAAAAAGTATGCTATAATTTACTCCTTACCTTCATTAACAAATATTGATCCTGGACGGAGATTTTCATGAGCCTGAACAATGCTTTTCTCAATCCCATCAACAATGACATCGAAGGACTGACGCACAAATCCATATGATGTTATAATATACACAAAATATTGAAGATAACCCCCAGGACCAGAATGAGTGTGAGTTGCACTAATAACTACATTATTTTCAGTATATAGATCACCATATCTGTCAAACAAACAAAACCGAAATCAGTTACAACTAGCAGGAATCAAAATAAAACTACTCTCATGATCAAGCAACTGCAATTTTTTAACCAATTATAGTAACTCTACCTTGCTTTCAACCTCTCAATTACTTTAATTGTCACAATTTGTGAAGCCATACAAGCATCAAGGTTCACAAACACAACCCTATTACCCTTCGACGCTGCAACAATAAAAGCACGAGATCGCAACCTAAAGTGAATACCAGATGCAAGTTGTTCTGATTTAGCATACCCCATCAAATTAACATCAGCAGCAGGACCAGTAATATCATAGCTTCCAAGACCAACCAAGTAATCCGAACCGCAATACACAACATTAAAATCACTCTTCAGTAGCAAAAAAAGTAACAAAACAGTCCAAATTCTCATTTTTGCAAATACCCTCCAAATATTCAAATCACAAAAGGTATAAAACTCCATGACAAAAACCACCAATTTTTCAATCTCAGCAAGTTCTTCTCATTTTCCTTCACTGAAACAAACCAACAAAAACAAAATTAATCACAAGTGGAATCTGAGAAGTAAATATGCTATGTGCATGATCAGAACTACATATTACAGTTTCACAATGAATGAATCGCATAAAAAAACAATATTTAAGAATTAATAATGAATAAAAAGATGAAAATATGATTTTTTTGGGTACCCAGATAAGAAAAGTTGAGAAATTTACATGAAAATGAAGATGGGGTGGTGTTGAAGTGGAAGAGATGATGGAGTGACCCAGAAGAGGAAAATGAAAGAGAGGATCGAATCTGAAAATGGGGTATGAGAGAGTAGAGAAAAGGAGTTGGTGGAGAAGAAATAGGAGAAGCAATGGGAATTGCAAAGTGGGAAGAGCGTGCGTGAGATTTTGAAGCTTCCCAATTTGTTATTGTCATTGTCATTTGCTCTTGTTCCTCTTGTCAACTCAACCAAGATAACAATTTAATAATAACATTTTTTTTTTTTACTATAATATGGTACAGTTTAATCTAACCACTTGCTTAAAATTCTAAATTTTTTATAGCTTCAATCAATTTATTATTGTTTAAATTAATAAACAAACAAAATCATCTTTAAAAAATAAATAAAGGGTACCATAAACCTAAACCCTCTAAAACAAATATTATATTATCCACTTTAGATCTATATGATTTGACTCATATGGCAGAAATTAAAGTAACACAAAGTATGCTCTTTTGATATTATTACATAATATTAAGAAAAATTAACTAATTAAAAACATATTAGAATAGTGGTTAACCTCAATTAATTTATTTTTGTGTATTAAAAAGATAATTACATTTTTTAATTGATTTGTTATTTTTTCTAATACATAATTTGTTTCATTTAAAAGTATTTAGAGAATAATAGGATTAAATAAAGTTTTTTTTTTTAAGAAACTAACAGCCAAATATTATTATTTATTATTAAAACAAAAAACTCTATAATAGCATAAGATGATTTATGTTCTCTTTTTCTTTTCACTCATTCCTTCTCCTAATTATATATCTATCTCTTAATTTTACTCTTATTCTTGATCTTATTCTTTTTTTTATTAGGAGAGAGAATAAAACTAAGAGAGATAGAGAGAGAATGAAAATAAAGAGAATAAGATAATCTAATTTGAGCATAAGATATGCTCAATATAGAAGTTAAACGAGTAAAAAATACAACCCAAAAACAACAACGGCATAAGCTACAATGTAATTTATCAAAAACATTACAAAGTTATCGAGGTTCCTTAGAGCAACTCCAACGGCTTATCATTGAGAGTCCCTCAACATAAAAAATGAGTCATGAGTCATTCACATGTTTTATTGTTGGAGATGGCTGATGTGGCGAAATTGTTAAAGGACATTAGCCTAAGAGCATCTCCAATTGTGCAATTCATTTAAAGGTATTTTATAGGTCCCATTAAATTCACATCATTTCAAAGCAACTCACTCATTTTGTACTCCAAAAGTGCAGTGCAATCTTAAAAAATAGGCATGACAATAGGGCGGGTCGGGGACGGATTTTGCCATCCCCAAACCCATTAGAGTCCGGGTTTCCCCAAACCTGTCCCAATTTTTAACGGGGATGAAAATTAAAACCCCAAACCCATACCCAACGGGGTTTGGGTATCCCGTGGGGTTCGGGTATTCCCCATTTCACTCTATCTCCATATGAATTTGTGTTGCACCTGTTGTTTTTTTTATTAAAAAAAATAGTTAAAAGTATACATATAAAATAAATTGATTAACACTCAACTTAAAAATATGAATGTAATAATCTAAAAAAAAAAATATGAATGCAATTTAAAGTTTGTTTAAGGGTTTTTAATTTATAAATGATAAAATGTAATTCGATATAAGCGGGGCGGATTCGGGGTGAATATCAATATCCTCATTACCCGCCCCAACCCCAACTTATAAAATTGGGGAAAACCCAAATCCGAACCCAAACTCAATCAACTCAGATTTTTCCCCATCAAAATTGGAGCGGAACGGGCAGATACCTGCGGGTATGAGTTATTTTGCCATGCCTATTAAAAAACTTATATTAGGTCTCAGTATTTTACATTATATATTTTTCCTACCCATAAAAAGAATAACCAGTTTTTTAGGTCCCCGCTTCCCATCAAAACCTGTAGCAGAGAGAGCATACACACACTCTCTCTCTCTCTCAACAAAACCCCTAAACCCTAAAACCTCCTTCATTTCCAATACTCCATTCTCCCCGTCGCCGCTCCAACCATGACGGAGCTTAAACTATCCGAAACCCGCGACCTAACACGCATAGAGCGTGTCGGAGCTCACTCTCACATCCGCGGCCTCGGTCTCGACTCCTCCTTAGAGCCACGCGATGTCTCTGAAGGCATGGTCGGCCAAGTCTCCGCTCGTAAAGCCGCCGGCGTCATCCTCCAGATGATTAAAGACGGTAAAATCGCCGGCCGAGCAGTCCTCCTCGCCGGACAACCAGGAACTGGCAAAACAGCCATAGCCATGGGAATGGCAAAATCCCTAGGCCTCGAAACACCGTTCGCAATGATCGCCGGAAGTGAACTCTTCTCACTCGAGATGTCGAAAACCGAAGCATTAACACAAGCATTTCGTAAGGCAATTGGTGTTCGGATAAAGGAAGAAACGGAGGTGATTGAAGGTGAGGTTGTTGAGGTTCAGATTGACCGTCCTGCTGTTTCCGGTGCTGCGGCTAAGACGGGGAAGTTGACGCTGAAATCGACCGAGATGGAGACTGTTTATGATCTTGGTGCGAAGATGATTGAAGCTATTGGGAAAGAGAAGATTACGAGTGGTGATGTTATTGCTATTGATAAGGCTTCGGGGAAGATTACGAAGCTTGGTAGATCGTTTTCTAGGTCTAGGGATTTCGATGCTATGGGACCTCAGGTGAAGTTTGTGCAGTGTCCTGATGGTGAGTTGCAGAAGAGGAAGGAGGTTGTTCATTGTGTTACTCTTCATGAGATTGATGTTATTAATAGCAGGTTGTTAACCTTTTTTTCATTTCATAATTTGTTGATTATTTCACTTGCTTAATTTGTTAATTAGCTTTATATTAAGGTAATGTTTGTCTTTAGTGTACATGAAAGAGTTTCACATGATTTATGTAATGCTGTTGTTTGTATAAACACTTTAATTAAGTGTTTATGTAGATAACTAAAGTCAAACTGTTAGAATATAAGTTATAAGCTGTTTTCATAAGCTTTCTTGGAGAGAGCTTATGGAAATATGTTGAAATTGAAAACTACTTATGGACATTTCATAAGTTGTTTTCTTAAGTTATTGTGGAGAGCTTATGGAAATATGTTGAAATTGAAAACAACTTATGGACAATGTCATAAGATGTTCTCATAAGCTCTTTCAAACCGCCCACCAAATCCACCCTCAAGTGCTTATGGCAGTAGATTAGATAAAAACAAATAAGTCAATCCAAATATGTCAATAATATCTCTTAAATGAAGTTATAGTTTGAGTAATTAACTATAAACTAGTAAGTAGTAGCTGTAACACAGTTGAACTTGGATTAGTTTCATCTACTTAGTTTTATTCCTTATGATGAGTTTATTGAATATAAAATAAGCAAATAGGTTAGTTAAATACACCTGAGAGATATTGTTGTGTGGCTTTGAAATTGGTGGATAGATGTGCTAAAGATTTTGGTTGTCCTTTTATATTTTTTATGATTCCCGACTAATTTGCTCCTAGAGGTGGATAGCATTGTTCTCGAAGTTTTGTACGAGGATTTACAAGGGTAGCTCAATTGGTTAAACTAGTTGAGCTAAGGGTTAAGGAGTTGGAGGTCCAGGGCTCAAGTCCTGGCAAAGGAGAAAAACTAACACGGTAATATACTAACAACTAACATTGCCTATAAAAAAAAAAAGCATTGATGTTTCCAACGTGTGCATGGTGGGGAAGTAGTATAATTTATTTAGACTTTGCAAGGGTGGCCTTGCCCTTGTGCAGCATGGTGGTATATTTTTGTGGCGTGGTCATTTTGGACCTCACCGATCCTTTTTATTTTTCGTCGAGGTTGGGATACTTGAGTGCACTATTTTTGAGATTCGTGTTTAACAAAATTACAAAACACAATGAATCAATGACAGCTTTGATACATAACTGTTTCAGTACTGTGTTCTTTACAGTTAGTGATTTGATGAAGTGCCTTTTTTTACCCTAAATGTTAAATAATTTCAAACAGATATTAAGCTTTTTATCAAAAATTCCCACTCATTTGGTATTGCATTATTTAGCTGTTTACCTCCTTTTTCAGTGAAGGATGTTCACTTTTAATTTGTTGGTTAGGCTTATAAATCACCTCTAAGGTTGCTTCTTAGTTCTCTCTATCATCTAATTCTCTCTTGTGTTTAATTTCAGAACACAGGGATTTCTGGCTCTTTTCACCGGTGATACAGGTGAAATTCGTGCAGAAGTCAGGGAACAAATTGACACCAAAGTGGCAGAGTGGAAAGAAGAAGGAAAGGCAGAGATTGTGCCTGGTGTCCTTTTCATTGATGAGGTACACATGCTTGACATAGAGTGCTTTTCATTCCTCAATCGAGCTCTGGAGAATGAGATGTCTCCCATTTTAGTTGTTGCTACCAACAGAGGCATCACAACTATTCGAGGCACTAATTACAAATCCCCACATGGGATTCCCATTGATCTACTCGATCGCCTGCTCATCATCTCTACTCAACCTTATACGGAGGATGAAATTCGCAAGATTCTAGATATCAGGTGCCAAGAGGAAGACGTAGACATGAGTGAAGGCGCAAAGCATTTGTTAACCAAAATAGGTGTAGAAACATCCCTACGCTATGCCATTCATCTAATCACAGCAGCTGCTTTAGCATGCCAAAAGCGAAAGGCAAAGACAGTGGATTTGGAGGATATAAATCGGGTTTACAATTTGTTTTTGGATGTCAAAAGATCAACACAGTACTTGATGGAATATCAAAGTCAATACATGTTCAGTGAAACAGGTGAAGTTGATGAAGAGGATGCCAATGCTATGGTCCCCTGAAATTCATGCGCATCAGTTTGAGACTTTGTAATTATCTGAGCTGACATATTAGTGTAAGTTGCAGCAATTTATTTTATGATGATATGGTGGGTCATTGCACTTGTCTTGTATTTGATATTTGAGCAGTAGCAGTTTTTCCAAGGTTGAATTTCAATATCTACGCTTTCACGTTAGAGGCTGCACTGTATTTTGTTTCTGCTGAACTTTTCTATGATTTCTTTTTTATATTTTGTAATGTCATGCGTGCACTATCATATGCTCATTTTCTTGCACAAGTTATCAATAGATAGTAGTTCAAGAGTAATTTTTTAGTAGATACTATGCCAGATGTTCAAGTTATTATTTGACATGTGCCTGTTAAGTGAAGGATGTAAGAAATGTTGGTATTTTTGAAACAAAAATGATATTCTCACTCAGGTGAGGTGGGAATGGTGTATGGGAGAGAGAAAGGGAAAGAAAACTGCGAGAAAAATGAAGCAAGAAAATCGCGACCTTTTGAAAATGTCTTTACATATGGAAAATAAAAACTTGATGAACCCTGGAAAATAATTTGGGGCTTCCCGCACCAATCCCTGGTTTTTATTTATTTGTGAGGTTGCGAACAGCTCATCGATATCCTTTTACGAGTTCATGAAAGTGTTTGTGATGGCGTAATGTGTGTTTGCATTCATGGTCTTATGCCGTCACCATCTCGTGTTTAGATAACTGAAGTGTAATATGCAAGTAAACAGCTGTTTTTATCATTTGATTTGCTTGAAAACAATTTTAAGCATTTGATCTTATAGGCATAATTATTTCTTTCAAAATAGTACTCTCACAAATACGTTGTTTATCAATACTAGCTTCAATGTTGTTGCAGTATTCTTGTGCCTGCTTTTGTAGAATTAAGGACTTCGTTTTTTTAAAAAGGAAAATGCTATAACAAGATAGGAGCATAGACAACATGAGAGTATCGCACATCACATGTGTAGTAAAATATCAACAAGATAGTTGTTTCGATGCTGACCAGTTTTCATTTACTCTTTTGCATCAGTCAAAACTCAAAAATGATGTTGATAAAATTACTAGACCGAGTTTGGAAGTTGACACATCTAACGATTTATAGTGTTGCAAACACTCGTCTTCGCCTATCTATGATGCCTCAAGTTTTCAACCTGATTGTAAATTCTTCATCTCAAAACTCTTACAAATAATGAATTCTGTATTTGAAAGGTGCTAATATATATACACAATTTACATAACATAAATATGAGAATCATGTTGCCGGAAAATGACACATTTGAAAACAAAACAAGTTGGTATCAAAATAAAGTATATATCTAGACTAGGAATTAAAATGTCGAAAACAGAAAGGAACAAGGCTCATTCATATCAGCCAATTTTTTCTGCGTTGCTGTCATCTGAGGGCCATATAACTGTCTCCATGAGTCGTTCCCTCATCAACTCCAAGTTTTCATCAGAGATTTGTTTATATATCTCAGCATGATCACATTTCTGCATATATAGAATAATATTGGTGAAATAAGGTTAATGCATTCACAAATGATTTTACATGCCTTTTGAGTATATTCAAATATAGGAGAATTTTGAATTGCATTACCTTGACCCATTTACCATAAAGGTGAAGCCTAGTTAACATCACTCTTTCAGCAAGCTCTTGTTGTTCCTGTCAATGATCACAAGTGAAGGAAATTGCATAAATTATAGTAGGTAAATCAATGATAAGGTAATAGAGTATGGTGCATTGGGTGGAGAATAAAAGAAGGGTGCTATTAGGGGAAAAAGTTTGTTTCATCTCTTATAATAGCTGACCCTATATATTTAAGATAATGACTTCCTAGCTATATGGTTGTGTCCTCTGCCAACCCTTTTGGTTTAAGTGGTGAGGAGCTTGATTTTCAAGAGTAAGGTCTCAAATTTGAGTTTTGTGAATAGAAAAATAGGTGTTGAAAGAACTTTTTCCCTTTGTGTGAAGAGGAATGCTATTTTCACTCATAAAAAAAAAAGAGATGATGACACGGCTTCAATCTATTGGAGAGTGTTTAAGGAGTCTGTTAGAGGGTATGATCCTAACATTTCTTGAATATGAATCCGTTAGACCTGACTCAAATTAGTCAGGTCCAATGTGACTTTGGACGCGCATGCATGTAAAACTCAATTTAAGAGAAAACACACTTGAAACTTTGAGTATAGTAGTAATTTTCTTTACAAATCCATAATGACAAAACCTTATTTTTTGGTGAATGTTCTCAATATATACATGGAATGACTAATAACAAGGGTAAGAATGAAAGAGTACTCACCTTCCCGAGCAATCGGATAAAACGTTTTCCATCTGCAGGTTTGTTTTTTACAACAAAGCTGCCAACATAGAAGGAAACACAATTATAACAGTGATCAAAATGATTTGCCTTACTATGAAACAAATATATGTTGTCAAAGTTTCAAAAGGTGATTGTGCGTGTGTGCTTAGCAACATTAACATTTTTCTTAAAGAGGTGAAACCAAAGCTGATTTAAGGACAGATTGACTGAAACATACCAAGATCAGAAAAATGAAATACTGAACAAAAAAAAAACTATACAGAACAGAAGTCTTGCTCAATAAATCATAGAAACACTTTTTGTTCAACACATAATAACAAAATGATTTAGAAGTACAGTAAAAAGGTTTGTGATGTGTATCAATCATAAAAAATTAGACAGACAAAAAAGGTTGTGTGATATCACCATTACTTGTGTTGTTCTGTCTGTACATTCCATAATAGGAATCGATTTTTAAAAATCAGATCGGAGATCGAACTAGTGAGACTTTTGGGTCATGGTTTAATTGGCTCAACTAATTCAATAGTTAAACTAGGATAAAGTTATTATGCATAAGGATTTTCCTTATGCATGGTGCATAAACAAATCTCCACCATTTGTACTCCAAAGTGATTTTGACATTATTAAGTATTTGAAGTACAAATGGTGGAGATTTGTTTATGCATCATGCATAAGGAAAATCCTATATGACAAATAAATAGGAAAAAAAAAAGAAAACCAGTTGAATCAACATGAATTCAATAAGACTTCAATAGAAACAGGTCAAACCAATTGTTGTACTTTCCAATTCTAAGTTCAACCGGTTGAACTAATTGATCCGGTCTTATTTTTAAAACATTTGAATCAAACATATTCTTAGAATGCGTTTGATATCTTTTTATTTTAATTTTAGTTGAGATGTTTTTACTAACAACAGCAGAAATGTTACATACTTATTTGTTTCTTGTTTTCAAAATTTTCCATAGAAATAGTGAAAGCAAACAAAATTTGCATCATTTCCTTCACTACATCTTGAAAATATGATATTTTCATCTGTTTTTTTAATAAGAGACCATTCACCTTTTAAGATTCATTAAATAAATTATGTACCATCTCTTATAGTAAAAAAGAGTAGAGAGATACAAAACAAAAATAAAGTATTTTTTCTAGAAATTATAAATAAAAACATCACATTCAACAAAAAGTATAATAAAAAAGTAAACCAAACACACACTTAACATGTGTCCAAGTAGAAAACATCATTTTTAAAGTTTTGGTCAAAATATTATTCATAGAATAAAGAATTCATTTCACTTACTTGTAAAACCACGTATATTTAGGTGGGTTCATCTCATACAGCTGCTGCATAACAGTCCTCACAGCCTTGTACGTGAAATAGTTGAGCATTTGCTGTTTACAAATATGAGCTATGTTAGATTGCTTTCAACACGTAGTATTCATAACATAGTAACAAAATAGTGATAGTGGAAGATATGTTATTAAAGTGAATTATTTTGAATGTTGAGATGAATAATTGCATGTTGAAATGAATAATTTCACATGCAATATGTATGCAGTGAGGAAAAGGAATTCAAGGTAGGATTGGAAATTGGAATGGAGTGCTAATTTCATCATATAGACTACTATTGCTTGACACAACAAAATGATTTATGTAATGATGCAATTAATGTCCAAAAGATCCAGCTACGAAGCACTTATATTTCGGAATGAAAGCATGTTCGGTGTTTGACACATGTTGGTATTCAATACCAACACAACACAAATTAATACTTGCGTGTATGTGTTTGTATCGTGTTCGTGTTTGTGTGAGTATTCATAATTGACTACTACAAACTTGAATTTCACAATTATTATTAATATAAGGTTTAGATTCCAATTTTTTAACCTAATCACATTTTAAATACAAACTCGAAGTATAAATTTCCGATCTTGATCTAACGGCCGAAAATCATTGACCTACAAGGATTTTTTAAGTTTATCAAATCCAAATCATTAAAAGAAGGTAATGTTTAATGAGAAAGATTGCATGATAAAACATTAAAATAAAAAATCCTATCTTCCAAGGTCCAAAACATTGAGTCATGAGGATATTATTGCTTTCAAAAACACAAATTTAACAACAAAAGTTTAGATTATAATACCGTTTTAACATCCTCAAAAGTGTCCTCATACTGACCACCAAGCTCATTAACAATGGTAAACCTCCTATCGTCACTCTTTTGCTTCTTACAACTTTTGCTAAACTTGACTCTCCATTCCTTTCCAGGATCAGTAAAAGAACTGCTCAACTCCATACTCCTACCGCGGCGCCTCATCGGATGCTTCTTCCCCATCATATTCTTCCACAAAACAACATCTCCAACACCACTTTTGAGATTCACAGTAGTTGTTGGAAGTGCATCCACACACAAACATGGACCAGTGTGTGAATCCATCACAACAGATATTGCTCCTAGCATATTTGTCTCTCAAATCCAAACTATCAACAATAACAACAAGAAAAACTCTTGAAAACACACCAAATGAAAAAATTATCTTAAAAGAGAGAAATGAAACTTAATATAATATAGATACCCAATAGAATATATAAGTAATTAAGGAAGTAGTTAATAAAGGGTATGCAAAAAAATTGGAACTTGTAGTTGTTATAGTCAAAGACGGATGCAGAGTTTGTTTGAAGGTTGAAGAAGAGAAAGAAGAAGCAAAAGGAAAAGTAAACTAAAAGAGAAGAAGGGTGTACGATTTTTTGAAGGGTGTGTGTGGACGTTAACCAGACAAATTTTTGAGGTCCAAAATTTTACAACAGAAAATTAATAAATAAAAAAGGAAGAAATTTTTTAAAAACTGCGAAATATGGATATTGTTTGGATTAGTCGTGTTCTGGTGTCGGATGCACGTACATACCGACAAATATGATTAAATTGAATTAATTTTTGTTAAAATAATTATTGATATCAACGTATTCTTGTCTGTGTCGTGTCCGGTATCGGTGTTTGCAGGATTCAAAATTGACATTGGCTTCTTGTTTAAGATTAAAATTGGTGAATTGTCAACCAAAGATACCATGTGGTTAGATGAGTTTGGTGAATGTAGCTAGCCACGTGGAGGTGAATCTTTGTCGCTATATAGTATATTCAATGATTCCGTTTGTGTTTGTAACAAAACACATGTGTGAAGGTGAATGAAAACTGTCCCTTGCTAAACAAATTAAACTCGTGCACAGTCCACACATATATGAGTTAGTTTTACGTGATGCAATTGAATGTAGCACATATGTTGGACAAGGTTCACATTCTTTAGGATTTTATTTCCTACAGTTGGTTAACTTTATTTTGATCATGTTGAGGAAGAAGACACCTCTAATGGTGGGATTTTGATTTGTATCTCTTTTAATTATTGTCAGTTGTCACATAAATAATACTATTTCTTTTTACATTTTAGTCTCTACATATGTGATGTGTTTCTTTTTTTTCTTTTTTACGAGAAGATGTGTGATGTATTATCACCTTAATATTTCAATTTATCAAAATTACATTAACTAACTAAAAATATATTTAAGGTTTAATTAGTCCACAAGTCCCTTAAAGACTTTTTTGGTTTCACTTTGGTCCCTTAAAGAAAATAAGTTTCACTTAAGTCCCTTATTGATATCTTCGGCAGTCAATATGATCCTTTTCGTCCATTTTTTCTCAGGAACTGCTAACTTCTCAAGACGACGAACAACACAAGGACGACGAAATCACGAAAAAACACAAAAGACAAAAGCTTGATCTATGTGAAAAATCACTTATTTATATATAAAAAAAAAAGGTAAAAAAGATGTAGAGAGGTGATTCTAGCCAAAAATGACCTAAAACCACCCTTCTCCTGTGAAGGAATTCAAGGAGGAGAAACGTACAAAGAAGAGAATTTTTCTCTCAATGAAAACTAGGGCCGGCGGGTGTATTACCATTTACCAGGCTGACTTGAAAGAGTTGTTATTACTTGTTATCGTCACTACATGGAGTTGTTGGTATGTGAATGAATTCATGTAGGCGGTTGGTTCATTTGTCGTCATTTGACGGTAATAGTCATTATTTTGAATCGTCATTTTAGAGATTTATGTTTACCACTTTTTTTTATGTTATCTAGTTTCATGCTTTTTTTTTCTCTTTGCAAAGACTTAAACCCTGAACCTCAAACTCCTTAGCCTTTAGTTCAACTAGCTTAACCAGTTGAGCTACCTATCCCACCCTCTGATTTCATGCTCGTACGTGAGTTCACTTGATAGTGCATGTGGTGTGTATGTTTGCTTCAGTTTTTTAAACCACTTTTGTTGTATTTGGATTGTCGCCCGTTTGGGATGATTATGTGATTTGATTAAGTTATAGGCTTATGTCCACAATATTTTATATTCTCTTTTATTTTCATTTTAATATATTAAAACAAAAGTTTCTTTATGTAATTTTAATAGAAATATTGGAATGCTAATAAAACCTTCTTCCAGTAAATAAGTAATATGTGTATCAATATATGGTATACTACACTAAATCTTCTTAAAGTTGTCGATGAACTTGTTTTTAACGAAGACTTGCTCTCTACTGTAGCTTTGTTGCAAGATTCAGATGAGGACCGTTAATTATTTTGGTTGTTGAAATATTATTATCCAAGTTATCATAAAAGTAATCAAAATTACATCAATATGTGTATCGTCCGTCTTCACCAATCATATTATGTAATATGATGCATGCATGATAAATTGCATGCTTGTGGGTTTCCATGTGTCAAGCACGTGTTGAGCCACATATGATTGCAAATCGAGATCGGGGCACTCCAAATGCCCGCTCCACACATTTTCTTGTTGATTCTTGATGTCGGGGCAAATAATTTTCTCTTTCTCCTTGTGGCACTGAAATGATCTTGACATATGTAGTCCAGCCGAAATATATACCAATCTGTCAGATAATACCCCTTATATATGGAGTTCTATTAATTGTGCACTACATTGTGGGAGCTTGTCCCTACGAAATATCATTAAACGCGTTAAATTAATTTAACACATTAATGTCAATGTTTGAACCCGCAATGCCAAAAAATGTGTGTCGTAGTATCATTGTTTTAATAATACTACAAACATTTTATCATTGTTTTTATTACAATATTTTTCATGAACTTGACATTAACTCTCATTCATTGTGGACATGTTTGACGATGATGAGTTGCATTGCCTTGAACTCCATATCTTCCTTCTTTAAGATGTCTTATTCCTACTTAAGTTGTTGGTGAATGAGATGGGGTCTGGTGTAGATAATAATAGTAGTGGTCTGTTAAATCCAAATGCAATCGGGCCTTTTGGCTCTAACCCATTTAACCCTTTATAAATTGGTCTGGGCTGGGCTAATCCTTTTTTAGAAAAAATCTCTTCCACCTCACATTTCTTTTTTCTCCCTAAAATTTCAATTTTGCCCATGCATAAAAGTTTGAAAAATATTTTCCAAACTTTTATGTATGGACAAAAATAAAATACCAGAGAGGAGAACAGAGATAGAGGTGGGGAGAGAAACCTTCCATATTTTTATTTGATTTGACAAGTTTTAGATTCAAATTTTATCGGTGTATTTAGAAAATTTGAATAAAAATATATTTATTAATATTTTATGTGGACATCACGCTCACCTTAATTTTCTTTTGGTATGTTTATCATGACACTGCATAATAAATTATGGATTTTCAACCGACTTTTATTAGAAAATATATTTATATTATAAATTACTAATGTAAAGGTGACCCATGCCATGAGACTACGATCTAATATTTAGAAATTGTTTCAAACACGCTCTTAGTATTTGAATGTTTATCTATCGATCAATTTTTTATTTTAATTTATTAAATTTTTATCTATCAATCAATTTTGTCTTTTAATTTATCAAAATAGCTAAACCATCCCTTAATTTATGAAAATCAGTCTTTAAACAATCAGTCTTTATGATAATTCAGAAAAATAATTGATTGAGAGAGGAATCATTTTGATATGATTTTCATAACACAAGAGACATTTTAGCTATTTTGATAAATTTAAAAACGAAATTATTTGATGGGTAAATATTCAAGGATTATTGAACAAAAAATAGGATTAAATTACTTTATTTTCTCTTACTTGAAATAAAAAATTATTTTGTTCATATGTAATTATTTTATATTTATATATATTAAAAAAAATTGAATTAAAAAAAATTCCAATCTTACTCGGATGTATATATGAATATTATATGTAAATAAAAATAAAAATATACAATAAAGTGGTTACGAACTGTGGGAGAGGTAACCACGCCACGGCAACCGCGAGAGAAAGCACACATCGTTGTTTGCGTTAGCACAAAAATCTTGTACTAAGAATCACTCATCTTCTTCCTGCAAACTTCAGTTTCTTTTACAATGCTTTACAGAGGGTAACCCTATTTTCTTCTTTTTCTCTTCACTTTTCTGTTTCCCCCAAATCGAGATTGGGGCTTTTTTATATTTCGTTTTCAATTCAAATCTTTGGGGTTTAATTCATTATCTCATTTAATTACGTGTTTTTAATTCTCTTTTTCTATTATAGTTTAGTTTCTTTTATGCAATTCCAACTGTTTTCATACCTATTTTTAATTTAAAACTGAAATAATAAGAAAAAAGATCAATTTTTTTTCCGTGTTAATTAGAGTGTCTAGTGATTTTGATTTACTTAAGTACTATCTGAATAGAGTTTTATAATTGATGCACAGAAACAAGTGTAACATGTTACCTTGTTTAATACTATGATGAGAAGATTTGGAACTTTGTAAGTTTAATTTTGATTGTGATGCTCAATGCATTCAGAACAGGACACGTTCCTTAGCAAGTCTTAGATTTTGTATTAACATTGTCTTGATTCTTTATGTTGTCTTTCTGGTTTTGTAAGGAGGGACACATTTATCGTCTATGATCTGTGCCGGATAAGTTATTCCTCTATACATATAGTCCCATATGTCAAGGGTCCACTTAGAGTGCAAGAGGGAGAGTTAGTTAGAGGGAGAGAAAGAAAGTGGGGGGTGGGAATCATCGAGTTGGTTATGGATGGAGAGCATTTTTTGTTCTCTGACGGATTAGAATTGACAACATTTGAGAGAGAGTGAGAGAAAAAGTTGGGGTAGTTCTTAGAAATTATGGGCTGGACCTAACTCAGCCCTACAATACCGGCTTGTAAGGTAAAAATTTCTTCTGCTTATAAGCCCATGTTCAGGCCATCCATATTTGATGATGTGGACTCTTAAGTCTTAACACACTTCTCACGCCTAGTACTATTGGGCTTGGTACATGGATATAAATGGTGGGTGGTCCGGCAGGGGAAACCTGATGGCAGGCAGTCCAACTAATCTTCAAGGAGGCTCTGATACCATCTTAAAAATTATGGGCTGGGCCTAACTCAACCCTATAACACCGGCTTGTATGATGAGGATTAGCTCTACTTATAAGACCATGTTCAGGCCATCTCACATCCGATGTGGGACTGTTAACAGTAGCACCTATTGTAGAAAAGATGGTGGAAACTCAGCGTAGGCAGTTTGGGCATGTAGAGAGAAGACCTTTAGATTCTGCAACATTTGGTGGGTAGTCAAATCATTCGAGGCAAAGAAAGACTTAGAAAACCTATAAGAGAAACTATTAAGAAAGATCTTGAAATTAATGAGTTGGATATATATGATTGAACACTATGGCATCATTTGATCCATGTAGTCGACCCTACTTAGTGGGATAATGCTTGGTTGTTGTTGTTGAAGAAGCTTTGCTCTAGGCAACAGTAGGAATACTCATTCTTCTGAATTATCTTCATTTCAGAGTTGTTGTTCTCTGAAGGAGCTTAGCTCGGGGCTGGGGCAGTAGGCATACACTCATTCCTATGCAATCACTTCATTTTATTGCTGAACTGTTTGTCTTCCTTTAAATTCTGCTGCTACTTTCGGGTTCTATCAGTGCCCGTTTTATTTCAAATTTCTTCTTTTAGAGCCTAGTCATTTAGTAAGAAATTACGGTGTATTTCATTCTCCATTACTTAAAGCTCATTGGTTTTATGAAAGTGAAAATCTCATTTTAAATGAGGGGGTTGACTAGAACTTTTTTGGTTGGTAAATTATGCAAAGTTGAGTGATTATGCATTGCAGATTAGGACAACCCTCTAGGAAAGGGACATTTACCATGCATACATCCTCTCAAAACTTGACTTGGTCATATAGCTGACTATGTTTGTTAAATGAAAATGTTGTATAGACATGAAAAAACGAATGCAAAGTCAGTGATATAATTTTATTTTCCATTTAAAAATTGCATGTTCAACACTGTTGTCAATTCATGATTATACCAGTTACATTAAACTGCTGATTCAATGTATAAAACATTTTGTATGCACCCAAATGTAAGTAATGTTATATGATTAAACAAACTATGTTGCATTGGGCACATTTGGGTTGATTTTAGTTTTAAATATTGAGATTTTTGAAAACCCAAACTAGTTTTCAGTGTCAGTTTTTGCGGTTTTTCAAAACCAAAACAGTTTTCAGCTGCCAACCTTATAATTTCCTAGGTGCTGCCACTGTTGTTAGACATCCTCTACTACCGCCATTGCTTGTGAGTCGTGACACTCTTCACCACTGTCACTGATTCTGGATGTACTCCACTGCTGTTTGTATCACTTGGCACCTTCCGTTGCCACTCCGTGGCACATTGCCCAACAACTTCCAGTGCGTTTTCTGTTACCCGCCATCCCCTGACACTGCCATCGGCCCCCCTCTGTCGTCATTGTCTTGCACCCTCCATTGTCTTCACTGCTATGTAGAACGCTCTGGTCTGTCGCCGTCATAGAAAGACTGGAATGGATTTCTTTTTAAAGCTGATAAAATATGCATTTGAAATCCTAAAACTTAAAACCATCAGTTGGGCCCATAGTTTGAGACTTATTTGGACAATAATGCGCTTATGAAGTTGTGTTTTCCTAAGTTTCTTAATGGATTTGAGTTAGATCATCTCTATCTTGATTGTTTGTGATTATGTGATCTGTGTTCTTTGCTGCTTTATGATATTTTTTTGCTTAAATGGATAGAACCGTTAGATTGTATCAGCCCCTCCCCCGGCCAAATATCTAGTCTAACTCTAATAGAACTCGGTAGGAGCATATTCATGCTAGGAAGTTAGATGATGAGGTCATTTGACTGCCTGGTAGCCATGATTACTATTTGACTTGTCATCTATGGGTATAATGGAAAGAGTTTTAGTTGACTAATGCTTCATATTTATTGGAAATGAATGTGTTATATAGTTGACTAGAAGGATCCTTTTCTTGTCTATTTTTTACTCATTCTTTGCTCAAAAGTGGTATGCTAGTGTAACAAATGCTTATTCTCACCAATTTATCGCGTACTTCCTTAAATGTCATTTTTTAGTAAGTGAATAGCTAAATTGTTCTTGAACTTTAATTATTTCCATAGGTTTGTTTTTATTTCTACAATTTATTCAGGGACTACATGTTATATTGGGTCCTATCATTCTGTTTGAAGATCGGAGGTTTTAGTGGTCCTTTTGTAATTGCTATTTTTAGTTGTTTGACTTCTTTATTTACTCTCTCTGTTAAGTTTAATCGCTGTTGTCTGTTTTTCTAGTTGTTGATCAAATTACAGAATGGAGGATAAAATAATTGATGTACCAATATCCATTGTTACTACTTTGAAGGCATCTAATTGTTTGTCTTGTGACATGTCTTAACATATTTCTCCAGTGTGGATGACAGAAGAAAAAATAACTTGTGTCTTTATTCTTGTCCATTATCCAAACTGACAATGGTCATATGTTAACATTGCTTTTGATGTTTCAATTTTGTCGTCATTCTAGTTTCAATCTTCTTTTGCTATTAGATTTTTTAACTGTGTAGTGTGTACCGCATGCAGAAGGACTCTTTGTATACATATACTTACATCTAATTGTCTGTATTTCAAATTTCAAACCTGAATATTTTTGGGACAGGATTCTTTTTCCTGTCTCGGTTATATGAATTCTAATTATTTTCATAGATGTCTAGACTCTTGAGTAGATTGTAATGGTTACATGTTTGTTGACTATAATGATAATCTTATTGACTTCAATTTTGGTTATTGATGAAAATTTCAGTAAATTTGCTGATGGGGGTGATGGACGTGAAATGGCATCAAAACGTCAGCGGACTGTTGATGCAGGATCTTCATTCTATGGTTCCCCAGGTTCCAGTTATATGTACAATCCATCTCCATATGGATATGTCAGCCAACCTCCTCCTCCTCCGCCGTTCCCTGTTGTCCGGCTCCGTGGCCTTCCTTTTGACTGCACTGAAGCTGATGTGGCCGAGTTTTTCCATGGTCTAGACATAGTTGATGTTCTTTTTGTTCACAAAGGTGGCAAGTTTTCTGGAGAAGGCTTCTGTGTTTTGGGGTATCCTCTTCAAGTTGACTTTGCTCTTCAAAGAAACAGACAGAACATAGGTAGAAGATATGTTGAAGTTTTCAGAAGTAAGAGGCAGGAATACTACAA
This sequence comes from Trifolium repens, assembly GCA_030408175.1. Taxonomy (NCBI): domain Eukaryota; kingdom Viridiplantae; phylum Streptophyta; class Magnoliopsida; order Fabales; family Fabaceae; genus Trifolium; species Trifolium repens. Next base: position 7,629,883 of record CP125841.1, read on the forward strand.
GGCAATTGCAAATGAGGTTTCAGATGCTCGAGGCGGTTCACCTCGTCGAAGTGCTCCCCGAGCTAAATCATATGATGAAGGGAAAGATTCAGCTGAGCACACAGGGGTGTTGCGACTGAGGGGATTACCATTTTCTGCTAATAAGGATGACATAATGGAATTCTTCAAGGATTTTGTGCTGTCGGATGATTCTATTCATATTGTAATGAATTCAGAGGGCAGACCTTCTGGGGAGGCTTATGTGGAATTTGAAAATGCTGAAGATTCAAAAGCAGCTATGGCAAAGGATAGAATGACACTTGGGAGTCGCTATATAGAACTATTCCCTTCGTCACATGGTGAGATGGAAGATACAATTTCAAGAGGACGATGATTGCTTGGTGGGTTCTCTCATTTGCTCTTTCATATTTATAATTGTTAGCTTGATCTTATAATCGTGACAATTTTGCTCAAGGAGATATTTTATTGCTGTATTTGTTTTAGGATCAATATGCTTTTTTAAGTGTGCTGATAAATAGTGTGAAGAGCAGATTGAATTATATGAAACTTTTTTTCGGTCATCCAGTACCAAATTCTCTTGTTTAGGTCTCGTTTTTAGGTGAATGTTTGTTATTAAGGTAAATGTGGATGGCGTAAATTGGGGTATTCAATCAAGTGCCAGGAATATATTAGGGAGCTTCTTCCCCCTCTCCCTTATGATTCTTAAAAGCCTTGCTCATCCGGATTTGCTCATTCAGATGGGAAAAATGTCGTTGTGTCTGGATTTATCCATCCAGACACAAGAAAAACAGTGCTAGATGTGGTAACCCGGAGGGGTGTGGTTTTTAAGAAATCTTTCAGGGATAAAAGTAGCTTTCATAAGGCTTGAGCCAAGTCTTATTTCCCTATCTGCACATGTAGATATATTATATTTATATTGACTTTGAAATCTTAGAACAAAGTCAATAATTGCTTTCATTAGGTTTATTTGCAATATGAGAGGACTGAAGTATTTGACAGTGGGCAATATTGTTTTGAGTCTCCTCGAACACCATTTCCAAGAAAATCTGTTAGTTTCTGTTTTAACGGAGGGTGGAATCTCTCCAATGAGATTTTTACCGGAGACAGTCCAGCGTTGATCTAGACCTTCCATTTTTTTTAAATGATATGAACAGTAATCTACTAAAAAGGAATAAGTGGCAGAGATGTCACCGGAGAAAAAGTGCATTGGAAGGGATCTCCTCTGGTTTTAATGGTACTACTATTTTTTCAGCTATTTTAATTGGGATCAACCTGTGCATGAATGAATTTTACAAAGAAAAACTTCAATAAACCACTAGTGTTAAATCATTTGATGTAGTGATCAATCATTATTATTAATCACTTCATATTAGCTGCTATTCAAGTGAGTAATTAGTTCTCTTTCTTTTTGGTTAATTAGTTGAAATTTAAACCAAAAGGTATCCTAGGAGTATACATGTAATTAAGTTGTAACTTCCACAAGAGCAGCATATTCAACTCTGATGTTTTTAGTTGTCTCCTTTAAGAATTGCATGGATGATATGAAAAAACAACCTTCCCTTCATTATATAAATCACCACGAATTACATATAGGGCCCGTTTGGATTAGCTTATTTTTGAGCTTATGCAAACATCTTATGCAATATAAATTAGGTTTTATGCTATTTTACAAGTTCACACTAGTGAAAATTGTATTTTTATAAGCTATTTTATCATAAACTACCTTGACAAACTTATAATAATACATAAAAATTGTATAAGTTGTTTGCATAAGTTAAAAAATAAGCTAATCCAAACAGGTCCATAATCCTTTTGATCAATATCTACATATTATATGCATGTCATTCTCAAGTGTTATTTCTCTCACTAAACTTCTCAGTGTCATCCTACTTTTACCATATGTATGTACAAGAAGGGAGTCTACTTAATTTGCAATGTCATCTAATCTAATGTTCAGTTAAATGTCTTTGAATTTGAATGCCTATGAGCCTTGTTGCATAATTACATCTTATGAATCCTAATACTCGTATCCCAAATTCCCAGTATAAAGTGTGATTTACTAGTCATTTCAATTACTTTATAATTTATTTGACTAACCTATGAACTTGTTTGATCGAGTATAGATGTTTGGCAAACAAATTTTTTTCCTGCTAGCATTGGCTAACAAGTAAATTTGACATATGTTTTCTTTTCATGAAATCTATAAAATTATTTGCACATAACTACATTTTTAATCTCCGTGAAAATACTTTATCTTGTTTATAATAGTGATCGGAGATGTTACTTTTGTTTTCAAATGACTATCATTATAGAAAAATAAAATTTAAAATGGCTGCTGTTTTATATTTTCCACACAAAAAAATTTATATGTTAAAACATATTTAGTACATTCTAGTTTCTACTATGCATTTATGAGAATAGTTAGCCCATAATGCTAAATAAAGATTACAATAATAAAACTATAACACTAATACTAATAATGAATTGATCTAAGTGGTAAGAGATTTTATGTCAAAAAAAAAAGTGGTAAGAGATTTGACTTTTTAAACAAGTGATAATGCATTTGATTTTTGACTTCTTGCATATTAAAAAATCATTTTAAAATTATTATGGGACAAATGGAGTAATATTTTAAAATTAATGCGAATATGTTTTCTACCAAGTACCAAATGCTTATGAAAGAAATATTACTAATAGCAATTAGCTTGTGGATCTCTTTTTTTCTAGTTATTCTAAAGTGTGACTAACACTTTATTTAAATCTTTAATTTTCTCACTACGTTTTGATTATTCTAAAGGGCTGAGAAAGTACAATGAAATATTTTATTTGTGTATAAATTTTTTTCTTGCACATCACTGTTTTTTTCGATAGGCCATAACTCATTTGTTATCATTGTAGGGACAACCCCCTCGGATTCTTCCAAGGTTCAAATAAAAAAAGTGAAAGGACACAAAATAATTTTATTTTATAATTGCTTGTTTCTATCATGTCTTTTGTTTGCATACGGCAGTGTTTAAATTTTTTGTTCTAGTACATTGTTTTGCACAGATATGAAACAGTAGTAAATAATAGAAAACTTGTGCATATTCATGGTTTACACATGATGTAATCTGGTTTGATATTGAGATGTGTCCAGTGATAATTCGTGTGAATTAACAAGAATTAATAGTTGTAGAAATAAAATGTAAAGTACATGGTTTCTTTGCAACTCATGAGGACAACCAACACAGAACATTTAGCCATCAATCATCAAATCATATATACTAATGGAAAATGGATTTTATGCGGACGTAGTCATAGCTGTGGACTGTCCGATCTGAATCAACAAATAAGATAATTTACTTGTGTATTTAATTTGGACTATTCGATCTAAATTCAATGGTTGAGATTGATAATTGTGGGAAATTGTTACAATAGTGAATTCTAAGATGGTATTAGATCATTTTTCAAGATTCGTTTCCATCTGCCTTCATAACACAAGTTTATAAGTACATGAAATCTTCATCATACAAGTCAATTTTGTAAGATTGAGTTAGCTCCGATCCAAAATTCTAATAATAGTTTTCCAAAATATTAGCTAATAATAAATGTCTAATCCGAGTCAGTCACAACTCATATACCATTAAATTATAAGCCAAAGAGCACATATTAATTTGCTTCACGATACGAACTAGAGACCTCCACATTCCAATCTAGCTCCAAAAATCTCATAATTGCCTTCACCTAAAAACGACTTGAAATTTAGTCAAGGAGGTTAGTTAAAAGTGTAATTCAAATTTATGTTACTCCATCCGTACCACAATATATCCGTTAGTATTAGTGAGTAGCTAGTTACTTTAATTAGTTAGTTACGTAATAAAATCAAAAGTACATTGTGAATGAATTAACCTCTTGCATACCTAGTTAGTAATAAAATCATAAGTGCATTGTGAATTTGTGCACAAGATATTTAAATGTTGATAATCTAATAGTGACAATAAAAAAATATTTCAGACTTTTTGGTAAGTTTGTGTTGAGGGAAACCTCGCTGCAAGATGGGTGAGATTTGTCGCAAGACGGACAAGAAGTATTGTTGCATTCTGATGGTGAATGAATGAACTCAACGTGTTGAATAAATTGCATATTTTTATGGTCATTTTTATTGGATACACATGCATGCATGGAAAAAAGTACTTATCTCATATGGTTAAATTGCATACAAGAATTTCATGCAATAGTGATTGATGGTATGTGAGAGTTTGTGATTGACTCTTATTAATGATTTGTAATGGTCGTTAATGTTAATTAATTGTCCTTATAATCTTTTTCCTTTCCCAAAAGGTCAAAACCATCTCAAACACCAACCATCAAAAAAGAAGAGGTGATCTCAACTAGGTTGATACTACCAATCTAAAAGACAACTAAAAAATATATTATTGTCTCCGGTCTTTTTATTGAAAAACAATTCACTTTTTATATTCATTAAATAACTGATGTATTTAGTTTATATTATAGACTGGACACGTTAATTATTAAATAAATCTAGTGAATTGTTTTTTATAAAAGAATCGAAGAGAATGAAAAATAGAAAAAGATGAAACATGTAAAAACAATAATCAAAACTCATCAAATCAATATTACTTAGACCTCACAGTAAATAGACCTTGTCTGAGAAACAATATAAAAAAAAAGAAGATAAAATTATCTGCACAACAATTGTCTTCTCTATAAAAAACCTAAAATTAAATCTTATAGATTGAATCAACCGAAGACAATCCTTTCCATCTTGTTTTGAGATTTCATTTCGAGGAACAAAATTGTTGTATGATGCATGATTGTTGTTACGTGTGCACATCGTGCTAATTAATTTTACTATCTAGTGTTTTTATAAGTCAATAAAAATAATCTCGCACTGTTTGTGTTCCTTTATGGCTCCTTGCGAAGAGAGATTTGAATGTAACAAATCACAATTTAGTTTATAGTAAAGTTATTACTTCAATATAGAGGCAAAAATAATTCAACTTAAACATGTCGATGCTACATCTTTATAATCAATTTTGAGTAAATCATAAATTTGCCTCCTAAAATCCTAGAGGTCGAACATTTACACCCCTAAAATTTGTGAATGAGCATAAAAGACTTGGATTTTTGAAGGATATCAAACAACTTGATCCTTCGATTAACTTGTAAGTTTGACGGTAAGCAAAGGGAAAGTAAGACTTGACAAAAATTGAAATTTTATTGTTCACCAAGTTACTGAACAAATTTTTATCATCTATACAAATTATCTTAAATATCAAAATAATTTTAAAATTAAATACAGTAAAACTGAAATTGTCAATTTACTCCATTAATTTTACCTTCTTCAAAAATGAACGAAATATACACTTTGTTACTAGTTTGTTCTCTCATATTATCGATTGTTGCAAACCTATGTAGTTACCAATAGCAGCTCACATCAAACTCTTTAGACCTGCATTTATCCAAATAATAATCCAAATTATGTAATTCCAACTTCGAAAAATTCTTTGGTGGTAAATGTGTAAATGAAATTTGTTTAATGCATCACATGAATGAATATGTGTGTAAAACGGAGCAATGGAATATCATGCAGGTGGTAGAAAACAACTTCCTAGGATCCTATGAGAAAATAATAGAAAAACAATTATAGGAGTTTGATTCTGATAAGGTGACGCTATGATTTAGGGCTAAATGACAAATCAATGGGACTAGAAGACAAACACTCTGTGACTCTCATATTTTTCAACCCTTTAGATTAAATTAATATTAATCAGACAAACATATCAATTAGTGGCTACACAAATTAAATATGAGAAATGTTATTCCTACTAATTTAGTTACAACTCTACTACAACTAATACAACTATTCCCTAATACATTAAATCCCAATTATTTTTTGACAAAAACTTTTGTTAACTTTATTTAATGGAAATAGAACGATACGGAAAAAGGTTTTTAAGAAGCCCATCTGGAAAACTACTTTATCCAGTAATTACCCTGAGACCAAGATTTAATAATTTAAGTTTCTATAAAGCCCAAATTAGATGGTTTAAACATCTAGAATATTGGTTTAGAAATAATGGAAATGATTTCTTATCCAAAAGCTATAAAGAATTAGCCGAAAATCTTCAGAAAAAATTACAATCTATAGCAAGATGACTGAAGAAAGTATAACAAGTGTTTTACAAAAAGTTTTAGATAACTTAGAAAAACAAACATTATATTTAGAAAATTTACAATCTGAAGAAAGTAAAAATAAAACTCATGAAACCTGGAACTTTCATGAAGAAAACTTTGCCTGTTATGAAAAGAATGAATTATATCCTCACATCTTTCATACAGCAAATCCCCAACTTAATAATATAGCATGTATGTTAACTTATATTCTAAAAAATGTAGAAAATATCTGCATTAAATTGGAAGTTCTAGATGAGTTATTTAAATTTCTTAAAGGAGGAGAAGATAAAGGAAAACAAATAGAAATACCACGAAACCAACCTCGAGAAAAGACTTCTAAACTCAAAGAAACTTCTGAGTCCACACAATTAAGAATCAAACCACCGTCTAATTACTTTTAGATATGGATGATACAGAAGAAGCCCTTAATAGGCAACTGGAAAATTTAGAAAGGCTAATGGTCTCTCTAGATATTAATGGTAAAAGTCAGGAAACTTATGATGACAAATCAGAGGATAATAATCAAATTATTTATGACTTTAGCTCAGAAGAAGAGGCTAACGAAAATGAGAGAGAAAATCCTCATTATGTAAAAATAGAAGAACAAGGTGAAACTTCAGGAACTAAAAGACCTGCAGATTTCGAAAGAGAATTCACCAAACAAAAATTCCAGAAAGTACCTCATTATTATGTACCTTCACAAAATCCATTCCAAGGACAAGGAATTTTGGATATAGACTGCAGTGTTGATGCAGCAAAAGATCTTAGAGATTGGTATAATACAAATAGTGTATTAATCCAGTTAAACGAGGATCTTAAACATTTAGGAGCAGTTGAAATTTTCAACTATCTTCAATATAAAACTAGAGGAAATGCTTATAAATACATTTCTACCTTACCATCAGAAGTTATGGGAGAATTACCTCTGACAGGAACCTTAGTAGTAGACTGGGTCTATGGATTATTAGTAAAAGAATTCAAAGGATGGAAAAACTCCATTCAATCAAAAATAGCATTTTCTAACCAAAACCTTTGGAAAATCACCAACCTAAAAATCTGCAACATGTGCTATGTAGATAATTTTATTTGTGAATTTCAGGACTATTACTATAATATAGATAATAGTACTAGAATCTCTAGGAACTTGTTAGAACTATTTTATGACAAGTTACCAGAAAAAGTATCAGCTCAAGTTAAGGTATTATTTACCTCAGCGTTAGCAGAAGGAAAGGTAGACGATACTTTAGGAGGAAGAATAACTTCCTTAAAAATTTGGCTTCAAGAAATGTGTAGCCAAAAGATAGCCAAAAGAGAAGCTCAAGTATCCCTTTGTTGTAACAAATTACAAGACAAAGTAGGAAACTATGGTTGTAACTCTAGAAAGAAAACTAGAAAAATAAGGTCACAAAAACCTTATAAAAGAAAGAAATTCAAGAAAGTCCCTTTTAGAAAATTCAGAAAAGGAGACAAAAAATTCTTTAGGAAAAAACAACCTTACCCTAAGAAGAAAACATGCCCACAGGGTAAAAAATCATGTACATGTTGGTTATGTCATGAAGAAGGTCACTATGCAAATGAGTGTCCTAAGAAGAATCCTAAGAAAAATGTCTTACATACAATATATGCAATAGGATATGAACCTATAGAATCAGACATAGAATCTGATGAAGAAATTTATGAATACTGCACAGAAACAGATTCAGATGCCGAAGAAAGTACTTGGTAAAGGAAACCCAAGCGCAACATTTATCAAAATAGTACTAAAAAGTAGAAATCTTTTAGCCTATATAGATACAGGTGCAACCCTTTGTTTTGGGAAAAAATCTATCTCTAGAAATTGGGAAAGATTAGCCAAACCAAAAGAAATAATAGTTGCAGATAAATCAAAACATCAGATATGGTTTAACCTTAGAGATGTATCTATAGAAATTGAAGGATATAAGTTTTTTATCCCAACAATATACCTCCATGATTCTGGATTAGACCTAATTATAGGAAATAACTTTTTAAAGTTATATGAACCTTTTACTCAAAGAAGGGATACTATATCACTTCAATGGAAGGACTTGGGAAATCCTAAGAATAGCAAAATAGTAACCACCAAAATAGTTACTAGAAATGAGATCTTAAATCTTATTAAGGGAAACCTTAGAGAATTAAGAACGATGTGGGAAGAAAGAAGTTTCCATATCAGTATAGAAGAAAGATTAGATGAAGTTTGTTCAGATAACCCTCTAGACAGCCTTAAGAACACTAATCATGAACTTATAGTCATTAAACTCAAGAACCCGAATGACGAGATAAATGTTCCAAATAGAATTCCATATTCTATTAGAGATGTGGAAGAATTTCAACAAGAATGTAAAGATCTACTTGATAAGGACCTTATTAGACCCTCATCAAGCCCACATTCTGCACCAGCTTTTTATGTTGAAAATCACAACGAAATAAAAAGAGGAAAAAGAAGAATGGTAATTAATTATAAGAAACTTAATCTGGCAACAGTTGGAGATTCTTATAAATTACCAAGAAAAGATTTTATTTTAGAAAAAATAAAAGGATGCAATTGGTTTTCTTCCTTAGATGCAAAGTCTGGGTATTATCAACTAAGACTAGCCGAAGAAACAAAACCATTAACAGCTTTTTCATGTCCACCTCAAAAACATTACGAATGGAATGTTTTGCCTTTTGGATTGAAACAGGCACCATCAATATACCAAAGATTTATGGATAAATCTCTTGAAGGTTTGAATCATATGTGTTTGGCATATATAGATGATATACTTATTTTCACAAAGGGAAATAAGGAACAACATCTTCAAGATGTAGAAACTGTTCTTTTAAGAATTAAAGAAAAAGGCATTGTAATTTCAAAAAAGAAATCAAAACTTTTACAAAAAGAAATAGAATACCTTGGTTTAATTCTAAAAGAAAATGGGGAACTGAGTCTAGCACCTCATACCCAAGAAAAAATACAAGCTTTTCCAAATGAACTTTCTGATAGAAAACAAATCCAGAGATTTCTTGGATGTTTAAATTATATTGCTAATGAAGGATTTTTCAAAGACTTAGCAAAAGAAAGAAAACATTTGCAAAAGAAAATTTCAGAAAAAATTCCATGGTCTTGGACCAAAACAGATTCTGATATTGTTAAAACAATTAAAGAAAAAATTCAAGTTTTGCCTAAACTCTACAATCCAACAAAAGAAGATTTTTTAATTATAGAGACAGATGCATCACAAACAACCTGGGCAGGTTGCATGAGAGCCTTACCTGATGGTAAAGCAAAACTTTCTCTTAATGAGAAGGGATATAAAATTGAAGGATCTGGTGATCTTCAATCAAAAGAATCTGAAACTTCGAGGGAAGGGACAGATACTATAAAAGGCATTGATTACAGTGCTTCTAAAATCCTGATAAAGGATACTGAAAAATTACATTTATGTAAATATATTTCTGGTACATTTACAGATACAGAATCTAGATACCATATTCAGGAACTAGAAACTCTGGCATGTGTAAAGATATTAGAAAAATGGAAAATTGACTTATTACCGTCAAGATTCCTTCTTCGAACAGACTCTAAATATCTTACAGGATTTTGGAGATATAAAATTAGAGCTGACCATAAACAAGGCAGACTAATAAGATGGCAAATGAAGTTACAACAATTCGAGCCATATATTCAATACATAAAATCTGAGCAAAACAGTTTTGCAGATACACTAACAAGAGAATGGAGCAAGCAATAAAGCTACTTCAAAACAACATAAAGCAGAAGGATGAACAGCTCGCTGCCATTGATTCTAGAAGAAAAAAGATCTCCGACGAGAGGGGGGAGATGATTACAACACTCAAAAGTTTGCAAAACATGACAACAAATGCAAATGCAGATCAGTCTTCAACACCAACAGCAAGCTTAGACAAAGTCCTCAAAGATAAAGAAAACTGGGACTTGCTAGGACAACCTTCTGGAAAGTATGATTACTATGTAAAATATACAGCCCCAGAAAGTGCAGAAATTCCTATTAAAGCAGTAACACCTAACGGATGGAAATCAAATGAAGAACAGGAAGCCGAGTCCTCAGGAACAACTTCAAACAGCAAGAAATCATGGACTGAAGAAGTTGAGGAAGAAGATGAAGCCAGAAAAAATGGTTTATCAACAACCATGCAAACAAGCGATCCCGTAGACGATGAAATGGGAAAGTTTGAAGCTTATGTCATTTTCGATGGACCAATGAAAGGAATCTATAGAAAATGGGCGATAGCTAAACAACATATTATTGGCAAGAATGTACGTCACAAAGGATACAAAACCATGAAAGAAGCAGAACAGGCACTCTATGGAGCCTACAAAGAGATTACAACAGCAAAAAACTTCCAAAGATCTCCCACAATTTAGTCAAAAAAGAAGCTGTCAATCGACAAAATTCGCCAGCTTGAACATCAGAAGAATTTCCAGATAGCTGATCCAACTTACATGGAATTCAGTCTCAGATGGAAATGGTTAAACCACTATGTAGAAGAATTCACCACCGAATGCTTCTATCCAGTTAACAGAATTGGCTGCACCAAGGCGGTCGTACTACCTGGAATAGACAGTACCATATGTCTATCCTTCTTTCAAAATGGGTTGATCCATACTATATACTTGGAAGAACAAGCCGGAAAGACTTTTGGAGAACTCAAATTCCTTCCAAAAGAGTTACAAAATTTGGCACAAAAATTCAACAACTTGTTTGCCAAAGGAAAAGAAATTTTTATTCAAATGGAATCCACATATCCTTGGTACGATGAAATTACCCTGGAACTTACAACAAAACCTTTATACCTCATTAAAATTGGAATTTCAAATAAGGAATATCCAGTAATGAACAGAGAAAAAACTGAATGGCACCCTGCTATTTACCTTAAACAAATTAGGAATTTTCACCAGAAAGTCACTAGATTATCCTCCCAGACAAATTACAGAGTTGTTTACGAAGATTCATCAATGGTTGTATACAGCGACTCTAGAAAGCCTGCAAAGGACAAAGATATCAAGGCGATTAAGAACCTTGAAGAAAAAGTTGACCAATTAAAAGATGATCATGAAAAATTACCAAAGGTAATTCAAGAAGAATGCTGTCAATACTTTTCACAGTATTACAAAGGGCATAGTTGTAAAAACTGCCTAGGAAAATCGTCGGCACAAAAAGACAAGGAAGCTGCTAGCACAAATCCACACATCACAATGTAGACAATAATGAGTCAGATGGGAACCACTTAGTAATTAGTTTTTCAATAATGTAAATTACTGTTTGTCTTTTTCCTTAGTGCGTGAAACTTTAAGATAGTGCATGATGCTTTTCTGAGTGCATGTCACTATAGTGTGCTGTCATGGAAAGGGACGTCTTACCTATGTGAGCCCTTCTCCACTATAAATAAGAGCATTCAGCTCATTTGTAAACACAGTTGAAAAATATATGAAACTACTATCTAGTTTTCTGAAGAATTATTTCTTCTGTCCTTAGAATTATTTCTAAGAAGTAGCTCTTGAGGTAATACTCTGGAGGAGCTAGATCCTTGAGGTAATACTCTGGAGGGATCACCCACAACAACAATATAATCAACAGATTATATCACAAAACACAAAAATCTTCAATCCGAAGATTTCGACAGAATCAAAAACATCAAAAAGAAATTTCAGAAGAATTATATCAGGTATGATTATATTACCTTTTCATTAGTTATGGAAAATTCGAATTTTAAAGCTCAAAGAAAATCTTCAAATTATTTTGAGATAGAATACACAGAACCCAGTAATGATCATACAATTTTAGAATTAGTCTTTATAAAGGACTATGATAAAAAGGCAACTTATTTATTGAAAGAGTTTCCTTATCCAGATTTGGCTAAAATAATCTTAGACAAATTTAAATTTAATCATTACCAAGAAACAACTTTTCTTAAAAAACTTAAAGAAACAATTGAAACAGATTTTGAAGAACATGAATTACAATGTTTAGTTCATGATTTGTATAATTTTATTCAAGATTCAAGATATATAGCCGGTTTTGACGGACAGTTCTATGGAAGAGAGGCTAGTATATATTATAAAATGAGAAATTCTCATTTTCATAAATCAATGCAAACTGAACCTGATAATTAAAGTCTAGACCCAGATCTAAGCTTAAGATTAGGTGGAAAATGTCAGAAATTTCACTTTTTGAAAATAAATCTAGTTATTTTGCTGATGGCATATTAGACCATAAACTAGACCATAAACTAGAAGATGCAGATTTATCCTTAACTGCAGAAGAAAACTTTAAACGAAAGTTTAATAAATTCAAGGAATTCTTCTCAAGAAAAAATATTTTAAAATTTGGAATAATGACAGGAGAAGAAGCAATTCCAATCGACTCTACTTATGGAAATATAGTTGTATCTACTATAGATAGAACACAAATTAGAAGAAGAATTGAAAACCTATCTGAAAAAGAAAGAACTAAAATTGGTTATATTCACATATCAACCATTCAGATTTTAATTAAAAGTACTTTCATGAAAGGTATTGACTCGCCCCTAGAAATAGTTTTAGAGGATTCTAGGATTGTAGATAGAAGACAATCAATAATTGCACAAGGAAAATGCAATTTGAAATATGGAAAAATTAAGTTTGATATAAACTTACAAATGGGATTATCCCTAAAAGATAAAGATCTAGACAAATCTATAGTTTTTCACTATAAACTAGAAAACCCAAATCTTATGAAAAAAGGTAACCATCCCTTTACAATCTGTTATAGGATTAATTATGCTCTAAGCAATTCACATCACAGCATAGAATTTACAGGAAAAGATACAATTCATATTGATGAATTATTTACACCACTGATAACATTAGAATCACCTATATTTAGAACACCAGCAAGAAATAGTTGTTCTCTAATAGAGGTTGACAAAAATTTGTTTGAAGAAACAGAAGAAAGAATGTTATTTAAAAGCCAAAGTCTTAGAATAACACCACCCAAAAGAGATTTTGAAATTTCAGAACAAAAAGAATTACATAAGCTACAAGGCTCAGTAGCAGGGCTATCTCTGCAGCTCGAAAAATTAGACAAAAGAATCTAGATTTATCTAGAAAATGTTTGAGGAAATTATCCGCACAAAACTCTGGTATCAGAGCCCGGAGATGAAAGTAAAAGAGAACATAAAATTCTCTAAAGCAACAGTACATGAAAGTTGTAGCATAGTTGTAGAAAAAATTTGTAAAGATATCACTTCTCATTAAATATTATGAAGAATCAATGAAAAAGTAAAAATCTTAAACTATAGTACATGTTAATATTTCCTCGGGCAATGGATATCTTATCCTCCAATGTAGTACAACAATTAGGAACAATTATATGTGACCAAATAACTAGACTTTGATGTGCAATTTATCATTAAAATATAGTTAGTGCTCATCCATTTACATTCTATGTAAATAAAGTAAAAAAATTATTAATACATCAATCTATTGAAAATTGCGGACAATTTTTTAACACGTACGTAATTTTTCATCGTTTTGATCAACATAAAAAAATAAATACAAATGAAATAGCTTAACAACATGTTTGGAAATGTAGCAACTTGGTGCTCAAAGTGTAGTAGATAACACACGCAGAAAATCATGTTTTCAAACACACGCAAGTCATGCATGTATGTATGTCTGTCTTTGTGTGTTTAATTATGGCTAATATTTGTGAATAAAATATATTTTTGTCGTTTCATTAATATTTTAAAAAAAATTAAAGTCCTAAAGATTTCATCAATTAAAAATGATTATTTCTAATTAAATATAGCATTGAAATTTGAAGGAGTAAATAAGTTTCTAATTAAATATTTCTAGAAAATTATTTCAAATTTGATTTGTAGTCTCTATAAAAAAGTGACACATTTTGTTCATGTTATTAAATCAATGTATATCTTTGAATGATTATTATAGAATGTTCTTAAAAAAAACTCAAATTTGATTTTTTAAGTCAAGATTTTCGTTACATTTATTTTTATCTTTTGAATTATAAAAACTTTCTCTTTAATGCTTCTCCTTCTAAAAATTGCAAAAGTTTTGTAAAGAAATTCTTTATAGTATTCTAAACTTGTCTAAAAAAATTATTCCAAAATTTAAAAGTTTAAGGATAACTAAACAATTTATAAAATTTTGTAAAATAGCATTGACTAAAACTGAGTGCATAAAAAATTTTAGGGGTGAAAATATGTCACTTTTTTTTGTACAAATATGTCACCTTTTTTATATGAACTGAAAACAAAATTTGAAAATTTTGTAAGAACTAAAAATATATTTAATCGTAAGATAATCAACCAAAATATTGAGTTCAAGTAATTAATTAGACCTTCCAAAAAACTCGAGCTCTATCTATGGTGGAATCAATTTTTACCTAAAAAAACCTACTATAGAAAGCCTATTTTCTTAGGAAGTGTACTTCTAGTAAAATGTGACATCTTTTAGGATGAATTGAAAAATTACCTTAAATTAAAAATAGATTTAAGTCAAATTGAAAAATTACCTTAACTTAAATCAAAACTAGTCTTAGCTCAACTGACAAGAAATTGCCGAAATTGTTAGGCCGAACACTAAGACCAGGGTTCAAACCCCGGCTCCCTTATCTATGTGTGTGAATATATAATGGCTTTGCCATTTCGTCTATCTATAAAAAAAAAAATCAAAACTAGAACGAAAAGTTGGACAAAAAAAATGCAAGAAAGAAAAGAAGGTTTTGAACGGTTTAATCCAACTCTTAATAATGCTTTTAGTACTTAAAAAAATCCTAGAAAATTTGAAGTAATCATAAACCATACATGAATAAAGTTCAATACTAGGGTCCCCAATATTTGAATGAATTTCTCTCCCTCTCTCTTTAATTCCTAAGGGCAGCTCTGCCCGCTGCCCGTAATAATAAACCTTAAAATAACCCTTAAAAAAGTGCTCACAAAAGTGTAATAAATCACTACCCTCCTCCAAATCATACTCATTTTCATTTCCCTAAAGTATTAAAATTGTGTCTATAAAACCCACCACTTCACTTATTTATTCTCTCTTCTCATATGCTACTAACTCTTAACAATCCCTTTCATGATTTTGTTTTCAAATTGTTATTATTATCATCATTAGAAATTAAACTTAGGTTTATATTTAATTATAATTTGTAGCACACCTCTTCAAAACCTCAAATGGGTGCTCAAAAACCACAAACATAAGTTAACTGTCTTTAAGAAACCTTGTCTTTTTTTGTGCCTATTATGTGTTTGATATAAGTTCCAAGTGAAAAAAATCATCATTACTAAAAAAAACTTCTCTACCAAACAAGTCCTTCTTCCCCTATAACTTTGAGTCAAAATTGATTATTCCAAAAAGCACTCTCCAATTGGTTAAGTTTTGTGTCATACAAGTGTGGTTGGTTGTTTACCCTGCTTCTCTTCTTAGTAAAAGTTTCAATCTTGTTGCAGCTTTTGTTAATGTTACTAGTTTATACTAACCTTTACTAAGTTCTTTATAACCAAAACCAAATCTTTTTCCCTCTTTGTTGTCTCAAAAATATGGCTCCTTCTGGAAGAACAACAACAACAAACAAAACCTCAAGGACCACAAAAACTACAACTAGAAGAACAAGAACAAGACAACCAAGAAGAACAAACATGAAGAAGAACAAAAAACAAGAGATGATTACAAATGTTTTGCCTTCTAGCTGTATTTCAAAAAGCTCAAAAGACTTATCAAGGGAAGAGAAGATGGAAATTTCTGAGGTAATTGATGTTTCTAACTGTAATAGTCCATGTTCAACACCAAAAGGTCAGAAATTTAGGATACCAGAGATTTCAACATGTCCTCCAGCACCAAAGAAACAAAGGGTAGTTTCAAATTGTTCTTTAAGAAGGTCACCACTTTCATTTTTTGTACCTCCTGATTTGGACCACTTTTTCTTGGTGTCAACACTTCCAGATGTTTCAGTTTGATTTTTGTGTGTTTGTGTTAATAGCAAGATACATATAAAATAAGCTCATGACAATCACACTTTAGAAGATGGACTTTTGAAGTGGTTTTCATAGGAAATGAGAGGCATATATGCTTTAAGAACTTTTTTTAATTACATTTTGGTGTCTTGATGTTAGGAAACAGTTACTTAGTATATGTTTGTATCACCGGTGAGTTTGATAAAATCACAGCGACACCGTAATTTAGTCAAGATTGTGGTGGTTCATTGTGATTCTGACATTCTCGGCATGAATCCAAACATAAACTTAGTTAGCTTTCCCCTTTGTTTAGTTTATGCTAATTTTAGCTTTGTAACAACTTGTAGTTGTAGAGTTTGTTAGTTATTGAATTTAGATGGAGTGGTTCTCCAACTAAATTTACATTTTTAAGCTTAGTTTTTTCTTTTTCTCTTTGTTTTCCTTTTCTTTGTATCTCTTATAGAAGATATGTACTGACCTTTATATTTAAGTGTGATGAGTGCAAATGTAAATGGGTTTGGTTTGAGGTTTTGTGAGTGTTTCAAGCTTGAAACTCTACAAAGCTTAATTCAGTTGTTAGTTAATCACCTTGAGATAAAGCAAAGACATATACTTCCCTTTTGTATGTAAAATTTGTTTTATTTTTCTCCTTTTCAATTTCTACACTAGTGATGGTTATGACTTGTGATAATAATTTTGATTTTGAAGGCTTAGGTTTATTTTGTTTCTATAGTATACATTCAATGCTGCAATTAGTTATGTAAAGATTAGACAGTATGCCCATACTCAGCATCAGAAAAATTTATTTCAGAAGCAGTACTATGTACCCTGCTGCTGTCCCATGTATGCAAATAACAGTGTGACAAATTCCAATTAAAAGCTTAAATCTTCAATTTGATGTGATTAGAGAATGGTGAGTATCTATATTGTGTGATAGGTGTGTAACAAGTAGGTTTGAGATTTTTTGGAGGGAAAAATATGAACCAATTGAAAATGGGTTTGATATGATTAGAGAATGGTGTAAATATCAATATTGTGTGACATATAGAGTTGTAGTGACTAGTGAATAGGTTTGATTGGGTTTTTGGAAGGGAGAAAATCTGAACCAATTAAATCTAATTGATTTAATTTAATTTTTGTAATATTTTTTCATAAAATGTAAAGAAAAAAAATATATATTTGGTGATGAATATAACATGTTGGTTTGTTTTGATTTAATCGGGTTGTCATTTTTAAAATTTAGAAACTTATTTTATAAAATCTTTAGAATAAATTCTTGTGATTATAAATTTGATTAAAGTATACGTGTATCTCTTTTACTAGTATTCATTCAAATCTTGGTTTGACATATTGTGAGTCTATCTCCTTGTATTAGACTCAATTTTAGTTGATAAATAATATTTGTTAAAAGTGGTAATTTAAAAAATAATTGCAATAAATGAATTAGTTCATGACACTTACATACCCTACATTTACCTAAAAAAATACAATGGTATAATTAAGAGTTTGATTTTTTATCCGTAGTGGTAGGGCTAAACCCAACTAATCATAATACTGTGGCACTATTGTTTGTCTAGCTACTACAAAATTTGATTAAATTAGATTGAACAACTATAGTTTTTCTTCAACAACAACAACAACAAAAAAGTGTCTTTAGTCAAACCTAGGGTCCACCATATATGGCTTAACGCTAAATGGTTCAATGCCACCATTGTTTTGGATGAATACCAAAATTGGCATAGTGCTCCAAAGTCATCTCACAAAAGAACACTTGCATTTTTGCACAACCGAACAAGGCCTTGTTGTTTTGCTCAACATAATATAGTACATGTATTAGAAGAACAATCTCAATTCAAAAAATACATATATGAAAAAAAAAAACAAATAAATAGTAATAGGTCACATTTAATCACATAATTACATTTATTTATATGTCTCCCACTACAGTATGACCGCTGGGTTTAGATCCTTTTTTTTCCACCACCAGTTTAATCTGGTTCGGGGGTCAGTTCTGGCATCAAGTGGTTTCAGCCCCCTCCCGATCGCAGTTGCGGGGGATCGAACCGTGGTCCTCCCTATCAAGTTCAGCGTCAATCACCACTGAACCAACTAACAATTGGTGGGTTTAGATCATCTTCGATGGTAGAATAATGTTGTTGTAATCTCAACCATTTATTTTAGTTTATTATATACAATCAATAATATTAATTGATAGATAGACAACTTCATTCTATTATTCAAACTTTTTTTTTGACAAAAGAAAACTTAGTGCATTTCATTCATGATAGTAGCTTCAATACAAGGTGGGCAATAATCAAATACTTGGTGACTAGCAATAAAACGAGCTGCCTGAGCTAAATCATGAGCTACTCGATTAGCTTATTATTCAAACTTTTATTTAAGTATTACAAACGTTTCAATACTACAATCTAGTTTTTTTTTTCACCACCAGTTTAATCTGGTTCGGGGGTCAGTTCTGACATCAAGTGGTTCCAGCTCCCTCCCGATCGCAGTTGCGGGGGATCGAACCGTGGTCCTCTCTACTAAGTTCAGCGCCAATCACCACTGAACCAACTAACGATTGGTAATACTACAATCTAGTGTACAAATTATTAACCGTGACCTAAAATATGATACATACACATGACATGGTCACATGAGCTATTTTTTTTTAAAGCAAATATTATGGTCACATACTCACATGAGGCTTGACGAATGGAATAATTAAATAATATTCTTGAACATGGGGGTATGGTGTGGTTAGAGAATAGTGGGTACAAATATTATGGTAGTGTTTTGGATTTGGGCTTGATGACAATTTACAAGTGGATGTAGCGAAGACATGTTGACATACATCTTGTCAAGACAGTTTTAACCTTTTGTGTTCAAGTGTGAACATAAAGACTTGAAGGGTGAATTTGGTATTTTAAATATTAAGATAGAGATAAGAGAGATTATTTTGTTCTCAGTGTGTCTGATCACACACCAGCATCTCAAAGAGAATCCAATGAAGTAACTCTCGTGCGGGTCTGTCACTGTCACGTTTGAGAATCTCAATAAATTTTTCATCATTTTTTTATACACTTTACTTTTGCTTCATATGATGGCTAGTATTTAGTTTGCAGATAAATTCTACACGTACGGGTGACATTTATAATTTTAATTAGAGTAAATAAATAGTAGTAGTTTGGAAGATATTTTTACAATTAAAAAAAATTGTCAAATGCTTTTCTGAAAATTTAATTGCATATGTAATACCCATCGCATGTCAAATTTAATTGCATTTGTAACATTGGATAAAAATATAAAATTAGCAATTGAATTGTCGTATAAATATGAAATGACATAAAAAAATATTTAATAACTTATAAGCTAATTGAATTAACTTGTCAAAAAATAAACTATAAGTTAATTGAATTAGCTTGTCAAAATAAACTATAAGCTGGTATAATTTTGGGTTCTATATAATTTGGTCTAAGGTAGGATCTTGTAAAACATTAAACAATAGTGATATGGATGATTTAGAAGATTTTTTTTATAAGGATTTAGAAGATATTCAATAAGTTATAATTTTTTCTTTTTTTCCGAATAAATGTTTTATAGTTTTTTGATATATAGTTTGCTGGTTTCTTTTTTGAATAAAAAATTTCTAATTCGTTGGTTTATTATTGTTCTTTTTTTAATATACATGTTTTATTAATAGTAATCTCATATATGGTTTATTTTGTCAAAAAAAAATCTCATATATGATTTATTCAGTCAAAATGAAGATTTTTTTCAATAATATATACTTTTTTCCCCACTGGTATTCTACGTCCAGGTCCGCCCCTGGGTGCAGCAAATGATCCTCTAAAAATCACGGTTATTTCAACAACAACAACCTTAATTCAAATATAAGATTTAATTTATTAGAATAAGAGGAAAGAAAAATACGAAAACAACATTTATTTTAAGGTAAATAGGTTAATACCTTTTGTAATATAGACGAGTTTTATTTTTTCCCTCTATAATTTTTTTTTGTGTGACTTGTCTCTTGCAATTTTATTTTTTTTCCTAGTTCCTTTTAGCCCCCTACAAGGAGGTAAATGCCAACATTACATGGGTAAAATGAACTAGGAAAAAATAATTAACATTACAATGGATGAGTCACACAAAAAAAAATTAGGGGAAAATCAAAACTCGCCTACATTGCAGGGATATTAACCTTTATACCCTTTATTTTACAATCAAGTAGATCATAGAAATTTAATTTGCTTGAAGAAAATATATATTAACAACGACAACCTCAATTCACATGTAAGATATTGTTGCCCAAAATTTTAGTCCCCTCCATAAGGTGTATTCCGATCAATTAATCCACCGTAATGTGGAGTCACGTACACGTTGACAATAGTACATATGCAGTTAATGTTCATGTCATTGCAGACGAAAGTAAACGGAGGTATGAATAACATCACATAATTTCAGGTGGGTATTTGACGATTCTTGCAATTTTATAATGGTATTTGTCTATTTACTCATTTTTATTGTCGAGAAAGGCTAGCGAAGATTTTAAATACAATCTTTAAAAAAATTTAATAATAAGCTTTTATTGAAATATGTGAAACTAAATGTTAGCGAGTGTCTCCGTATTATTCATTAATGTTCTTATTTTAGGCGAGGTTTTAGAAAATTGGCAAGACCTTTATTTTACTTTTTTTATATAGTATAAATGCATTCTATTTTATGAAAATTTCAAAATTTAGACTAAATTTTATTATTTAAAATGCAAATACTTCTATTTACAATGTAAAATTTCAACTATAATATCAAAATTTAAGATTTTAATAAAATATATCTTAACCTATATTATCAAAAATATAAGCGTAACTATTCTTTTAAACAGATTGGGTTTGTAATCATGGGTTTCGACTTTGTACAAGTTTGTTCCAATTAGACATGAATATGCGAGTCCCAAGTTATGTTGATTCGAGTCCCTGAATTGATATAACTACCCAAAATTTGATTATGTTGGGATTTGTGAATACATAACTATTATTATATAAAGGCTCCAAAATTTTAAAACCTCAAAATTTGCCATAAATTTTTTAGGTCTGATATCGTCGCACACTGACATATGTATTGTGGTCGGGCCTGGCCATGAGACTAGTCATAGCCAGGTCAAAATTAGCTTAATGAGTATATATGTATAAAGATCTTTGCCAAATAGAAGTTTTTTAGTGTAAAGTTAAATAGAGCAGTTCTAAAGGTGCCCCATGTGTCTCATAGAGGGTGCAGGTAAGAACTTATGCATATGATGATGAGAGAACGAAAACATAAAGGGAAGGATAATTCATCAGTAGCTAAAGCATCTACGTACCTTTGAATATTTCAATCTTTGAACAATTTGGAATATATAATTGCAGATAGAATATGTGAAGGACAGTTTGCACTCATTGGAAGGCCTTAATATCCTTTCAGTTTTCACACGGCTGTGGTCCCTTATTTGTTGAGCATGATCATATTCCTTCCGAAAACAAAGAGTTTGTGTTAATTGAACAACTATTTTTTGACAATTTTGAAACAACTAAAAATATAAGGTAATGAAATATTGAAACAAAAATCAAGGCAAGTAGAAAATAATTAAAACGATTAAAATGGCTTTTACACGAAATAGTGTTAACTTAGCAGTCCCAATAGTTGTCAAAATATCATTTCTCCAAACATCGTTTGACTATATATAATTGGCATAAGTTATGGTGCATAAATACCTAAAATTGCTTAGCACACCCCCCAGATTTCTAGTGCACCCCCAAATTACTTAGCGCACCCCCCAGATTTTTAGGGGGTGTATTAGAAATTTGGGGGGTGCGCTAGAAATATGGGACGCTAAGTAATCTGGGGGGTGTGCTAAGCAATCTGGAGGGTGCATTAAGTAATTTTCATTATTTATGCACGGTGCATAAGGAAAAAGCTTATGCACCATAACCACTCCCTATTAATCAACCTTGTTATTTATTTAAAGACGGATATGTTGTTTATTTAGAGACGGGTGAAGTATATACTTTTATTACATGTTTATAGATATACATGGTACTACATCCTCATGTAAACTCTATTGGAAAAATTAGACATAATTGAATCATCTCAAATAGAGGTCTTCAAATCTAAACCGATCCAAATCAAATTGAAAATCGCATATTTTTGAATGTGTTCGGATATCCTTTTGTATAAAGCGCTGGATCGGATCATATTTTGGATTTATTTTTCAAAATCAATCCAAACTGTATACATATAGTATAATAGTTATTTTTTTTATTAGTATGATATATTGCATTATCATATTATTTGTTGATTTTTTATTTTTTTTAATATCACTTATAAGTTCAATTTAATCTATTATTTCTTATATTTCAAATATAATCGATAATTGTCATTTCAAAATATTAATTTTTAATATATTATATGTTATATAATTTTACATCAAACTTATTATTTTACCACGTCTTTATAATATTGTTAACCAGACGTAAAATAACAGTAATGCAAATAACAGTAAAATAACAGTAATGTAAATAACTTGAGCTCTTAATTTCTTAAGTTGTGACTTGTATATACAAACAAGATTGAAAATCAGCAAAATATTTATACAAAACTTTGAAAATCTATGAATACCGAGTACAATCTAAAAAGAAATAACACTGCAAAATCAAAATAAAATGATATTATTAAAAAGAGAATTAATGTGTTACATACACCATTCGAGCAGATACATCCAGTCAGTGTTATGCATTTTCCTACATAATTTTCTCTAAGTTAAAATCTGATTCGAGCTCAAATTTTTAACAAGCTTTTATATCTGAATTCGAACTCAAACACTTAAACTTTTCTTAAAACCTCAAAACTAATAATTTTAAATAGAATAGATAACGTTGGCGCCAATATTGAATCTTTGATTCTTGTCCCAAAGTCTTGGCTTCTTCGTTGAGATGAAACTCTAGCACTCCTAGCCATCCTCCAAGTACCTAGTTTAAAAATGGGACAAAATTCATTTTCCAAGTTAGAAAACAATAGAAATTAGAGAGTAAAAAAAATTGGTCACAAATTTAACCGTCATCTGGCACATACAAACACAATAAGAGACATATTTCACAATTGTTTGTTCTTAAATTTTAGTCGTTATTTCAACTTTTTCTATTATTTAAGTGATTTGGTAGTATATAAAGTGCATGGTATAGTTTTTTTTTTTTGTCAAATAGGTTAGAAATTCTACCCTTAAAGTAGATAAGTGGGATGACCGGAGTTTGAACACCGATCTCATGTATATATAAAGCAATGTCCTACCAATTAAGCTAAGATCACATGACTAGATGTATATATTCTAGTGCACAACATTATGGTGTATTGCATTATTCTTGTGATTTCTTATATCTTAATTTATAATTTAAAATATCGAACTCGAATTTGAACCATCTAATTTTATCTTGATCCAACAACTATTAATATCCTAAAGAAATCTAATTGCTGGGAAGCCTAACACATCGCTCAAAGCGCTCTTTCGATTAAACCAAATCATCAAAGTAAATTCATACAAGTCATTCTTAAGCATTAGTCCTTCTAAATAATTAGAAAGTTTTGATCATCTAGAGAATTATCAGCTTCTATTGAATGATTTGTCAGCCATTTGGATGGTTAAAACTTTCGACCATATAGATGCAACCATAGATACATACAAGTTTGTAATTGCCATATGAAAGATTGGTATAATCATCGATGTTATATTCAATAGTTCATGTGGATGGAGACAATGGATTTATATGCATATTCTTATAATTAAGGTTAGCTATCATATATTATTATACCAGTAAAGATTGAATCTAGATGCTTTTGCATTTAAATAAAATTAATTATTAAAGGAAAAAGGAAAGAAAAAAAGAAGACGACATGAAGAATCAATCGTGTACATTTATAATTTATTTTAGACCAAGTTATTAAAGGATCACTAGAAAGATTGTGCCAACTTTTATCTAAACTTTTTCTTAGGAAATTATGCCTACTATAGAAGCAAAATTTTGTGTTTGTTAGGATAGGAAAACCACTTACTATCTATCAAGAAAGTGCTGATAGCCATGGAACTTTAGACTGGAGCAGCATTAAATTTAGAGCTAAACTTTTATTGATTCTTAAAGCTACCCATAAATCATACTAGAAGAATCTCACCAATTTTCATAAACCCCACTCAAAATACAATGCGCTCATCTTTAGCGCAAGTTTTTTTTTTAATGGTAAATATAATATATATTAATATAAAGAACAAAAAAAATACAAAAGAACGTCGAGAAAAATAAAGAGGTATAAGAAGTACACTCTACCAGAACCCAACATTCTCTAAAGAGATACATAGAAAAGCAAACAAACAAAAGACTACAAGAAATAATTAATGCACATTCCGAACAAACTAAAACCATCCAAGGTACCGCCACGAAAAGAAGAATACCCCCTAGAAAGAGAAAAGCAAGGATCAACCGCAGGTATGACAACGTAACCAGAGGGCCACCAATCCTCCTGACCCATTGAAACCCAAAAACAACGCCCCAACAAAACTCTATCTTTAGCGCGAAGCTTTAAATGTTCATACATTAACTAATTGGTTTGTTAGTTTATTTAAAGATATGTTAAATACAATGTCTTATATTAATTGGTTTGTTAGTTTATTTAAAGATATGTTAAATTAATTATTGAAAGAGTATTATAAAATAGGTTTTTATTGTACCAAAATAAATTGAATTTTAGTAGGTTTATAAAACTTTTAAAAATATCCAACTTTGGTGTAAAATAAGTCTGCTTACATCCACAAGTCCTAACTCAATTGTCAAAAATGTCAAAATTGTTAGGTCGGACGTCATAACTAGGGTTCGAATCTCTGCTCATTCACTGTGTGTGAGTTTAATTATAATAGCTTTGTCATTTTGACTATCTACAAAAAAAAAGCTTCTTGATGAAAATCAAGTAATTAATCTCAAGTGGTTAATGTGTTTTTCTTAAAATAAATTGTTCGAAAGAACTCGAGATCAATTTCTAATAAAAAAATTCTTTATTAGACTTTAATTATCTCGCGGTCGAATTCAAAATTTTCAATGACCCCATCGCTTAAAAAATATAAAAGTTAATACCAAAAAGATTACTAACATTTTGACCAAATCAAATTAAATAGTGAATCTTAACTATTTTGACCAAATCAAATTTAATTTTACAAAATCTAATTCAACCCAACATATTCCTACCTCAAACCTTGCTAACATTTTTTTTACCACATATTTCTGCCTCAAACCTTGCTAACACGTTCACGTATTATGCTAAAACATATATGATTCCGAGAATTAAAAACTTTACAAGGTAATTTGTCTTATAGCTGATAATATAAATCAACTACTAACTTAGTACTGATCGAACAAATCCCTCCTTTTAGTTTTGGAAGCATTGAATCCAATCATCAGGATACATCATAGTATATTCCATCAATTAACTTTTCTTCTTTTATGATTGAGAACAAATAAAAAATGAAACTTTCACGAGAATTCATATATGAATTTAATTAAAGGAGATCAAAATAAGTGCCATGCATATACCCGTTCAAAATAAAAAAGTGTCATGCATATACTTTGAAAATGATAAACCATGCTTATTATGTATTCTAAAGCAAAGCAAGTTTGGTCAGTAGATTCATGTTCCCTACTAATTTAGAAAAGAAGGCTTTAGTACTTTAGACAATAGCTAGCATCATATACTGAAGCATTGCTCCAAGATTCGCACACATATATAGATTAATTTTTATAAGTTTTTTTTCTTTTCATAGTTATAGTATATAATTAGACTATCAATATCCATTCTAATTTAGTCACAAAAAAATATATATTCTAATTATACCAATAAAAGAAAATCCATATATGTTTCCAATTATATATAATTTATCTTTTCTTTGTGGTCGACATATACGAACGAAAAGGAAGTGAACTGAAAATGATTATATATACAAAAAAATACTCCGTAAATTCTCTTCATTAGAAATAACCTTGTTTAAAGTGTGTTAGATGTAAAATATTTGGACATTAATTCATTAACATAGAGAATGAAAATTAAAATATTGTATTTACTTGGTGTGGATATTTAAAGTCAACACATATCCACTAAACAAATAATCTAAACTCATCCTTGACGAATCACATGAGAGCTACATCAGATGTTTGCGTAACATTGTTATTTTTTGATAAAAGAAGGATTTTAATTTCTAAAATATTTTTACACATGTATCTAATCAAATCACAACATGTAGATATTTAATTAAGAAGATACTTTAGGAACAAACCTATAAAAATTACACGATAATGTGGTTTAATTGAATGCATGTGTAAAAAAAAGTTACACTGTCGCATAGCAATTAATCTCTAAGAAAACGCTAGGAAAACCATAATATTAGCGATCAACATAATAGATTACAAATTAATAAAATCAAAAAAAATAAATTATCAACTATTTCACCCTAACAATATACACACATGTTTCTTTCTATTTTTCTTTAATAAATGATTATACCTTCTTTTTCTTTGGTTGGAAACTCTCTGAATTTGGTTCAATGTTCATTGCATATCTGCTCTTGTGGGTGGCGGTAAGGTGCATTTTTTTTTTGTCAAAGGGAGGTTTGTTTCATACTTTTACGCCATTTATTAATCCAAAGTTCTGTTGTTAATGGGTCTGGATCTTGTTATCAGGGGCCCAAAAAAAAAGGAGATATAGCTGCAGGACATATTAATCACAATGTGCATTCTTTTTTTTTTCTCTTTTTTTTTCCAAGTAGTTTAGTAGATAGAAATTTCACATTTAAGATGGATAAGTGAGATGGCTGGGTTCGAACTCCGGCCCCCTACATATATAATGCAATGTCCTACCAATTGAGTTAAGCTCACGGGACAATCACAATGTGCATTCTAATATGATATATTTAAATTCAAATGTTATTTGAGAGTTTTAGTAGTATTGAGTGGTAATGTCAATCAATATTGTTGAATTTAGTGGTTAATAAGTTTCAAATTTCAATTGAGTGATTGATTTGAAGTATCTGAGTTCGAATCCTATTTAAAACAAATCTTGGATATGTTGCATAGAAAAAAAATTCATATTATTAAAACTTCTTTTCTAAGAAAACCAAAGGTTAAAACAAAAACAAAAAAAAAGATGAGTGGAGATAAAATTTATGCATATTTTAGGGTTAACATAAATTTCAACTTGATAGTTAACTTGCAACATAAACATGGACGGCTCTGAGGGGGTGAAGAGTTCCTATTTTTAGGGGCTCCAAAAAATAATATTATGTGGTAGTAGGTCTCTTATAAAAAAGATGATTAAAAAAATATCTTAATCTTTTTTTATTATTCCAATTTAAAGTGGCTAAGTATATGTTTTAGAAAAATAAAATAAAATAAAATAAACACATAAAAAAGGTTTGTCCGATCTCAAATAGAAACTTTGTATCTTTTTCTTCTCCCTCCCACTAATTAGAATATGATTATTTTATATTTTGATTTTGTATTTTTTTAATTAAAGATTCATTTTAAATATTTAGTGTAGGGCCACCAAATTATCGGAACTGGCCCTGAACATAAAACCGGATAGGTTATATTGAATAACTTAGAAAGCATAAATTTGTAGTCTAATTAAAGTAGAATTGTTTGGTCGTAGTACTTCTCTCACTAACTTATATCATATTTTTATTAATGCAAATATATATATATATATATATATATATATATATATATATATATATATATATATATATATATATATATATATATTAGAGAAACACAAAGTAAGGGATAACATCAAAATCATGAGCACCGACGAATGTATATATAGCCGCTCTAACTAGCTAATAAGCTACATGAGTTTGTCATCTAGTAAATTTTACCAAAGAGTTTGGACTAAAAATAGATAAAGAACAAATTCGATCACAAATTAATTGAAAACTATCTACTACCACCTTAAATATACAAATATATGTAAGGTTGGTAGCTCAACTTATTTGAGCTTTAAGAGTTAAAGGATTTGGATATTTTGAGGTTCAAATCCGAACAAAAATACTAACTAACAATTAATTATTAACATATGTAACAACCAACAATGAATTCGTCTAAATTGGAAGAAATTTGGTCCCTCAAGCATATGGTTAAGGGTTCGATTTCTAATTCATGCGTATAAAAAAAAATCAATTGGGAGATGAGAACCCACCTTGTGTGCCCCACAGATTCCCTGACGGAGATTAGTCATCGGAACGGCGGTGGAAACTTCGTACCAATATAATGGTAACCCAAAAAAAATATTAACATATGTAACAAAATAAAACTAATTACTAACTTTAATTTTTTTAAGACTCAGTACCCGACCTAAGGACCGACTAAACTGAGGAGTCCAATCACACTGTCCACTTGGAGAAGCCCCATTTAAAGCTAGAGCAAAGTTTTGTATGGACTAGTCTATCCAAATTAACATAAAAAATAATCGAACTTGAGATTTTGATATGAGCAAACTCCAAGATTTCAAGTCAACACCACTAAACCAGCCCAAATGAGTTACTAATTACTAGCATTGGTCATTTAAAAAACAAACATTAGTTACACAAATATAAATCAGAGCAAGAAGAAAAAACTTGCTACTATCAAAATACATATATCAATATCAATATCAGATGAGAGTATTTGATTCAAACTTAAATGAATATGAGTACAATGTTTTGTCTAACTCAAAAAATTAATTCAATTCTTCATTCCCACCTCATTCTACTCTACTCTATACCATCAGAGACAAATTCAAGCCTAAAGACAACAATGATTCCAACAGAAAACTGGTTTGCAAGTTGGTTTTTAGAGGGGGAGGTAAATAGAGACTTTTTTTTTCTAAATTAAGAATACTGTAAATATAATTTTTTCCATTAAAATGCATTATCATTTTTTTTTCCATATTTTACGAGTAAAAATGTCCAAAATATTAAATCCCTTTTGTGTTTTTTTTTTCTTTTCAATTTTGAATATTCTCCATATTCTACAAGTAAAAATAAAAATAGAAAACACAAAACTTGACAAACTATTAGTGTCTAACACATTCAATTCTAACATGTATCTTTAATAAGCTTCAACAACAACATCATCATCAACAATATCTGCTAGCATTCGAACCCGAATCAGGCGAGTAAAGGTCATAGACAATTACCACTCTGACTAGGCTT
Source organism: Trifolium repens (assembly GCA_030408175.1). NCBI lineage: Eukaryota > Viridiplantae > Streptophyta > Magnoliopsida > Fabales > Fabaceae > Trifolium > Trifolium repens. The sequence goes on from CP125841.1 coordinate 7,659,314, forward strand.
GCCAATAATCGATCACAAATTTTACCACTCTAAACCATTCCCAATAATAATCGATCAATGTATTCAATTCTTACTTTTATCTTAATACTTGTCCATTATGAAACTTCAAACCATCACAATTTTTTCTTATTCTTGTCAATGTCAAACAAAAAGGAAATAGGTTGAAACACAAGGACCGCAAGTAACACGGTGTACAATATGCAAGTTACTCAACAAGAGAATAATCTACCTCATACCTTAGATGTCCAAAGAACCAACTGTGCATAAAGGGATATTTTCGAGAAGCATGAGATGGAAGTGTCATGTCTTTTTGCAAATTTTTATCATCCCAAGAATACATTGTACATCTTGGAGCGGTTGTACGACTAACAATATAGACAGAATTGCTCTGATATCCCCATCTATTTGGGTCACTCAATGCATAACAACTTTTGCCTTCAACATAAAATAATGCAATGTCGCCCAAAGTTTTCAGTTTGACATAATTCATAGTTGAGAAGTCTATCTTGTACACATTCGGTAACGTGTTGCTGCTTGTAAAATCAACCATTAAAAGTTGCTCGTCGCAAGAAACCAACCAACGACAGTATACAGGAATTTTCGCCTTAGGAGTACTCTTCAGTTTTAAAAATTTAATATTTGTAGAATTCAAGTTGAGTATCCCTATGTTGGCCTGGTTAGTAATAACATATATCTTATTATGAAAAACCACAAAGTCAACAACCCTCCCTTGATTTTCCATTGTTGAATAAGTAACCCAACCACAATTTCGAGATTGATAGACATTCAAAATCTCATAATCACATAAAACCACCAAGACAAATTCCTCAGAACATTTTCCGAAAGCAAGCAAGGCATGGTCGTTGGCAAAACCAGGCTTAATTTCAGATGTATTGATTATCTTATTTATTCTTGTAAATGGATTGATCAAGAGAAATGAATTATTGTCCCCCGTCATGATAATATATCCGCTAGAAGACGTAACACGATAGTAAGAGGAGATGAAGCACTTCTTAATCTTCAAGCAATACACTTTTTGCTCAGATATGCTACTAAGCGTATATGATCTACCACAATCATATGATGATTCTAGAAGTAATGGTTCTTGGGATGTGAAATTTCTCCAATTAGTTTTGTGAAAAGCCCTCCAATTCTTGCACACACCAGCAAAGTTGAAGAGGTCATCAAAATCTAGTCTTTTGGCAATGATATCAAGCACATCCCAAGGAAGTACACAATTTTCTTCTACCTTCTTCACATTTTTCCCTATGTATCACAACAATGATAGTGTTAGGTAATTTCTAAACATATGTTTTTTTATTTACTTCTAAAACATAAGATAATTTATTGTCTATCAGATAATATAATGAAAAATGAGGAGATAAAGGAATATTTATAACCCCATTTTCCTAAAACAAAAGTCCATGAGCAGCATAAAATACAACTGTGTTATCATCATCCATCTTTTTCTCTAATGAGAATAGTTCATTCTTCCCATTTTCATGATCATGGGCAATGAAGCTCAAATACTTGATACGACACAGATATAATATGATACGGCAATATGGGAAAATTTTAAAATTTAAGATATGATACAGCCAAAATACTTTAATTTAAAATTAAATATATAAATATAAAATATATAAACATAACTAAAATTGATAACAATGAAACATTCACATTACTAAAATTATCAAAACAAGAAAATTACATTTCTCATCAGTGCTATCCCAAAAAAAAACCTCATTAGTGTTATCTCCTAAAAGAATATCGTTAGTACTATCCAACAAAGACAAAGAGTTGAGATAAAAATGATTAAGAGATGAGATGAAGATGAAACAGTGTGTGTTAGTGTGTAGAGTGAAGAAGAGAAGAAACCGGTTGTGTAGTGAGAAGAAGATAAACAGAGGTGTGAGTAAGAGAAGATAAACAGAGGTGTGAATAAGAGAAGAAACAGAGGATGTGGAGAGAAAGAGAAAAAATTGAGCAATGAGAGCATGTAGCAAGTATTGGATACTTCCCTAATACGTATCACGCTGCACATAGCTTCATCGCATGCGTGTTTGAATTTTTTTATTAAAAATAAAAATTTAATCATAGAATATTTCTCCGATACATCTCAGTAAGGGCTAAATTAGACAATTGGTCCCTCAACTTATTTATGGGTTTCATATTGGTCCCTTGATTAATTAAAGTTACAAATTGGACCTTAACTTTCATTTTGTTTGTCATATTAGTCTTTTCTGTTAGTTTTTCTCAAAAAGACGTTAACTTTGCTCTCTGTGTACGCATAAATAATTTATTTATGAGTAATATTTGTTAGGTTTACTAGTGAATATGATTATGAGTTCAAACATCTTTTGGGATACACTATCAACCTGTTAAAAGAGAGTGTTCTTGTAGAAAATGGCTATTGACAGGTTTTTCTTTTTAACAAACCACCCATTTCAGTGTGTTACGTGATCACATCAGTAGCTGTAGCCACGTAAGCAAAGTTAACATTTTTTGGAAAAACTAATAAAAAAGACCAATATAGCAAACAAAATTAAAGTTAAGTACCAATTTGTAACGTTAATTAATCAAGGGACCAATATGAAACCAATAAATAAGTTAAGGTAAAATTGTCCAATTTAGCCTATCGGCAAGTATCGAACACGTCTCAATACGGTATCTGACCTCAGTTGCATGTTTTTAAAATAAATAAAGTAGTGATTAGATAAACAACTTAATTAAGCGCTTACTAAACATGAACAAAGAAAGATTGAACAATTTTAAATATGTGACTTCATATAACTAGATAACTAATAGTAATAAAATTAATACTATTATAGTATATGAGTGTAATGAATAATGATAAAGTACTAACCAGTCCTACGAGGAAGTGTGATTTGATATTCCTCTGGCAACAAAAAGGTGTTGAATCCCAAAATTAAATCTGAATTCTCTTCAAACAAACTCTTCACTCTTGTAGCAATTCTTCTTTTTCCACTCCTCCTCAAATTCAAATCTAATACGATTCTTAAAAACTCGTCATACTTTTTCCTATCACGTTGAAAGGTAACTTCTACTGCCTTGACATACGCCAATGCACTATTGCAGTTTTGGGAGATCTTCGTCTTCATTCAGAAAATTATTATTCAGTTTAATTAATTGCAGTTCAATATAAAATCAAAAAGTAATAGGAAGGAGAATACCATAGTGTGAAGAACCCTAATTGGCACAATTGAGTAGAGACGAAAGGAGGTGTATGAAGAACCCTGATTCAGAAGATAACACACGGAATGAAGGAAAATGTTTTTTGAGCAAATTGTTTTCTTATGTTGTGTTATATATAGTGTTGGATTGAGATTTTAAATAATTTTAATAGACTTTTCTTTTTTAGGTTTTAAAACTTGTATCTACTAGTTTGTTTGGTTAAAAAAAAAAAAACTTGTATCTACTAACAATATTAAAAAGAATCTACTAATAATATATTAAACTAAAAAATATAATTTGTCTGCAACAATTTTAATCCACATATCTGGTACACATCTCATATCCTTAAAAATAGGATCAAACAAAATTTTAATTAAAAAAAAATCTTTGCATAAAAATAGGAACAAAAACTAAGAAGAAAGATATCTATAAAAAAATAGTAATTCAATCTAACATATAACAACTTATAAAAAAAAGTTATGACAACTTAAAAAAAATAAAAATAAAAGAAGCTAATAAAATAATAAACCTGAGAAAAAAGGAAATATTAGCACAACTTATATTGAAAAAGAAAAAGATTATGTCTATAATAAAAGATTGAAATAAAAAAAGTAGAAACAAAAACACAAATATATTAAGGGTCCATTTGGATTAGCTAATATTTGAGCTTATGTAAAACAGCTTATGCAAATAAATAAAGTTTTATGTTAATTTATAAGGTTTTTTGATGGAATGTTAATTTATAAGTTCTCACTTATGAAAACTGTAAAATAAACTATTTTTTCACAAATTACCTTGACAAACTTATAATAATACATAAAAAAATTATTTATTTGCATAAGTTGTTTTCACTACAAGAATACTTCAATTTATTGACGAATTCAAATAACATTTACTGAGAGCTTAAACCCTCAATAAGTTACTGACGGTCTAAGTCCTCAATAAATGAGAAAAAACCGTCACAATATTAATATTTTTTTTTAAAAGACATATAATTTAGTGACGGCCTAAGCCGCCAGTAATTTAGTGGCCGTGTAAGCCGCCAATAAATTGGCTGTACTGTTTCATAAACTGACGGCCCGAGCTGTCATAAAATGTTTAGAAATTAAGAAACAATAAAATAATCCTTCATTGCTTCGGAATACAATCATCATCATCTCAGCTTACTCTCCTTCTCTCCATTCCTTCTTACAAGAAAAAAACTCTTTCTTTCTTACTATCCTTCTCTTCATTCCTTCTTCTTCTTCTTCTTTCATTGTCTCAAGAATCTCTAAAACCCCACCAACACTATCACCACCATTAACAACTCAAAACCTCGAACAATTTTTCTTTTAAAAAAAGGAAGCCATTGATGACACTCTCAGTTTTATCAACAACAACAACACTTTCATCATCATCAAGAAACAAACCTCCAAATTCCATTCTCTTTTCATCATTCACAAAAAAGTCACAATTTTTAACAAAACATGCACCCACAAAAACTGAACCAAATCAATCACAAAAGGTGAAAGGAACGAAATTGATGAAGATTTTGATGATGAGAGTTTATCCTCTAAGTTTTCATGGAGAGATCATTGGTACCTAGTTTCACTAATTGAAGATCTGGACCCTAGCTTGCCTACACCGTCGTTTCAGATTTTTCTAATTTAAGATCTGGACCATAAACTTTTTTCTTTAATATGTTCATTCTTTCTATCTTGCAGTGTTTGTTTCTCTAGGAATGAAACTGCTTAATGTTCATTCTTTCTCTCAAATAAATCAATTAATTAAAATTAAATAAGGATCACATGGCTCAAAGTTGTATTAAATTAATTGCACATTGATGAAAGCTGACCCAAGTAAATAAGTATCCTCATAATGGACATAGGTTGTGGCAGTACCGTCAGAAAATTTAAACTAAAGATAGAATACTTCATGGCGGTGTAGGCCGTCAATAATTCCGTCAAAATATTTTTTGGCGGTTTAGGCCATCAATAAATTTACCCACGAGCAATTTACTGACGGATTCTGACCCTCAGTAAATTCATCATTTTTATTATTTATTGACGGTTTTGGCTAGTTTATGAGGGCTTTTAGCCATCAATAAATCATGTTTTTTTTGTAGTGTTTATTTAAGCTAAAAAATAACTTAAAGTCCTAATTAAATTTTGATAATATTTCAAATCTTCTACCCTTAAATGTAATTTTTTTATTCCATAAAAATAATATTTTAATTTTTTATATGAGCAAACTCCAAGATTTTGATATGAGCAAACTCCAAGATTTCAAGTCAATACCATTAAGCCAGCCCAAATGAGTTACTAATTACTAGCATTTATCATTTACAAAACAAACATTAGTTACACAAATATAAATCAGAGCAAGAAGAAAAAACTTGCTACTTTAAATACATATATCAATATCAATATCAATATCAGATGAGAGTATTTGATTCAAACTTAAATAAATATGAGTACAATGTTTTGTCTAACTCAAAAAATTAATTCAATTCTTCATTCCCACCTCATTCTACTCTATACCATTCGAGACAAATTCAAGCCTAAAGACAACAATGAATTCCAACAGAAAACTGGTTTGCAAGTTGGTTTTTAGAGGGGAGGTAAATAGAGACTTTTTTTTTTTCTAAATTAAGAATACTGTAAATATAAATTTTTCCATTAAAATGCATTATAAATTTTTTTCCATATTTTACGAGTAAAAATGTCCAAAATATTAATCCCTTTTGTGTTTTTTTTTCTTTCAATTTTGAATATTCTCCATATTCTACGAGTAAAAATAAAAATAGAAAACACAAAACTTGACAAACTATTTAGTGTCTAACACATTCAATTCTAACATGTATCTTTAATAAGCTTCAACAACAACATCATCATCATCATCAACAATATCTACTAGCATTCGAACCCAAGTCAGGCGAGTAAAGGTCATAGACAATTACCACTCTAAACCATTCCCAATAATAATCGATCAATGTATTCAATTCGTTCTTTTATCTTAATACTTGTCCATTATGAAACTACAAACCATCACAAATTTTTCTTATTCTTGTCATTGTCAAACAAAAAGGAAATAGGTTGAAACACAAGGACCGCAAGTAACAGGGTGTACAATATGCAAGTTACTCAACAAGAGAATAATCTACCTCATATCGTAGATTTCTAAATAACCAACCGTGTATTGAGGGATATTTTCGATAAGATGGAAGTGTAATGTCTTTTTGCAAATTTTTATCATCCCAAGAATACATTGTACATTTTGGAGTCGATGTAAGACTAACAATATAGACAGAATTGCTCTGATATCCCCATCTATTGGGGTCACACAATGCATAACAACTTGTGCCCATAACATAAAATAATGCAATGTCGCCCAAAGTTTCCAGTTTGACATAATTCATAGTTGAGAAGTCTATCTTGTACACATTCGGTAGCGTGTTGCTCGTAAAATCAACCATTAAAAGTTGCTCGTCACAAGAAACCAACCAACGGGAGTGTACGGAAATTGTGGCATTAGGAGTACTCTTCAGTTTCAGAAATTTAATATTTGTAGAATTCAAGTTGAGTATCCCTATGTTGGTCTGGTTAGTGATAACATATATTTTATTATGAAAAACCTCAAAGTCAACAACCCTCCCTTGATTTTCCATTGTTGAATAAGTAACCCAGCCACAATTTTGAGATTGATAGACATTCAAAATCCCAGAACGAAAAATATCGCATAAAACCACCAAGACATATTCCTCAGAACATTTTCCGAAAGCAAGCAAGGCATGGTTGATGACAAAACCAAGCTTAATTTCAGATGTATTGATTATCTTATATATTCTTGTAAATGGATTGATCAAGAGAAATGAATTATTCTCCCCCGTCATGATAAAATATCCGCCAGAAGATGTAACAAGAGAGGAAGGGTAGATGAAGCACTTCTTCATCTTCAAGCAATGCACTTTTTGCTGAGATATGCTACTAAGGGTAAATGATCTAACAAAACGACAATCATATGATGATTCTAGAAGTAATGGTTCTTGGGATGTGTAATTTCTGCAATTATTTTTGTGAAAAGCCCTCCAATTCTTGCACACACCAGCAAAGTTGAAGAGGTCATCAAAATCTAGTTTTTTGGCAATGATATCAAGCACATCCCAAGGAAGTACACAATTTTCTTCTACCTTCTTCACATTTCTCCCTATGTATCACAACAATGACGGTGTTAGGTGATTTCTAAACATATGCTTTTTTATTTACTTCTAAAACATAAGATAATTTATTGTCGATCAGATAATATCATGAAAAATGAGGAGATAAAGAAATATTTATTACCCTATTTTCCTAAAACAAAAATCCATGACCAGCATAAAATACAAATGTGTTATCATCTGTCTTTTTCTCTAATGAGAATAGTTCATTCTTCCCATGTTCGTGATCATGGACAATGAAGCTCGGATATTTGATACGTCACGGATACAATATGATATATATAGATGTAAAATATATAAACATAACTAAAATTGATAATAATGAAACATTCACATTACTAAAATTATCAAAACAAGAGAATTACATATCTTTAAGTATTATAATAAAAAAAGAAACAGCATAAGTGCTCTCCAACATTAGTGTTATCCAACAAAGACAAAGAGTTGAGATAAAAATGAGTAAGAGATGAGATGAATGAAACAGTGTGTGTAGAGTGAAGAAGAGAAGAAACAGATTGTGTAGTGAGAAGAAGATTAGAAACAGAGGTGTGAATAAGAGAAAAAACAGAGGATGTGGAGAGAAGAGAAAAAATAGAGCAATGAGAGCATGTAGTAAGTATTGGATACTTCTCCGATACGTATCGTGCTGCACATAGCTGCATTACATGTGTTTGAATTTTTTTATTAAAACAAAAAAAAAAAATTAATCATAGAATATTTCTCTGATACATATCCGCATGGACTAAATTAGACAATTAATCTTTTAACTTATTTATTGGTTCCATAACTAATCAAAGTTACAAATCGGTCCTTAACTTTCATTTTGTTTGTCTTACTAGTCTTTTTTGTTAATTTTTCTCAAAAAATACACTATCAACCAGTTAAAAATGGAGTGTTCTTGTAGAAAATGGCTATTGACCGGTTGTTTTTTTTTTTTTTTTTTCAAAAAGTTAAAAGAAGCAAAGTAACATTGGGACTGATATGAAATCAATAAACAAGTTAAGGGACGAATTGTCCAATTTAGTCCATCGGCAAATATGGAACACACGTGTCGATACAGTATCTAATCTCATATGCTTGTTTTTAAAATAAATAAGGGTTAATAGGCTTTTACCCCTGCAAAGTAGGCGAGTTTTGCGTTACCCCTTGTAATTTTTTGACTTTTGCCTGCCACGTCAGCAAAAAGGGGTAAATAAAAAAAAAAAATTTGCAGGGGGTAATTTCAAGAAAAAAAATTACAGGGGTAACGCAAAACTCGCCTACTTTACAAGGGATAAAAGCCTATTAACCCAATAAATAAAATAGTGATTAGATAAACAACTTAATTAAGCTCATCCTAGACATGAACAAAGAAAGATTGAACAATTTAAATATGTGACTGCATATAACTGATAGTAATAAAATTAATATTATAGTATATGAGTGTAATGAATAATGATAAAGTACTAACCAGTCCTACGAGGAAGTGTGATTTGATATTCCTCTGGCAATAAAAAGGTGTTGAATCCGAAAAGTAAATCCGAATTCCCTTCAAACAACCTCTTCACTCTTGTAGCAATTCTTCTTTTTCCATCCTTCCTCAAATTCAAATCTATTACGATTTTTAAAAACTCATCAAACTTTTCGGTTTCCTTTTTATGTTTAAAGGTAACTTCTACTGCTTTGACATAGGCCAATGCATTATCGGCGTTTTGGGAGAACTTCGTCTTCATTCGGAAAATTAATATTCAGTTTAATTAATTGCGATTCAAGATAAAATCAAAAAAAAGTAATAGGAGGGAGAATACCATGGTGTGAAGAACCCTAATTGGCACAATTGAGTAGAGACGAAAGCAAGTGTGTGAAGAACCTTAATAGGTTAGCGGCGCAGCTTGTTGCCCGTCTACCTTTTATTAATGTGTAATTCTTTTTTATATATATCAATACTAATATATAAAGGGGATACAAATTTTTGGATGGCTTTTTCATTATTCCTATTTTAGCCTTAAAAAAACTACAAAAAAAAAAACTAAGCACAACTTCCACATAAAAGTAGGTTTTCAGTTTTTTTATAGTAAAAAAAATATATTTTTTTCTTCTTAATAACTAGCCACAACAAAAAATGAGGTTAAGTAGTTATAATTAAATAAGTCCAATAATAAAAGAGATTAAGTAGTTATTTATATTTGCATAATAGAGAATATTTATCACATCAAAAAAAACAAAAAAAGAATATCGATCACACAAACCCGTTTGGCAGCTAATAAAATATAATATTGTTTAATAGACTTTTTTTTGTTAAAAAAATCTTAGTTGTATCTAATACGGAGTAATATATATTAAAAAGACTCTATTAGTCCGTAACAATTTTTTTTTGAAGAAGATAAAATGGAATATATATATATATATATATATATATATATATATATAAGAAGTCACGAGGACAAGTAGTCTCCTCAGCACAAGGCGTGCCAAGAAGTACTATATATAGTTTACAAAAGAATCCGAGCAAGTAACAAAATGATAGACAATAAAATACAACTAGTCGATGCCCAGACAAAGCAATGGGTCCGACCACCAACAATGGGGATTAGCTAAAGTAACATCTGTCGTCCGCAACCAACGATATGAGAAGAGCTTAACTTTATCCAGTAGCTGGTGCATAGTACTCTCCGAATTGCTGAAGATCCGGTGGTTTCTTTCATTCCAAATCACCCAAACACAAGCGAGCCAGACAAGCTGCAAAAAGGACCGTCGAGCCCGGAGACCACCTGCTGAGAAAGTGAACTAAGTAAAATGATATGTAAGGCTGTGTGCATCCACCCCTGAGAAGCCAATCCAAGATCGAATCAGTCCCCATAGAGAACCAAAAGTGTCGCATGAAAGAAACAAGTGCTGAGCTGTCTCAACCCCACCGCAACCGGACGAGCAAAGGTGATGGTCTGGAGCTAGACTACCGCGAGAAACAAGATTTGTCTTTGTTGGCAAACGAGCACGCAGGAGGCGCCACGCAAAAATAGACACCTTCAATGGGATCTGTCTGTGCCATAAAAGATCTTCTGCTTCCCCTAAAGTAACTGAGTCCTGAGCGGTCAGAAGCTGATAGACATCTCGAACTGAATAGCCCAAAGCAGGATCAAGCCGCCACTGCCACCTGTCTGGCACTGCTACCTGTAAAGTCACAGTAAGAAGTAAAGTCTGGCACTCCCTCAGTAACTCCTCCTCCCACGCCCGCAGCTGTCTCCGGTAACAATTTTAATATCCACATATCCGGTATATCTATTACTATATATAAAAAGGATACAAATTTTTGGAATGGCTTTTTCATTATACCTATTTTACCCTTAAAAAAAACTACAAAAAAAAAAACTAAATATTTGTATATGTTGAAAAATAACTTCCACATAAAAATAGATTTTCAGTTTTTTTTAGTAAATAATTTTTTTTCTCTTAATAACTAAGCACAACTTCCACATAAAATTATGTTTTCAGTTTTTTTATAGAAAAACAAAATATATTTTTTCTTCTTAATAACTAACCACAACAAAAAAGGATGTTAAGTAGTTATCAATTAACTAAGTCCAATAAAGAATGAGAGTAAGTAGTTATTTATATTTGCACAATAAAGAATTTCGATCACAACAAATAAAAAAATGAGAAATTTTTTTTTTTGAGATAAGGTGTGCAAAAGCAACATCAATGGATTAAAAGAAAGACAGATACAAAAAGGAAGGGGGGCCAAACCAAACCCTTCAAGGAGAGAAACGAAATGAGAATATCTATCACACAAACGGACAAGGAACGTGTCCATTTGGCGGCTAGTATTCACATAATATGTGTATGGAAGAATTTATCTATTTCAAATCTTCTACCCTTAAAATAGAAAAAAAAATCCGTCAACAAAAAAAAATAGAAAAAAAAATTAATTATAAAAAATCAATGCATAAAAATATGAACAAAAATCACGATAAAAGATACTCATCAAAAATAGTAATTCAATCTAACATATAACAATTTATAAAAAAAAAAAGTTACGGAAACTTTAAAAATAAAATAGAATAAGCTAATAAAAGAAGATACATGAGAAGAAAAAAAAAAGGCCAACTTATATAAAAAAGATGATTATGTCTATAATAAAAGATTAAGATAAAAAAAAAAAAACACAAATATACTAAGGGCCCGTTTGAATTAGCCTTTTTTGAGCTTATACAAAACAACTTATACAAACTAGCCGCTTTGTGTGATCAATTTTTTTTTTCTTTTATTTGTTGTGATCGGAATTTTCTATTGTGCAAATATAAATAACTACTTAATCTCCTTTTTTATTGGACTTAGTTAATTGATAACTACTTAACATCTTTTTTTGTTGTGTCTAGTTATTAAGAAGAGAAAAAAAAAAAATTTTTTTTACTATAAAAAAACTGAAAACATACTTTTATGTGGAAGTTGTGCTTAGTTATTAAGAGAAAAAAAATTGAAAATCTATTTTTATGTGGAAGTTATTTTTCAACATATACAAATATTTAGTTTTTTTTTTTGGTAGATTTTTTTAAGGGTAAAATAGGTATAATGAAAAAGTCATCTAAAAAATTTGTATCTTTTTTATATATAGTAATAGAAATAGATAAAATAAGGTTTTTCTTAAAAAAAAAATAGATAAATAAGGTTTAATGTTAATTTATAAGTTCTCACTTATGTAAATTGTATTTTTATAAGCTATTTTTTCATAAACTACCTTGATAAACTTATAATCGAAATGATAAAAATCGCATAAAAAATTGTAGATTTGAGTAAATATGCACTAACCTCTTAATTTTTTTGCTTTGCTCTTCACTTATTACAGGATTTTGATCACAAATGTGCAGAAAAATGTTGATTTTTGAGTTTGGGAGTTTTGGAGGGTTTTTTTAAAAAAGTGATTTTTTTAAAAAATATGTTGAAATGAGGGGGGATGTTGAAAAAAAATATGTTTAAAAAAGTGATTTAAAAAAAAAATTAAAATGTGAACTAATTCAATGAGCATTTGCACGTTTAGTAGCAACGATTCTTTTTTCTTTTTATCAGTCAAACTATGAGATTATTTCATCTGTGCGGCATAAGTGTGATTCTCTATTTAAGGTGTGAATTAAGTTCACTACCAAAGTAGCGACGGGTGTTTGCAGAGTTTAGCAGGGCGCGTGAGAACTTCCATAAGTAAAAGGTTAAGGGTCATGTTAACTTGTGCCCTTAAGGTATATATTAAGGTATCTAAAAATAAAAAATTACATTTAATAGCACAACAGAATTTAATGTTTAAAAAATACAATGCACAACTTACAAGAGATTATTGCTATATTTGGATTGAAGGAATGAGATACTAAAATAGAATGGAATTGAAAGAGATGGAATAGATTAATATTCTATTATTTGGATTATAAAAACAACAATGAAATGAAATACGATGAAATAGATTTCATCTCATACCACCACTTTATACTCAATTTTATTCCATCCAATTTGGAAGGTAAACGATGTATTGTAATTTTTTTGCTGTTCCATTATAAATTATCCAAACAATGGAATAACATATTTATTTCATTCTGTTTCATTCTATTCCACTCATTCTACTCCAATTCACTCTATTCCATTATATTTCATCAATTCAAAGAGCGTCTTAACCATTTAACTTATTTACATTTAATGATTTAGTCATTTATCGTTTTTACGTTATTTTTTGTGTTTCATCTATTTTTGTATATGATTTTTCAAACTTTAAATTTATAACTTTTTTTTTACAACATAAGATACATTTACGATTGATAGCGAACAAAAAAAAGAAAACTATAAATTTGAAGCTTAAAATTCATATCCAAACATAAAAAGACTAAAATATTATATAAAAAAATAAATAACCAAAATATTAAATAAAATAAGTTAAAGAAATAAAAATGAAATTTTTATTAAATAAAATATGCAATTTGACCAAAAGGAAGAAAAGAAATGAACGCAATTACAATTTTGGTTCTCCACATATCTTCTCACTAGAGAAGCTTGTTCCACCAACCAAGTGTTTCAAGTTTCTGGGCAAATAAGGTGAAGTTCGAAAACAAATTTCAAGCATATGTTTTTCTGCATTTTATTTGTTCATTCATTGGCTGACACGTTTATTGTTAAAGCACATTTTGCAATTACGCTTTGGACTGTATTGTTTCTCTGCCACTGTTTTTGTTATTTGAAGTTAATTAAGATTTGAGTCGTAATTTATGAAAATTATAGTATAACTGTATAGTGGATGGTGCTTTGCAATTGTTTAATATAATGCCCCATAGAAACTGTGTTGGTATATCTACAGAATCATGTGGTTGGTGATGCCAATCAACTGTTTGACATAATGCCTGAAAGAATTTACAATAAATGTGTCACTGATTTTTCTAGAGTAAAGCACCAAATTAGTTCTTGTCTCTGTAACCTGCTGTCAAATAAGTCTCCGACTCGTTCAATATCGCAAATTAGTCCTTGTTTCTATCAATTGTTTCTCAATATGGTCCCTCTGTTGACATCGGTTTTCTTACAGCATTAAGATTGAGAGTCTTATCTGATTCGTCTTTTCTGTGTAAATTTTTTTATAAGATATACTCGTCTGAAAGGAGGCATTCATGCCTTTTGACTTCTATATTGTTTTTCTTAACAATTCAGAAGTTGTTGTCACGTATTCCTGTGAGAAGAAACATAAAGTGTATCATGACACAACCTTATTCATGTTTCAATTTACCATGTTTCTAAATTTTATCTTTGTTTTCGTTTGTTCAAATTTGAAAATATTTGGCTAGATTGACTTGTGGTCGCTTTTTTTCATCTGAATTTTAACCCAACTGGTTATTTTAACATTTTTATAAATATATGAGGAGCAATCAAATTAATCTAGGAGTAATTAAGAGTAGTACTCCCTCTGAGTAGAGTTACTCCGGTTAACTGTATACAGATTGAATTTCTTCAATCTAATTGTTGATTAACATCATACTATATTAAATACTAATGATCAATAACACTTTCTTTCATTAATCGTCCTAATAATATACGATAACACTTTCTTTCATTAATTCATTGTAATTACATTGAGTGGGTGAATTTTGAATGCCACATATGTTGCTTGCATCTCTCCAACTTTAATTTAACTTTTAAGATGTTTAAGGAAATTTAACAGTGAAAAACATGTATGGTAAAAGAATGATATCTACTTTTCAAGTTTATATTGACAAAAGTTTTCGACGATGTAGTGCTTATTGAATTTTTTATTTTATTTTTCATATTTGTGTAGTTATTCTACTCAATTTGTAATTCTTCCTTATTTTATCTGTGATATTGATGTTATGGATTTTTGTTGACCTGGCATGTAGTGTTTTACATTTATCAACTTTGTTCGGATGACGATCTTTCTGATTTGACCTTGCTAATTCTTGATAGAAAAAAATCCAAATGGCACATTCAATGAGCTTGATCTCTGTAGGCCTCGGATTCGGCCAAATTCCTAAAACTAAAGTCGGTGTATGTGGAAGGTTTAATCCAAGATCTACAGCACGGCTTCGAATTCGGGCTGTGCAAGAAAATGGTGGACAACGGAGACTAATAGACATTATTAGACTCGTGCCTGACCTCTCAAAGAATTACTTCAGAAGACCTTCTCGCAGGACTTTGTTTGGTGGAATCTCCTTGTTGGGTGGATTTTATGTTGCACAGACAATTTCACTGTCTTTTGGAGCTCTAGCAGTCAATGATGTTATTGCTGCAGTGGTGTGTGTACTTCTTACTGAGTATGTGACCAAGTTCTATTACAGCCGGCCAAAAGTTACTTTCCCTGTTGCTCTTCTCAACAACTTCAAAATGGGCTTCACCTATGGACTTTTCATTGATGCCTTTAAGCTTGCCAGTTGATCCTCTCAATATCTATGTGCAACTTTTCAAGATTCCTTCCCTCCAAAATTGGTTTGGTTGTGTTTGATCGCCAAGCTTGTACATTTGTTGTGTTTCACCACCAAGCTTGTACATGTTAGAAATGGCTCTAGAACTATCCTCTGATTTGTTGTATATCAGCTGGAATGCTTGCAATTTATAAATCATATCAATTATTTTTCCTTTATATTTCTTCTATTTCCATTCCCAGTAATTTGTTTAGCTAATGTGATCCTTTCACTATTCTTCTGTACCTATTATGTTCAAAAATTTGCACCTCTTTACATTTGTGTCACAAAGTTGTAGTCATGAGCTCATGATCACATTTGAGAGGCTCCTGATTGATGCAACCGAAGAAATGGTTTCTCGGGAGGTGGATGAGAACTGGAATTACAGTGCATCTTCCAGTTGATAACACAATTCATCCAAAGAGAATGCTAGCAATACACTTCTTATGATTAATTGATTTTTCAAAAGGTTAGCGCGTTTGTCAAGGTAAGTTGATCTCTTCTTAAAAGTTAACATCCATTGAATCTATTATATTAAAATCCTCTTAAGTATTGCTTAACATTTTTGTAAACCCTAAAATGTCCACTTAAGCACAATTTGTGCCCACTAACCCTTATTAATGTTCAGCCCTTTCTTAACCCGTCTAAATCCCTATTGATTGTCAATTACACAATCAATTGAGCTGATTTTTTGTTTAACATTGGTATCAATTCATGACTACATCTTTCCTGTGCTTACTGTTCTTTATCCTTTTTGGACATGTTTACTTATAGTGGACGCTTGATTAGTCAATCAGTTTTCGTTTTCATATTTGATAATAAATTTTGGGTTAACAATTGCATGCTTGGAGTTGGAATTCACTTCTGTTTGTGGCCGTCACTAATTACTAATCCTTTCTGTAATAATGTGATCACAAAAATTGACAATGATAACTAATATTGATAACCATGTCTGTTTGCAATGGTTTGACATTAACTTGATGTTAATTGTGATGTCATGCCTCAGTTTCATTAATATTATTCTTAGCTATTCATTATTTTTGAAATGCTTCTTAGCTATTGAGTTAGTTTCAAAGAATTGGACACTAAATTTGTTGTTATTCTTTTAAACTTCTTGCTCTTTTACATAGAATTTTTCTACTGTTATTTGTAGTTTTTTGAAAAAATAAATATAAATGCATTTAGGAGCTAGAGCAAAACCTGTTTTACCAAGTTCCCTGCCCTTGGGAGCATGCTTATGAGTTATGACAAGTTGCTTCATATTACTCTTTTTTGTTTGAAGAATATTTATTGTTGGTTAATTGTAACTGAGTTAGTTACAACTTTGAAAAAATTTGGAGTCTGTGTTCTGAATACTATGAGTGTATATAAATGATGCTCATAGGAAAAAATATGGTTGATAGTGGGGTGAAGTATGTGTTAGTACTAATTAGTCCTCCTTGCTTTTCACATTGTAGGTGAACTTTTAACACCTGAAGATGATGGCTGATGTAGTAAATTAGTGATCTAAATGTTTTGAATTACGGATTATCTCTACCGTCTTTCTTTTAGTTTATAAACTTTTGTTGTTTGTGTTTTTGTAGGTTGTTGTAATATCAGAAATTCTGTAACTATTGTTGGCACAGTCCTCCAAGGAAGTGCTTAAAGTAAATTCAAGATTCAAATTCGACTATATTTTGTTCTAGATCTTTTATTTCAAATGGAATAATAGGATTTGAATTGTGGCTTATTGTGCCTTTGTTGCATTGTTGAGGGGAGGTGACTTCTTTTTTAACCGTCTTCTTGGCAGATATGCGAAGGACGGAAGGATTCAGATAGAATTTTTGCATGACAAACTTGATTCTCTCCTAGTATTCCACACCTTTGAATAAAGATTATGATTTTTTATTTTTTTTGGTGAACTAATAAAGATTATGATAACCCTTAATATAGTAGCTCAATTTTTAGCTCATTCTTTATGAAAGACTGAAAGCAATTGGAAGGGCAAGACACATTATGAATTATTGACATTTCAACTATGTTTTTTTTTACGAAAAATTCCAACTATGTTGACACATCAACAATCCGTCAAACAACTGTAGTCCCCCAAAAGCATTATTAATAATGAAAAAAGAAAAGATGGGGGTGCAAAATGTCATGTTTGTTTCATATATATCTGAGGGTTAACAATCTAGTTTTGATAAAGAAGCTCATAGCGTAGTTTGCAGTAGAACTATACTCGAGAGATTGCACTATTAACTTCCGAACATGTCTACAGAATTGCAAAAGTAGAGAGAATTCTCGTGATGGATCATGTTGTTATCATAACCACGTTTACTTCAAAATGGTAAATGTATTTATAGACAAAATTCTTGAAACTAATGTTTCTATATTAGAAATGAAACTCATTATTGCATTTCAGTACATGGACATTCCAAACTTGAAGACTTTTTGCTGATGGGGTGGTTGACACTTTGTCAAAGTTTGACACATGGCATTATTATCAGCGATTAACAGTGATTAGTTAATGGTAGGACCAAAATTACTGATAAATATTAAGGTATGGTTTAAAAAGTGGAAGGATTAAAGTAAACAAAAAAAAAAACGTGTATATCGATTCAACCGGGATTAAGCACGGACCTGCAGGTCCGAATCAAAACTGATATAACCGTTGATATATAGAAGCATCTGGGCGGGTCGGATATCAGTTTATGATTGTGAAAAATTGGTTATCAATAGTTGCTTACAAGTAAGTATAGGTCTCTAAAAATCAATCTTTTGGTAATTGAATCCGACAAAACAACCATTAAAATGTAAAACAATTTTTTTCTTTAGTTTGGGGTGTCTCTTCTATTTATCTCCCTCTCTCTATCAATCTCTTACACTTTTTAGCTTTTTGCTTTGTTGTTTTTATTCATCTTTGATAGATGAGTAAAATTTTATATTTTACAAGATTGTAATAAGTTGATGATGGGGATGTGAAAGATATTATAATATTATATGTCTATTTTAATAATTTGTTATTCATTTAGTTCTTCAATACTGCTGTCTTGTGTATGAGTTATTGAATTATTTGAAGAATAGAAATTTCTAGATCGATAGAGTTTTGCATGTAGCAACAAGGTATCAATATAACCCGTAACAACTGACTCGTTTTTCCCATCACCTGTATTGTCCAACACTCAAACAAATAAAAAATTCAAATAGTCAGAATTGATCCCAAATTAAATGATTGTGATTTTTATCAATTTGACAATTTTCGGCTCGAAACCGACCGATGTGCAATCCTAATGTCAGCCTTTATTTGATTGTCATATGATAATGTTATGGTAATTTATTGTGAATACAAATCCTATGTGCCTTTTAGTTGTTTTTTAAGGATTTAGAAAGATATGAAATATCAACTTGTTTGATCATATTTAAACATTCAATTTAGAGTTTCTGCCTCCTTATTATCATCAGCATTGGAAGCCTATCTCCATTACAAGTCTGGTTGGCATTGGATGCTAAAAGAAGGGAACTTTTTTCTTTGGTATTGGAGAACCGTATTAAAGTCATTTTTCTTTACTTGAAACTATAACTCAACAGTTTTTGGCATGGGGTATTGTTTGTGGTCCATCTAGGAAGCCAGAAATAGAATGTATTTTATCAAATCACGTGGCGGTGGTCTTGTTAGTTTTGCATCAAGTTTAATTTTTGTCTTGGAGATGATTTTTTGTCTCTATTGTGAATGATGTTATAGCTTGTGTACTAAAACTTTGGATTGGTATGTGGTATGGTATATGTCTATCTTAAGGTTAGGATGGGTGTGTAATTAAATTAACCTTGACACTTTCTTGAATTTCTCTTTTAGAATGTGTAAATTATCAATTCCGTCTCTGACTTACGTTTTTAAATATGTTCTTGAGATTATGATATTTAAAAATAGTCACTGACTATGTCAAATTTTATAAATACAACAAATTCACAACATTTAACTGAATAAAAGATCTATAAAAAAGACACGTTAACTTGTTCAAATTGTTCTCTCTTTTATACAAATTAACCTCTTCTAGGGAGACGAAAAAATAGTTAATTATATGGAAAATTCTATGGTACAGCCAACAAAAAGACTGCACCAATGCAGCCCAAACTTTTTAAATCGGTCCATGAACCAACCAGCTTAGTAAGTTAAGAAAAATTATGAATTGGATTAGGAATCCAAACAAGAAATTAATTTATGGAATAATTAATTTTACCCCAAATTTAGCTAAGCTAAGTCTGTATAGACTACAAATTAAATGGTTTAGAGACACAGAATTATTCTTTAAGAATATTGATAGACAATTATTCAAACAATATGGTCAAATGGTTAAATTACTTCAGAAAAACCTTAAGTTTATGGCAAGATGACTGAAGGTAGTATATCAAACGTTTTACAGAAAGTCTTAGATAGCTTTTCTGATCTCCGATATAGGGTAGACAAACAAACATCCTATTTAGAAAACTTACAGTCCGAAGAAAGTAAGTATAAACCTCATGAAACATGGAATTCTCATGAAGAAAACTTTGTCTGCTATGAAGAAGATGAATCACATAAATATCCTCATCTTTTCCATACAGCAAATCCGCAACTCAATAATATAGCTTGTATGTTAGCTTACATAATAAAAAATTGTTGCTATCAAAATTTTCACCAAAGAATGGATGAATTTCAAGAACAAAAAAGAAATATAGAGAATATCTACATTAAATTAGAGGTTCTTTCAAAACTCTTAGAAAATAAAGAAGAATATTTAACTCTGAATGAGTTATCTCAATTTCTTAAGAAGGGGGAAGATAAGGGAAAACAAATAGAAATACCACAAAACCAACCTCAAGAAAAGATTTCTAAACTTGAAGAAACTTCTGAGTCCACACAATTAAGAATCAAACCACCGTCTAATTACTTTTAGACATGGATGATACAGAAGAAGCCCTTAATAGGCAATTAGAAAATTTAGAAAGACTAATGGTCTCTCTAGATATTAGTGGTAAAAGTCAGGAAACTTATGATGACAAATCAGAGGATAATAATCAGATTATTTATGACTTTAGCTCAGAAGAAGAGGCTAACGAAAATGAGATTGAAAATCCTCATTATGTAAAAATAGAAGAACAAGGAGAAACTTCAGGAACTAAAAGACCTGCAGATTTTGAAAAAGAATTCACCAAACAAAAATTCCAGAAAGTACCTCATTATTATGTACCTTCGCAAAATCCATTCCAAGGACAAGGGATTTTAGATATAGACTGCAGTGTTGATGCAGCAAAAGATCTTAGGGATTGGTATAATACAAATAGTGTGTTAATCCAGTTAAACGAGGATCTTAAACATTTAGGCGCAGTTGAAATTTTCAACTATCTTCAATATAAAACTAGATGAAATGCTTATAAATACATTTCTACCTTACCACCAGAGGTTATGGGAGAATTACCTCTAACAGGAACCTTAGTAGTAGATTGGGTCTATGGTTTACTAATAAAAGAATTCAAAGGATGGAAAAATTCCATTCAATCAAAAATAGCATTTTCTGACCAAAACCTTTGGAAAATCACCAACCTAAAAATCTGCAATATGTGCTATGTAGATAATTTCATTTGTGAATTTCAGGATTATTACTATAATATAGATAATAGTACTAGAATCTCTAGGAACTTGTTAGAACTATTTTATGACAAGTTACCAGAAAAAGTATCGGCTCAAGTTAAGGCGTTTTTTACCTCAGCGTTAGCAGAAGGAAAGGTAGACGATACTTTAGGAGGAAGAATAACTTCCCTAAAAATTTGGCTTCAAGAAATGTGTAGTCAAAAGATAGCTAAAAGAGAAACTCAAGTATCTCTTTGTTGTAACAAACTACAAGACAAAATAGGAAACTATGGTTGCAATTCTAGAAAGAAACCCAGAAATATAAGGCCACCTTATAAGAGAAAGAAATTCAAGAAAGTCCCTTTTAGAAAATTCAAAAAAGGAGACAAAAAATTCTTTAGGAAAAAACAACCTTACCCTAAGAAGAAAACATGTCCACAGGGTAAAAAATCATGTACATGTTGGCTATGTCATGAAGAAGGTCACTATGCAAATGAGTGTCCTAAGAAGAAGAATCCTAAGAAAAATGTCTTACATGCAATATATGCAATAGGATATGAACCTATAGAATCAGACATAGAATCTGATGAAGAAATTTATGAATACTGCACAGATACAGATTCAGATGTCGAAGAAGATACTTGGTAGAGGAAACCCAAGTGCTACATTTATTAAAATAATACTAAAAAATAGAAATCTTTTAGCCTATATAGATACAGGTGCAACTCTTTGTTTCGGGAAAAAGTCTATCTCTAGAAATTGGGAAAGATTAACCAAACCAAAAGAAATAATAGTTGCAGATAAATCAAAACATCAGATATGGTTTAACCTTAGAGATGTATCTATAGAAATTGAAGGGTATAAGTTTTTTATCCCAACAATATACCTCCATGATTCAGGATTAGACCTAATTATAGGAAATAACTTTTTAAAGTTATATGAACCTTTTACTCAAAGAAAGGATACTATATCACTTCAATGGAAGGACTTGGGAAATCCTAAGAATAGCAAAATAGTAACCACCAAAATAGTTACTAGAAATGAGATCTTAAATCTTATTAAGGGAAACCTTAGAGAGTTAAGAACGATGTGGGAAGAAAGAAGCTTCCATATCAATATAGAAGAAAGATTATATGAAGTTTGTTCAGATAACCCTCTAGACAGCCTTAAAAACACTAATCATGAACTTATAGTCATTAAACTTAAGAACCCGAATGACGAGATAAATGTTCCAAATAGGATTCCATATTCTATTAGAGATGTGGAAGAATTTCAACAAGAATGTAAAGATCTACTTGATAAGGACCTTATTAGACCCTCATCAAGCCCACATTCTGCACCAACTTTTTATGTTGAAAATCACAACGAAATAAAAAGAGGAAAGAGAAGAATGGTAATTAATTATAAGAAACTTAATCTGGCAACAGTTGGAGATTCTTATAAATTACCAAGAAAAGATTTTATTCTAGAAAAAATAAAAGGATGTAATTGGTTTTCTTCCTTAGATGCAAAGTCTGGCTATTACCAGCTAAGACTAGCTGAAGAAACAAAACCATTAACAGCTTTTTCATGTCCACCACAACAACATTTCGAATGGAATGTTTTACCTTTTGGACTAAAACAAGCACCATCAATATATCAGAGATTTATGGATCAATCTCTTCAAGGATTGGACCATATATATCTAGCATATATAGATGATATACTTATTTTCACAAAAGGAAGTAAGGAACAACATCTTCAAGATATAGAAACTGTTCTTTTAAGAATTAAAGAAAAAGGTATTGTGATTTCAAAAAAGAAATCAAAACTTTTACAAAAAGAAATGGAATACCTTGGTTTGATCCTAAAAGAAAATGGGGAACTGAGTTTAGCACCTCATACCCAAGAAAAAATACAAGCTTTTCCAAATGAGCTTTCTGATAGAAAGCAAATCCAAAAATTTCTTGGATGTTTAAATTATATTGCTAATGAAGGATTTTTCAAGGACTTGGCAAAAGAAAGAAAACATTTGCAAAAGAAAATTTCAGAAAAAATTCCATGGTCTTGGACCAAAACAGATTCTGATATTGTTAAAACAATTAAAGAAAAAATTCAAGTTTTGCCTGAACTTTACAATCCAACGAAAGAAGATTTTTTAATTATAGAGACAGATGCATCACAAACAACCTGGGCAGGTTGTATGAGAGCCTTACCTAATGGTAAAGCAAAACTTTCTCTTAATGAGAAGGGATATAAAATTGAAGAATCTAAGGATCTTCAATCAAAAGAATCTGAAACTTCGAGGGAAGGGACAGATACTATAAAAGGCATTGATTACAGTGCTTCTAAAATCCTGATAAAGGATACTGAAAAATTACATTTATGTAAATTTATTTCTGGTACATTTACAGATACAGAATCTAGATACCATATCCAGGAACTAGAAACTCTGGCATGTGTAAAGATATTAGAAAAATGGAAAATTGATTTATTACCATCAAGGTTTCTTCTTCGTACAGACTCTAAATATCTTACAGGATTTTGGAAATATAAAATTAAAGCTGACCATAAACAAGGCAGACTAATAAGATGGCAGATGAAGTTACAACAATTCGAGCCATATATTCAATACATAAAATCTGAACAAAACAGTTTTGCAGATACACTAACGAGAGAATGGAGCAAGCAATAAAGCTACTTCAAAACAACATAAAGCAGAAGGATGAGCAGCTCGCTGCCGTTGATTCTAGAAGAAAAAAGATCTCCGACGAGAGGGGGGAGATGATTACAACACTCAAAAGTTTGCAAAACATGACAACAAATATAGACCAGTCTTCAACACCAACAACAAGCTTAGACAAAGTTCTCAAAGATAAAGAAAATTGGGACTTGCTAGGACAACCTTCTGGAAAGTATGATTACTATGTAAAATATACAGCCCCAGAAAGTTCAGAAATTCTCATTGAAGCAGTAACACCTAGCGGATGGAAATCAAATTCAAATGAAGAACAGGAAGCCGAATCCTCAGGAACAACTTCAAACAGCAAAAAATCATGGGCTGAAGAAGTTGAGGAAGAAGATGAAGCAAGAAAAAATGGTGTACCAACCTTCCAACAAAGCGTTTCCGTAGATCCTATTGATCAGCAGATGGGAAAATATGCAGCATATGTCATATTCGAAGGACCATTTAAAGGTATCTATCGAAGTTGGGCAATAGCAAAGCAGCACGTTATTGGTAAGAACATAAGGCACAAAGGTTACAAGACTATGGAGGAAGCAGAAATAGCTCTTTATGGATCATACAGGGAAATTGCAACTGCAAAAAACCTTCAAAGATCTCCTACAATGGAATCCAAAAAGAAGTTGTCAATTGACAAAATTCGTTAGCTTGAACATCAGAAAAATTTCCAGATAACTGATCCAACTTACATGGAATTCAGTCTCAGATGGAAATGGTTAAACCACTACAACGAAGTATTCACCACCGAATACTTCTATCCAGTCAACAAGTTTAATTGCACTAGAGCATTGCACTAGAGCAGTTTTACTTCCAGGTATAGACAATCAAATCTGTTTATCGTTCTTTCAAAATGGACTAATCAACACCATATACTTTGAAGAGCAACCCGGAAAGGTATTTGGAGAACTTAAATATCTTCCCAAGGAACTCCAAAATTTAACACAAAAATTCAACAGTCTATTTGCAAAAGGAAAAGAGATATTCTTGCAGATCGAATCAACATATCCATGGTATGATGAGAACACCTTGGAACTAGTTACAAAATCACAATACCTCATTAAAATTGGGATCTCAAACAAACAATACCCAACAATGAGCAAAGAAAGTAGTTAATGGCACCATTCCAGTTACATTGCACAAATCAAAAACTTTCATCAGAAAGTATCAAGATTATTTTCTCAAAACAACTACAGAATTGTTTACGAAAATTCAACAATGGTTGTGTACAGCGACTCAAGAAAGCCTGCAAAAGAGAAAGACATCAATGCAGTCAAAAATCTTGAAGCAAGAGTTGATCAGCTCAAGGAAGACTATGAAAAATTACTTAGAGCAATTAGAGAAGAATGCTGTAGAATTTTTTCACAGTATTGCAAAGGGCATAATTGTAAAAACTGCCTAGAAAAATCGTCGGCACAAGAAGACAAGGAAGCTGCTAGTACAAAGCTACACGCCACAATGTAAACAAAATTGTATAGTGGTACCTTATCACATCTGAGTCAGATAGGGGACCACTTAGTGATAAGCTTTATAATAATTATGTACATTATTGTTTGTCATTTTTCTTAGTGCTGTTACTTTTGCTAGTGCGTGTTACTTTAGTAGGTGCATGTCACTTTAGTGTGCTGTCATGGAAAGGGACGTATTACCTAATATGTGAGCTCTTCTCCACTATAAATAAGAGCATTCAGCTCAGTTGTAAGATATAGTTGAAAAAGAAATAAGAAACTATCATCTAGTTTTCTGAAGAATTATTTCTTCTGTCCTTAGAATTATTTCTAAGAAGTAGCTCTTGAGGTAACACTCTAGAGGAGCTAGATCCTTGAGGTAATACTCTGGAGGGATCATCAAATTCAAAAGATATAATCATCAGATTATATTCCAAGATAACATCTTAAAAACAAAAGAAATCATTTACATCAACAAACATCTCAAAAGAAGATCAGATCAGGTATGCATGTATCTTTATTAAACTCAAAGTTTACATTTCAATATCATATTATTGGTATGATAAACGAAAAAATAGTACCAATTTTAATTGATACAGGAGCTACATGGTCACATGTATCAAAAGAAATTTGTGATAATTTTGAAAAATTATCAGAACCAAGAACTGTTTTAAAATTTGATGGTTCTTTAAAAATTATGTCACAAAGTACTATTGTTTGTTTAAAACTAAGAGAGATAGAAGAATTTCAATTAAAAATTCTAGTTGATGAACAACCAAATAAATATTTGTTTGGTATAGATTTTCTAAAACAATTCGACTATTCAATAAACTTCATGAAGAAACTATCAAGTCTTTTCTAAAAAATCTTTAAATATGACTGAAATTTCACTTTGGGAAAATACATCTAGTTATTTTGCTGATAGCATGCTAGATCATAAAATAGAAGGAGCAGATTTATCTTTAACCGCAGAAGAAAACTTTAAACGAAAGTTTAATAAATTCAAGGAATTCTTCTCAAGAAAAAATATTTTGAAATTTGGAATAATGGTTGGAGAAGAAGCAATTCCAATTGACTCTACTTATAGAAATATAGTTGTATCTACTATAGATAGGACACAAATTAGAAAAAGAATTGAAAATCTTTCTGAGAAAGAAAGAAATAAAATTGGTTATATTCACATATCAACCATTCAGATTTTAATTAAAAGTACTTTTATGAAAGGTATTGACTCACCCCTAGAAATAGTTTTAGAGGATTCCAGGATTTTAGATAGAAGACAATCAATAATTGCACAAGGAAAATGTAATTTGAAATATGGAAAAATTAAGTTTGATATAAACTTACAAATGGGGTTATCCCTAAAAGATAAAGATCTAGACAGATCTATAGTTTTTCACTATAAACTGGAAAACCCAAATCTTATGAAAAAAGGTAATCATCCCTTCACAATCTGCTATAGGATTAATTATGCTCTAAGTAATTCACACCATAGCATAGAATTTACAGGAAAAGATACAATTCATATTGATGAATTATTCACACCTATAGTAACATTAGAATCACTTATATTTAGAAATCCAGCAAGGAATAGTTGTTCCCTAATAGAAGCTGACAAAAATCTGTTTGAAGAAACAGAAGAAATATCGCTATTTAGAAGTCAAAGCCTTAGAGTAGCACCACCCAAAAGAGATTTTGAAATCTCAGAACAAAAAGAACTACATAAACTACAAAGCTTAGTAGCAGGACTGTCTTTGCAACTTGAAAAATTGGACAAAAGAATTTAGATTTAACTTTCCGCATTTTGCACAAACTCTGGTATCAGAGCACAACCTCGATCTTAGGATAGAGAAATCTATTTATATAAATAAATAAATAAAAATGATAATATTTATTCCACGTGGCACTTTCTTATTGGGCCACAAAAAGATTGCACCAATGCAGTCCAAATGTAGACTTCACCATAGAAGCTCCCTAATTATATTATGCTTACAAAAGAAATTAGTCTTACTATAAAATTATTCAGCGTGTAAGATTGTTGTCCAGTGTATAATAATTATAATTGTAATATTTAAAAAACTTTAGAATTTTTTAAAATGAGAAGAATTAATTATTACTACCCCTAGAGTTACCAATGAAAGGTGTCTACTTTTGATATTTTTTTGTCAAGTATTTTAATGACACTTTTTAGCATGATTATAAAAAAATTATTAAAATTGTTGTGTTAACTAGTGTCTCGGATCATTAGCTAAAGAAATAAAAAAGAAAAATTTTACATAAAAAATAATACTATTTTGTATACTTTTATAAAATTGACTATATAAATTTCAGTATAGTTTTACTTTGTTTAGGTTGCTTAATTAGTACCCTAAAAATACTATTTACTATTTTTCATGTTAAAATTATTATATGTGTCATACTAACAAATGTTGTAAGAATGTTGTTTGAAAAAATTATAAAAATAATTGTATAATAAAAACAAAAATATAAGTCAAACACATAAAAAGAAACACAACGACGTTCTAGAAAAAAAAAGTACTAATTACTTAAACAATTACCCTACAAGCCATTAGTATTTACAGAACTCTTTTTACTTCAGGAACAAGTAGAAAAAAATTGATTAATAATTTCATACTTTTATCATTCATTTTAAATTCAAAATTATTATAATATTCTTAGTTAATAATTAATAATATAGATATAGTCAGGTTAGCTGGAGATTCTAAAGCATTAGTTAGCAAAACTAAAAAAATTCATTTTTAAATTGAAAAGAGTAGTCTTTATTTATTTATTTGTTGTATAGTAACATAGTGATTAAAAATTTTACTTTTAAAATAAATAAATAGGATATTTGGAGTTTAAATCCGACACGTACATATAATACGACGTTTCTACCAACTGAACTAAATTCATGAGGAATGAAAAAATATGCTTTATACTTTAAAAAATATATTACACGAATTATCATAGGTGATTTCTCCGGTATACATTTTATTATTGAATTTATTATAAGTAAGTTTTTTAGTATACTAGGGGAAGCTGAAGATCTACTATGACATAGACAGATTTTCTTGAAGGTGTCTATTTTCGCGTAGCATCTCTTGCGTGATCGATTGCCAACAAAATCAAATCTAGTTTCTCGAGGCATTCTCGCTCCAGATCTCCATGATTGTGTGACAGACTGCGGTGACATTGAGATAGCTCGACTAATTGTCACTTTATTTATGTTGTTTATCTAGATTCTCTTGTAAACTTTGGATGTGCTTCTCGGTACGCTTTGTGCTGAGGGGTCTATTTTTTCTTGTGTTTATATTTATATATACCATTTTAGTTTGTTCAAAAATAAAATAAACTTTCAGTATACATTTTATTTGAATATGTATTGATACATTTGCTGAAACAGTCAATTCTAATAAATTTTCAACTATTATTTCATATTTTTCTATATTAAATATTATTTATGAATCTGTCAAAATTATCGGCTAAAAAATATATTGATAACATATTTCACTTTTTCAATAAATGAATGGAAAAATGAGAGGGAAGTTTAAGGAAGAAAAAAGGCAAAACGGAGGACAGGTGGATAGGTTGCTGTCGACGCTGGTACGATGTGGCCCCCACGTAGAAGCCACGCGTTCCGTCGATTTCAGCTGGTCAAGTGCGTGTCACGTGGGCCACAGTTTTTCTTTTGTTTGGTTCCAATAGAAATGGCCCTGATAACCTCACCTACCCCTATATTTCCTCCCAGTACACGTGTCCAAGTCTTAAATCTTGTTCAATCCACAGGTAGGTGATGTCACCATTATCTTAGTTGCTGGAAGTGAAAAAATACATATAGGAGTGTACTATAAAATTAAATAAGCGAAGGCGAAATAGTGCCCCAAGGGCACTTGTTAAAGATTCAAATTTAGTAAGTTTTTTTGGAAATAGTATAATCAATGCAATAAAAGTTTAAAATTTGGTATTTTCAATGCAAATTTTTTTATTTTTTTCTCTTTTTAATTCCTTAACTAGTGTCTGAGGCATTAGTTAGCAAGACCCAATTAAATAATGCAATGTACCACCAATAATTAGTTGATCTATGGTAATTAATATTGGACTTTATAGGAATGATTAGAGTTTCATTTCTTACAACTGTGAGCGAAAAAGAGCTGAAACCATTTAATATCGATCCTTAAATCAAATTAAACAGTTCAGTAGATCAAATATCGATGGTATAAAAGAAATTGTTAATACAATGTACATCTTCTTATAGTGAAATCATGCTGGACGTCAGAATGGATGTCAAATATGATGTAAGCGATTTTTTCTAATCTAAAATAGGATAGGATTCATCTAACTATTTTATGGCTTAAGTGTTTGGTTTCAAAGAAATAAAAAGATAAGAAAGAAAATTACGAAAATTAATTAATGAATTTGGATTAACTTCGGTTAAAGTTTATCCATTAGTGTTTGTAATTTTTATTTATTTTTTTCTTTTTCTTTTAAATCAAACATACTTTTGGATTTGCTTATTTGGAAGGAAAAAGTCAACGGGGGTCAGCAAATGTAAAATGGGGTAAACTTAAAGACCAAAATCGAGCAATTGAAATTTAGGAGCTAAAATCGAGCAATTATGAACTTTATAGGGGTTAAAATCATGCAAATTAACACTTGATGGGCCATAATCGCACAATTGCAAAACTTGGGGGCCAAAATTATATTTAAACCTATATTTTATTTAACCTTAATTATAAGAAATATTCTCTTTTTTAAATTTCTATCCTCTATAAACTATTAATATTTATAATTTAATTATTTTTTACATGTACAAATATATTGAATTCTGAATTAACATTTTTTCCATGCGAAAAGAGTTTAATTTTTTCATTAATTTTACTCTTCACTATCTTTTTTTTACATATATATCATCCCTTACCAATTAAAAAATTTAAATTTTTAAATAATCAAATAAAATTTTATAATTATTACTCCGTATAAATAAAAAAATTATAACTAACTTAATACGAGTAATTTTCTATAGTAGATAGAGTGACAAGACTGGACACATATACACTAGTGACTCATAAAGACCAAGACTTTTGTTTTAGTGTTACAAATAATATTTTTATTTTGTTACAGTATGTTTAATTTTGAAATTTTTAATTTTCTGTTTTATTATTGGTGGTGTTATTAATTTCTGAAACTAAAAATTCAGAGAACTGTGTTTCTATTGTGCGCGTGAAAGAGAGAGAGAAGAATCAGATTAGCCTCTTTGAATTTTCAATCAGAATCACAGGACTCAAAATTTAGGGTTTCTTTTTTTTCGTTCTTCCTCAGGTAACTCTGCATGCTTCGATTTAGCTTCAATTTTTCACCTGATCAATTTCATGTATATTTTTCTTATTGCATGATTCGTTTCTTTCCGAGCCTTGTTAAGGATTAGGGTTTTTAGGTTCGTTTTTTCGTGCTGAATTTTGGGGTTTTTTGTTTTTCTGTATCTGGGTTGAACAATTCTGTGTCTGCATGGCTTGTTCTGTGTGAATTATTGTACGGAATCACGAAAAGATTTGTTTTTTATTGGATATGGAAAAGGTATTTTTCTCTGTGCTAGAGTTATTTGTGAATGTGGATAAAAGGGGTGAATTTGGTATTTTAAGTAACAAATTTATTGAAATTCTGTTAAACAGAGCTTTATAGGTAGTGTATGGATGTGTTGACCGAAAGTTAAGACTGCATATGTTTTGTATATCCTATGGTTTCATGTGGTTCTGTTTAACCAAATATGACTTCAAAATTTGTACCATAAGTGTTATTTTTTTTATTCATCTTGTCTATATCTATAGCTGTATGTATATATTAGTTGAGTTTTTCTGTATCAAGAGTTACTGCATATGGTTGTAAATTTTTGTTGAGTAAGAGTATTTGTTTATTCCTTTTTACTGTGATCATAATCAACTTTGCTGTGGATTACTACATTTTGTGAGTGTGATCGGTCAGTTTTCTTTTAGTATAAGGGATAAGATTTGTATATAAAGTATAATTGTAATTTTTGTAGGGATCTGAGGATATGCAACCCAAGTCTGAAACTGCAAATCAACTGAGATCAGATCCTCATTCCTTTCAGCCCAGTGGTGTTTATTCTGAACCTTGGTGGCGTGGTGCTGGATACAATCCTGTGGCGCAATCAAAATCGATGTCTGGTGCCAATTCCTCCTCTCTTGATTGCCCCAATGGTGATTCGGAATCTAATGAGGAAGGTCAGTCTATGTCCAATAGTGCGATGAATGAGGAAGATGATGATGCCGCTAAGGATTCACAGCCTGCTGGTCCTAATCAGTCAGGTGCTTTATTTAGAATATCATATAACTGTTTATAAACAATTAAACGGGGGAAAGGAAAATAAACAGTTTGGCACATTTAAACTAAATTTTATGAAAATTTGCCATTCCACCAAATATTTTTGATTTAGAGGTACTGAAATACAGTATTTTCTTTTCTTGGTAGGAAATTATGGGCAAGAACAACAAGGAATGCAGAACACTGCATCATCTGCAGTTACTATTCGCGAAGAATGCCCCACACACACTCCTCAGCTGGAACTTGTTGGTCATTCAATTGTAAGTCTTTGCTTATGATTTATTGCTCTCTTCTGTTTGACAAATTGCTATCAATTTTTTAACATAAACATTTTGTGCAAATATCAAATTCAAATCAGTAACTTTGTTCTGGAACACAAATCTTTGCTGATTCGTGCATATAATTTCGATGGAAAATATGTTATTATAGAACTTGTAGTTGCATGCATTTGGACTGGATGGAACTCCTAGTATTCTTCCTATTCTTTTGATGCAGGCATGTGCTACAAATCCTTATCAGGATCCATATTACGGGGGCATGATGGCTGCTTATGGTCACCAGCCATTGGTATGTGAGATTAATCTGTTACTTGATTGAAGGTTCTTACCGCTTTGTTCTATTGTCTTGGTTAAAGCAATGGTAATCTTTGGATGGCTATGTATTAATTAACTATATGTTTTTTTTACCATTAGGGATATCCTCCTTTTATAGGAATGCCTCATGCCAGAATGCCTTTGCCCCTCGAGATGGCTCAAGAACCTGTTTATGTGAACGCCAAACAATACCAGGGAATTCTGAGGCGAAGACAAGCTCGTGCTAAAGCAGAGCTTGAAAGGAAGCTCATAAAATCCAGAAAGGTACAATTTCAGAAGAGCTAATGCTTCTTTATAAATATTTTCCTTTGGGATATTTATCTTTTTATATGGAGGAAGACTTCTCTCTACCTTTTACATAATGTCATCTGATGGTTACAGGTTACTTCGTCTTTAGTCTTAAATTTTTTATTAAATATATCAGTGTGCATGTAGTAGGAATCTTTGTGTATATGATATATACCTGCCGTCTATAAAGAGAAACAAAAAATGCTGCCAAAATATTAGCCTCAACAGTAATGTCTTTGATTTTTACAAGCTGTAATATCTGGTTTTTATTATTATTGTAGTATTGTACTGAATTGACTATGGCAAAAGTCGGTTCTCTTTTATTCCATTAGAATTATCAATTATGAATCACCTTCATGAACAGCAATCACCCACTTCCGAAGCAAGCAAGAACATCTAATTTAATGTTTAGAAGGATCTGCTGTTGGAGGCTCAAGGAAGTTAGGATTGTAATCTTGTCTGCATCAATTAAGCTATAAAACATAAGCACTCGAATGCAGACAGTGGAAATTATATTAGTGCACAAATGTCCAGAAAACTGGTATTTTAAAGTAGGTTTCTTATATGATACTACTTAAAATCTTAGTGGGTTTTACTCCAATTTTGCCAGTATATCAAGTCACCATATAAAATGAGAAAAGCAAATAAAACTTAATTGCTTATTTTCATCATTTTTTGCTTGCATGTGTCAAGAAAATGTTTCAAATGCGACAGAACGTGATTCTATTAATATCCAGGGTTATGCTAACATTTACTCTTTGCAGCCATATCTTCATGAATCTAGACATCAGCATGCTATGAGAAGGGCAAGAGGCACCGGAGGACGATTTGCAAAGAAAACTGATGGGGAGGGCTCAAACAACTCAGGAAAGGATAATGGCTCTGGTCCAGTCTTATCATCACAGTCAATTAGTTCATCTGGTTCAGAACCCTTGCCTTCTGACTCTGCCGAAACCTGGAACTCTCCCAACATGCGACAAGACGCAAGAGCATCAAATGAAAATGGTGGTTACCATAGTAACACCAATGGTGTGCAATCTTCAAGGTATCAAGGTGAAAGAGTGGATGATGGCGGAGACTGTTCAGGGCAGCTACGTGGAAGCATATCCTCGAACGAGGCATCGCAGAGGCGACTTGCAATCCAGTAGACCCCCCCTCCTGCATGGGGGGGATAGATGCTGAGGTTGGTTTTGTATATCCTAGTGATATATTTGGTGAATGAATGAATACCTTACCTTGGTTATCTTCTTGGCAATATATATGCCAAGCGGCAAATCATTCTTGGCTTTTGTCCTTGTGTTTGTGGTGTGAATGATATATTATGGGGGGAGAAGAGTGATGATTGGGGTATGTGATTTCAATCCTTCATTCTTTTCTCATTTTTGCATTTTGTACAGAGTTTTAGTTGGTAGAGAGTCAACTCCAGCTGATATGGATGGATCGTCAGGTCAGAAGACTGTGGAGAAAACAAACTCTTTTGATGTATCAAAACTATCTTGTTTCATGGGTTTGATTTGTGTACCTTAACCGGTTGGTTGGTAATGTTAACATGGAACATCATTATAAGAGAATCAAACATGCATCTAGTTCTAGTCACATTATTTGTTGGCTCTGATTTCAATTTATAGCAAAATTTAATAAATTAAATTTTCACCGTCTTTCTTGCGAAACAAAAGAGAGAGAAAAAAAACATATACGGATATTCATCGTCTTTCCATGTAAAAAGTATATTCATCGTCTTTCCATGTAAAAAGTGGTTCACTCACTTGAGTTGAAGCTCATATGTTAATATGACTGTATGACATTGATTTTTTTTTTTTTGGTAAGTAGCCTAGTGGCTTTGAAATTCCACTTTAAAGGTGGATAAGTAGAGTGTCTCGGGTTCGAATCCGGCTCCTGCACATATAGTGCGATGTCCCAACCAAATGAGCTAAGCTCATGGGAACAACTGTATGACATTGATTTTATCCCTTGTTGATATGATTTGGAATTATTTTGTGGCTGTTGTGAGGGATGGTTTGTTGATCTTATAGAACAGATTACTATTTGAGTAGTGATTTTTTTACACCAAATAGTTGATGTCAAATATTGCTGCAAATGTTATAATAAGTCACGTGATAAATTTATAGAACAAATTACTATTTGTGCCAAAATGTGTAAATGTTATAATAAGTCACATGATAAATTTATAAAGCTGCAATCGTACTAATCTTAAAAGCTTATATAAAAATTATACATCAAAGTAAAGACTTGTAAATAATGCAAACATTTATATTTCATGTGTAAATCATTTTTTCCCAGTGATACTTAGTTATGAAATATTTTTAATCAAGCCTAAAAAATAGTAAGGAAATTGATCAAATTGTTGTGACCTTTAGTTTTTATCAATATTTGTAACCTAAATATTATTAATTATGCTAAAATTTATATCTTGGTTGACATCATTTTTACATTGTGTTTGTATTATGTTATAAATACACATTTTTATTTTAAAAAAATTGTAATAGTTTAATGGTGTAGCCACACCTATACCCGCTCCTTTTTTGCATAGGTAATTTACCCGTGTATGTGCCCGTGCCCATAATGTAAATTTTTACTGTACTTATTGTGCATATTTTTTGTGGGTATGGGTCAAATTTTCATCCATAAAACGACTAGTTTAACATAAAACAAAAAACATGTTTAAAAATTGTGTAGTGAGAAAATTTGTTTTAAAATGAATGTAATTTTCTCTTTTCGATATAGAGTTTATTTGATTCTATTTTGTTTTCAATTATGCCCTCTAGACTATTATGATAGTAGAAAATGCATCAATGATTAGTAAGGTTAGTTTAATAAGTGTCATTTACAATTTTATTACATTTCTTAATATTTATATAAAAAATGACATTCAATTTAAAGCAGATGAAATAATATTTAACATTTATTTTGCAAAATAATTGAAAATGATTTTTTATGGTCAAGGACTGCAAAATAAATTTAGTACATATGACAAAATATGAGATTAATTATTTTCATTTACTTAATGAAGCACGGAAGAGAGTAAAGTTTTAAGAATAAATTTGCTGGTTTACTTTACTCATACAACAATATTCAAGTCTTTTTCTTGATTTAGTTTTTCTTTTGTTGATATAATATTCAAGTTTACATAAGCATTTTAACACTTCATGTTGACTACAAATTGTGGCCTTATTTTATCTGTCATTGTCACCCCTTCAGCACAAAGGAGGGGAAAGATTTTCGTGTAACTATAGACATTCTTCTGTTTTTAGTTAGAGTTGAGAAACGATTCCATTAATTGAAAGAGGAATTGATATTTAAAAATTAAAATATTAATATTCAAAACCCAAAAAAAAAAAAAAACTCTCAATATTGGATAAGAGTCAAATTCGAGTACCAAGGGAGTGTTGCTCTTGCTCCTCTCCTCACCCCACACCATAAATAACCAAACAAAAAATAATATTTTTCCTTAACTCTTTCTTTTATTGTTTTGGGGCGAAAATGTGAATGCACACACACTACCAAATAAAGTTAATCAAATAAAAAGATTTGTCTTATGAAAAACTATGGTTACAAGTCTTTTTCCTCACTTCTCCAAAATCTCTCCCAAACAAGAGATGGGATCATCTTCCCTCCCCATCCCTTCTCACCTCCCACCAAAGCTCTGTCCTACCATTTTACTCATCGCACCAGTTGAGATATTTCTTTGGCCAATTTTGAGCTTACGCTTGTCGTGTACATCAGTAAAAAAACCGTTTTATATTATAAAGCATAATTAATAATGCGAGAGATCAGCATGTCAGCTGCATTGACGAAAGAAATCATAATCCTTTAAAAAGCGTCAATTTGAAAACGAACCACTTTTACTGTTATTATTTCACACACGGTACTTTTACACTCGAATAAAAAGGAAAATTGTGATCTAGTCACTACATATATTTTAGGTATAAGATTACCCATTAATCATACTGTATATCCTCTTCACCTACATCCACTATGTTATCGATGACTTCTTCCGTATTATATTGTTCCGTGAAAGTTTTTTCATCATTACCATCAGTTGGAGCTTCATGCCCTGGTTCTGCCGTGCTGCCTTGTGAGGCAGCATCAGCGGACCCTGTGGCATTAGTCGCATTCTGTTGCTTGTCCATCATCCCAGACAAGGCTAAACTAGGAGACCATTCGAGAACATCATCAATGATGTTAGATACTCTCTTCTGATACCTGCAGAAAGACCAAAGCAACAAGTTATAATGGCTAGAAAGAACAACTATGAATATTAAGCTGATTGTGAGCACAATTATTCTCTTAAAAAATGTTGGAAAGCTATAAACTCATTCAGAATGTTTAGGACATACCTTGCTCTTGCAGCTTCATCAGGTGCATGATGCCTCAGCAGTAATATGAACAGCACGGCCACCACAGCATAGAAAATCCTTGTCGTCCACTTAGGCCTTTCCTCTTCATCTTTCTTTGGCCAAAATCTGAACAACTCTCGCAGTGTTGCTTCCTCAGCAAGGATGTTAGGGAAAAACCAGATTCGCTTTCCAACAAGAATATATAGAACACCAAATATTGTACCTCTTACTACAATGTTAAAAAAATATTCATGAGGCCCAAGAAAAGGGTGCAAAATGCACTTACCAAGCAGATTTTAACATAATTAACAACTTATTTTTAAGTACTAGGTACACGGTGAAGAAAATACTTTATTCCTTGATCATTTAAGGGGAACTGTTATGAAATATACATTCTACCATATGATAAACAATTAGAAAATCAGAATAATCTAGGGGAATCATGAAGACAAGAGTCTTTTATTATTATATTCTACCATATGATAAACAATTAAACATTCTAGAGATCAACGTAAAATTAAATTTCCTCTTCCTCATATAAGGGCAAAATCTCTAAAATTTTAATCGTCATCATGGTAGATTGACTTCAAATCTCGTAATGGGGAGACTTTTTTTTCTCCTCCATTCATATAATTACATACTCGTCAGAAAATGAATAAATATTGTAATTGTATACGTTGCGCAGTACCACAGCATATAATACATGAGACAGCGAAATTTTGTAACACTCCATAAGGATATTTATATACAGAAATGAAGAAACTGGGAAAGACCAATCAAGAATCAACGATATAGAAAAGAAAAACTTACTCAAAAGTAGAGTGAGGATGAGAAAAAGGATCCCAGCGCATGAGTAAAGTATTAATAGCTTGCAGCTATGAGGGTAGACGGGAAATAAGCAAATAGCCAATGTTAACACGGGCCAGAAGAAAGATAGGAGTGTCTGCCAAAGTGGATGACGTTTTACAAATGTCCATGCAAAAAAAGCATCATTTTCAGAAAATACTTGTTCCTGACAAAGATAATCAGATTGGTTAGATTCAAACACAAAGACGACAAACCCAATCACTTACAGAAGTGTAAAAAACCATACAATATGCGGATATCAACATAACCGTGCATTTAAACTATATAGATAGCTTAAGCTATTATATAGATATTCAGTAATGTTTAAAAATGTCTCCTTCATTCTGTTTATTCTAATTCAAGAGTACAACAATCATTGAACGCAAAAACAATTTTCATAATGCAAATATAATTTTCTCAGCATAACAAAAGTATTAATAAAAAAGAAATGATAAATTTGAATTCAAGAAACAAACATTCATTGATTCAAACATACATATACATGATAAAACCAAAAGAATAATGCGGACACAGAAAAGAGTGGCCAATAATTTGGTTTATTAGATCATCAGGTCATCCTTTCTCACCATGGCACAAGTAACCATGTAAAGGCAGATGAAAAACTACATAGCCCAATTTTCTAACAAATTCCCAACATAGCAAATTTTCCAATTTAATTTGCTTAACCTTTGAACAGTATCGTGTAGGCCAGTTGTTCTATTAAAATTCTTCAATCAATTGATTTTGGAATTTATCCATGATTGATAATTCAATCCTAGTTCCAACCCAATTCCAATTTCCAAATAGCAGTGTTAGAAATATAATATAAAATCGTTCATGTGTCGTAATTTGTTACATGAAGACTGGTTAAATATTGACAGATCCACATGCAACCACATATATGTTAAACCTCTTCTTACAGAGATTGACAAATCAACACAAACATTACATTGCAAATTGCAACACAACGATTGCAGCAAGAAAAATTACTTACAGGAAAAATTTCAAGATGTGCAGGCCAAGTAGACAGCTTTTTCTTTCCAGGACGAAGAGTTTTTACCACACGATCACAGCGAACTAAAAGATTTTTTCCAAGTAAAATGTTGGCAATGTCTTCTGTTTCTAAATTCCTGTCTGATTCCAAAATGTCTTTAACCTCCGGATGATTTTTCAAGAAGTTCACAAAATCTTTTCCTCTAAAATACTCGACCCGTGTCTCCTGTAAAACAGCCCATCTAGAAACCAACTCCTTATGGTCTCTCACCTTCTCAGCAAAAACCTGATACACATCCTTCTTCACAGCTTGTTTCTGTAAACAAAAACATCCCAACAACACAGTCATAAATTCATAATATAACACAAACATCTTTTGCATGTCAAATAAAAAAAAATACAAAGCTTAATTGAACATAGTTCACATAAATGATCAAGTGCAAAGGGTATATCAAGGTTTAAGAAAATCACAGATTGACATAAAACCTAAATGATTTACAATTTCACATCTAAACAGATCAAATATCATGTTAATTAGAACTATGCTACAGTTTCAAGTTCCCCCAATTAAAAAAATAATATCTTTATAAAAAATCCTATCTAGAATAGCAAAATGGTGTTTAAAAATAAGCTCAAAATAAGATTATCACACAGACACACACATACCAAAAAAAAAAAAAAGCTTTTTTTTTT
Organism: Trifolium repens; assembly: GCA_030408175.1. Classification (NCBI taxonomy): domain Eukaryota; kingdom Viridiplantae; phylum Streptophyta; class Magnoliopsida; order Fabales; family Fabaceae; genus Trifolium; species Trifolium repens. The sequence goes on from CP125841.1 coordinate 7,698,484, forward strand.
GTTAAAATTAATGCAAAATATGGTAATAGTTGTGTGGTATCAAAGTTTGTAATGAGCAAAATAGTGAAATTGAAACTGTTAAAAAACAGAGAAAATGAAATTGAAATTGAAATTGAAATTTCGATCTATGATGTTAAATGGAGTAGAAAAGACATTTAGTTGAATTAAGTTAACAATCAGTGCAAAAGGGAGATATGAGGAATTGAAAACCCTAGAGAGAGAGAAAGAGACCTTTGGAGGGGCGTCGGAGGTGAGATCTGGTGCGGAGGACCGTCGCACGCGCTTCTTCTCAGCCGCGCCTCCTGATGATTTCTTCATTTTTCTGTTACCCTATGATTTTTTCTCTCTTATATTTGTTTTTAGCATAAGACACAAGTACAAAAATACATCAAGTTACATTATACAAATATTAATTGAGTATAGTTACTTTATCTTAATAATTTATTATTATAAATATTAAATTTGACTAATTTATTATATTCAATTAAAAGTTTTTATTGAGTAGATGGGTTATGTAAAAAAAATTAAAAAATTCAATTACTATAAAAGAAAAAATATGTGATTATCATCGTATAAAATAATTTACATTTTTAATCAGTAATAACTATGTGTTTTTTTTGTCACATTACTCTATTTCATGTCACTTTTTTATATGACGTGAAAAATTAAATAGTTTTTATTGGTTCTCAATATAAAATTAATTTACATTTAACATTGATATCTTTTAAACTTTTATTATAACTAATATCTAATGAGTTTGTTTATTCTTTTTATCTTACAAAACATTTCTTGTGTTGTTTTTTTTTTTTTTTTTGATAGAGCATTTCTTGTGTTGTTGGTTGAGCTATTAATATAATATAATATTTATGATGAATTATTAAACGAAATTAATTATATAAAATTACTCTTTACTTTAAGTTGATATCTTCCTATTTGTTTAATATTTATAATATATTATTGGACTATAGTCAAAAAATGATACTATTAAACTTTTTTTGTTGTTAAAACTCACATATATTTGTAATATTTTAGGTTGGAATTAAGACAAGAGTGTAACATAACAGTACAATATTGCTAAAAGTGTCTATATTGCTGAAAGTGTCTTATACATGAACATGTTGGACTATTATTTATTAGGCAGATTTTAGGATCCATCATCACTTATAACATGAATATGATGGATCACTTGTCAAACCAAAAAAAAATGAATGCGATGGATCATAAAGATTTGATTTGTATTTCTATGTATTTTCGGTCTAATTGTTTTTTTTACCTGCGTATATGTTAATTTTTTTTTACACATGTTAAAATATTTTTATTGTTACACAATTACAGTGATTTTTTTATAATTGGTTATTACTATTTCTTTTCTTTTTTTTTACAAAATTGTTGACTGTCATTATCATAATAACAAAACAGAATTTTCATTAATTTAAAAATTGGATGGATATAGTATTTAACAAAAAGTTATTCAAACTTATTGCCAAAAAAAAAATATTATTCAAACTTTCCTTCGAAAAAAAGAAGTCATTTACCTTAGGAAAACTAGATTTACTATAGTTGTTTATGATTATGTTTAAAAAAAAAGTTATTCACCATATAAAAAAGAGGTATTCAAAATTTCCTTTGAAAAAAAAAGGTAAAGTTTAATGGTCGGCATATTTCAAATAGAACAGCTACTTTTCAGTAAAGAGAACCTATAAAATGTGTCAAAAAATGGAGCCTATAGAAAGTAAAAAAATAACTGTCAAAAAAAAAAAGAAAGTAAAAAAATAAAACTTATTAATTTTCCATTATGATCTCAATGTCAATTTAATTCCATACTCGGAAAAATAAAACTCTAAACCTACAAAATATGAATCTATATTTCTCAGTACTTTATTATAAAAATATTGAAAAAGATAGATCTATATTTTTCTTATAAAAGATAAATTTATATTCTCATAAAAAAGGATAAATTTATATTAGATGTTAATAAAGAATATTCCTTTGAATATTCTAGTTTGCAGTTCATAAAATTTTGCTGTGTGATTTTCAGTTTTAAATAAATACTAATAAGAGACCCGTGTTTTCGCACGGGTCATAAGGTAAAGCTACATCAGTTAGCATTTGTATAATAGTTTTAATTTAAGTATAGATTTATGTAAATTTTGTTATTAAAAATTAGCATGAATGTTAAATAAATTATTGTCCCATATATAATAATTATTTTGAATACCAAGAATATTGAACTTTTTAAGACCAATAATTTATCCCGTATACCAAGAATGTTAAATTTTTTATCGATGATAATTTACCTCGTATGTGATAGTTAAAATTTATATCAGTTAGAATTTATCCCGTATAAAATAGTTTTTTAAAAAAATTATTAGTGGTCATATTATTGTTTATGAACCTTTTAGAATTTCTAAATATTGGAGTTGGATGAACCTTTTAAAATTGTTTTATACAATTGTCTACGACTCTTATGATTATGAATGGCAAATAAAGTTGTTCTAATGGTCATATTATTGTTCAAAATTGGATATTTAATTATGTTCAACATTTAAAAAATTCTCTCCAATTTAACTATTCAAGTCTACATTACATTGTTCTCTTCTCTTATATGGAGTGCAAGCACCAACAAACATAAGAGTCGTCCAAGAGTTATGAAAATTTTATTCTCTAGAAAATTTGATTATTGGACCTTGTGTAAATTATATCACCCTTAGTTAACTTTTTTGGATTTAATTGACATTTTAGTTTAAATTTGAGAGAACACATGCCATGTTTACTAAAAGCTAGCAACCCACTTCCCTCTTCACTAGCCCACTACAGTTTTACTATACTATACATCCTTTTCCACTCTTATCATAATTTACACCACTTTATGCCGATTTCTTCTAAATTTTTATTTTCTTCATAAAACTATTTTTCTCCCATTTCTTTCTTAATTACTAAAATCAAATAAAATTTAATTCTAATTATTATTCTAATTCCCACACTTTATCTAAATATTTTTTATTTTTAACCACCCTTCCATAGGAACAATAGCGTTCTAATAATTCTATTAAAACTCTATAATCGTCAACATTTACATAATAATTCTCATGAAGTGTTCCCTTCTAAACCAAAACTAGAACTTTGACCCGTGCTAATTAGCCGTATTATATAACAATAAAAAATATAGTCAAAAAATTTTAATACTAAAAGGTATATGAAAAAGTGGAGTAACATTAAACATTAGTTGAACAATAAAAATATATAGGATTAGTTTGTTATTTATATCTAGTAACATTAAACTTGTAAGTTTTCAATTTTTAATTATATCGGCACATAAAAAAATGTTTCCAAAAATATATGTACACAAGATAGGTAATATATATTTTATATAAATACCACATTAATGTTGATATTATAAAAATACTAATGAGATTTTTTGGGATACAAAAATTTGATTCCGCCGATATAAATAAATCTACACAACTGAGTACGGTGCAATTATTTAGCATATTTTCGCATATAAATAAAATTAAAATATATTTTACATAATTAAATACTAGATTAATATTCATATTTCGAAAATATTCACGGGTTTTTAAAATTTTCATCTCTGATATAAATATTTGTGTCCGCATATAAGCACATAAAATTCTGAATGGGTGTGGTGCAAATATTTAATAGATTTTTACATATAAAATAAAAAATAATACTATAATTTATAGAAATATTACACCAATTTTAGTATTTTGAAAATATTCAATTTTTCAAAATTTTATCATATTGACTTTAAATAATTTTCCTATATATATAGGTTCTCTCTATGTTTCAGCTTTCAAGTGGGTTATATTAATTATTCTATACGTGTCCCACTAAAATCAAAGAATTCAAATAGATGATTTGACTCTACTTGGTGTGAAGATAGTTCTTCTACTGAGCAAATTTTTATTTTTTGTTATTTTCTTATTGAAAATAATGCCTATATATTTTTTTGAAAATTTTTATATCTAAAATAAATATTATTAGGATTTAAAATTTATATTTATTTTTAGAATTTTAAGGATACATTTAAATTATATATGATTAGTTTGTTATTTATATTTTGAACTTCTATATATAAAGACATATAGTTATAAACAATATACTAGAAAACGAAAAGAATACGAGAGTATTCTCCGTATAACAACATTGTATCCGAGCAGAGTCTCCTTCTCAAAAAATATGTTTGAACAAGTGATGAATGATCTTGAGGAGGCAAGGTATGCGTTGACAATAGAAAGAGATTGTGTGAAGATTCGTATTGAACAAGCTGAGGGCAGAACTGAAATAATTGAAGAACCAGTGAAGAGGTGGTTGAGTGATGTAGAAAAACTCCTGAGAGAGGTGGAGGTTCTTGTAGAGAGCAACGACTCTAATTGCATTCCACGATGGTGTGGACGACAAAATCTTCTGTGCATCCAAATGATAAAGAAGATGGAGGCAATGAGAAAATTCATTGGCAAAGGCAAAAATATTCAACCGTTTTCTCATCTTGCTCCACTAACAGGTATTCGGTATCGGGCTGCAAAAAAAATCAATTTTAATTTTTCATCATCAACAGAAAAGGCTTATAATGAACTCTTGGAGGCACTCAATGATGACTCAATCCGTATGATAGGATTGTATGGTGAGCGTGGATGTGGAAAAACAACTCTTGTAACTGAAGTTGGCAAGAAGGTTGAGGATTGGGAAAATGTTTGATAAGGTTATATTAATCAGGGTGTCTCAAACTCCAGATATTAGAGACATTCAAGGACAAGTTGCGGATATGTTAAATTTGAAACTAAAGGAAAAAACTGTAGAGGGAAGAGCAGAACGTTTATGGATGTCTTTGAAAGAAAGGAATAAAATTCTTGTAATAATAGTTTGTTTTATGGGGAATGTTGAATTTGAGAGAGATTGGAATTTGGGGCGCACGGAAGATCATTGTAATCACTAGTGATCAACATGTTTGCACTTTGATGAATTGTCAGAAAGAGATTCATTTGAGGACCTTCTAATCTGAAGCATTGAAGTTCCATAGGAATTAAGTATTAGATTATTAATTTATTTTAAATAATAGATTAGTTTTAATCAGTTGTTATAATTTCCCTATTTTCTCTTAACTAAATCTAATGATTTTATTAGATGTACTTATCTTAGTTAAGTTAGTTATTATTTTCCTATTTCTATGCGACGATCGTTAGAGTTTGTTACCAATTTGCTTTTATATAGCTATCTAATTGATACCAGATTCATAACAAATTTATTCTTCTCTCTTTCAATACTGTGTTTGCATAATCCCTCAAATATACCGAATTTTATTCTAAATTATTAGAATCTCTACTTGAGACTTTGGATTTGATTGCTTCGTCCCTAAAATTCACTTTTCCCGTTTCATGAAGCCCACAAGGGACTGCAATAACAATCAAAACTTTGATTAGTGGGAGTTGGAATTAGCTAAGCCGAGAGATTCACATACGGTTTGTTAATAATTAAAAAAAAATAGTGATTTTTACATTCAATAATTTAGAGATTCTATATAAAAAATAGAATTTACTATGTACTATTTGTTTATTGTTATAAAACTCACTTTTTTAATACTCACTCCGTTTCTTTTTAATTGTCCTTTTAGAATGATAATACTAAATCAAGGAAGTGTATTTTTGCATGTTATCTTCCTATTATACCCTCGTTTTAATCCACCAATAAATTCTATTTTTTTGCTCACACTTTTTCTTTCCAATAAATTTAATATATTATGTACAAAAAAAAATTAATATGTTATGTACCAACAAAAATTTTAAAAAATAAAATTAGTTTTCCAAATATATAGCATTAGTTGATTTTATGGAAAAAGATAAGAACAATTGACAAAGGGTATAATTGACAAATCATACCCATAAAATACAAAAAGGACAATTAAATAGAAACAATAAATATGATAATAAAAGACAATTAAAAAGAAACAGAGGGAGTATAATATAATCTTTAGCTTGTTTGGATTTGGATACAACATCTAAAAGTGTTTTTTTTAAATTACAAAATCACTTTCATATTTTATTTTAACACTTATTTTCTCTAAAAAAATTCTATTATTTGAAAAGCTACTTTTCATTCTTACCTGTTTTCTGATTATTTTTAGATTCTTTTTTTTTTTTAAAAGAAATTGTAACATAGATTCAATATTTTTAAAAGTAATTTTTTCTTTTTATGAAAAAAATGATTTCTTTTTTCTAAAAAAAAGTTGTAACAAATGCTCTTTGAATTGGGTTGTTCCACCGATTGGATAGTTGTAAGTCTTGAGGGTAGGCTTTGCAATTTTTCCAAAATTATAGTCGAGAGTTTGAAATTTTAGTCATTATTGCAATTGTATAAGAGTTTAATACGCCTTGTAAAAATTTGCATATTTAGTAATAATTTATTGCAGATTTAGTAGTAAAATATTATTGAGTTGATTTTATTTAGTTTTATTTATTGTGTTAAAGATTATGTTTATTTTGTTGTCAAACAAAAAGATTATGGTTATTGTCCCGTGAGTTTAGCTCAATTGGTAGGACAATTGCATATTATATGCAGGGGACCGGGGTTCGAACCCCGGCCATCCCACTTATCCACCTTAAGGGTGGAATTTCAAGCCACTAGGCTACTTGACCAAAAAAAAAAAAAAAAGATTATGGTTATTTTTATTTATATTGTGTGGAGATTTTTTCTTTCTAGTAATATATCTTAATTTCTAAAATACACTTCTAAAATATATTTCTGAAATAGTTTTCTCAAATATATCTTAATTTCTAAAATATACCTGGAAAATATATTTCAAAAACATGTTTCTCAAATATATCCATATTAAATTTCCTAAATATCCCATCTTCGATATACTTCTATTTTTCACAAAAAAAATTTTATAGACAGAATTTTTAGCTATACACCCGGTCCTTTTAGTTTTTCCCCCCTCTATTGGTCCATTTGATTCTAGCTATCTTGGATCAAATTTAAGCTATTGAGATGAGCTAAGTTGTTCATGAGCTTTGATCCAACCGAGTTTGAGCTTTAAAAAAAAGTTCGCGATGAACTCGAATTGCGTTTCAAACTAATCAAATTCTTATCAAGTCGAGTCAAATTGAACCAAGTTCTATTTAGCTCAATTCATTTTCAGTCTTATCCACATAGTGCGGTCTATAAGGTCTAACTCAACCGACAATGTAAATATTATTAGGTTGGACGTCCGATCAAATTTTAAGGGCTATTATCAAATATTATAATAAATTATTAAATTTATGTTGTATAAATTTGGACCACTTAATCATAAGAGATTTACTTTTCGCGCCCCCTGGATCTCACACGCACCCCCTGAATTTTCAATATTACCCCTATCGCTATGTAGGAAAGGAGTGTGTAAATAGCAAAAATTGGGGGTGGAAAAACAGTTCGTTGTCTAGAATACAAACTCAGGGAGTGCCAAAGCTGAGGAAAAATAGTTCGCTACTTAAATAGCGAACCTTATAAAATTTGATATTTTTTTAATTTTCCCCTTCCTTCGCCCCCTACTTAAGTAGCGAACTGTTTTTTCCCAGCTTTAACACCCCTTGATTTCGCTACTTAAGTAGCGAGAGGGGTAATATTGGAAATCTCGAGGATGGATGTGAGATTCAAGAAGTGTTGGGGATGCGAAAAGTAAATCTCTAATCATAAATCAACAATCCAGATTTACTACTACATGCAAGTTCGTACACCTGCTACAATCCGCATCTGGACCAGAATGCCCTCAATTTTCCTATCCTGAATTGGACAAAATACCAAATGGAAAATGCACCACTTGTTTTGTTACCATACAATAATAATTTAAAATATATAAAGTGTCCCTTTCATGCTGAGGCTAAATCTATAACATTATCTTTATTTCCATTGCTTCTTGTGTCTTAGATAATCGAGTGAGTGAAGAGTGAAGGGTGAAGTTCCACTTATATTCAAATGATGAAGCTTCTTTGCATCTATAAGCAGCCACCATCAATTTTTGCATCACTTTCTAAACAATTATCAACATGGCATATTCAAAGAAAACAGGCTCATAAAAAACCCTTCTTCATTTTCCTCATGTTGCATAGTTCATGCGTTGAAGGATGATTCAAAGCCATATGAGGTAGATCCAGAGAAGGCTAAAGAAGCCCTCAAAGAGCTTGACCAGAAAATCCAATCTGTCTCTACTAAACAAGTTTCCTCTCCAAAACTCTGGGGTACCTTCTCTTACTTTCATCCTCAAATACTGCCTTCTATTTATACTAATGGTTTTTGTAAGTATAGTCACTCTAAATTCAAGCCTTTGTACAAATATTGAATGGACATGCATTTAATTGAAATATGGGGGATATATGTAGTGATGCTCAATTGCAACATATATTTAGAAAATGCTAACAAGCGCCTTTAAGATAATATTGTTTAAGGAATTAAAAAAGATAATTACTATAAATAGATAATTTTTTTTAAAAAAATAAATAGGTGACAATAATTTTTATAGTACTTAATTAATCTTTTTAAATTTATCTTTTGTGATAGGTATACTTAATTAAACTTGAACCTTTTTCTTTCAAACTTTTTGCAGTTTCAGAAGTGAAGCCTACGAGAGAGGAAACAATTAGTGACAGCAGTGGTAAACTAGAAATTTCAGAGTCATTTCTTGCACTTCTAGCTGGTGGACTTGTTCTCTTTACTATATTTTACAATGTACTATTTATTACTGTAATTAAACCATCCATTGATGGTCCAATGTGATTTGAAAATTAATATATGTGTGGGAGAAGCAATTGAATAATTTACAGCACACTTATACATATAAAGTGTAGATTTTGATGTAACATTAGGAAAAAGTATTATTCTATTGAATAATGTTAAGGACTAATACTAGTATTTTTTTTTATTGTTATGTTAGGGACAAATATGAAGAATGTATTTCTTGTAACCATTGATAAAAGAACACATTGCAATAAAAATTGTAGATATATATGAAGACATTAAGTCATCATTAAAAAAATGAAAATGCTAAACAGTGCCCCCGGGACAATGGTTAAACATATTAAAATAGAAAATTTGTCTCAAAATGTGTGCATTCAAGACTTTGGAAATGTAAAAAGTTGTTTTCTCAATATTAAATTTTTATTTTATTTCCTTTTTTGGTATGCTTAACCATTGCCCCGGAGGCACTGTTTAGCATGACCCTTAAAAAAATACAATAAGTCATTAACATTGAAAACAAGACCCATAAGGCATTACGCCATTAAATTCTAAAATAAGATCCAAAAGGCAATTAGGCATTAACATTCAAATGGTTTAATGTTATTCTTCATCTGATATTTAACTGTTCACGTCAATGCATTTTTTTTCTTCTTAAACTAACGTAAGTACATTTACCATCGTTAAATGGACATTAATAAGAGACCTAAGGCTCTGTTTGGTAAAAATAGCGGTTGGCTGATAAGCTAGCTTATGGCTGATGGCTGATAGCTTATAGCTGATAGCTTATGGCTGATGACTTATGGCTGATAAGCTAATTGAAGTGTTTGGTAAAATTAGCGGTTAACTAGTTGATAAGTGTAAAATGACATAAAAGGGTATTGTTATTTCATAATAAAATTTATATCAAATTCATATTTAATATGCTTAAAAGAATTTTTAAAAAATTATAATAGAATTTTAAAATTAAATTTACTAATAGAATATTTTTTTATTATTAAATTAATTTTTAGTTCCTTGAAATTTAATTTTCTAAAATCATGGTTTTTCTAAAAATTAACAGTAAAATATTGAATGTTTATTATTATTTTTTAGGAAACAATAATAATAAGGGTATATTATTTTATTTTATTTTTGAATCAAGGGTGTACTATAATTATTTTTTGAAGCAAGGGTATATTATAATGAAAAACAATAAAGAATAAGTGTGTATTATATAATTGAAACACCCAACAAAGGAAAAAAAGAATTCCGGAAGTGGCCAACGTAAATTTAAAACTTAATTATTCACCTTATAAAAAAAACCTCAACTATTCACGTAATAACAATACTAATCAATAATCTAAGTTTATTAAAAAAAATGGGATGGTTAATTTGTATTAATATAAAATGTACTATTATAATTTTATTTTAAATCATAATAAACTATAAAGGGTAAAATTGAATTTTGATAAAATAATAAGGGTATAAATGGAAGAAAAAATGATAAGCTATAAGCTATAAGCTCATAAGCTACTTGAAATAGCTTATGAAAAATAAGCTATAAGTCAGTAAAATAAGCTATAAGCTCTTTCTAAAAAACTGTTACCAAACAGGTCTTTTAGCTTATAAGCTATAAGACATAAGCTATAAGTCAGTTTTTCTAGTTTACCAAACAGACCCTAAATGAATAGAATTACTATGACTTACTTAAGAGCATGATGTCACAATTGATTTCCAAATTAAATTAAACTGGTGGTAAAAAAAAAACACGAGTTACTATAAAGACAAAAACCTCTTTTTTTTTTTGTTTATTCCACAAAATGTACATGCAATAAATTTTTGCTGTTACTCCCAAATGAGACATTTTTGAAATTCCTGGCACGCTATGCACGATGCTCTACTCGATGCTCTAGCAATCTATCCGGCCTCGCACGCAATGAAATTAAGACAAGCAAGCAAATAAATAAAGAACACAGGATATTTGTTAACCCAGTTCGGCGCTTAAACAAGCCCTAATCTGGGGGATACCAATCCAGGAAGGAATATCACTATAATAGCCCTAGTTCTAAGTTATCAGCAAACGCCCCGTTTACAACTTACAACCTAGGCACTACCAATGACTCTTCTACCTAGGAACTCCTAGATATGAGATCCCATCTCACTCCCTAACAACCTTACAAACAGCAAGGATTTCAATAACTCAGTTACACAAAGATTTGGAGACACACTCCTAAAACTACACACTCGTACCTAAAGGCTTAGAGTGTAAAACACCAAAAGTCCTAACTCCGTACTTCAAAGCTTAGGAGAAGGAACACAAAATTACAACTCAAGAACACGTCCTAAGCTTGCATCAAGGTGACACAAGAAAGGCTCACAAAATTAACACACACGCAAAACCTAATTTCTTAGACAAAAACACAAGACGGCGTGAACAACTCTTGAATTAGGTTTAGCTCCTTCCTCATATATATAGCTGGTGACACGGGTCAAAAAGATCTGAACCAAAATAATATCCAACTCACAAAAAATAAAAACAAACCATATCTTAAAAGATTAGATATGTTTTGAAAATAAATCTTCACAATAATTTCTGAACCAATCTCTAAACAAAAGATTTGTTTAGAAAATAAAGCCTTTCTTTTCGCACAAGATATGATTCATGAGAGAGAAATATAAATTCCATAAATAGGAAACGCGCATGCTTGGCGCGCAAGCAACACTTCCAGTGAGACGCTCCAATGCTCTACGCAATGCTTGAGGCATCGGATCCAGCATCCTGCTACAGAATTTATTTTACCAAAAATGAAGCCAACACCAAAGACTCAACAAACTCCCCCTTTGGCAAATTTTTGGCTAAAACAAATTATGACCATACAGATACTACTTAAACAGATACTTCAACTACCTTTCTTTTTCTCAACATAAACACACTAGCATAAAGATCAGTAGAGGTTGTCCTTCAAAACAGTTACCATACTACTCCTTCATGGTCAACAGTAGAGACGAATAAGATGTATCTTTTAAGATTATCAGAGAGGCATGCAACAGCGGAACACAAAAACTACTTCGCCTTAAATGGTCAGGGAAATAAACTTGATAGGACGGGAATTAGAATACTCCCCCTGCACACATATGCATAGGATGTTGGAGCATTGTATCCAACATCTCCCCCTGCATAATACAAACACAACTCCCCCTCAACACCTGCATATCAGATCACATCACGAACATACATACCAGCTACATACTTCAATCAGGCTACACTACACTACACTACAGTCACATCATAACCAGAATCAGATATAACATCAATAACCAGAGTAGTGCAGATCAGAATTAATCAAACCAGAACAAGCAACAAATTAATCAACACATTTACTCCCCCTTTTGGCCACAAATTTGACAAATACGCACCAGCAGAGAGTACAGAAGTACATGACTTTAATGCACACCAACAGACGGGATATATAACTCACCAGCTCCCCCTCACTACCATCATATAGAGAAAAATAGATTCTTGCATATAAGGAGCACATACAAGAATAGTAATAATCACCACCAACTACCACAAGAGTTACTCATCCCCTCACTACTCAATCTCATGCACATAGGCCAGACAGGCTATATGCAACCATACCACAACTGCAAATGAACATGGGGCAGACAAGCTATGTGTAATCATCATAACATACGCATGCTTCTATAGGCAAACATGCTACAAATGATCTACAACTACCAACATCAGACCGATCATGAATGAGTAGACAAATGCAAACAAACAGATAACACACACCTGATGATAGGACATATGATAACATATACCACATGTAATGAGAAGAAAGAATTTGATCTGATTCTCCTAGGATAGCGTGCAAACATAGGTTGGAGAAGAAAAAACTGACAGTTGCACGCCTTAAGCTCATTAACTGCTATAACTCTTCATAGAGGCAAATTCCTAACTTGCCCCTCAACTTCTCAAATTGAACTGCATCTAGTGCCTTAGTGAAAATATCTGCAACTTGTTCCTTTGTGCCTACATGTTCCAGAGTTACAATCTTGCTCTCAACCAAATCTCTTATGTAATGATGACGGATGTCAATGTGTTTTGTCTTACTATGTTGAACTGGATTCTTCGAGATGTTTATGGCACTCATGTTGTCACAGTACAATGTTAGAGCATCCTGTTCGACATCGTACTCCTTCAGCATTTGTTTCATCCATACCAACTGAGAGCAACTACTGCCAGCTGCCACATATTCAGCTTCAGCTGTGGATAGAGCCACACAGTTCTGCTTCTTACTGAACCAAGAGATTAGATTATTGCCTAAGAAGAAACATCCTCCTGAAGTGCTTTTTCTATCATCTGCACTTCCAGCATCACAATAACCATATAGAGTGGAGTTTTCACAATGAGAGTACATTATCCCATAATCACTGGTTCCATTCACATACTTCAAGATCCTCTTGACTTGAGTTAAGTGACTTACTTTGGGATCTGCTTGGTATCTAGCACACACTCCCACAGCATAAGTCATGTCTGGTCTACTTGCAGTCAAATACAACAAGCTCTCAATCATGCTCCTGTAAAGACTTTGATCTACACTTATTCCCTTCTCATCTTTGGTGAGTTTCAAATGAGTAGGTGCTGGTGTTCTCTTGTGTGCAGCATTGTCCATTCCAAACTTTTTGATGATGTTTCTAGCATACTTGCTCTGTGATATGAAGATGGTGTCTTCCATTTGTTTGATTTGAAGCCCAAGAAAGTAAGTCAATTCTCCGACAAGACTCATCTCAAACTCTGACTGCATTTGCCGAACAAAATGCTGGACCATTGTGTTCGACATTCCACCAAACACAATGTCGTCAACATAGATTTGAGCTATTATAAATTTCCCTTTTTCCTCCTTTACAAACAGTGTCTTGTCTGATCCTCTTTTTCTGTATTCTTGCTCTTCCAAGAATTGAGTCAACCTTTCTACTATTCCATTCTGTTGAGGAGTTATTGGAGAGGAATACTCATGTTTAATTCCTTCAGCAGCACAGAATTCATCAAACTTAGAGTTCTCAAACTCTCTCCCATGATCACTTCTTATTCTAACCACATTGCTACCTTTTTCCCTTTGAATCTGTATGCAAAGTTCTTTGAAGACTTCAAAGACGTCTGATTTTTCTCTAATGAAATTCACCCACGTGTATCTCGAGTAATCATCCACCACAACAAGAACATACCTTTTTCCTCCCAAGCTTTCAACCTGCATGGGTCCCATGAGATCCATGTGCAGCAATTCTAGACTCTTGGAGGTTGTCTGATGCTCCAGCATTGGGTGCGACATCCTGACTTGCTTTCCAATCTGACATTCACCACACACTTTCCCTTCAACAATTTTGAGCTTTGGAATACCTCTAATTGCTTCAAGAGATATTACCTTTTTCATTCCTTTCAGATTGAGATGTCCCATCTTCTGGTGCCACAGTTGAACCTCATCTTCAGTGGTGACAAGACAAGTAGATGTGAGCGCTTCTTCCTGAGGCATCCATAGGTAGCAATTGTCTTTAGATCTAGTACCTCTTAGCACCAGTTGTCCTTCTTCATTGTTGACCAGGCATTCAGATTTTGTGAAGTTAACCTTCATGCCTTGATCACACAGCTGGCTAATGCTTATCAGATTCGCAGTAAGACCTTTGACTAAAAGTACATTCTCTAGGTTAGGTTGTCCATGATTGATCAGGTCCCCAATTCCTACAATTTCTCCTTTTGCACCATCTCCAAAGGTTACAGAGCTCGCCTTGTAGGATCTTACATTTCTGAGATACTTTTCTTCACCAGTCATATGTCTAGAGCACCCACTATCAAAATACCAATCTTCCCTAGAGGAAGCTCTGAGGGATGTGTGAGCAATTAACCCAACATCTTCTTCTATAGGAAGCTCAACATTTTCTTCTTTAGGTCTCCACATCTTCTTCACAACACTTTCTTCCTGTACCATATTTGGTTTATGTTCCTGGTTGGGGTATCCATACAACTTGTAGCAAAAAGGTCTAATGTGTCCTCTTTTTCCACAATGATGACACACCCACCTACGATATCTCCTTTGGTTGTTAGGCCTTTGATGTGCGAAAGGTCTTTGTCTTTGATGAGCTGAAGATTTTGGATCTAGAGCAAACTTTGGAACTGGGTAGGCTTTAGAATGTTGAGTCTGATGCTTCGGCATTGTCTTCCCAGTACATGGGTCAAATACTTCTTCACTGGATGTAAACTTGGTCTCAGGGTTCTGTTGATACTGATTGAGATTAGAGTAGTTGTATCCAACAGACTTTAACTTCCCACTTGGTACACTATCCAGAATTTCTTCAAGAAGATTTGTTCCTGGGTTCAGCTGGCTAACACGTTTCCTTAGATCGTCCATTTGGGCATTCACTTGGATGACTTTTTCTTCTGCCTGTGTAGCCTTTTCGACTTGCATGTTCACTTCAGTTTGAAGTTTATTGATGGTCTTCTTTTGTTTCTCAAGAATTCTACACATCTCTTCATATCTAGTGACCAATTCTTTGTAGGTGCTGGCAAGTTCTTCATAAGACACATCCCCATCTTCATCAGATTCCCAATCCTCAACATTAACACATGTTCCAGTGAGAGCAGTCGCATGTCTTGCTGATTCACTTTCTTCATCAGTGTCTTCATCTGACCAAGAAACAGTTAGCCCTTTCTTTTGTCTTTTCTGATATGTTCCACATTCTGACCTTATGTGTCCATAACCTTCACACTCATGACACTGAACACCCTTGCCTTGACTGCTCTTTTCTTCAGACTTGGTTTTCTTCAGACTATTCTGCTGCTTGTTGATGTCGAACTGGATGCTCTGCCCATTCTGTCGATTCCTACCTCCAACTCTTTTCAACACTTTGTTGAATTGTCTACCAAGCATGGCAATAGCATCAGCTATGCTATCTTCCTCTTCATCCTCACTTTGGTCATTGCTATCATCAGTGTTTGAAACAAAAGCAATGCTTTTGTTCTTCTTGTCACCACGTTCATTCAAAACAATTTCAAAGGTTTGGAGGGATCCAACAAGTTCATCCATCTTCATAGTGGAGATGTCATGTGCTTCCTCAATTGCCGTTACCTTCATATCGAACCTTTTGGGAAGGGACCTGAGAAGTTTCCTTGATAATTTTTCATCAGAAATTTTTTCCCTTAAGGCTTCAAAAGAATTTGCAATGTCTAGAAGACTCAAATGAAAATCTTGGATGCTCTCATCATCTTTCATTCTTAAAGATTCAAACTTGGATGTGAGATGTTGAATCTTTGACTGTTTTACTTTGGTAGTCCCTTCATAGCACTTTTCTAATATCTCCCATGCTTCTTTGGCTGACACACAGTTTTTGATAAGTTTGAAAACACTAGCGTCTACTCCATTAAAGAGAGCATAGATGGCTTTGTGATTGTAATGAGCTGCAGTTTCCTCTTCTGGACTCCATTCTACTTCAGGTTTTTTCACCCCCGTTGAGGTACCTTCCTTGCTAGTATAGGTAGGGCATTCCCATCCAGTTAGCACAACTTTCCACACTTTACTATCAATCGATCGCAAAAAGGCCGTCATTTTGGATTTCCACTGGTCATAGTTGCTGGATCCATTGAGCAACGGTGGTCTGTTCATGTAGCCTCCATCTTTTTCCATGATGCCAGAGAATTCAGGTCCTGAATCTCACCCTAGGAACAGGCAGGGTGCCTGCTCTGATACCAATTGAAATTCCTGGCACGCTATGCACGATGCTCTACTCGATGCTCTAGCAATCTATCCGGCCTCGCACGCAATGAAATTAAGACAAGCAAGCAAATAAATAAAGAACACAGGATATTTGTTAACCCAGTTCGGCGCTTAAACAAGCCCTAATCTGGGGGATACCAATCCAGGAAGGAATATCACTATAATAGCCCTAGTTCTAAGTTATCAGCAAACGCCCCGTTTACAACTTACAACCTAGGCACTACCAATGACTCTTCTACCTAGGAACTCCTAGATATGAGATCCCATCTCACTCCCTAACAACCTTACAAACAGCAAGGATTTCAATAACTCAGTTACACAAAGATTTGGAGACACACTCCTAAAACTACACACTCGTACCTAAAGGCTTAGAGTGTAAAACACCAAAAGTCCTAACTCCGTACTTCAAAGCTTAGGAGAAGGAACACAAAATTACAACTCAAGAACACGTCCTAAGCTTGCATCAAGGTGACACAAGAAAGGCTCACAAAATTAACACACACGCAAAACCTAATTTCTTAGACAAAAACACAAGACGGCGTGAACAACTCTTGAATTAGGTTTAGCTCCTTCCTCATATATATAGCTGGTGACACGGGTCAAAAAGATCTGAACCAAAATAATATCCAACTCACAAAAAATAAAAACAAACCATATCTTAAAAGATTAGATATGTTTTGAAAATAAATCTTCACAATAATTTCTGAACCAATCTCTAAACAAAAGATTTGTTTAGAAAATAAAGCCTTTCTTTTCGCACAAGATATGATTCATGAGAGAGAAATATAAATTCCATAAATAGGAAACGCGCATGCTTGGCGCGCAAGCAACACTTCCAGTGAGACGCTCCAATGCTCTACGCAATGCTTGAGGCATCGGATCCAGCATCCTGCTACAGAATTTATTTTACCAAAAATGAAGCCAACACCAAAGACTCAACAATTTTTTTATTTATTTAGAAAGTGTAAGAAAAAGCTATCTTTTAATAAAAAAAACTAATACCTTTTTGTAAGAGGAACGTCACATAAAAAGCATTGCACGTAAATTTTGTCCATAATAATAATAATGGTCATGTTAATTAGTATCTTTGAGACATTCGTTAAAATAAAGTTATATTAAAAGGAGTATATTTTGCAGTTTATAAAAATTGATGACTATATTTGTCAAAAAAATATTGATGACTATATATTTGTAACACTAATTATTTTATTTTTTTTAAGGGAAATGTTAACATGTGCCCTTAAGGCACATATTAAGAATACAAATATAGTAATACTCTCTTGTAACTTGTGAATTGTACCTTTTAAACATTAAATTCTCTTATGCTATTAAATGAAAATTTCTACTTTAAGATAGCTTATCATGTGCCCTAAGGGTACAAGTTAACATGACCATTTTTTTGAATAGCAAAAGGATATTTATAGTATTACTCCCTCCGTTCCTTTTTGTTTGTTGTTTTAGGAAAAAATATTTGTTTCAAATTGTTTGTTGTTTTGATAATTTAAAGTTATATTTTGTCTATTATATCCTCCTTCCTAATTTTTTTTTTGACACATCCTTCATAAATTTTTTATTGACTAAATTTTATATAATCTTTTTATTGTATCTTTTTTGTTTTTGCTAAACTTCTTCATATAATCTTTGTATTGTTTTTTTTTAATAAACTTCTTCATATAAAGTGTGTGCAAAAAACATAATTTTTTTTTGGATTAAAATTAGGGTAATATATTCCAAAAAAAGGGTATAATAGGAAAATAAAGTGCAAAAAATATACTTTCTTAATTTGGCCTATTTTTTCTCAAACAACAAATAAAAAAGAACGGAGGGAGTATATATGAAGAAGGAAAAAGTACAAATGGTATTATACCTACACTTTGGGATTAAGTACAAAAGGTATTTGACCCAAAAAAATAGAGGAAGCAAGTCAAAATAGTGCGCAAAAAAACCCACAATGAGAACACATACTATATAACTATACAATCCATAGGGCATGAAATCCATTCATAGAGACTACAAATTCCACAATTTTTCTTTTCTACTAACCACTTCCATGATTGCCTATTAATTCAATCAAAAACTTCATCAATAGCCGACACAATTGAATTAAATATCAAATCATTTCTTGCTCTCCAAAATGACCACATTACTGCATGCACACCGAGAGGAGGCCCTTTAGTCGCTTACCATTTCCCCTCCCAACAATAAATTTTTGAAAAATGTCGAGAGGGTCTCTAGGAACCACTGAACCCCAACCAAACCAATCAAAAACCTTTTGCCATATTGTCTAGGCAAATTTGCACCAACCGAAAAGGTGACCTTCACTTTCCGAAACCGTTGGACACCACACACATTTTGTATCAGAACCATTGTCGAAAATTCCACGTTTGGCGAGATTCTCCCTAGTTGGTAGCCGCCGACAAAAAAGTTGTTAAGAGAACACAATAATCTTTGATGGTGCAAAACCTTTCCACAAATATCCCAAATCCCTTAGAAAAATCCGGATTCGAGGAAATAGAAGGGAGAATTGATCCGGACAAATAATCATAAAATATATAGCTAATGATTGGGTCTTTCAACTTTATCATACGCTTAGAAAGAATAATATGTACACCGACTATTTAGCAAAACTTATAACAAATCTACAAGCAAAATATTGATAATTTGTCCGTTTAATGTTGATGACTCATCACAACTATTGAAAATGTCTAATATGGCCTTCACAAATTTTTATTTTTATTTTTATTTTTATATGAGAAAATGTAGTGAACTAAATACACCCATTATAGTGTGTTGTCGCGGGAATCAAAATTGTTCCTAGGTGGGAGAGATTCAACTATCATCATCAGTTTCTGTGAATCTTCGTTGCTTCCAACCATGGATGAACAAATCTCATTCAAGAATCTTCATAGCAGAGAGTATTCCGGTCACAAGAAAAAGGTACCCTTTTCTTCTCTCATACACTTCTCAATTTTTCCTCATTGCGCTTTAATAATACTTTTAGGTTTATGTGAAATAAAAAACCCCTCTTTTCAATGTTTCTGTTTCAATTCTCATCTGGGTATTTTTTGTTTTTTTGTTTTTCCAAAAGGTGCACTCAGTGGCTTGGAATTGCATTGGCACAAAACTTGCTTCTGGTTCTGTTGATCAAACTGCTCGAATCTGGCATATTGAGCCACATGGCCATGTAAGCTTGCTCTTAATTCCTCCTTGTCTCTATGGTTTTTGCTTTAGTGTGTGTTTGCTTCAGTAAAATCATTGATTTTGACTACTCCCTGTTAGCTTAACTCAGTTGATACCGATAGGATATTGCATTTTATATGTAGGGCCCGAGTATGAACCCCGGAAGCTCCACTTACTCACCTTTAAGGGTAGAATTCTAGCCATTAAGCTACTTGACAAAAAAAAATGATTTTGACTAAAACTTTGTTGAATATAAAGCGGTTTATGTTTAGATAATTGCGTTGAACAATAAATTATAGGCTTAAAAGTCAATGGTAGAGGCAAAAACTTTAAATTCTAACTTAACTTTAGAATCAATTCTGGAGGCAAAATCAATTCTATTTGAGAATATCAAAACATTTCAAAGTCAGTTCTATACTGTTGGAATCAGTTTTGTCTCCTCCAAAAGTGTAACGAAACATGCGCTAAATTTTATATTAGTTTATGTGCTTTCGTGTAAATCACAATAGCTCTCAGAAGAACAAGAGCCAAGCAAGTTCATGTCATTTTCCTTTTCCACAATCTTTCTGTTATAATTCACTTATTTTGTATTAGCCTTAGCTATATGCTAGTCTTTTTTGTTGGACTTATCCCATGACACAAATATTTATGTTAGTGTTTGGACTCTGGATACACTTATGAAAATATCTAATAATATGTCTTCAAGTTGTTTTCAGTTTATTTCAATCAGTTTCCATAATGATTTTTGAGTAAATATTTTGTTAAGCTCCCTAGAGTAGTTTCTTCAATAAACACTTAATTAAGTTACTTACCTAAATACACGTTCTAAATATGCATCTTAGTACATAGTGATGTTGTCACAAACACATGTAGGTTTGTTGTTTGTAAAAGATTCAACTATTTAAGTTTCCCCTAAGTATTGGCCAATACACAGCAAGATCTGCCCTTTTGAATTTACTGCAGGATATTTTGATGAATTTTAAGCAACACCCTTTTCACATTTTCTTGCTAATCCGCCATAATTAGGGTCCTTTTAGCCCACCTCAAGTCGGCAACAGAACATCAAACTTGTTTTCACACAAGGCTGAGCTACCCTTTTTTACTTTTGATGAGTGAGATTGCATGTCCACTAAAGGATTTGGCTATGAGTAAATATCTCCTTTTTACTTCTGACGTTGCTTTGGCGACTTTCATGATCAAATAAGAGACTGTTGTTGAAATTCGAACCTATAGAATAAATGAAGTTCAATTGTTAACTTTTCCATGAACATATTTATAGAAATGAAGCATTTCGTCAAGAGTTTCTGTTTCAGTATTGGCTGATACTTTTATGTCACTGCAAATTATTTTATCCTTCTCGTTATTTTGTGGATCAAAATTTGATTGTTGAGTTTTGGGTCTGTGGGTGGTGTTTATTATAGGGTAAGGTCAAAGATATTGAATTGAAGGGTCACACTGATAGTGTGGATCAGCTATGCTGGGACCCCAAACATGCTGATCTTATTGCAACTGCATCGGGTGACAAGACTGTTCGTCTATGGGATGCTCGTAGTAAGTGATCATTTAGATGTGCATTTCATTTTTAATTAATTTTGAGAGACGTTTAATACATTCTATGGTTATATTCACCCGATCCTGCGCGAATTAACATAATTCAGATTTTCCTGATATTTGATTTCTGCAGGTGGAAAATGTTCACAGCAGGCAGAACTTAGTGGGGAGAATATCAACATCACCTACAAACCTGATGGTACTCATGTAGCTGTAGGTAATAGGGTATGTTATATAATCCCTGCATTTGCTTAAGGCTCTGAAAGTGCAAATGTTGTGACTGGATATGTTAATATCAACTGCATCTCGCATGTGTTTGAGTTGATTATTTTTCTGGAATGATTGAACTTTGTATTGTAGCTACTAAATAGACTATGTCTATGGCTATGATTATCTTGCTGTTTTCACGGCTTGTGAAGTCTTACCTTGTCTTTGTTTTTCATAGGATGATGAATTAACGATACTGGATGTTCGGAAATTCAAACCAATTCATAGACGCAAATTCAACTATGAGGTATCTCCTTGTTTATGCTTCATTTTTTTGTTGCGGTCACTTTCTGACAGTTTGTTAAGGGGTCAACGTGAAACTGTTAAAAACCCATAGAAGAGAAATGGGAAATTGGTTGAGACAACCATAAGATATAAACAGTTTTATTAAAAAATTGAGAATGTGAGAAAAAATTTCCCTTAAAGGGTTCCCCGGCCCTGACAACTTAGCTACTGCTCTGCTTGATCAAATCCTAAATATTCTGAATGCTGAAGAACATCTTCTCTATGTACTAAATGCCAACAATACTAACAAGTTCCCCCTAACTGCTCTTGTTGTCACTTGTCTCTAACTAATTTCCCATTCTCTTCTGTCATAGCAGAAACCAAACCTTGGAAATTATGAGCAACTAGTCTTTTTACCGCATTCTTATCATTTATAGAAAATATGAATGTGCTTCTTTTTTTTAATCAGTTTGGTTGATAAAGTAACCCGTGACTGTCCAGCTATCTTATTTGAAATTGTACAACTTGATAAACGGCTTGGAGTTGGATTGTGAAATGTGAATTACCTATTGCCTGTTTACAGAAATTTTACAGTTTGATGAAGGACTTGATATAAATTTACTGCTCAAATGGCATGACTAAGTGCCCTGGTGTCAAAACATCTGAATTCTGAATCAACCACGGATTATGTGTTGTTTGAATAACAACTTTCACACCTTAAAATCTGATCATCTGTTAAATAATTGACTAGAAGTCAAAGAACATTGTTTTTAGTTGGGGCAAGTTATAATGATTCACCCTAGACAAAGTAGAGTATAGCTTTCTAATTATATGTAGATTACCAGAGATTTAAGTATATAGTCTCATTTGACTAGGAGTTCTTTGGCATTGTCACCATAATATTCCTGCTTCTGCCTCTGCTTCCCAACACTCACTCTCACTGTCAGCACCAGCTGTATTTTTCTGTTCTCCGCTGCCGTTCCAAGTTCCAACTCCTTCAACATCACTCAATATGATGCTCTTCAGGAGCTCATTGTTTTGCACAACACAGTCACCACTAATGCCAAATCTTTTGGAAATTCATAAATGTCCATCTATGATGATTACATAGTTTTAATATTTCTTAGTGTACATCCTTGCAGTTTAGTGGTATGGTTGATATGAGAACAGCAATGAATTTACCTATTTAATGACATGTCTTGTACTCATAGCACACATTTCATACGGTAAAAATGTTTGTTTAACTCTTCTGAGAAGAATTAGTTCAAATTTGTTCAATAATTTCTGTACTTTTCCTAGGTAAATGAGATTGCTTGGAACATGACTGGCGAAATGTTCTTTCTAACAACAGGAAATGGTAAGGTCATAGTTTTCCTTGTTAGTTACTTCATAATATATGAATCTCAACTTTGTTTTTTGTGCAGTATAGAACAATATCTTACAATCTATTTACCTGCTCACGTACTCAGGGACTGTGGAAGTATTGTCATATCCATCTCTTCGACCACTCGATACCCTCATGGCTCATACAGCTGGTTGTTATTGCATTGCCATTGACCCAACAGGAAGGTATGTTTCTTGTTTTTGTTATTTCTGGCCTTGCAATTTGCACTAGAATTAGAAACCACAAGGTTATATCCCCCCCTGTCTTCATTTGTCATAGAAAGTATAATGGACATAACAAAATGTATATACTCATTACATTGTGACAGACATTTCGCTGTTGGAAGTGCTGATTCCCTTGTCAGCTTGTGGGTTATCTCGGAGATGCTCTGTGTGCGTACCTTTACAAAGCTCGAGTAAGTTTTCGGTAGCTTCCATGCTTGTTTGTTGTATTCAGCTTTTGTTTTTTAAGATATAATAAGTGTTTAGCTTCTAGTTTGTGACAAATATGGAATGTGTTTCTCAGATGGCCTGTCCGAACAATTAGTTTCAATCATACTGGGGACTTGATTGCTTCAGCAAGTGAAGACTTATTCATTGATATTGTAAGTGTACATGCCATATTTTCAACAATTCTTTTTGACTTAAATTGTATGAATTGAACATAAACTAAATATTATGGAACTAGAAGTAGAAGTAAAAATAAGTATATTAGAAGACTCAAATAAAATAATGAGGACATAAACTAAAAGAATATTACTGGGATGGCCAAAAACATCTTAACCGTTTTTAAAACAAAAATATGTTTTGTAAGTTATTCATCTATCAAACACACATTGCATAAACAAAATTTGCTTCTTTGTGGCAGTCAAATGTTCATACAGGAAAAACAATACATCAGATTCCTTGTAGAGCTGCCATGAATAGTGTTGAGTGGAATCCTAAATACAACGTACTTGCATATGCCGGAGATGACAAAAACAAGTATCAGGCTGACGAAGGTATGATTTTTTGGACACCTGCAAAGTGTTATTGGAAACACAAGAGAACCATTAGAGGCTGCATTTAACTTATTTGTATTTTGGTTGCAGGTGTTTTTCGAATTTTTGGATTTGAAAATGCTTAAGTGCATATCAGTTGCCTTGGTAACTAGTTAAGAATGCGAAAGAAAGACAAATGAATTCAAGGAAAAAGCTGAGATGTCTGAATATTGCTAGTTGCTCCTACTAAGAAGGATGCTCACAGAAAATTTGAAATTGGATGGATGTAATAGCAAATTTGTTTTGTTTTTAAGATTTTGGATAAATTACACTTTAGTCTGTTTTAGCATCAATTGTCACATCAAGAAATTTTTTTGTCAGTTAATTAACTTTGTAACACCTCATTAGGACTTTAGAAAATGAAATGAAGTTTGATCATTTTAAATGAATTTGGATCCTCTTCGGCCATTATTGTCTAGCCCTCTATCAAGTTTAGATCAGAAAGAAAAAATGGATGAATGGTTGAGATTGGTGCATAATGAACATGAAGGATCCAAATCATGTTTAAATAAAGTAAAGAACATCATCCAAGTGGTTGTTTAATGGATTTTGATTATTTGAAAGGGGGCTTAAACAAAGAGTGTAGTTATCATTTAATGGTAGCTTTTATAATAGACTACAAAATGAAATCCATAAATTACTGGTAGCTTTTATTGTTTGGAAAATGCTTTCACAATTTCCCTATTCTTTGAACTCAAAATCGACACACACTTAACCGGAAACATAACACGGGAAGAATTTTAGCGTGGAAAATCTTCTCAAGGCGAGTAAGAAAAAACCACGGGATCCGTAGACCTCTTAAACTTCCATTATAAAAACAATCGGAATACAAATTTGTAGATAAAAACACTCTCAAGCTCAGTGTTTTCTCTCACAATAACTCTCCATGGCTATCAGTATTTTCTTATCATGAACTCTAATCATTCCTCTAACTGGCTATCAAAATTTCTTCAACTTGCTTGTTGTTCCAATTGCTTTGCTAAACTCCTATTTATAGAGGAATTGAAACCAAGTGCATTTAATGCTTGGCTTTCTTTTCTGTCTTCAAACCAGTCAGCCAAAATCTAAGTTGTTAGATGGAGATCAAAGTCATCGAACAACTCATATCGCGGTTTCAGAATATCAAAAGTTCGCAATCTCAATGGTCGAGCCGAGTGCATCAAACCTAATTCCCTCAATTCAAAAGGGTCGTCAAATCAATCGGACCAACAATGCTTCATTCCTTTAGCAAGGCTGAAAATGCAAGAAAACAATAACCATAAAAAACAAAACACAATTTACTAGCATAAATGAAATGAAGAAAGACAAGATCTTTATTTTACCATAATAACTAATTAGTCCTTCATCATCATCAAAATTAACAAATCCATGCTCCATAATCCTCATCAGTTCATCACAAACCACATAGAACAAATTTTGAAGCAGGAAAAGCCAAACCTGTAAAACAAAAAAGACAAACAGTAAGCAAATAACGATTAAACCAAGTAATCACTTTCCATTTAATCTCAACACTTGAACTCTTCATTGCCCTCTTTCCATTCAAAGGTAACTCCTTTGACAAATCAAAGCTAGCACCTTTCATCCTTAACTCTTGAATACACCTACAAACACCTCTACTATCATTCCTCTCCCTTTGTAACTGTTCCCAAACTTTCCAATACCTAATCAACTTCACTTGAACCAAAAACACAAACACAAGTGAAGTTAAAACTGAAACCATTGAAGGTATCCACCAATTCTTACAAACACCAACACCACCCATTTGGGCTTTTTGGGCTTTAGCCCATGAAGTGAATAAAAGTGTTAGGAAAAAACCATGAAAGATGAAAAAGAATGAAGAGAGTTGAAAAAGTTCGGATTTTATTGAATCCATTCTTGTTTCTTTTCTTGAAATTCTTTTAGCAAAGAGATTTTCTTCTCTTTGCCATAGCTTTAAGAGTAAGAGATGACCGGGGGATTCGGAGATTTCGGTTAATGGGTGGTCGTCAATTGCTTCAAACATGTTGGAACATGACAAAATCTTGTTGTTGTTTTGATGATTTTGATGATCATGTTCTTGGTCTACTGGGATTTCAACAATGTGATGAGTGTTATTTGTTTCAGCCATTGTAACAATAATAAGAAAAAATTAAATCAAACAAAACAATAATAATAATAATAATAAGAGTAGAAAAGAGCGTGAGAATTAGATTGCAGAGAGCGAGAGAGAAGATAGAAGAGAGAAGAGAAATGTTAATGTTGTTGTTTTTTGGAAGAAGAAAATGGAAGGAATATATGTATGTGTGTGAATTCTAACGGTCACTCACGTTTTGCGATTATCCAACGGTAACATAACATAACGTTGCCAAATTTATTTATTTAATATTTTTTGACACTGTTTTTCTCTCCAACGGATATTTTGAACTCGTTATTATGGATAGTGGGCTGGACTCATTCTTAAATCAACATATTAACTAAACCAAATTTTTTCCTCCCACCCCTACAATTTTTTTTTTATAAATTAAAAGTATCTTCCGCACACAACTGTGAAAAATAATCCCCTTAAAGTAAGTGACATCCATTAAAAAATTAATTTTTCCTAACAAATATTTTCCCATACGCATGACGGATGATCAAATCTAGGATTAAATAATTAATGTTGGTCACTTGAGAGGATGTTTATATATGTTTGTTTTATTTTATTTTTACTTTAAAATACTGAGCTTATTTAAGGTAATTGGACGGTGTCTTAGTTTAAAATACTACCTCTATCCCAAAATATAAAAATTAGTTTGACTACTGCACGTATGCCAACGTACAATTTTGATTATTAATATTTTTCTCTATTAGTAAAAATTATTAAAATTGGATACTTTCAAAATACTCATCAAAACAGATCAAACAAGATCTTATATACTTATATTTATATCTATATATTATTAAAAAAAATAGTTAAAACATGTTAAGTAAATAGTGTCATTTAATCAAAATAACTCTTATAAAATGAGATGGAGATAGTACTGAATTTTTCTCCAAGTTGAAAGGCACCATTGGAGCTTGATACTGTTGTGTCTTTTAAACACATTAATACAACATTTCATCCCTTGTGCATGACATTAAAATATTAGTCAGCATTGGTGGTCCACCATATTATGCAATTTGCATTTTTATAGATTCGATTTTAATAGCAACTGATGTTTTCTACATTATATAAACGAAAAAGTGTAGCTTTTTATATGGATAAAAATACAAAATATGCTTATGTATATCAAACCGGGCACTATGACATCCCAAAATAAAAAAACTAGTTTGACTACTACATGTATGCCAATGCACAATTTTGATCACTAATATTTTTAATTTTCTATTAGTAAAAATTATAAAAACTTGATATTTTGAAAATACTCATCAAAACAAATCAAACAAGATCTTATATTCTTATATTTATATTTATATATTATTAAAAAATTATGGTCAAAGCAAAATAAGTTAATAGTGTCATTTAATCTCTTATAAAATGAGACGGATGTAGTAATATGCAATTTGACTTTACAGATTATGGGTGGGGCCTATTTCTTTTCCCTTCATAAAAAAATGTGTTTGTTAAACATGAAACTTATTTGCATGGAATGGAATATTGCACAATCAAATCAGCTTGTATTATCCTCAATTTTTTGTGTTTGAGCATAAAAAACTACTCCCACAAAAAAATTCCATTCCATGCAATATTCTAGAAAACAAATATTTGGAGTAGTAATTTTTGTTTATCAATACATAAAAACGAATAATCTAGCTTGACTAGTTGTGGTGGAACATAGTGTTAAATAATGAAAAGTATATTCCAAATATTTAAATCATATAATTCTCTGTTTATGTTATGGACAGATTATAACTTCTCTTGGATCAAGTACAAGTATCAGTCGCAGGTATCAAATATAAGATTCTTTTTTTAAGGCTCCAAATATAAGATTCTTAAATCTTAATGTCAATGTAATGTGTGACATTTCTTCTATGTGACATTTCAAAAGTGATGAATCAAAAGAAAAAGTTGAACAAAGAAACACTATATGCTCCTATAAATAATGGATGCCTAAATGTCTTTGTAATACTATAACATTTCCCACTTTAATGGCTTCCACGCATGCCTCCCACTTTTTTCACTTTCCACTTTTATCACGGCTTACTTACACCACCCTTTTAATTAATTGAATTAATTTAATGAATTTTTGGTATACATACCAGTACTTCTCTTCCACTAAATATGAAGTTGAATCCATCGTTAGTTGATTCAGTGGTGACTGCTGCTAAATTTGGTAGGGAAGACTACAGTTTGATCCCTCACAACTGCAATCGGGAAGGGACTAAAATCACTTGATGTCAGAACTAACCTCCGAGCCAGATTAAACTGGTGGTACAAGCCAAAAAAAATAAAAAAAATATGAAGTTGAATTTTTCCATTAGATAGAAGTATCACGAAAAGTTATATACACAAAGCAATTTTAAATTAGGCACTGATTTTATGAATGAATATGAAAAAACTTTTATTTACTTAAATTTTTTATTTTGTAAGCCCCTACACAATTATGGTGTTTTGAATTTGAATTCAAATAATAACGTTTAATTTAGAAATATCAACATTATCAATTGTGTTAAGACTTATAAACACAAAGTTATGTTATTTTGTTTTTTTGAAGGTGTAGCATAATTTTTTTTTGTTTTTTTGAAACGGCAAATGAGATAATTATATTAAAAACGAGCAAAAGAGAGGAACAAAGTACAAGGCGTACTCTACCCACACAAAAGGGAAAAAGTACACAAGAGTACTAAAACCTAACACCCAAAACCAAAACAAAAGAACGGCCACAATAGCGAGCCCCCAAACTATAGTCACCTAACAATACAATCAAGAGGGTTAACACACCACTCATAATACAAACAATGAGAATTTGATTTCCTCGCCAAAAGCCACTTCCAAGAAATGCACTTGATTCTTTCAAAGACGTCCTCAAGAATAATGGATTTGTCGGAGAAAATTTTGTCATTCCTAACACGCCAAAGGACCCACATAACCGCATGCCAAACCATCATGATCCCTTTACGAAGCTTCTTGCCACGATTAAGGGACGACAAAAAACCAACAAAGAGAGAATGGATGGATCCCGGGAACACCTCCACCACACCAAACCACCTATACACCTCAACCCAAATAGACCAAGCCAAAGGACACATGAGAAATAAATGGTCTTCGGTTTCCAACCCCCCACCACACACCGCACAAGACATATGCTCGCCCACAAAAACCACCCCTCTCGTAGCCAAGTTCGACCTTGTTGGAATTCTCAAGAGCAAGGCTTGCCACAAAAAAACCACCACTTTTGAAGGAGCCCAACTTTCCCACACTTTATGGATAGCACCACAAAGAGGTGGAGACAAATAAGTAGGAAGAGCCCACAAAGAGGACAAAAAAGCATAATTGGCCTTGACGGAGTATCGACCATCGATGCCATACCGATAACTCCAAGAAGGTGAAACTCTCGAAATAGGAACCACATCCAACAAACGGAGGAGCTCCCGAAAAAGATCCTCTTCCCAAGAAAAAAAAGGACGCCGCCACTTTAAATTCCAAATCCAAGATCCGGAGACCCACTCTCCCATATCTTTAATAAATGCATCCGGTTGGAGTGAGATTCTAAAAAGTCTTGGAAAAGCATCCGCAAGCGAACCCAAGGCACACCAATGATGATGCCAAAAATTAGTGTCGCCCCCATCACCAATACTATGAATAAAAATGTTCTCCAACCAATCTCCCGCCACACCCGAAACCACTCCCAACCCCACCAAATCACGCCACCATAGCGAAGCCTTGTTCAACCGGCCAATAGATAAAACGGGCCTCCCAACAAACCCATATTTGGCCTTCAAAACAAGCTTCCAAAGAGGATTATCTTCCGCTAGTAACCCATATGTAGCATAATGATAAAATGTTGGAACGTTGAATGAATTTGAGGGTTCAATCATGGCTAGTAACATTTGCCTCTCTCATCTAACAATATACTACTAACAACTAGCATTTGTCTATAAAAAAATGTGTTATTTTGACATAAATTTGATATCAAATTTTGATGATAAATTAGACGGTTAAGACAATTTAAATATGTGGCTAATTATCTTTAACGCATGATTATAATATATATAAGACTTAGATACAATTCTAGTCCATTTATTTTAACCAAGCAGTAATTTTTTATCCTCTATTTTTAATTGCACAATTTTGATCATTCATCTTAAATCGTGATTTTTACTGTCCAATTTGATGACCTGGAAAATAAACGCATGATCTAACATTAAAAACATTATAAATGGGGTCAACACATTAAAAACAATTTATCTAATTTATTCTCACGTTATTAAATTGATTTGTCAAAATGAGTTTAACAAAATTTCTAAAGTGAAAACAAAAATTGCATAATTAAAAAACCAAAATTACGGTTTGGACACAAAATCAATAAATTTTACCATTTTAGCTAAAACGCCTATTCGACTTAAGAGTTAAGAGTCAAAAAAAATCTCACTTTAATTAAGTTTTTTCTAATCACATCTAAAAAATTAATTTAATTAAAATTTAATCATAATGTCAAAATTACTGTTGTTCATATAAATTATTAAAAACTTATTTTTCATCTCTCACTCTATATCTTCACCACTTCTCTCTTAAAAACCCATCTCTCACTAATGTTCAAAAAGCATAAATTCATAGATTTTTAAAAAAAAATTAATATAGTTGAAAACTTTGATTAAGGTTATAAAAGTCTTTGAAAAATATCATAAACAAATCTTAGTACTGTATGGAAAACAATTTTTCTATACATTAATAATTATTTTTTAGAGGCATATGCGACTAGTAACAAAGGAAGGGGTAATGTATGTTGAATTGTTGAAAATAAAAGAATACTTTATCTGTTTGAGTCAAAACAAACTTTAATTTATGGTTTATGCATAATTTTCAACTATATAATTTTTTTATTATCTTAGACATTCATTGGATTGACATTAAACTGATTGATTCAAAAGACTCATTATTTGTTGCTGGTTGTAGAGAGTCGTGGGTTCTTGAACTGTTCCGTATCGACTCTCGCCTCTCGGTTCATAATTCATTAGTTATTAATTACAAATATCAGACTTAGTTAGAAGATAAAGACTTGTGTTGTTGTTTTAAATGCTTGCATTAGTCATTTGGGTTGATCTACATTTTATGTGATTTTATCGAGTTAATTTTTTTTCCTCAGTTTTTATTTTTCCTATACTTTTTTATATATATATTATATTATTATGAGAATATGGTAAACAATGAACTATGTGAACGTGTCAATTTAGTTGGTGGACTGATATGGAGGACCATACCATGTTAACTCTATTATACTTTGATCATTCATGTCATCGTATGCTCAGCTCAGCTCAAGCAAGAGCCCCTCCCTCTACAAGCTCAGTTAAACTCAACCTTAAGCATGTCCAACTCAGCTCGACCACGAGCTTATTCTTTAGCTGGTCCAGCTGAGCTCGACCACGAGCTCTTCCTTCAGCATGTCAAGCTCAGCTTGGTCATAAGCTTCCCATTCAGCTTGGTCAGTTCAGTTCGACCATGAGCTTCTCCTTTAGCATGTCCAGCTCAGCTCGAGTAGGACCTCTTCCTTCAGCATGCTAAGCTCAGCTCGGTCGTGAGCTTCCATTTCAGCTTGGTCATCTTAGCTCGACTATGAGCTCTTCCTTCAGCATGTCCAGCTCGGCTCGAGTAGGAGCTCTTCCTTCAGCATGTTAAGCTTAGCTCGACCATGAGTTCATCCTTCGGCATGCTAAGTGTAGCTCGGTCAGCTCAACTCGGCCTTGAGCTCCTCCTCCAGCATGCCCAGCTTAGCCCGACCATGAACTCGGCCTTGAGCTCCTCCTTCAGCATGCCCAGTTTAGCTCGACCATGAGCTCTTCCTTTGGCATGCTAAGCTCGGCTCGGTCAGCTCAACTCGGCCTTGAGCTCCTCCTCCAGCATGCCCAGCTCAGCTCGACCATGAGCTTGCCCTTTAGCTTGTCCAGCTCAACTCGACCATGAGATCCACCTTCAGCATGCTATGCTCAACCCATCCTTCAGCATGCTAAGCCCAGCTCGGTCATGAGCTTCCCCTTCAACTTGGTCAGCTCAGCTCTACCATGAGCTCATCATTCAACATATCTAGCTCAACTCAACCATAAGATCAAACTTCAACATGTGTAACTCAGTTGGATCATCCAGGTCATGTTAAGCCACACCTTCATCTCGACAAGCTCAGTGTGGTCAGGCAGAGCTCCACCCTTAGTCTTCCACGCATCATGTACGAACATATTGACTTGAGTTAGGCGAGCTCTAGCTTCACGTGATCTGCACGGACGAGTGACGTAGGTCACATGTGCTTTAGCTCCACGTGTCCTGTACGGACGAACTACCAATGAATATCAGAGTTATAGCTTATTGGGCCTAGACATCCAAATCTTGTGAAAGACTCATTAAGCCAATGAATTGTGGACTATAAAAGGAGGCACTTAGAAGGAAAAGAGAGGTCAGATCTAATATGTGGTAAACAGAGTATTTTGAACTAAGTCATTTTCTGAAGTGCTCTAGGAATCCCTAGAGCAACTCACCTGTTATAACTCATTTGTGTTTACATACGTGAACAGTTGGTATCTAAAAATCCTTAACTAACAGCTATTCTCTTCTATGTATACTATTTTTTTAGCATAAAATATATTTTTTATATTAAAATAATGTATAAAAGTGAATTGAGTTAGTGATTAACAAATTTTCTTTTCAAAATAAAATGTTTGGGAAAAGCAGAAAATTCAAGTTAAATATATTTTGAAAGAACAATTTTAATATGAATTTATTTGAGTTAATTTAGCTTCTTAAAAATATGAATTTATTTGGTTGAACCGAATTACTACAGAAAAATTTGCGGCCAATTGGATAGCATGCTGACAATAATTTCTTGATATTAAAACAATATCACAATTTACAAGAATAATTCTTCTCTTTTTGACCAGTCCACGATATAATTTCTTCTTTCGTAAGTTATAAACAGTGTAGTATATCTTTTTCCTCAAGCAAGATGCATCCCTGATCCCTCCATATCGATCATGTCATAAAAATTATACTAGTACACATGGATATTTTCAAAAGTTTGCATCAGATATACTCAAGGGTGTAAAATAACTTCAATTTCCAAATTTCGTAAAAGTAATTTTTTTTGAATAAACAAAAATAAATATATTACCACAAAAAAAGGCCCTGCTTAGCACAAGGTGTACTAGAGAGAGCCGCAGTGTTTTACAAATCACAAGTACACATGAAAAAAGAGCTTAGTTAATACCCAAACAGACAAACGGGCTCGACCACCACATGTGAGTATTAATACCCAGTGGCGGAGCCAGAAAATTTTTAAAGCCTGGGCAAAATATTAGTTTTGAATAAAATTTTTAGTATTACACCGAAAAATTTCAATTTTAAATAAAATATCTCAGTTTTGTCATAAATTAATCCCTAAAAATTTCAATTTTGCCCTAAACTAACCCCTAAAATACCAAAAAATTAAGGTATTACACCGAAAAATTTCAGTTTTGAATAAAATGTTTCAATTTTGCCCTAAATTAATTTCTAAAAATTTTAATTTTGCCTAAACTAACCCATAAAATACCAAAAAATTTCGGCCGAGCCCGGGCAAGTGCCCATGCTAGCTGGGCCTTGTATCCGCCTCTGTTAATACCTAAAGTGACATTATTAGCTTTAAGCCATCATAACATATATAATTTAACTTTTTCGAACATTTATGGAATTGTAGTTCACGTTGCCTTGAAAACTCTGTTGTTCCGCTCATGCCATATAACTGAGATGCAACACAGCCAGACAACCTGTAGAAGGTAACACCGAGCTCGCGACCCACCTGAACAAGAGACGAATTGAGCAAAATGATCATGCAACAATTGTGCATCAGCCGAGACATCTGTAAAAGTAATTTTAGTTTCCAATTTAGTTACTTCCTCTAATTCCAATTACTATAAGTAAAAAAATTACTTATAATTATAGCAGGAGGAAATATATTTTTGTTGTAAAATATAACAAATTTTGCTGATAATTTATCTCAACATGAAGAATTTTACAAATTATCTTTAGTTTTCTGATTTTTTAACTAGGTTATTTTAAAGTTTATTGGTTTTTAATTTGTGAAAAAATTGAGAAAAAAGAGTATACTGGTTTGGCTTAATGATGCAAAAACGTGAACTTAAGATCCGTTTGGCAAAACATAGTGGACAACTAATCATAAGAAAATTTATAGCAAATAAATTTATGGCTAAACTGTTCATTTGGTCTCTTACGTTTATTTTAGGTTTGAATCAGGTCCTTTACGTTTTAAAAGTTTGAATTTGGTCCTTCACGTTATCAACATTTGCATTAGTTAGTCCATCCCGTCAAATTTTTCACTAACTCTGTTTGATCCTTACACGTGGATGACGGTTTCCACTCGCGGAAGTGATTTTGGACACGTGAAATGCCATATAATAAACAGAACCTTCGCAAACAGAAAAAAATACGACAAAGACCTTTGCAAACACAAACTCTTTTTTTTTTGTTTCCGAAGGTTCTGTTTATTATATGGATGTGAACGTGTCCAAAATCACTTCCATATGTCCAAATCGTCAGCCACGTGTAAGGATCAAACGGAATTAGCGAAAAATTTGACGGAAGGGACTAAATAATACAAATGTTGATAACGTGAGGGACCAAATTCAAACTTTTAAAACGTAAGGGACCTGATTCAAACCTAAAATAAATGTAAGAGACCAAATGAGCAGTTTAGCCTAAATTTATAGTTTATAGTAGCTAAACTAATTTATAAATATAAAATGATATAAAAAAAATATATAGTTAATATATATTTTTTGACAGAGATATAATTGAGAGAGAAAAATTAATAAACTATAAATTTTAATTTATAAACGAGTAGAAATAAGTTATAAACTTATGTTATGAAAAAAATTATATTACTGTACTCCTTAAAATAAAGCTAGTATAAGATAAAAAAAAAAGATAGCTCAGTTTATACCTAACAATATAGATATAGCTCAGTTTAAACTTAAAGCTAGAATAAGATGAAAAATATAGCTCAGTTTATAACTTAAAGCTAGTATAAGATCAAACAATTTTTTTTTATTGCTAGTATATAGGATAAAAAAAATATAGCATTGCCAAGAAAAACCTTAAAATAAAGCTAAAATACACCATCACCATTTGAAGTCACTTATCTTTACTTATATAGTAATCACACCCACTTTTAATTTTGTCCCTTCAGTTTCTAGGAGGCCATCATTATCTCCTCTCTCAATTGTATTTTTCCTTCACCAAACTTGAACCCAAAATGTTGATTAAGAAATTTACATTTAGTCAGGGCCGGCTCCGACTATTTGGAGGCCCGGTTCAATATTAAAAATGGACCCCTAATAAAAAAATTAAAAAAAAAATTAAAAAGAATTGTCACCTATTTAAATTGTAAATAACATTAAAAATACATAAAAAAATAATTATTATATATAATATTAAAAGAGATAATATAATCAAAGATTAAATTTGTTGCAAAGATTAAAATGACCTAGTGGTCGAATTTGTGAATGAGTTTAACATATAATAGTTTCAATTTTTAAGTTTATCAAAAAAAGTATTTATTTTAATTTAATTTAAAACGACTAGAATTATGCGTAGGAGTTTGTTAAAATAATAACCTTGCACATACAGACATAATAATTAACCATTAATCTATTGATACACATATAATATTTTATGAACATTGACAATATATAACTATTATTATAGGACCTCAAAATTAATCTATCGATACACATCTGATATTTTATGAGTACTATAAATATATAACTACTAATATACAGCCTCAAAATTTTAAGTTGAGGCCCTCAAAATTTTGAGGCCCTCAAAATTTTGAGGCCCAATGCCATTGCACACCTTGCACATACATGCAAGCCGGCCCTGCATTTAGTTTTACTCGATCAATGTAATGTTAGTGTGCATCTTGTATTATTCACATAGTTGTGAAATTTTTTATTTATTAAAACAACTAGATTTATTCAATTCAGTAGTATATATTAGATGCACAAATTTAACACAATTAAAAATGAAAAGGATGGATATTCGACCAACATCGAGTGAATAATATAAAACAACGTACTCACATTTATAAATAAAGTGACTAAATCAAAGTAACTGAAATACTTATATCTCTGAATTTACACCATTGACAATCGTAATTGGTTGAATTTAATCTATTAATTTGAACCAAAAAAAATCGCACTAAAATGGTAAATCAAACAAATACCAACGAAAATCAAACAATATTACATTGATATGATGAAACTATGAAAAAACACAAAAAATAAAAGAACATATAATCTATATATATATATATATATATATATATATATATATATATATATATATATATATATAAACCACTTAGACTAATTGGGATAAAAAAAATTACGGTTGTGATTCCGGATAAAAAAATAAAAAATGACATATATTTCTTATAAAAGAAGAAGAAAAATTTAGATAGAACGTGAAACTGATTTCTATAAAAATATTAGAACAATTTTTTTTATATAAGTTAAGTTCATTTTTATTGTTTATATTTGGGTTAAATAGGTTTTTGTCCCTATAAATATCTAAAATTTTATTTTTAGTCATTATAAAAAGTTTTCGCAAATTTTAATCTTCAAATATTTTTCTATCACGATTTTTGACCTATGCTTTTTAGTCGACTTATATATATCATTTAAAATTTAGAATTTTTTACGATTATATTTAGTACATTATTAAAAATTTCCTTGCATAAGTATAATATTTTTTTTTAAAATGGATGAATTGAATATAACTTTTTAAGTTGTCTGCATTAAAAAATTTGAAAGTATATAATAAATAATTAAAAATTGTGACATAAAATGTTTAAAGAAACAAAATTTAAAATATTTATAAGCACAAAAACTTATTTAACACTTTATTATATAATGTTATTTATTACGTGCCAAACAAAGTACTCCTACTAGTCGTGAATCCCTCGTGTAAGGTTGACAAGGTTACACGAAGACTCTCCTACATCAAACACCAATCATTTGATCTTTTAGTTCAACAATTATAAAAAAGATAAATCATTTTCTTTTTGCCCAAGCTACGAAGGAAAATGAGTGTGAATAAAATGAAAAACACAAAACCTGTCCAAAGTAACAAGATATAAAGACCACTGTATAAAGAATAACTTCTTACAATTTCTATTGCCGGAGGAATGATGTGAATGTGACATACAAGAATAATTTCTTAATTACCAAGAAAGAATAATTATATGTAGAGTTTGAGGTTTGAATGAGGAGATCAACTTATAAAGAAATGAACTATAGCTATTAAATTATTTGAAAAAAAAAAGAATTTTGTTAACTTGAATGAAAAGTTCAACTTATAAAGAAATAAATTTTTAGCTATTAAATTATTTGAATAAAATAAGAACTTTTTTTTTTTTTTGGTCTTAGTTGAAGTGGTAATCCACTGGAGATTAAACTCACATAATTGTGAGATCCCGGGTTCGAACCCGGGTCACGACGTCCGGCCTAACAATTTCGGCATATTTTGCCAGTTGAGCTAGGACTTATGGGACAATAAAATAAGAACTTTGTTAACGTAGAATATATTATTCCATTAAAAATGTAATAATTTAATTTTTGAAAAGTTGAATGTAGAGTTTTAAGAGGAATATTTCTATATTAAAAGAAATAATTGTGACCTTTGTGAGATGATTTGTTTCATTCATTTAAAAGAAATACATAAATTTATGGGTTAAAAGGCTTTTACCCCCTGTGAAGTAGATGAGTTTTGCGTTACCCCTCTATAATTTATTTTTTTAAGATTACCCTCTGTAAAATTTATTTTTTTGATTTACCCCCCTTTTACTGACGTGGCAGGCAAAAAATACAGAATAACCGATTTAAAAAACAACACTTTTTAAATCAGTTGAACAAAATAACCGATTTGAGTTCTTTTGAAATCCTTCGCGTGGGATTCATTGATTGTTCTGAAAGTGTTATATATCATAATAATTAGAATTTGCTAAAATTCTTCAAAGTATGCGGCATTTTAGGCTTAACTAAAAATAATTTGAATGTTAATTTGGTGATAATATTTTTTTTTTATGTAATTTAGTGGTTAGAAATTTCAGCTGTCAACAAGCTCACGGAACATTTGGTAATAATATTTTAGCCTAGTAACTTTAAGATAAAGAGTAAAAGGTTTAACTTTAACTTCCCTTAAGAGTGGTAAAATGATATCACTAATTATACTTTAATAAAGTATAATTTCTCATTTTTTTTAATTAATTTTAAAAAAGCTTAAATAAAATTAAGAAAGACAAAAACTCTAACCATTAATACTAACTAACAATATTCTCTAACATTTAGTTGATTCGAGTGAACTTGGACACTTTCAAAGTGTACTTTGTTGACGTTGGAGAAAACGCTAGCAGTAGCAAGATGAGATCCATCCATGCCTTTTGATTTTTACTTCACCTTGCTGACGAAAGAGTGTCATATTAGTAATTTGGTTAGAAGCAATTACCCTTGTGTATGAATTTAACGACGACCTCACGAGAGAGTAAAAGTCAATTGCAATGCACCAAGTACAAACACAATTGAGTTTGATATATCTATTAAAAATAAATACAAGACCAAATAAAATAACTGAGAATATGTTTGGTGTCAAAATAAAGTATATCAGAATTACTGTAATTCATTTTAATTTTGCAGAAATTTATAACAGACTCTCCGTAATACAAAACATAGATATAATGCGTTTAATTTAAGATCGAACAAACTAGAAACAATAAATTGAATAAAAAATTAAGTTCTTGAAACTCATAAAATTATGAGACAACTTTTTATGCTAAATTAAAATTTGGTAAATCTTAATTTATATGTATAAAAAAATTCCGTTAAAATAAGAGAATTTATCCCTATGAAACAAAGACACAAACATAGATTCTGGATATAATAAAAATATATCGATACCAATAATAATTTAAGAAAATGACATAACCCCTGCATACATCTTACAAATTTTTTGACAAAAGATTAGTTATAATTAATCGCTGGTGGACCAACCAACAAAAAAAAGTTAGCTAAATCTAAATATAAATATAAATAATAATTTTGAGTTTCACACTCTCATCTTTCTGTCTTCGACTGAAATTCACCTTTCTTGTTCAGAAAGCACTCTAAATCTTCAATCCTCACCTACACACACTTTTTTTTTATATATAAATTCACATTTCACAGTTCAATACAACAAATAACTACCAAAACCTCTCTCTCTCTCTCTCTCTCTCTGTTCTTCATTTCTTCCCCAAAACAAAAAATGCATCTCTACAATGCATGGTTGCCGCCACCTGTGGCGGCTCAGACCGCCGGCGAAAGAGATTCTTTCTCACGCATCATCGCAACCGTCAACTCATCCTTCAACCGTGACGATCCCGAATCCGTCTATTCAACTCTCAGATACATCTCCGTTCTTGACCTGTCAGTTCCATTTTCAACTCCAAATTTTCAATTTCCTTTTTCTCTCTCTTAATTCTTTGCTGATTTTCGTTTTCTTCAATTTCGTTTTTCTTTATTTTCACTTCTGATGTTTTGTTTTTGCAGTACCACTTAATAATTCACATAAATCGTTACTTTAGTTTCAATTGATTTTTTTTATGCTAATTTTTTTTTTTATAATTAATTTAGGTACTAGTGCTTTTTTAGAGGTAACTGTTTGAAGATTGTGTTTACACGAATTTTTTTGTTGTGATCGAATTCGAAGATGGAAGTTACTGAAACGCTATTGACTTAACATGGTTTTATCATTTTTTGTCTTTTACCGTGTGACTTTTCACTGTTTCGTAAGCAAGTTGCAATTATGCTGAAAATACTTGAGTAGAGTGATCAATTGATTTTGATTGGTATTACATATCTTTGGTTCAGCTTAATTATGATAAATTAATGGCTTTCTAGGTAGCACTGACACTTTATATTGAAGGCGGCACGTGTAGTGTTAGACACATATGGTTACACTCAATCACTTCCATCTTAAATTATTATCGGTGTGTACTTGTCGTGTACTTTTCTGTATTGTGTCTGGTGTCAGTGTTTGTGTCAATGCTTCGTAGATTTTGTTATTGAAACTTTCATCCGGGTACCTGTCAGAGAGAAGTGATTGATTGCTTCGAATAACCAAATCCAAACAAATAATGTTTGAGTGTTGTCAGGGTCAATTAACTGTGTATGTAACATCACATCATATATGTATAAATAATTACATTTGTTTCACTGTTTTGATAGTTCTGCTATCACTAGTTTCGGTGTATTTTATTCCTTGGGAGATTCTTATTTTAGTTTGTTTCACTCAGCTTTTCATTGCATTCCAAATTGCATTATTAGTAGTGGATATGGGGTTTTCTGTTCATGGGTTGTATCCGGATGGAGTTGGTTTATGGAATTGAATCTGGATGTTATTAAAATGCATGATATTCTGTGGAAGATTCTTATTATTAGTATCCACTCGCTCTTCGTTGCATTCCAATTTGCATTAGTAGTGGATATGAGGTTTTCTGTTCATGGGTTGTATCTGGATGGAGTTGGTTAATGGAATGGAATCTGACTTTTATGTGTTGTGCAGTTTCATAAAGGCGAAAAGTGATGTGTCTTTGGAAGATGTCCGCACCCTTATTCAGATGGGCCTTGAACTATTTCACATGTCCCGTAATAAGCTTTATGCTCAGGTGCTGCATTTTGTATTGAATGTGATATGCAGTTTTCTTGTTTTCGTGTCTTTTCATGCTCTTAAATGAATGTGTCATTTTTTATTTATTAGGTTAGATGGGGAAATTTATTAGTCAGACTACTCAACAAGTATAGGAAAAAAATTGCACTGACTATTGAATGGAGGCCTCTATATGATACACTGATTAGCACACATTTTACCAGGTAAGGTTTATACTGTTACTGTCAATGCTGCAGCGTTAATTGGTTTAAATTTTAAGTTATTTTGCACTGTTCATAGTTTGCGATGCCTAGCTTTGAACTTTAGTATTCCGTTGCTAAAGCAAAATATGTAATTGAATATATATATATATATATATATATAATCCTGTGCTTCATATTAGATTCAATAATTTTAGTCTGATGATTATGAATTATATTATTGTTGCAGAAGTACAGGCCCAGAAGGTTGGAGAGTAAGACAACGGCATTTTGAAGCTATAACCTCACTTGTTCAGTCCTGCCGAAGATTCTTCCCATCAGGTGCTGCCTCTGAGATATGGTCTGAGTTTAAGTGAGTGCTTTGGCATTGTTTCTGTATAATGTTATTGTTGAATTATCACAAGTTTCTCTCCTTATGCCTTTATTTATTTTGTACTTTTTATTGACCTTGAGCTAAATGAAAGTGAATTGTCTGTTTCCATTTATTGGAATAATGGTGGACCCGTGTTAGAACTTTTATGTTGTTTGAGTTTCAGCTTCTTTTTTTCTTTTCTTTTTTATAATTTTTTTTCTTTGGGTCAATGGATGATTTGTAGATCTTTATTGCAAAATCCATGGCATAATTCATCTTTTGAAGGATCTGGGTTTGCTAGACTGTTTCTCCCAACAAATCCGGACAATCAGGCCTTTTATACACAGTAAGAAGCATACATTTGTTAGGAAATTTATTTTGTGTGATATCTGATTTGATTTCCTGTGCGACGGAGTCTTACAATTGAATTCACAGTGACTGGATTACAGAGTGTATAGACTTGTGGGAATCTATCCCAAATTGCCAATTCTGGAACAGTCAGTGGGCAGATGTCATAGCTCGTGTTGTAAAAAATTACCCCGATGTTGATTGGGAGGGATTGTTGCCTTTGCTTTTTGCTAAATACTTAAATATGTTTGAGGTGAGCATATCGATTCTTCTAGTAATGTTAGTCTTATTTACATTTTGATTTACAGATTGATTGAATATGATCAGACGTACATGCTATATCTCTCTTAGGCACTTCATTTAAAGATAATTTATTGTGTTGCTTTTTCTCCCCTTTTAAATATTTACAAACTAGTTTGTTATTGTAACTGAGGTTTCACCTTTTGAACATTTAAAAATGTTTTTTTTAACATATGTGTAGTGAAACACAATTAATTATATACAAGTTTGCATAAAAAAATAAATAATTATATACAAGTGCTTAGTGGCGAATGTCAAAAGAATGATGTTTATCTTAGAGGG
This sequence comes from Trifolium repens, assembly GCA_030408175.1. NCBI lineage: Eukaryota > Viridiplantae > Streptophyta > Magnoliopsida > Fabales > Fabaceae > Trifolium > Trifolium repens. Next base: position 7,740,957 of record CP125841.1, read on the forward strand.
TAATGCTTAGTCAAAAAAATAAAATCTTAAGAGGGTAATGCAGAATGTTAAGTCTTTTCACGTAATTGATCACACATATTTATTTCATCTTTTGATAAATACACGATGAACCTGCTGGTCAACTGCTGGATTCTATTGTTCATTTTATTTTTGTTAAGTTCCTCTGGATACAAACAAATAAACATCATCTCCTCAATAGAAAATTTTCAACTACTGGGAAGCTCCACGGTGCCAATGCTCCTGCCTTAAGCTTGGAAACTAACACTGTTGTATGGTAGCAGATATATATTATTCTACCACAAGACCAGCACAGCCCTTCTTAATATTGGAGTTTTTTTTCCCTATCAACTCTCATGATGCATATACACAAGCATTGAAAGACAGACTCTTGAGATGCATCATTATGTAAATAGGAATTCCAATCCATTTCCAAACACCTCCAACATATGGTAATCTTAATGCCACAGCCACAGCGTTATCAGTTATTTGTTTCCCCCATCATCATCATGGAGACTATCCCACTTAATCACCACTCCAAGCCACAAATTTTAGCTGCATGAAGTGTAGAGCTTTGGCTGTGAATTGATTCATTAGCATGCTATCAAACTATTGTTTTTAAATTATTGTTTGGTTTGGAGTAAAAAATGCATGGAAATGGATCCAGTGCAGTCACTTTATGTGCAGTCATGCTGCAGTCATCCGTTGGAGCCGTCCAATCAAAATGAGACGGTTCAGATTTTAATGTAGTTTTAATTTTTAAAAACCCGATATCATTGACTGCATGCAGTCATGGGTGCCACCCGCATCCAATCCGGATCCATAAATTTTATATTTATTCAATATTTGTAAAGCTAATTGATCTTTATTTTCATAGCTTACTCCTTTGGTTGGTTATTTGGATTTTACCCACATTTCATGCTTGCACCCATGAATCCCAGGTTCCTGTTGCAAATGGAAGTGGATCATATCCCTTTTCACTGGATGTTCCAAGAAACACAAGGTTCTTGTTCTCCAATAGAACTTCCACCCCGGCAAAGGCTATCGCCAAGTCAATTGTAAGAAAATATGTTCTTCCTTACTTTTGTGGGATTGTAATGTTGGAGCCATGCTGCTGTTTTCTTACTTTTAATAGTGATCTTTTGTAATGGCAATTGCAGGTTTATATGCTAAAACCTGGTAGTTCTGCGAAACAGCACTTTGAGAAATTGGTCAACATTTTGGAACAGTTAGTTTAATTACACGTCACTTTCGGTATTTAGCTTAGTTAAGCCAGCCTTCTCTTCAATTCAATTATTTCATTTTTTACTGTCTTTTTTTTTAGATATTATCATCCCTCAAATGGTGGTCGATGGACTTACTCGCTGGAGAGGTTTTTGTATCATTTGGTGATTCAATTTCAGAAGCGTCTACAGAATGAACAGTTGTACGGATTAATTATCATTTGTCATCTATTCTGTTTTTTCCCGCTTTTGTTTTATGGAACTGAAAAAGTCTGTTCTACAGGGGAATAAATAATTGCAGACCCACTGAACAGCATTTTGGAGAATCAGAGAGGGTCTTCTTTGTTAATACAATGCTAAAGTTAATCGATCGTGGTCAATACAGCAAGAATGAGCATCTCTCTGAAACAGTTGCTGCAGCTACTTCTATACTGTCTTATGTGGAACCATCATTAGTCCTTCCATTTGTAGCATCTCGGTTTCAAATGGCCCTTGAGACGGTTAGTTGTGCTGTTTGAATTTTTTTTTCGTGGTAGAATTTTAGAAATTATGTGGTTAATGGCATGTCCATTCTTGGTAAAATATCCACTGAGGGATGTGATATTTTTCTTACTCTTTAAACAGTATACTGTATTATATTAGTTTGTCTTTCTGACCATATTCATTTTGCTTATCCAGATGACTGCCACCCACCAGTTGAAAATTGCAGTTATGTCAGTGGCATTTGTTGGGCGTTCGCTATTTTATACATCTGTATCAGCTTCCTCCATGAAACAAGTGGATGTTGGTGGTGGTGATGAAGCATTCATTGATCTTGTGGGGGTTTCATTATCCAATGCATTACTTGGCATGGATGCTAACGACCCTCCGAAAACTTTAGCTACCATGCAGTTAATCGGTTCCATATTTTCAAATGTGAGTTTCAACTTTTTGACATGTTGAATTACAGCTTCTTGCTGGTACTGATTTAGAGAATGCTTAACCTCTCTACCGTGTAAATGCAGTTGGCTTTATTGGATGATAAAATTGATGACTTATCATTTATGCCAATGATCCGCTTTTCTGAGTGGCTGGATGAGTTCTTATGCCGTCTGTTTTCCCTACTTCTACACATAGAACCCAGCAGTGTTTTGTAAGTAATAGTGTCAAAGTCCCCTCTCTTGCATATTATTTTGTTTGGAAAAGATGTTCTTTTAAGTGGATTTTATGTATGTATGTTTGTTATTATGCTTTTATAATTGGGTAACTGGTATCTGGTATATTAGAAATGAAGGTCTGCAGTCATCAGCTTCTTCAGGAACTTTTCTAGTTGATGATGGTCCATACTACTTCTGTGTTCTTGAAATTCTTCTTGGGAGGCTTTCGAAATCGCTATATAATCAGGTATAACTTTATAACTAAAAAATACTTGATACAGACAACCCTTTCTGAGCCAATATATTGTCTTACACATCACTGACATATCAAACAGGCTTTGAAGAAAATTTCTAAGTTTGTGAGGACAAACATTCTTCCTGGTGCTATTGCAGAGGTTGGACTGCTCTGTTGTGCGTGTGTTCACTCGAACCCGGAAGAAGCAGTCAGTCAACTTGTTGAGCCAATATTAGTGTCTGTGATATCCTCTTTGAAAGGAACACCAGGGACTGGATTTGGAGGAGGTGGAACTTTTGATACTTCTGCTTCAACCAAGGTACCTGATTTTAGTCAGTTGTGATTATCTTTGACTTCAATGTTCCTTCTGGATTCTCTGGAAAGCTGAGACTTCTCTACTTCAGGTTAGGTCCTCAATTTCACCTGCTCTTGAGGCTGCAATTGACTATCAACTAAAGATATTATCAGTTGGTATCACATATGGAGGTCCGGCACTCCTCCGCTACAAGGATCAATTAAAAGAAGTTATCTTCTTGGCTTTTGACTCACCATCTTGGAAGGTCTTATTCTTACCGGCACACTTGATATGTTGCTTCAAATAAGCTGATTATAGTCTCATACTCAGCATGGATTTGATGCTGAATAGTAGTCCATTGGTTCTATATTTGATTGCTACTTTCATTGACAGGTTAATGGTGCTGCTGATCATCTTCTTCGGTCCCTTCTCGGAAGTCAGATTCACTATTATCCAATAGACCAATATAAGTATGTATTAGAAGGGTTGCACTCATTTCACTATGTTTGCGTAGTATTTTTCCCCTGATTCTATGGCTGTATATCTTCGGTAACATAAATGCAATTTCTTTTTTTTTATTTCTAGGTGTATTCTTAGTCACCCTGATGCTGTTGCTCTAGAAGAGTGGATTAGCACGAAAGATTTTTCGACTGATGAAAGGTTGATTCCAAAGTGGCATATTCCTTGTGATGAAGAAATTCATTTTGCAAACGAGCTTTTAGATATTCACTTTAAGTCTGCTTTGGATGATCTGTTGAGAATATGCCAGAGTAAAATTCACGCTGATCAAGGTATAACAAATAAGCATTTGTCTCAAGAAGTTAATTAGTTATCCTGTATTCATTAGCAAGATTTCTTATTTAAATTCCTCTTTGACGATGAAGACTAGTTATGAATCTTTCTTGAAATTATCTATGTTCCTTATGTTAATACCCATTACCCATTATTCTGTTTTCTTGGAGTTTTCCTCTTTTTCTAATATAGCAATAATTTGTTTATCATAAGACGTATTTGGATGATAGTTTTCCATGAAGGAAATTCCTAAAGGATAATAATACAAATGTATGTTTTTTTATCTGTTATATTGAATGTAATTTTCCATGCAGGAGATGAAAAGGAGCACTTGAAAGTGACTCTTTTACGCATTGAATCGTCATTGCAAGGGCTTTTTTCTTGCTTGCCTGATTTTGTTCCAGCCTCTAAGAATGGAGCGGTTGAAGATCCGAAACATACATTTCTAATTGCTGGGGCTACAGGATGTACTGTTGGAACTACTGCTCTGAGAGAAAAAGCAACTGAGATTGTACATGCAGCCTGCAAGTAAGGGTCACATTTACTGCTACTTTATATATCATTCCTTAAACTTATGTGTCTGTAATTTTCCATAAATCCCATAATGCCATTAACCTTTGTCCCATTAACAGATATGTCGTCGAGAATAAATCTGATGACAGTATCTTGTTGATACTTGTTATTCGTATTATTGACGCTTTGGGAAATTATGGTATTGAATTCTCCATCCAATTAAGTTTTTGCATATTATTCGAAATTCTGATTGCACATGCACAGCCTAATTCTATTCCCTTTTGAACACAGGAAGTTTGGAATATGATGAGTGGTCTAGTCACAGACAGGCTTGGAAGTTGGAATCTGCAGCCATAATAGAACCGCCAATTAATTTTATTGTGTCATCTCATTCTAAAGGAAAGAAAAGGTACTACTACTTTGACTACTCTTCGCTCTTAAACGCAAGAACTGTGTGCAATGAACTTTTTTTTAAGACTGAGGTTGTTGTCATTTCAGACCTAGATGGGCTCTTATCGACAAGGCATTCATGCACAATACCTGGAGGTCTTCACAGGCATCCTATCATCTTTACCGTACAAGTGGGAATTACTGTCCATCTGAACACGTGACTATTTTGATGGATGATTTGTTGAGTCTTGCTGTGCATAGCTATGAAACTGTTCGCCTGTAAGTGATTGTGAAATTGATTGCTAACTGAAAATTTGATGTTTTATATTATTTGATTTTCATATGTTAGCTATTGGCTTGCTATGCAGCGTTTCTTTTTGACACTTCACCCTTAGCTATGTATTTAACAATATTCAGTGAACAAACAAAGAATCTAGAATTCTTTTGCCAGAGCGAAAATTAGCACAATGAAATCAGTTCAAAGGCTTTGCCTTAATATAGAATTTTGAGAGTATTCCACCTCCAATGATCTAAAATGGCATTGATTTGATTTCTATAGTTTGTACAATAAATTTGCAATAGACAATAGTTTATAAGGAAAAGAGAAAAGGGCATAAAAGTATTGCCTATAATTGCTGAAGTGCTTAAGAATCAAGTTGTGGTATGGTTGTTTCCTCATGTTACAATCCAAGAATAGATGCTTCATAATTTATGTTTAGGTTGAACTACTTACATTTCCTGTTAAAGTCAACCACTAATTTTTTTCAGTAAAATCAGACCAATTTATTTTGAAAGTTGGAAACTACCAGTTAGAATCATCCATACAGTGATTGGTGTTATCATCTATTCTTGCTTGTTTCTTTTCTTCTCTAATTGAAACTTATTTTCTTCCTAAAAACTAAGAATAGTAGCACATATATTATTCCATCAATAATATGTGTAGTGGCATCTTGCATCAATGTAATAATCCAACCACATTTAATTCTTTGAGGTTTCATGTGTTATAGAAGTTAAGTTTAATTTCTTTTAATTGGTCGATACATATTTATTTTGATTCTCCTTCATTTTGGATGTCAGCTAATTTCTCATCCCATAATTTAACATGCTTCATTGGATACAACTGCGGTGTTTTATACCCGATTAAGATTCTTTTATGATCCAGGCTTGCAGGGAAAGCTCTAGTGAAGCTGATCAAGAGATGGCCATCTATGATTTCAAAATGTGTCATCACTCTTACTAGTAACTTACAGGACCCCAACGCCAAGGAGTATGCAGTCTTGGGTTCTTGTTCAGTCCTTGCCTCACAAACAGTTCTCAAGCATTTGACTACGGTGATTGTCAAGGATTAGGTTATTAAAATTCTTTTATGGGCAGCTAATATTTTCATTATTCTTACATATTTTCTTTGATTCTAGGATCAAAAGTCATTCTCTTCGTTTATCTTGTCAATTCTTTCAAGGTAATTCCATTTTCCTTGTTTCCCCTTTTAGATAAATATCGCCATTACCTCGTCTAACATTACAGAATAATACTTTCCTTGTTTCTTCTTTGAAGTTCACATCACGAATCCTTGAAATCCCAGAAAGCAATTAATGAGGTAAGCTTCCTTGCATCAGATTATTGCAATTTTATCATGTGCTTTTTATTGTTTAACTTTTCCTTACTTCAAACAGCTTTTTGTGAAATACAACATCCAATTTTCTGGAGTATCTAGAAGCTTTTTCAAGATATCAGACAAAGAAAATCATACTGGTGAACTTGGTTTTTCCGATTTGGTTGCTCAGATTGGTTCTTTGAGTTTTGATTCTACTGGTTTGCATTGGCGGTAAATGCTTATTCATTTGGTTTGAAAATTGTGACTCTCATGATTAATGAGTTCTTCTGTATATTTGTGTTCTGTCTGTCAGCTGATTCCTTTTCATTTATTTAGTTTTATACGGTGGCTCACAATTGCATAACTAGTTTAAGCTATATGTTGAGATTCTTGCATATTTAAAATGTTGACATGTCATTTTCGGTTTATTCAGGTATAATTTGATGGCTAACAGAGTTCTGCTCCTGCTGGCTTTGGCGTCTCGGAGCCATCCAAATTCATCATCTAAAATCCTGAGTGAAGCTGCTGGTCTGTATAGCTCCTTTTTTGCTTCTGGATCTTTTGTTTTCTGTTTTTGGCTTGCCTCTTGCACATTCAGAGTCAGTATTACTGCACCTTTTTATGCACCGTCTTTATGCTATTCATGCTGTTTCTTATTTAGGACACTTCTTGAAGAATTTGAAAAGTCAACTTCCTCAGACAAGGATACTTGCTATTTCGGCTCTGAATACATTGTTAAAGGAATCACCATATAAGCTGTCTCCTGGTGAGAAATCTGACGTAGTCGAGGATTTGAAAAGCCATGTCAAGTCATCCCTTGAAGGAACTTTAACCCAAACTTTTCAGGAAGAGGGTTTCTTCAATGACACACTCACTAGTCTTTCTCATGTTCATATAATAACTGACAATGAATCTGCTTCTAGAGGAAATCATGGAGATTCCAGTATTCAAAGCTTAGCAGACAAATCCATAACCCGTTTTTATTTTGAATTTTCGGCTTCATGGCCACGCACACCAAGTTGGATCTCCTTTTTAGGAAGTGATACATTCTACTCAAGTTTTGCTCGTATTTTCAAGCGGTTAGTACAAGAATGTGGCATGCCTGTAGTGTTGGCTCTTAAAGGTGCAGTAGATGAGTTTACAATTGCCAAGGAGAGATCTAAACAATGTGTAGCTGCTGAAGCATTGGCAGGTGTATTACATTCTGATATTGACGGGCTATCAGGAGAATGGGAGAGCTGGCTGATGCCCCAGTTGAAGAATATAATTTTAGCACCATCTGTTGAATCAGTTCCTGAGTGGTCTTCGTGCATAAGATATGCAGTTACTGGTAAAGGAAAGTATGGAACAAGAGTTCCACTTTTGAGGCAGAAAATTCTGGATTCCTTGATGACACCATTACCTCCAACAGTAGCTACCACCGTAACATCCAAGCGATATGCTTTTCTAGCTGCTTCACTTATAGAAATATCCCCACAGAAAATGCCAGTAGCTGAAATCCAGCTCCACAATACACTTCTAAAGGAAGTACTTGGTAATATGTGCCACTCATCAGCCCAAGTAAGCATTCCCTCTGATCCTATTTATATAATCAATCATATTTAAACCCTCCTGTTCCTTTATCCATTACTTTTCACCATCCCTTGTTCCAGCCAATTTGATTATAGTTCAAATTCCTAATGACTTAAGTAGGCTGATCTAGAATATACACTGTCACATTTTACGTTTACTGTTTCGGAAATTCAGTATTTTGTACTGATATTACTATTTACTAATATCGTCCATGTCAAATGCAACGAGCCAAAGATTAGCCTCAAGACTAACTAAATTTGCAACATCTAATCAGAAGGCTTAGATTGTCAACTGAATCCTAGGCCCCTACACTTGGTTCAAAGTAGTTTACATGTTAAGTGATTAATTTGTTTCCTCAGCTGTTGAGAGCTGATTTGTACTTGGGACAATTTGTCATGCTATGTGTCCAGACTCAAGATATTGATGTAGTCTACTTGATTTATGTGCCATTAGTTGGCCGTTTTCATTCTTAGGATGGATCTTTCCCCATCAATTGTTCTAGGACCATGGGACAAAGGAATAGCTGAACTGACATCTTTAAGGCGTATTCCATCATTCTATCACTTGATTTGGTTGACTGTTTAGGCATTTACAAGCAAGTGTCCTGGAGAAATAACTGCTGTATATAATACTGTAATCTGGTTTATCTCTTTATAGAATTAAGTATATAGGGTTAGCGATAATGAATAATTATTATAACAAATTTATGCATATACGATTTTTAATTTAAAAATAGTTGGGGAAGTTGCAAGGAGAAAAAGGAACTATGTACAAAAAATACTTATGTTTAAGCAATGGATAAGTTTATTAACTAATGCATGGTCAGGTAGTATTCAAACATAAAAGTTCTCTGTCTCGCTATGTGTCCATTTATTTGGAATAAGTGGTTTGACACTGGAACAAATGTGCCCCTCCCTGTTATGCAACATGAATATATAAGTGGGTAGGCATTTTCTTAATTGTTTGCGGTTTTGACCTTATTTTAATTTGCCAATGCAACAGGTGAGGGAGGCTCTAGGGGTTACCCTTTCTGTATTATGCTCTAACATTCGGCTATATCATTCAAGTCATCGTGATAATGTGGGTGATGAGAAAACCAATGATGTTGATGATTTGATGAAAGATGAAAGCTGGGTCCAGTATCTTACAGAGAGAGCAGCTGAAGCAGTTGTGAACATTCAGATTGCTTCCCAATCAGACAAAGCCGTGAATCCAATAGAGACAAGTTCTCAAAATGGGCATTTAGATGGGGATTCACAAGATGATATGAAATGGATGGAAACGGTACTAACAGGAGATATAGTTTTATGGGTTCTGCTTTTACTTATTATATCTTTTAATTTTTATTTTACTAATTGTTTATTGTTCCAAACAAATGCAGCTACTCTACTTCATCATCTCGTCATTGAAGTCTGGGAGATCATCTTATCTGCGTGATGTGATTGTGGGGCTTCTTTATCCTGTGATTTCCTTGCAGGTTTGGGCTAAAAATTTGACTGTATCATAATTTGAACTTTTTTACTTCTTTGACTGTATTCTTAACTCTGATCCAATTCATTTCCTTATTATGTGAACTTGATTGTGTTTCATTTTGACAAAATTGTATTGTTTGTTATGGATGATTTTGATTCTCTTAATTCTCTTAAAGTTAAAAAATCAATTGAAGTAACCACCAACCATTTACATAACATTACTTAAATGTTTATATAATTTTCTCAATTATTTGGCCTCCTCAAAAAGTCAGTCAAACTCTGCCACTGTTGCTCATAAATTTAACGCAACAAGGGTTCTTGTAGTGCCTATAGGCCGCTGCGTACACAGCGCGATTATAGCGTCTGCTATTAACTACAGAGATGGATTTTTTTATTTTCTATATAGACAAGCCTCCATATCTCATGCTTATGCTAAATTCATATAAGGACACTTTTATTGAAGTGTTGTACATGCGGTTACACGGTGTTGATGATCAATGAAATTATGAAACAGAAAATGAAGTGTCAAATTGTGTTGTTTACCATTGCAAAACTTTTAATGAAGGGTAAATGTTTTTTTTTGAATAAGCTAAATTAGCCCACCCAAATTGGCACCAGAGAGAATCGAACCTGAGAAGTTGTATTAAAAAATTTAGAAAACATTGACCGACAGGGGTTTGGTCTAGACTCCCACAACATGGTGAACCAAGGTTTGAATCCTAGGATGATTTCCAATGGAGGGAACTTATGGGAAATAAAAAATAGAAAAAAAATTATATTCATTTACTTTTTTCTATCATCATTCAAGTATATTGGTTATCACCCTTCTGAGTAATTTTCATTTGTTTTGAAGGACACATCGAATAAGGATTTGTCAACATTAGCCAAGGCAGCATTTGAATTATTAAAATGGATGATTGTTTGGGAACCTCACCTCCAGAAGGCCATAGACGTGATTCTTTCTTCTGCCAATGATTCCAACTGGCGAACTAGATCTGCTACATTGACATATCTGCGTACTTTCATGTACAGGTATTATGATCTTGTGATTAGTTTGCTTCGGCATGGCATACTTCGAATAGTTGGAGTCTTTATACACATTTATCTTCATGTAATACTATTTTATTTTTAAGCCAACTGGTTTAAATCCCTGTTTTGAAAGATAGTTTTCTCAAAATTTCTCATAATTTACTTCTGCCTGTTATTAAGCAGATGAAAATAAAGGTTTGTTCCTTCTTTTACAGGCACACTTTCATTCTCTCAAGTTCAAAAAAACAAGAAATTTGGAGAACAGTCGAGAAGTTACTAGTAGACAACCAAGTTGAGGCAAGCTCTCTCTCTTTAAGTAGAAGCGCAAAATATATTGATTTTCTCCCTTTCTTTATTTTGGATTTTGGGTAATTTAAGATGAGATGCCTGTACTATATAGAAAGCCTTAAGCTTATTGAAAAGTTTCACCTGAATTGTAATTGCCTTTTAGCCTGGGAACCTCTTTCCACTTTTAAGAACTGGGTTGTGAATGAGTCATGATCATTCACCAAATGGGAGCTTGTTTGACTTGTGGGAAAAGTGTGTTCACTTTAAAATCTTAGTTTTCTGGTGGTTGTTCCTCATGTGGACAAATCTATATGAACATATATTTTAGGGAAACCATGTTCTGACTTTTGCTTTGTTTCTTTTCTCTTGATTTCATCTACTCTTGATGGTTTCTATTTACAACTAGTCTGATTTGATTCTGATTACTGCATTTAAATCATCTCATTCTGGAAGTCTTAATCTTTGGTCCAGGTAAGAGAACATGCTGCGGCAGTTTTAGCAGGCTTAATGAAGGGTGGAGATGAAGATCTAGCAAAAGATTTCCGAGACCGAGCTTATGTTGAGGCAAATATTGTACAAAAGAGAAGGAAATCGAGGTAATTTCTTTCAATGTAATATTATATTAAATATTTTCTCGTGTTTCTGGAAAATTTGGTTGTTATTTTGTGAAAAAGTGGGTTTAGTGAATGTGATTTATCTTTATCCCTTGTCCATGGTCTTGTGAATTTATATCTTAGTTGTAACTTTTGACCTTTACGAAAATGCTATTCATGCTATAGTTGAAACTTGATTACTCTACATGGAGAATAAGCTTAATTGTTTAACTCTAGAATATTTTCCATTAATAAGAAATGAAGTCATGTGTGCATCCATGCTATAGTTGAAACTTGATTACTCTACATGGAGAATAAGCTTAATTGTTTAACTCTAGAATATTTTCCATTAATAAGAAATGAAGTCATGGTGCATCCAGCGTGTCATAAAAATAATATGTAACATTTAGGCTGGACAGCATTCTGTATAGAGTGAGATTTGCAAACTTAATTCTTTTTTGTCAATTGAGCCGCTGATATGATCATCTTGCTCTCAATATTTAATCTATAGCACATTGCTTGTTTGAATAACTGGAAATTTTCAAATGCAGAAAAGCAAGCTCTGGTTCATCTGTCGCATCTGTTCATGGTGCTGTACTAGCTTTGGTAGCTTCTGTATTATCAGCCCCATATGACATGCCCAGGTTCGTCCAACAATATAATATCCACTGAACATATGATTACATATTGGTAATATGGTATGTTAGTAATGACTATGTAAAATCAACTTGAGATGGTATGTTAGTAATGGCTGTGTAAAGTCAACTTGAGATAGTAAAGAGTTAGATAATATGTCAATGATATAAAAAAATGAACTTCTTTCTTGTTGATATATTATAAAACCCCTATATCAACTACGATGTTCGTACTGCTATCTTCAACTTATGCATCACTTGGAAATGTAAGTTCATGCATGAGTAACAAAGGAACAATATCAAAGTAAAAAAAGTTCTGTTATGTCCCATTTATTATTAGAAGTGTAAATGATTGTAGTGGTAGTGCTAAGGCATTAATCTAATACACGGATCATTATTTTTGTAATTAATGGTAATTGAATTTGACAAATGATCAGTGAACTTGGTTTGGAGAAATCCAAAAGATTTTCTTGAAATCACATTCGCAAGCACGGTTAGCTTGGGAGAAACAATAACTTTTTTTGTGGAAATAATTTTTTTACTCTAATTGGACTTCTGATCTATATATAGACCATTCCATCTGTTGAGCAATTATAGGTTACAAGGATCATAAGCATACTTTTTTTCTTGTTTTTGTTTTGGTGATATTTGAAAATATACTTTTTATCCTTAGAAAATTAACTTGCACCCCAAGATTTACAACACTCACACACCCTTGCACCAATCACCAGCTTTTTTTCTTGATTATGCATATATTGATTCTTTAGAGACTATTTTTCCATTGTTATCTGACTGCATAACTACTTTCAGTTGGTTGCCTGAGCATGTTACACTACTAGCTCGATTTAGCGGGGAGCCATCCCCTGTGAAATCTACTGTTACAAAAGCTGTTGCAGAATTCCGGCGGACCCATGCTGATACATGGAATGTTCAGAAAGAGTTATTCACTGAAGAGCAACTTGAGGTAGCTTTCTACAGAGTCCAAACATATTGTGCTGTGATTTAGAAAACGTAATTATTACTTATTTGTTTTTTTAATATATATTTGTCCTAATGTTTATTTTTTTCCCCCGACATTCACAGATTCTGGCAGATACATCCTCTTCATCATCATATTTTGCGTGATCCAATTATCGGAAGATATTATTAGGAAGTACTGAAAAAATTGGTTAGGCAAAGTATGTTTTTCATTTGTCGTGTATTTGTAATTTGTAAAAATAGCTCTTATTTACATTTTGTACCATTGATCATCTTTGTAAGAATTTTATTCCATAATGCAGTCTCACTAGTTGAGCTTCTAAGCTTTGTCTATTTTGTAATATCATATTTCTTATACCATGGGATTAATTAAATCTTCGGCTGGTAAATCCCACACAACACAGTCTGAGTTGAATATATTGGATAGATTTCTAATTTCTTTTGTAGCCTCGGAATCATCCCCATTTTCCTCTTCAAGTTTTTCATGAAACTGGTTTTCCTGATCCATGGCTGTGCATGTGCTTCCAGTACATAAACTTTGGTTCCATGGTGATGCATCCCCTTTATTGCCAAAATACGGTTGACTGAACTGAAACCCAGACATAGTAGGGAAAACGTTGTATGGCATTGCAAAACTCGCAGATGTAGCTGCAGTGGAGTCCCAAGGTTTATTTGTGGGTACCATTTCATGTTCTTGTTGTATGGCCTTTAATAGGTCAAACTTAATCTTCTCAACATTATCTTCCTTTTCTTCTAGCTTACAGTTAAAGTAATCGGTGATGTTATTCCCCATTGCTGCATTAGAATGTTGGCCCTGGTAGTTAATTGGCTTCCTAGTAAGAAGGTGGAGTACCTCGTCTTTGAAACAACCAAGCGCTGCTTCAGCTAGGTGAGCTGCCTGTGGGGGTGCCAATGTTGTAGCAATTTCCGCCATTAGATGGGAGAATGGCTTGTGGGTAACAGGGTCTATACCCATGCCTGACAATTTCTTTTTCAGCTTGGTGTTCCAGTGGTTTTTGACATCATTGTCGGTGCGTCCTGGCAGTTGGGCTGCTATGAGTGACCACCTGAACACCCATTTAAGCATGCATTAACATTGATACAGATAACCTCATATACTACATATAATATAACCTCAATGCAGAGTTAACATTTGTTGTACCTGTTACCAAAAACTGAATGAAGCTTCACAATGGTTTGCTCTTCTGCATCCGAGAAATGGCCATGCTTAAGATCAGGACGAAGGTAATTAGTCCACCTTAGCCGGCAGCTCTTTCCACATCTCTGAAGGCCTATTTCATTCACAAAAGCAAGTATTAAAGTTTGTTTTATTCACATTGATTCAAATAAAATATAGATATCGCAAAAGGGACTAACCAGCATTCTTGGGAATGAGGCGCCAGTTGCGAGTGCCATGTTGAGCAATGTAAGATGAGAGCTTGTTATCTTCCTCAGGTGTCCACTGACCTCTCTTCACATTGTCCTTCTCACAACATGGAATACGCCCCATTTCTCAATTCTTTTTTCAATATGTTAAATCTCTTACCCAAAAGAAATGAAAAAATTGAGAACAGGTTATGACTATAGAATAATGGAGGGAAGTATCAAGTATAAGAATTGTTTGTCTTTGTTCCAAAACACTTGTGAATTCTCTCTACCAGTCTTTCAATTCTTTGAGGCAAAAAGGGAAGACGTGGAATATTTCTGTGTTGATTTTTGTTTTGTTTTTCCTTCTTCTCTGTTTTTTATTTGGTTGTAACTCACTATTCTTTATATATATAAGGAGTGTCAATTAGAATTGCATGGGTACATGGTTAAGGCCCAAAGGCATCAAAGGTGCATGATTTTATTTAAAAATTCAACGCCATTGAGCGTGTGAAAGAGGCAGGTAGCTCACCCACAAGATGCTTGGTCAACTTCTTTTTCTTTCACCCTCCCTCTCTCTCTCTTTCTTTGTTGACTGTGTTAACCATAGTTTGTGTGCTTAATGCATGTGTTGGGTAAGTTTCTCTTCTTTGTTCACACAAAACAATCTCATATTTACTTCAGAGGAAGAATGGAAGGGCTTAGAATTAGATCCTAATATCCTATCTAACTTTTCAGATGTCAAATTTGTTTCATGGTTTGGGTCTTTCTTTATTTGTTATGATCATGTGGATTTCACATTTAGTAGCACATTTAGTACAAATCTGATAAAATATCACCAAAAAAAATAAGAAATTTGACATTGGAACTTGCTGATGTGTCAAAAGGATTCATTATTGATACTAAATTATTAAGTTAAAGAACAACTTGAGATTCATCATTTTGTCAGTTTAGTACTATCAGTTTTATCAACATATATAATTGGAGTTTTCTATTATTTAACGTCATGTCATTTTTTATATTTAATTATTTTAAAGTAAATTTAAATTTTGAATACCATTCTCCAGCAGAACTCTAGGTATGTATTAAAGAATTCTCCTTTTGATTTTCAAGTTTTTTATTGTTATGGTTTAGATTAAAAAATTTAACCATTTTTTAACACAGTAGAGAAAACATAATCTATAAGATTAGAAATACCGACACATTTTGTCCAAAAAATAAATAAATATAAAATACTAAAATATAAAATAGTACTGGAGTATAATTTGTAATCATGATATGATTGAGTAACTTAAATTTAGATAAAATGTTTTGTGCGTGTGTGCGTGCGCGCTTGTATATTCATTATCAAATGTATACAGCCTTTTCAGGGTGAAGATACGATACAAATGAGATATTTTAATAAAAAATTTAATATATATTTTATCGCCACTTGTTAGTTTAAGGGCCGAGACTTTTACTGTGGGACAAGCAGCCCTCAAAGCTGCTTCATGTAAAGTGGCCAAACACGAAAAAGCTCTATATAGCTGGACATATAATTGAAAAATAATTTACTTTCTATATATAAAGTTCATAGAATGTTTGATATATTATCAATCGTTAGTTGATTCAGTTGTGATTGACGCTGAACTTGGTAGGGAGGACCATGGTTCGATCCTCCGCAACTGTTTGTAATGTTTAATTTGAAAGATATAGAGATTAGCTTGGATGATCATGACAACGGAAAACTGCAGATCATCATAACCACTCGTGATGAGGGTGTTTGTAGTTCAATTGATTGTACCAAAACAATCGAGTTGAATCTCTTATCTGATGATGAAGCTTGGGCTCTCTTCAAAACTTGTGGGAATGTAGAGGACTTCCAATAGCGATTAAAGCAGTGTGATCTTCCTTAAAAAAAAATTCAATAGAAACATCCAACTGACATCCCCAAACCTTCATTTTGGAGCAATAAATAGATGACATTTCTTGCATATCGATAAATAATTCAAACAAGTGTTTTATGTAAATGGGAATTTGATCATATGCTATTTTGACAATTGCACCTCTCCTCTAAGGTTGTCAGAAGTGTTTATGTTAACTTGTTTTGTTTAGGTGGAATCGAAACTTAAACTCATTCTCTTTGTTCTCACATTGTTAGTTTCAAATCAAGAAAAACTCTTCCAACTTCCGCTCATTCTCTCTGTTCTCACATTGTTAGTTTCAAATCAAGAAAAACTCTTCCAACTTCCGCTCATTCTCTCTGTTCTCACATTGTTAGTTTCAAATCAAGAAAAACTCTATCAACTAGCATCATCAACGGAGTTTCCACGCACTGAAAATGGAAATTTGAGTGAATTTTTTGTCCCTTTCTTGCATGTTTTCCATTTTTTTTCTTTCTCGTTTCTTTTCTAAACCCTAAACTCTATTACATTCTATTACCTCAATCATGCAGCAGCCTTCTCTGGTATGTTACTCTAGCAGACCTACTGAAGTTGAGCACAACTTCAGTTTGTCAATGGTTACCACCTTTGTCAACATGTCTGCTGGGTTTTTTCTTCCTTCAATCTTCTTCAGTGTTAGTACCTCATCCTCAAGAAGAGACCTGATGAAGTGATAACGAAGATCAATGTGCTTTGTCCTTGAATGAAATGCCGAATTCTTTGCAAGATGTATTGCACTTTGACTGTCACTATACAAGGAATTCTGCTTCTGGATAAAACCCAACTCTGTCAACAACCCTTGAAGCCATATCAACTCTTTGCTGGCTTCAGTTACTGCAACATACTCAACCTCTGTAGTGGATATAGCAACAATCTTTTGTATCCGCGACATCCAACTAACTGCTGTAGTACCAACAGTGAATATGTAACCAGTAGTACTTCTTCGGTGATCGACCTCACCTGCAAAGTCTGCATCTACATAGCCTTGTACTTTAATTTCTCCTTTACCGAAGTACAAACACTTCTCTGTGGTGCCTCGTAGATACCTCAAAATCCACTTAACTGCTTCCCAATGAGCTTTACCTGGATTTGACATAAACCTGCTAACAACTCCCACTGCATGGCCAATGTCTGGCCTCGTACAGACCATTGCATACATCAAACTTCCTATGGCCGAAGCATATGGAGTTTTAGCCATCAGTTCTTTCTCCTCCTCTGTCTGAGGTGATTGTTCCTTGGATAAGCGAAAATGACTTGCCAAAGGTGTACTAACCGGTTTGGCGTTGCCCATGTTGAATCTTTGCAAAACACGATTAATGTACTCTGCCTGAGATAACTGTAAAACTCCATTTTCCTTATCTCTCATTATTTGCATTCCAAGGATCTTCTTTGTAGGACCCAAGTTCTTCATGTCAAATTCCTTTGACAACTGCATCTTCAAGTTTCTGATCTCGTCCATATCTGAACCTGCTACTAACATATCATCGACATAAAGTAGCAAAATGATATAACTAGAATTATATCTCTTGAAGAAGCAACATTGATCAGCATTGCACTTCTGGAAACCTTCCTTGTGCATGAAGCTTTCAAACTTCTTATACCACTGTCTTGGAGCCTGTTTCAGGCCATACAAGCTCTTCTTTAATCTGCATACCTTGTTCTCCTTCCCTTTTTCTAGGAATCCTTCAGGTTGATGCATGTATATCTCCTCGTCTAAGTCTCCATGAAGAAACGCAGTCTTCACATCTAACTGCTCAAGAAAGAGCTCTTCACTGGCAACAATACTTAACACTGACCTGATAGTATTGAGCTTCACAACCGGAGCAAAAATCTATGTGTAGTCAACTCCTTCCTTTTGCTGGAATCCCTTGACCACTAGTCGGGCTTTGTATCTCTTGGAACCATCATGATCCTCCTTTACTCGATACACCCATTTGTTGTGAAGTGCCCTTTTCCCCATAGGTAACTCAATTAGTTCCCATGTTTGATTGGATATTAAAGACTTCATCTCGTCTTTCATGGCAAACTCCCACTTGCTAGCATCTGGCATCTGACATGCCTCTGCATAGTCTTCAGGCTCTCCTCCATCAGTCAACAACATGTAATCCATGTATCTTCTGTTGGGAACATGAGGTCGAGAAGACCTTCTCAATGAAGGAGGTTGTTCTCCGCTGCTTGACTCAGATAATTCCTCGGATTGAGGACTTTCAGGAACATCATCTAGGTCCGCATAAACAGGCTCGCGAACATCTGAATCTTTAGTGGTTGTGTTATTCCTATCCTTGTACATCACTCTCTCATTGAAGATCACATCTCTACTGCGGATCATCTTTTTGTTTTCGTCATCCCAAAGACGGTAGCCGAACTCATCCTCACCATAACCGATGAAAGTGCACTTCTTAGATTTAGGATCAAGTTTATTTCTACCTTGATCACTGATATGCACGTATGCTACACAACCGAAAACTCTAAGATGTGAGAGTTTTACCTCTTTTCCACTCCATACCTCTTCTGGTATTTTATGCTCCAATGGTACCGATGGACCTCGGTTGATCAAGTAAGCTGCTGTGTTGACTGCTTCTGCCCAAAACTGCTTTGGTAGGCCTGACTGCATACGTAAGCTTCTGGCTCTTTCTGTCAACGTTCGGTTCATACGCTCAGCTACACCGTTGTGTTGAGGCGTACCTGGAACGGTTCTCTCCATTCTGATACCGTTCTCATAGCAAAACTTCTTGAATTTGGTGTCTTCATATTCACCACCATTGTCAGTTCTGAGCTTTTTGATCTTCAACCCTGTTTCATTTTGTACCATGGCTTTCCACTTCTTGAAAGCCTCAAATACTTCTGACTTATGTTTTAAAAAGTATATCCATACCTTTCTAGAGTGATCATCGATAAAAGTCACGAAGTAATTCTTCCCTCCAATGGATGATACAGTTGTTGGACCCCAAACGTCAGAGTGAACAAGCTCAAGCTTTTCTTTCTTTGGGGTTCTTCCACTTGTCTGAAAGCTGACTCTTTTCTGCTTTCCAAATATGCAGTCTTCACATATGTCAATTTCTGTTGACCGAAGACTTGGAAGCTTTCCCTTTGAGTGCATTATCTTCATCCCTTTTTCACTCATATGGCCTAATCTCTGGTGCCATAGATTGGGATTTTCATTTGCTGCAATTGCAATCAAATGGCATGTTCTTGCTGTCTTGTAAAGAGTACCACTCTTTTTACCTCGAGCAATCGTCATCGCACCCTTTGAAATCTTCCAATCATCACCCTGGAATACTGTCGTGTATCCCTCACTGGCCAACTGGCCTACTGAGATTAAGTTCTTTGTTAGGTCGGGAATATGTCTGACATTTTTCAATTCCCATACAGACCCACTCAAATTAATCTTCACTTCACCTTTGCCCACAATCTCACAAGATTGCTCATTACCAAGATAAACTTTACCAAGGTTACCTGGGACATAATTCTCAAAGAATTTTTTCTGTGAAGTAGCATGAAAGGATGCTCCCGAGTCTAACACCCAAGACTCTTCCTTGCTCTCCAAAGAGCATATTAAAGCATCATCTTCTCCTAAGGTGGAAGCAACGTTGGCCTCGTCCTTCGCCTCCTTGTTCTTTGGTGGACTCTTGCACTGATTTTTGAAGTGCCCCATCTTTCCACAATTCCAACACTCGATAGCTTTCGAGCTATTGGAGCTACGATGATTTCTGGATTTGGACCGCCTGTCCTTTGATTTACCGCGTCCATTTCCTCTAGTTGAATTTCTTCCTCTTGACTCTGTATGCAATACTGAAGAGGATGAAGATTCACCCAACTCTCTTCGTCGGATCTCTTCACTGAGAACCAGATCACGAACATCATTAAACTTCAACTTTGTACTTCCCGATGAGCTACTCACAGCAGTGACAGTAGCACTCCAACTATCTGGTAGGGAAGACAAAAGTATCAATGCTCGTACTTCATCGTCAAACTCGATTCCAACTGAGCTCAACTGGGTTGTCACGATGTTGAGTTCATTGAGATGTTGAGCAGCTGAAGCGCCTTCTGCCATCCGTAACGTAAACAACCGCCTCATCAAATGAACTTTATTTGATGCTGATGGCTTTTCATACATGCTGGTAAGAGCTGCCATAAGACTCGCAGTAGTTTTTTCCTTTGCAATGTTAAATGCAACGTTACGAGACAACGACAATCGGATAACACCGAGAGCTTGTCTGTCGAGAAGCTTCCACTCATCATCTTTCATTTCGGTTGGTTTCTTTCCTGTGAGAGGTTGATAGAGCTTTTTATGATACAAATAATCCTCTATTTGCATCTTCCAAAAGCCGAAGTCCGCACCATCGAACTTCTCAATTTTCACCTTTCCTTCGTCTGCAGCCATCACTCCCACTCGAATCTGACTTCCTTAGGATCGTTGACAACGAACCAAAGCTCTTGATACCAGTTGTTAGGAAACTACGCCGAATTTCCCTAAAGTCAGATTAATGAAAAGCGATAAATGCGGAATAATAAAACACAAAGATTGATAACGGAGTTCGGCCAAATATGCCTACGTCTCCGGGCTGCTGCAGACCTTTCTATTGAAAAGGGAAATTTACACAAAGTGTTTACAAACACTCAATATCTCTCACTACCCAACTCCCAATTACACCCAAGAATTTCACTAACTAGAAATCTCTCTAATTCTCTTGAAACTCTCTCAAGGTTGTAATGTTTTTCTCTCAATGTTGGAATGAATTCAATCTTCATCACCACCTCCTATTTATAGGTGAGCTTGGTCTTTGAATGCCTTGATGCCCAAGTTTACTTCATGGCCAAGTAACTTCCTTCTTGCCCAAGTAACTTCCTTCATGACCAAGTAATCTTGCTAGCTAAGTAATAAAACTTGGTGACCAAGATTTGACCAACATGACCAAGTTATCTTGGTGACCAAGTAAACTAACTTAGTAACTTTCTTCTTGGTTAAGATTGCTTCACAATAGGTAATAAGTGATATTATCTAACAATCTCCCACTTGAAGACTGATTTCAATCGGTCTTCACACCTCAATCATGCAGCAGCCTTCTCTGGTATGTTACTCTAGCAGACCTACTGAAGTTGAGCACAACTTCAGTTTGTCAATGGTTACCACCTTTGTCAACATGTCTGCTGGGTTTTTTCTTCCTTCAATCTTCTTCAGTGTTAGTACCTCATCCTCAAGAAGAGACCTGATGAAGTGATAACGAAGATCAATGTGCTTTGTCCTTGAATGAAATGCCGAATTCTTTGCAAGATGTATTGCACTTTGACTGTCACTATACAAGGAATTCTGCTTCTGGATAAAACCCAACTCTGTCAACAACCCTTGAAGCCATATCAACTCTTTGCTGGCTTCAGTTACTGCAACATACTCAACCTCTGTAGTGGATATAGCAACAATCTTTTGTATCCGCGACATCCAACTAACTGCTGTAGTACCAACAGTGAATATGTAACCAGTAGTACTTCTTCGGTGATCGACCTCACCTGCAAAGTCTGCATCTACATAGCCTTGTACTTTAATTTCTCCTTTACCGAAGTACAAACACTTCTCTGTGGTGCCTCGTAGATACCTCAAAATCCACTTAACTGCTTCCCAATGAGCTTTACCTGGATTTGACATAAACCTGCTAACAACTCCCACTGCATGGCCAATGTCTGGCCTCGTACAGACCATTGCATACATCAAACTTCCTATGGCCGAAGCATATGGAGTTTTAGCCATCAGTTCTTTCTCCTCCTCTGTCTGAGGTGATTGTTCCTTGGATAAGCGAAAATGACTTGCCAAAGGTGTACTAACCGGTTTGGCGTTGCCCATGTTGAATCTTTGCAAAACACGATTAATGTACTCTGCCTGAGATAACTGTAAAACTCCATTTTCCTTATCTCTCATTATTTGCATTCCAAGGATCTTCTTTGTAGGACCCAAGTTCTTCATGTCAAATTCCTTTGACAACTGCATCTTCAAGTTTCTGATCTCGTCCATATCTGAACCTGCTACTAACATATCATCGACATAAAGTAGCAAAATGATATAACTAGAATTATATCTCTTGAAGAAGCAACATTGATCAGCATTGCACTTCTGGAAACCTTCCTTGTGCATGAAGCTTTCAAACTTCTTATACCACTGTCTTGGAGCCTGTTTCAGGCCATACAAGCTCTTCTTTAATCCGCATACCTTGTTCTCCTTCCCTTTTTCTAGGAATCCTTCAGGTTGATGCATGTATATCTCCTCGTCTAAGTCTCCATGAAGAAACGCAGTCTTCACATCTAACTGCTCAAGAAAGAGCTCTTCACTGGCAACAATACTTAACACTGACCTGATAGTATTGAGCTTCACAACCGGAGCAAAAATCTATGTGTAGTCAACTCCTTCCTTTTGCTGGAATCCCTTGACCACTAGTCGGGCTTTGTATCTCTTGGAACCATCATGATCCTCCTTTACTCGATACACCTATTTGTTGTGAAGTGCCCTTTTCCCCATAGGTAACTCAATTAGTTCCCATGTTTGATTGGATATTAAAGACTTCATCTCGTCTTTCATGGCAAACTCCCACTTGCTAGCATCTGGCATCTGACATGCCTCTGCATAGTCTTCAGGCTCTCCTCCATCAGTCAACAACATGTAATCCATGTATCTTCTGTTGGGAACATGAGGTCGAGAAGACCTTCTCAATGAAGGAGGTTGTTCTCCGCTGCTTGACTCAGATAATTCCTCGGATTGAGGACTTTCAGGAACATCATCTAGGTCCGCATAAACAGGCTCGCGAACATCTGAATCTTTAGTGGTTGTGTTATTCCTATCCTTGTACATCACTCTCTCATTGAAGATCACATCTCTACTGCGGATCATCTTTTTGTTTTCGTCATCCCAAAGACGGTAGCCGAACTCATCCTCACCATAACCGATGAAAGTGCACTTCTTAGATTTAGGATCAAGTTTATTTCTACCTTGATCACTGATATGCACGTATGCTACACAACCGAAAACTCTAAGATGTGAGAGTTTTACCTCTTTTCCACTCCATACCTCTTCTGGTATTTTATGCTCCAATGGTACCGATGGACCTCGGTTGATCAAGTAAGCTGCTGTGTTGACTGCTTCTGCCCAAAACTGCTTTGGTAGGCCTGACTGCATACGTAAGCTTCTGGCTCTTTCTGTCAACGTTCGGTTCATACGCTCAGCTACACCGTTGTGTTGAGGCGTACCTGGAACGGTTCTCTCCATTCTGATACCGTTCTCATAGCAAAACTTCTTGAATTTGGTGTCTTCATATTCACCACCATTGTCAGTTCTGAGCTTTTTGATCTTCAACCCTGTTTCATTTTGTACCATGGCTTTCCACTTCTTGAAAGCCTCAAATACTTCTGACTTATGTTTTAAAAAGTATATCCATACCTTTCTAGAGTGATCATCGATAAAAGTCACGAAGTAATTCTTCCCTCCAATGGATGATACAGTTGTTGGACCCCAAACGTCAGAGTGAACAAGCTCAAGCTTTTCTTTCTTTGGGGTTCTTCCACTTGTCTGAAAGCTGACTCTTTTCTGCTTTCCAAATATGCAGTCTTCACATATGTCAATTTCTGTTGACCGAAGACTTGGAAGCTTTCCCTTTGAGTGCATTATCTTCATCCCTTTTTCACTCATATGGCCTAATCTCTGGTGCCATAGATTGGGATTTTCATTTGCTGCAATTGCAATCAAATGGCATGTTCTTGCTGTCTTGTAAAGAGTACCACTCTTTTTACCTCGAGCAATCGTCATCGCACCCTTTGAAATCTTCCAATCATCACCCTGGAATACTGTCGTGTATCCCTCACTGGCCAACTGGCCTACTGAGATTAAGTTCTTTGTTAGGTCGGGAATATGTCTGACATTTTTCAATTCCCATACAGACCCACTCAAATTAATCTTCACTTCACCTTTGCCCACAATCTCACAAGATTGCTCATTACCAAGATAAACTTTACCAAGGTTACCTGGGACATAATTCTCAAAGAATTTTTTCTGTGAAGTAGCATGAAAGGATGCTCCCGAGTCTAACACCCAAGACTCTTCCTTGCTCTCCAAAGAGCATATTAAAGCATCATCTTCTCCTAAGGTGGAAGCAACGTTGGCCTCGTCCTTCGCCTCCTTGTTCTTTGGTGGACTCTTGCACTGATTTTTGAAGTGCCCCATCTTTCCACAATTCCAACACTCGATAGCTTTCGAGCTATTGGAGCTACGATGATTTCTGGATTTGGACCGCCTGTCCTTTGATTTACCGCGTCCATTTCCTCTAGTTGAATTTCTTCCTCTTGACTCTGTATGCAATACTGAAGAGGATGAAGATTCACCCAACTCTCTTCGTCGGATCTCTTCACTGAGAACCAGATCACGAACATCATTAAACTTCAACTTTGTACTTCCCGATGAGCTACTCACAGCAGTGACAGTAGCACTCCAACTATCTGGTAGGGAAGACAAAAGTATCAATGCTCGTACTTCATCGTCAAACTCGATTCCAACTGAGCTCAACTGGGTTGTCACGATGTTGAGTTCATTGAGATGTTGAGCAGCTGAAGCGCCTTCTGCCATCCGTAACGTAAACAACCGCCTCATCAAATGAACTTTATTTGATGCTGATGGCTTTTCATACATGCTGGTAAGAGCTGCCATAAGACTCGCAGTAGTTTTTTCCTTTGCAATGTTAAATGCAACGTTACGAGACAACGACAATCGGATAACACCGAGAGCTTGTCTGTCGAGAAGCTTCCACTCATCATCTTTCATTTCGGTTGGTTTCTTTCCTGTGAGAGGTTGATAGAGCTTTTTATGATACAAATAATCCTCTATTTGCATCTTCCAAAATCCGAAGTCCGCACCATCGAACTTCTCAATTTTCACCTTTCCTTCGTCTGCAGCCATCACTCCCACTCGAATCTGACTTCCTTAGGATCGTTGACAACGAACCAAAGCTCTTGATACCAGTTGTTAGGAAACTACGCCGAATTTCCCTAAAGTCAGATTAATGAAAAGCGATAAATGCGGAATAATAAAACACAAAGATTGATAACGGAGTTCGGCCAAATATGCCTACGTCTCCGGGCTGCTGCAGACCTTTCTATTGAAAAGGGAAATTTACACAAAGTGTTTACAAACACTCAATATCTCTCACTACCCAACTCCCAATTACACCCAAGAATTTCACTAACTAGAAATCTCTCTAATTCTCTTGAAACTCTCTCAAGGTTGTAATGTTTTTCTCTCAATGTTGGAATGAATTCAATCTTCATCACCACCTCCTATTTATAGGTGAGCTTGGTCTTTGAATGCCTTGATGCCCAAGTTTACTTCATGGCCAAGTAACTTCCTTCTTGCCCAAGTAACTTCCTTCATGACCAAGTAATCTTGCTAGCTAAGTAATAAAACTTGGTGACCAAGATTTGACCAACATGACCAAGTTATCTTGGTGACCAAGTAAACTAACTTAGTAACTTTCTTCTTGGTTAAGATTGCTTCACAATAGGTAATAAGTGATATTATCTAACAATCTCCCACTTGAAGACTGATTTCAATCGGTCTTCACACCTCAATCATGCAGCAGCCTTCTCTGGTATGTTACTCTAGCAGACCTACTGAAGTTGAGCACAACTTCAGTTTGTCAATGGTTACCACCTTTGTCAACATGTCTGCTGGGTTTTTTCTTCCTTCAATCTTCTTCAGTGTTAGTACCTCATCCTCAAGAAGAGACCTGATGAAGTGATAACGAAGATCAATGTGCTTTGTCCTTGAATGAAATGCCGAATTCTTTGCAAGATGTATTGCACTTTGACTGTCACTATACAAGGAATTCTGCTTCTGGATAAAACCCAACTCTGTCAACAACCCTTGAAGCCATATCAACTCTTTGCTGGCTTCAGTTACTGCAACATACTCAACCTCTGTAGTGGATATAGCAACAATCTTTTGTATCCGCGACATCCAACTAACTGCTGTAGTACCAACAGTGAATATGTAACCAGTAGTACTTCTTCGGTGATCGACCTCACCTGCAAAGTCTGCATCTACATAGCCTTGTACTTTAATTTCTCCTTTACCGAAGTACAAACACTTCTCTGTGGTGCCTCGTAGATACCTCAAAATCCACTTAACTGCTTCCCAATGAGCTTTACCTGGATTTGACATAAACCTGCTAACAACTCCCACTGCATGGCCAATGTCTGGCCTCGTACAGACCATTGCATACATCAAACTTCCTATGGCCGAAGCATATGGAGTTTTAGCCATCAGTTCTTTCTCCTCCTCTGTCTGAGGTGATTGTTCCTTGGATAAGCGAAAATGACTTGCCAAAGGTGTACTAACCGGTTTGGCGTTGCCCATGTTGAATCTTTGCAAAACACGATTAATGTACTCTGCCTGAGATAACTGTAAAACTCCATTTTCCTTATCTCTCATTATTTGCATTCCAAGGATCTTCTTTGTAGGACCCAAGTTCTTCATGTCAAATTCCTTTGACAACTGCATCTTCAAGTTTCTGATCTCGTCCATATCTGAACCTGCTACTAACATATCATCGACATAAAGTAGCAAAATGATATAACTAGAATTATATCTCTTGAAGAAGCAACATTGATCAGCATTGCACTTCTGGAAACCTTCCTTGTGCATGAAGCTTTCAAACTTCTTATACCACTGTCTTGGAGCCTGTTTCAGGCCATACAAGCTCTTCTTTAATCTGCATACCTTGTTCTCCTTCCCTTTTT
This sequence comes from Trifolium repens, assembly GCA_030408175.1. Lineage (NCBI taxonomy): Eukaryota > Viridiplantae > Streptophyta > Magnoliopsida > Fabales > Fabaceae > Trifolium > Trifolium repens. The sequence goes on from CP125841.1 coordinate 7,767,756, forward strand.
CTAGGAATCCTTCAGGTTGATGCATGTATATCTCCTCGTCTAAGTCTCCATGAAGAAACGCAGTCTTCACATCTAACTGCTCAAGAAAGAGCTCTTCACTGGCAACAATACTTAACACTGACCTGATAGTATTGAGCTTCACAACCGGAGCAAAAATCTATGTGTAGTCAACTCCTTCCTTTTGCTGGAATCCCTTGACCACTAGTCGGGCTTTGTATCTCTTGGAACCATCATGATCCTCCTTTACTCGATACACCCATTTGTTGTGAAGTGCCCTTTTCCCCATAGGTAACTCAATTAGTTCCCATGTTTGATTGGATATTAAAGACTTCATCTCGTCTTTCATGGCAAACTCCCACTTGCTAGCATCTGGCATCTGACATGCCTCTGCATAGTCTTCAGGCTCTCCTCCATCAGTCAACAACATGTAATCCATGTATCTTCTGTTGGGAACATGAGGTCGAGAAGACCTTCTCAATGAAGGAGGTTGTTCTCCGCTGCTTGACTCAGATAATTCCTCGGATTGAGGACTTTCAGGAACATCATCTAGGTCCGCATAAACAGGCTCGCGAACATCTGAATCTTTAGTGGTTGTGTTATTCCTATCCTTGTACATCACTCTCTCATTGAAGATCACATCTCTACTGCGGATCATCTTTTTGTTTTCGTCATCCCAAAGACGGTAGCCGAACTCATCCTCACCATAACCGATGAAAGTGCACTTCTTAGATTTAGGATCAAGTTTATTTCTACCTTGATCACTGATATGCACGTATGCTACACAACCGAAAACTCTAAGATGTGAGAGTTTTACCTCTTTTCCACTCCATACCTCTTCTGGTATTTTATGCTCCAATGGTACCGATGGACCTCGGTTGATCAAGTAAGCTGCTGTGTTGACTGCTTCTGCCCAAAACTGCTTTGGTAGGCCTGACTGCATACGTAAGCTTCTGGCTCTTTCTGTCAACGTTCGGTTCATACGCTCAGCTACACCGTTGTGTTGAGGCGTACCTGGAACGGTTCTCTCCATTCTGATACCGTTCTCATAGCAAAACTTCTTGAATTTGGTGTCTTCATATTCACCACCATTGTCAGTTCTGAGCTTTTTGATCTTCAACCCTGTTTCATTTTGTACCATGGCTTTCCACTTCTTGAAAGCCTCAAATACTTCTGACTTATGTTTTAAAAAGTATATCCATACCTTTCTAGAGTGATCATCGATAAAAGTCACGAAGTAATTCTTCCCTCCAATGGATGATACAGTTGTTGGACCCCAAACGTCAGAGTGAACAAGCTCAAGCTTTTCTTTCTTTGGGGTTCTTCCACTTGTCTGAAAGCTGACTCTTTTCTGCTTTCCAAATATGCAGTCTTCACATATGTCAATTTCTGTTGACCGAAGACTTGGAAGCTTTCCCTTTGAGTGCATTATCTTCATCCCTTTTTCACTCATATGGCCTAATCTCTGGTGCCATAGATTGGGATTTTCATTTGCTGCAATTGCAATCAAATGGCATGTTCTTGCTGTCTTGTAAAGAGTACCACTCTTTTTACCTCGAGCAATCGTCATCGCACCCTTTGAAATCTTCCAATCATCACCCTGGAATACTGTCGTGTATCCCTCACTGGCCAACTGGCCTACTGAGATTAAGTTCTTTGTTAGGTCGGGAATATGTCTGACATTTTTCAATTCCCATACAGACCCACTCAAATTAATCTTCACTTCACCTTTGCCCACAATCTCACAAGATTGCTCATTACCAAGATAAACTTTACCAAGGTTACCTGGGACATAATTCTCAAAGAATTTTTTCTGTGAAGTAGCATGAAAGGATGCTCCCGAGTCTAACACCCAAGACTCTTCCTTGCTCTCCAAAGAGCATATTAAAGCATCATCTTCTCCTAAGGTGGAAGCAACGTTGGCCTCGTCCTTCGCCTCCTTGTTCTTTGGTGGACTCTTGCACTGATTTTTGAAGTGCCCCATCTTTCCACAATTCCAACACTCGATAGCTTTCGAGCTATTGGAGCTACGATGATTTCTGGATTTGGACCGCCTGTCCTTTGATTTACCGCGTCCATTTCCTCTAGTTGAATTTCTTCCTCTTGACTCTGTATGCAATACTGAAGAGGATGAAGATTCACCCAACTCTCTTCGTCGGATCTCTTCACTGAGAACCAGATCACGAACATCATTAAACTTCAACTTTGTACTTCCCGATGAGCTACTCACAGCAGTGACAGTAGCACTCCAACTATCTGGTAGGGAAGACAAAAGTATCAATGCTCGTACTTCATCGTCAAACTCGATTCCAACTGAGCTCAACTGGGTTGTCACGATGTTGAGTTCATTGAGATGTTGAGCAGCTGAAGCGCCTTCTGCCATCCGTAACGTAAACAACCGCCTCATCAAATGAACTTTATTTGATGCTGATGGCTTTTCATACATGCTGGTAAGAGCTGCCATAAGACTCGCAGTAGTTTTTTCCTTTGCAATGTTAAATGCAACGTTACGAGACAACGACAATCGGATAACACCGAGAGCTTGTCTGTCGAGAAGCTTCCACTCATCATCTTTCATTTCGGTTGGTTTCTTTCCTGTGAGAGGTTGATAGAGCTTTTTATGATACAAATAATCCTCTATTTGCATCTTCCAAAAGCCGAAGTCCGCACCATCGAACTTCTCAATTTTCACCTTTCCTTCGTCTGCAGCCATCACTCCCACTCGAATCTGACTTCCTTAGGATCGTTGACAACGAACCAAAGCTCTTGATACCAGTTGTTAGGAAACTACGCCGAATTTCCCTAAAGTCAGATTAATGAAAAGCGATAAATGCGGAATAATAAAACACAAAGATTGATAACGGAGTTCGGCCAAATATGCCTACGTCTCCGGGCTGCTGCAGACCTTTCTATTGAAAAGGGAAATTTACACAAAGTGTTTACAAACACTCAATATCTCTCACTACCCAACTCCCAATTACACCCAAGAATTTCACTAACTAGAAATCTCTCTAATTCTCTTGAAACTCTCTCAAGGTTGTAATGTTTTTCTCTCAATGTTGGAATGAATTCAATCTTCATCACCACCTCCTATTTATAGGTGAGCTTGGTCTTTGAATGCCTTGATGCCCAAGTTTACTTCATGGCCAAGTAACTTCCTTCTTGCCCAAGTAACTTCCTTCATGACCAAGTAATCTTGCTAGCTAAGTAATAAAACTTGGTGACCAAGATTTGACCAACATGACCAAGTTATCTTGGTGACCAAGTAAACTAACTTAGTAACTTTCTTCTTGGTTAAGATTGCTTCACAATAGGTAACAAGTGATATTATCTAACAGTTTAAAATCACAATTCATGTTTAAAATCACAATTCATGTGAAATTGTGGTTTAATTTAGTGTAATTTGTGTTTTCCTATATGATAATGAGAATGCTATATAATATTCAACTAATTAGTAATTAGTTTGTTAATTTTTTAATGTGTTTAATTTTATTGGATGTTTAGGTCAAGGAGAAAATAGAATATTGCAAGTGGAGATAATGCAAGTGGAAATAATTCAGAAGAAGCTGGAGGTGCATGTAATTTTTCAATTATTATGCATTGGTTAATTCTATGAGACTGTAGTGTATAAATGCAATATATCGTTGACACGGTTTTTAATTAACTAAATTAGGATAGTGTGCATAGAGTAGAACAAATCGAAAGTGAATTGATATATTATAACATATATATTTGTACCGTTAAAGTATGTTACTGTAGTGTATTATAGAGTTATGGTGTATGTATATATGCTTCGACCAAAACTTATGTTTGCCCTCAATGATTATGAGTATACGCATAATTGTATTTTGGTGAAATCGGGTGGAATCGCCCTTGTTAATCGTTGAATCATACAATCTATGATCTTTGAAATGTTTATACGATTATGCTTATGAATGAATTTAAATTTATGGAAGTATTTATAGTGTGATTTGAGGTTTTAATTTTCTTGTGAGCTACGCTCCAGAATTTAAATTTACACAAGTATTTCATGCTATTTAAGATTTTCTGTCTTCCTACAATTTCAAGTGCTACTCAACCTACAATTTCAGAACCACGGGAACTAGCCCAGGCGTAATATTGGTTACTTGAAATGCAAACATTAGTAGTTTTGTTTTTTGTTTGTGTTTTTGCAGTATAAATGTAAATGTTCATCCAAATGAAGCTCTATATAGCAGGAGATATAATTGAAAAAGAATTTACTTTCTATATATAAAGTTCATAGAATATTTGATATATTATCAATCGTTAGTTGGTTCAGTTGTGATTGGCGCTGAACGTGGTAGGGAGGACCACAGTTCGATCCTCCGCAACTGTTTGTAATGTTTAATTTGAAAGATATAGGGATTAGCTTGGATGATCATGACAACGGAAAACTGAAGATCATCATAACCACTCGTGATGAGGGTGTTTGTAGTTCAATTGATTGTACCAAAACAATCAAGCTGAATCTCTTATCTGATGATGAAGCTTGGGCTCTCTTCAAAACTTGTGGGAATGCAGAGGACTTCCAATAGCGATTAAAGCAGTGTGGTCTTCCTTAAAAAAAATTCAATAGAAACATCCAACTGACATCCCCAAACTTTCATTTTGGAGCAATAAATAGATGACATTTTTTGCATATCAAATAAATAATTCAAACAAGTGTTTTATGTAAATGCGGGTTTGATCATATGCTAGTTTGACAATGGCACCTCTCCTCTAAGGTTGTTAGAAGTGTTTATGTTAACTTGTTTTGTTTAGGTGAAATCGAAACGTAAACTCAATTTATAAATTCATATAGTTTACCTCATTGACACACACACACACACTCACGCACGTGTGTGCGCACACACATCAATAATTTTAAATTTTAACTTAATTATAAAAAAAAAGCTCATTTAGCTTCTAATCCAAATACTCGTCATATATCCAAATACTCGTCATATATCATAGCTTCTAATCCAAATACAGGTCAATTCGCGAACCCGCCAACCCAATCCATTATTTATCCGAACCCGTTTGTTAGTAGATAGAATCCGGTCCAACCCGCCAAACCCACAAGTAACCAGTTTGAGTATTGGATTTGAGTTTTTAAACTCATCTACCAGTGAACCCAACCCGGTCATTGAATGCATATTTGAAAGGTGTTCTCCTACAATATTATACACTTTGCTTTTGTAAAATTTATGTAATTTGCTACTATAAATTATTTAATTTGTTGCTATTGCCTATGAGAACTTAAGTAATTTGCATTTTGCTTTTGTTGTTACATGTCATTTTCAAATTATAGATCTAATGGAAATGATATGTTTTGTGGGAATTTGTTACTCTTATTTAGTTTATTAAGGGTAATGATTATGGATGAATTTTTATTTGAAGTTAAATGAATGTGTTTTATTCAATTTAAGTGCTAGAAATATATCACAATTGTGTTAAATTGTATTATAGGATTTTAGAAGATTTTAAAAAATGTATTTTTTTTCTATCAAAAAATTATTTTAAATTTTATGAACGACCCGCGAATCCAACCCAACCCGTTAATAATCGGGTTGGTTCGGATTTGATACTAAAAGTGCGGGTTTGATGATGAATCCAACCCAATAAATATTGAACGGGTTGGATAAAAGATTAGGCCAAATTCGGCTCAATTCAACCTGCGTACACCCCTAATCATAGTAACATTCTAAATTTGAGCAATGAGCACAAATCAAACCACTTGTTTTTTTATATTTGACCATTTGAACATAATTATTAACTAAAACAACAAAAGTCAAGAGAAGGAGAAACATTTAAAGTTTGATTACAATTTTAAAAACAAAAAGAAAAAATAAATTGACTAGAAAAAGAAGAGGATTCATGATAACGTTGGACTTGAATTCATGTTGCATTGAGCTCAAAACTTGGTGATGATGTGGTCATGTTAGAGTTCACATTCCCACGGGATTTAAGACTATGTTTGGATTGGTGGTATAGGATAGAATGAAATGGAGGGGAGTGGTAAAATATTAGGTTCTATTGTTTGGATTTGTAAAATATAAATGGAGTGGAATGGAATATGATGGAACTCATTTCATCCCATACCATCCAATCCTCCAATTTTCATTCCATCCAATTTGGAGTGTATGCAATAGAATGACTTTTATAATTAAAATATTACCTTTTTATTCCAATTTTTTTTTAACAATCTAGCTATCTCGTCATCTTCCATTACAATATTATAGTATAAGGACTTGCTAATGTTTTTTCATCACCCTTGAATTTCTTCACTAACAGCAACAAACTTTTCATTTCCTGCTTTTGACGATTTTTTTGCAATGCTTATCATTTTTCTTTTGAAACTATACTATATTTTTGCGGAACAAAACTTTTATATTAATTATCTTACTTTTTGTATGTTCTTTTTGTTTTACTTTAACATGTTTCTTGCTCGATCAGGTGTAATTTTTAGTATAAAAATAATATTCATTGTTTTGGTGGTACAATTGTTGAGGGAGATAAAAATTTTAGTGGTACATATGATAATAATGTATTTTTAAAATAAGGAGTATTTGTAAAAAAAAAAGAGTAAAAATAAAATGAAAAATTATAACTTGTTCTACTCTACAAACACATGAGTGAAAACATTATTTTGTCATGTTAAAAATATCCAAACAATATTCCATTCCGCTCCGTTCCACTCCATTCCATTTTATTTCATTCCGTTCCATTCCATTCTATTCCATCAATCCAAACATAGCCTAAATGTTTTGTTTGCTGCTCGATTTCTCTTAAAAATATGTTGAGAAAGTATTTATAAATGGGTCAAAAATAAAATTGGACTTCCGAAAGTAAAAAGTTCAAGTGGATGAAATCGTGCGAGTTTAATTGATTTTATCAATTTTTTTTGTTTTAAATGAAGTGGTAATCCACTGAAAATAAACTCACATAATTGTGAGATCCTGGTTCGAACCGGGTCACGACGTCCGGCCTAACAATTTCGGGATATTTTGCCAGTTGAGCTAGGACTTATGGGACTGATTTTATCAATTTTACATAGCATTAAACACATTAATTGATTTAAAGTGATTTTACATAATGTTAAATACTTAGAAAAAACATTAATATTGATTTAAAATCTAGTTTTAAATCTTAAAGACTTAAACTTTATTGATTTTACAGTTATAAAGTTTAAGATTTAAAACTAGATTATAACAACATTGCTCTCCTCACTAAAATTTTGAGTTTGTTGGTGATGGGGCAGCGAGGTATTAATGTTCCAAAGGAGAAGATCAAGTTGAGACAAATTTTGCTACAATCATTATATTTCTAAAAAAGAATAATTATTATGGTTGATGTATTTTTAAAGCTAAAAACCTTGTAGTTTTCCTATGGTTTGAAATTTTGGATTTTAACATTTTATTAAGATTAAATAACTAAAAAATTGAGGGGGCCTAAATTTTAAAAAGTCTACATAACTAAAAGAAATTAAGGCATAAAGCCTAGCTTTTAGGCTTTATGAAAGGGCTAGCCATAGTCAATTAGTGCCTCCAAGACAATAATTTGCATCATAACAACAATTTGAATCATTTCAAGAGACAAACAAATGTTCAATTCAATAACACATATTACTGCTCCAATCTTATTGCATGGTTGGAATTACATTGAGCTCGACGTACACCGTGATTTCATCAATATGCAAAATCACGATAGCACACCGTAATTCCATCAAATTCACCGTCAATCTAAACATGGACACAAGTCCTGAACTGCCAGAACAACAAAACCATGAATTTATCAATGTTCCATGAATATGTAACATGTTTGCCATCAAAAAGGGCTTAACCACTAAGCCACTGTCCTATGTTTGATGTTTGGTTTCAAAGTAATAAGAATGAAAAACTAGTACCACAATCTATTTCCTCACTTTAACTTCCACTTCTTCTCTTAAAGCTTCTCAGCTTAGTTTTGCAGAAATTATCCCTTGAATGGATCCAATGAGAGTGAACAATCCCACCACAAAGCCAACAATGCTAAAAGTCCTAAGCCAAATCCACTTGCTTGTCCATGGTTCAATGTTGCCCTGACTAATATACATTTCCACTGGGAAATATATGGTTAATGGATAAAATATTATGCCAGCCAAAACTCCCAAAATCTGGTTGAAGTATGGAAAAAGCAATGCAATCACGGTCGTCGACGCAACATATAATGTTCGGAAACAAAGCCTTAGAGGACTTAGTTGAAAATTTGGCAGCAATGGGAGTTTTAAGTCGTATGAGTAATTCACAAATCCACTTTCCGGGAACTTAAAACGAAGCCAATTCTCAACAATTGCATATAGTGGCTGGCTATACACCTGCATATCAAAACAACATGGATGACACAATACTTAGTAACACAAGTAGCGGAGAATGTAAGGATTGACCATAGCATAGTAAAATTTGGAGTAAATCGCCAATTTTATCTCTGAATTCACGATCCTCTCGTTAGTCTATAATATTTTATCATCGATTCATTATAAAATAGTCTATAATGTTTTAGCTAGACTTTAATTATCTCTGCAACGAACTTTGGAATACCAGAGCCCCTACCTCTGGAAACCAGAGGGCTAATAGTATTATGTTCATTTATTTGAGCGGTGAATTAAGGGAGAGGGTGTAAATTTAGAGACGAAATTGATGGTAATGATGTATGTAATGTGTACCTGATATGCACCAACAAGGTGAATAACTATACAAGCATTGGCAAAGTCAACAAGCCAATAAAGCTTATAAGCTGCAAACCCTGTTAAAAGATTTCCTGGTGTATCATTACCAAATGCTGCATAACCTGCACAGCCACAACAGAGGTAGAAAAATGTTGTGACAATCACTGATATTGTTGAGGCCCTCCTCATGGTTACGTTTTCTGGCGGAGGCGATTTCAATGTGTCCTTTAAAAATCAAAGATAACTTATAATTAGACTTTAAGGATATTGTGATGAAGTTATATTATCGATAACTAAGATCGGTTGTGCACACATACCTGAATTTCTATAAGAATTACTGAGAATGGATAAGAGAAGGCTATATCACCAAGTGCTTGTGCAATCAGCCATACTTTTTCAGTTCCAGTGGAAGTTGGTATTCCTCTAATGCTACCCTCAAAATGTCCATTTTCTGAGAACATGATTACAAGAAATTCATACACATGACATGATATACAGTCTAAAACATCGAGTGAATCACAATTTTAGTCTATGAAATTGTAGGGATCGGACAATTTGATTCCTGGATTAACGGAATTCATTTGAAAACGAAAATCCTAATCACATTAGTCCTTGAACCGGAGAGACTAGTTTGATAGGAGATTTTCTGTTACAAGATTATTTTGAAATTTCGATAGTTTCAAAGACCACATTGACTAACGTCTACAATTTCAGGACTAAATTGGTGATTCACTCTGCTAATTAATGTTATATGCTTTGAGTTTGAAGCAACTCCTACTATGAACTATGCATGAACAAGTGATTGATGCAATGCATGAGGAAATACACAAATAATCAGAATACCATTGACTTTAACAACGGCAAGTCCCATTCCGATGAAAGCATAAGCAAATGACATTATTGCTGCTACAATAGATAGCCATTCAATGTTATGGAAATTGGGTATCTGTGAGAGAACAACTTGGATAGCACCAAAAACAAGCATGCTATATGTATCATTAATTTCACATGTTTCTTCACTCCCTTTGTCATGGTAACAGATTGAGTTCTGGATTGCTCTGCAGCCACAAACACACATACATATCCAAAATAGTGAGATTTTGTAAGCAGTTTCATCAAGTTATAAGGATCAGTTTGGTAAGAATTGTATACGAACTTATAGCTGATGGATATGCTAACGGATTGAATTTGAAAAGTTTTGTAAAATTAGTGGTTGAACTTACCAATAAATATAAAATGACAAAAATATACTTTTTAATAATTAATATTTAAAAAATTTCGATCGAGATAATGAGGCTAAAAATGATATGCTATAAGTTCAAAGACTATTTGAAGTAGCATCTAAAAAATGCTATAACCTAATGTAAAAAGCTATAAAACAGAATGGCTATTACTAACCAATTATATTTTGATCTTGCGAGCTTATACAATATTAGCTATCCGCTATAAGCTAGCGATTAAAAAAGCTGATTTTGCAACAAGTAGCATCGAAGAGATAAATGTAGGAAAAGTAAACATGGGAAATGAGAAAAGAGAAGAGAAACTTGTGTGAGAAGTTACCTTATGCTGATGGATGCTGTAATGATGTAGGCAATTCCAAAACCATATAAGCTTATATTTACAAAAATACCACAGAAACGTCCATTTCCTTCTCCTGTAACCACAAATAAGGATCATCATGTCATAAGTTCTTTTTGCATGTGAAGGACTATGGGTCATAACTTAGGGAAGATGAGTGTAATTACCCCTTTAATCAAACATGCTATAAGAACTAGTTGGTGAAATATTAACACTTGATTAACTATCTCTAGGTAGGGTTAGTATATTAGGCTCATTTAGTTTGGGAAAACATTTTCTATTTTCATTTTTGATAACATGTCACCTTAGTTCATCTATCATTATTTTCATCACCATTACCACTATGTATATAGTAGTTTTGTACCAACATTCAACGAAAATTCACTATTTTTTATGTCATTCTACATCTTTAACTAGATGTTATATTTCATAATTAACAAAATTTTAGAATAGAAAAAAATTACTTTTGTAAATAAAAAAAAAAAATTACTCCATTTTATTCTAGGAAAATGATTCACTGTTGATACTAAATTATTATTCTTCAGTTTTTTGTTGTTATGGTTTAGATTAAAAAAAAAAAAAGTATCCCTTTTATAACATGGTAGAGAAAAAACAATCTACAATACTGACACAAATTTGTCCAAAAAAAATATAAAATGCTGAAATATATTTTATTATTTTGGCCAGATTTTGTAGTAGTATTTTTTTGACAGTGTTATTCCATTATTATAAAATGAAATATTAATTAAACTTACTTTTAATTAATCTTAAGAGCTTTATTATAAAATTAAAAGTAGAATTATTTAGTCAAACTATATGACAAATAAATCATGCCACCTAAAATTTGTTTCCTAGCAAGTTATTGAAACATGTAGAGAATAAAAAAGTTGTGTGACTATTTTATTTATTTGATGTGATTTTGGTAATGGAGTATGATGGATGGAGAAAGGTATACAGAAGATACACGTGGTAGCATTAAAACGTAAAGTAAAGGATCACCACGCATCAGAAGCGGATGATATTGTTGCCGTGACACAACTAAACTAGTTTAGTACTGTAATATAATCTCACACATCAACATGTGGCACATTTTCAGTAACCCTCTCTCTCTCTCTCTCCTTCATGTTTTTTAATTTGTCCAAGTCCAGGTAGGATGAATAGCTCAACTAGACTTCTTTAGTTAAGTTAGTTGAGCTAAGGGTTAAAAAATTGGAGATGTTAGATTCAAATCTGACAAAAATGCTACAAAAATACTAACAATTTATCATTAAAAAGAATAGTTTATAAAAATAATTCACATTTTAGATTTATTAAATAATTTATACATATGGTCTATATTAAATATTAAATATTATTCTATCCGTCTCAATTTAATTGACACCGACCGTTGTGTACTATTCACATATGTTGTTTTTATTTTATTTTTCTACTAATAAACAAAAATAAATATTAGCATATAAGATGTTGTTTGATTCGTCTCGATGAGTATTTTTAAAATATCAAATTTTTATATTATTATACAATTAAAAATATTAATCATCAAAGTTATTCATCAGCATCAACTGTGTCAATTAAATTGAAACGGAAGGAATAATGAATTGTCTCTTAAAAAACAATACTTTTCATTAAATTAACCACACAAATTTCATTTTTTTTATAAAAATTATCAAAAGAATTGCAATATGAAATAGAATCCTTATTAATGCAAATTGTGGAAAGAAAATACTAACCTTTGTGAAGATTAACAGCATCAAGATAGGATGAACTTCTATGAGGTCCAAATTCAGGATCAGGAGAACGATAGGTATCACTAAGAAGAAAAGCAGAGAGAAGAGTGACAGAAGCAAATACAAGAATTGCTAATGGCCCTGCAATCCATCCAATTTGTGCAATGCTCCATGCTAATGACAACACTCCTGACCCTATCACTCCTGTCACTATGTGTGCCACTGCTGTCCATACTGTTCCTGTTTTCATTCATCACACATCAACAACAACATCATTAAACACTTGTTCATGTTTGAAATCACGGTGAATTTTATGAAATTACGATGACACCGTGGTTTTGTTAAATAACAATTCACCATCGTGATTCTGTTAAATTTACTGTTGATCTAATCATCTATTAATTCAAGGTACATAATTCAAATTCTCTCGAAATCGCTGTAAAATGATTATTAGTGTCATTTTAATTAATAAAAATAATTTTTTTCAACATATAAGAAAAAAGTACGGATTGATAATGCAGAAGACCCAGAAACAGAACTATATAAGATATGATTCATGATAATTTTATTTGATACCCAGAAGAAAAAAAATTATTTTTATTGTTTTGAGATGAGAATTGAGAAGAAGAAGAAAATATATAAAATACAAACCTGTTCTTTTGACATGATATGAATCTGGAAATTGGGTTTGCAAAAATGGGGTGCTGCCATCTGCAGCACATTCTCCACTCATGGTGATTTTAATCTCAGATTTTGATTATTAATATTATATAAACTGAGTTGTGTTTAATGTTTTTTTTTCAATGAAATCAAATTTTGATCTTTTCTTTGAGTATGGAGAAAGAGGATCAAAATTTGGTGTTGTTATTTAGCAGAAGATTAATGAAACACAAATGCAGTATGGCATGTGGAAAGTCCTAAGTCGATAACCTCACAGCTTATTTTATACTCAAATCATTATACATGTGATTGATGTGGCCCTTTTTTTCTCTTTTTATTTTTATATTTTTATTATTGTTTTGTTGACAGATTCATACTTGTTTTTCTTTTAAAGAAAAAATGTTAAAATGTTAATGACTTTTTTTTTTTGGAATGTTAATGACTCTAAATATAGAAATAATTCAATCAAAAAATAAATATAGCAAAAAGAATTAGTACTTGTGTAATTAACCTTTTTTTTTATATTAATCTTTTGATATTATTTAATGCTAACTTTGTTTATTTGAATAGTTTATACATGTTAACATGACTCTTCTTTTAATTATCTTTATAGTCTTCTATTTTCATTAACTCAAGAAATTGGTTTCCTATTTTAAAATTATCACTCTGCTTTAGTTTTTTCTTTATGTTTTTCAACTAAAAAATTATGATGTAATATATTTTTAAATGACGTATCATATAATAATTTGATAATATGAATTGAAGATCAAACCATAAAATTATAAGAAAATCTTAAAAATTCTATTTAAATATATAATATATCACCATACTAGAGATAGACTAAAACTAAAAGATTTTTTAGAGTTAACTCTTTGAAACAGAATATACACAACCTTTAAAACACAGGGATCAATTTAATCTGAGGATTTCCAATGTTCTAAAGACATGTAACGGTAATAATTAATTGTTCATGTTAATTTTTTTTATTATGATTTAAATTAGAATTCTTATACACCTCAACATTTTCAACACTTAAATCAAATTGAGTTATTCATCTCATTCACTTTATTGTCTCATTTGATTATCACTTGACATATAAGGTATTGAGAATTACACGTGTTATTATATAACTTATGAGAAGGATTGAACTAATAAAATAATTTTTATGGATGAATCGAACCAATATTTTTGTATAAATTGGATGACAATTGTTAACATAGACCACCTAAATATGATGACAAATGGAACCAATATTTTTATGTAAAGTTGGATGACAAATTGAACTTATGTATAAATGTAGAGATTAATTTTTTGTCACTCCTACTAAAGCTAGCAATTGGCTAAACAAGGAGGATAAAGAATTCACTTGATGTATGTGGAAAGATATAGAAGCATCTTTGGTTATGATCATTATGTCCAATTTGTACATTTCTCATTGGTTGAACTTCTTTATCAATTTGTTCTTGTCCGCTACGGATTTCGTACTCTACAAAGTCATTTCAATCAGCATTTAGATCATTGAATAATTCTTATGTGATTACAATAGTTTAGTCATAACATTTAGACTCTATCATAAAATGAAAAATAATTAGGTGGATAAATTGGACACTGACACACATAAGAATTATAAATAATATTGTCATTACAGAGTGAATATAATTTAGTAAGTTTTCGTAATTTGGTAATTTATAATAAATATATTTACATATGTCAAAATAATAAATGCATTTATACAAATTGGACATAGTGATCATAACCAACGTATTTCTTCTTAAATTGGGAAGAATTGTTTTTACGGTGTAATTCAAACTTTTTAGTTTATTTATTAATCAACTACCTTATAAAGATGATAGAGATTTTCTTTTTAAAAAAAAGTGTATTTTTCTCTCCTTTTTTTCCCTCCTTTTCTTTCCATTTTCTTTCTCTACAAATAAGAATGTCTTTCTTCTTGTTGTAAACAATGTTACTTTAACCAACTCATATTTTTCGAAAGAAACTCTAAATTTTGACGTTGATTTATATATAAAAACTAAGTTGTTTCGGTTTATTTTTATGAAGAACTAAACAAATTTTTTACTTTTTATATCTTTTAGGGGCTAAAATTAAGTCTCGGATTTTTTTTATCGACCAAAATGAATCTTGACTCTTATTTTAATTTGATGTTTAGTTTCTTTGTAAATGAGTTGAATTATTAGTTACTACCTTCATCCATAAATATAAGACTTTTTTGAATTTTTTGTAGTCCTTCTTATAAGACCTTTATTTTATCTTTTTAAATAATACTCCTAATAAGTAATTTACTCTAGTTTCTACAATTTAAAATTAGTCAACTTTTTCAATATCCACGATTTACTCAATGAGATATATTTAAGTACAAATGTAGAATATTATTTAAGATTGATTTGTTAAATTTTCGTGCAAAACCATGTTTTATTAAATTTGTTCATGTGCGAGTTAGATTTACTAAATAATGTTCAATCGTAAATTTGTATACATTGTTTGCTCTATATATATTTTAGACTTTCTACAATTTGTTGAGAATGCAGAAATAATTGAGTAATCATATGTATAAATATATATATTGCTTTCAATAAAATTGTAAGCATGCATCAAATAAAAATACATAAGATATGAAATTCTTACAACTGAAAATTCTTAAAAAAATTGAGACAAAACAAGACAAACAAAAATTTCATTTCAAAAAGCTGCTACAGTCTATCATCCATCACATGTCTTCTTGCCACATATCAATGGAGGGACTTTAGGGAAACCAACAAACAACGATGACTCTACCTGTACAATGCATAATCATAATACAATTAGTGTTTTAACATTGCAAAATATAATCCAATAAAATATACCATATGGAAGAAATGATAACTAACCTGTTTCTCCTTGGTTTTGGAACAATCAACCCTCTCTTCTCTATGCTTTTATACCGATCCTTTAGAAGGGTGCAACAACCCTACATGTACACCAATAAAAGCAGGAAAACTTATTGCATGTTTAAATAAAGAGTCAACAATTTTATCAAAATATAATTTACAAGCCTACCTTAAGCTTTCGGATCGATCCATTAATCTCTTCGCTTAATAAAACTTGAACAGGAGCAGGCTGAAACCTGTTACAATAATGGAGTTGATATAACAAATTTTGTTGTAGAAATGGAGCAATTCACTAGAATGTTACACTAAAAATTGAACAAGTACACCTGTTCCCATAAATATGACGAGAAGCACAAAATAGACTGCTTACTTGTGCTTTCCTAAGCGGGCTGGACATGCCTTTAACTTCTCTTGTTTAGCAACTTGTCGCCTCAGACGTCTTCTATTTTTTTCATCATCTTCATGCTTAATTTCCTCAGCGATTTTTGAGATGCTGTATCCAGATGAACCAGAGATGCGTAAATATCATTTCATATTTTAGTAGGAGAGAGAGGGAGAGAGAGAGAGAGATACAGAGAAAGAGATGAGGATGTGAGGGAGGATGAAAGAATGGTCATATTACCTATCAATTTCTTTTGAGAAAATCTTCATCTTCTTTGCTTCAGCTTCTTTTCTCAATTGTTCTCTGTGCCGAGCTCTCTTATTCAACTGAACTCTAGTCACTTTCTTTGTTTTGACGGGCCTGTCCCATAGTGATTCAAACAATACAAATACATCAGATGTTTAGACATTATTGGGTTTAGAAAATAATAAGCCGCAGAATTATATGATTGAATATATTATTTACAAATATATCAAGTGCAGCTATTTACCAGCATTCAAAATGAAATTAAGCAAGACATCAAAATGAAATATGACATTTACATCCTTCTTCCAAAAATAGAATAGCAGCCACGAGGTATCCATAAATAAAAAATTAGACAACTAAGAAGTTTAATTTAACATTAGCCATCAACATGCATTTGCATGTCTGAATTCAAATTATACACGAAAACTTGAGCAGAAAAGAACGACAAAAGAGTTTGAATGTTATTTATTTGACCCGATTGGTAGTGTTAACAATTATAAAAAATTGGGCAAAAATATCATTAAGAAATAATGTTTAAACCGAGAGGCTAACTAAGGTTATGATAGCCTTACTTTTTCTCTGACGCAGCATCTCCATTTTCCCCATCATTTTCATTATCACCTTCATCATCCTCACTCCCATCATCCACATCAAGAAAATACATCTGACCAAAAAGCAAGGTTACTGAATTAGCGGGCTGAAGACATAAATTCACATATCGATGTGGAAAACTTTTCATAAGTGCAGTATTTACATTTACATATTACATATATTGAAAAAAATGAGACTCACATCTTCTTCAGAAATAGGTTCTCCAGGAACAGTTAAAGGTACCGGTTCAGGGCCCAATTCATCTTTGTAGACTTTAATCATTTCTTCCGCAACAGCAGTAGCTAATGTGTCCTGATTAAACAATAAAGTTCTTAGAATTCTTCGCAATAAACCATAACAAGACAAATATCCCTAAAAGCAAAGGAACAATAATTTCTCTAAAAACTACCTGATGACTTTCATGTGTGGGATTAAATGAGCATCCTGGAGGATCAACCTCAACTGCTGGAATATGAGCAGGCTTTGACTGTAAATCAGGCAGCAATAATATTATTAATATCAACTGAAACGCTAAATGTGCAGCAACAATAAAATGGATTAAGATATACTAATGCAATAATGTGTACCTTTTTACCCTTCTTGTTTTCCTCATCTGCATGACAATATAAAAGAATGCTAAAGTTATCATTCCATTAATTTATTATAACCAAAATGTATACTAAATGGTTTAGAATAAGTACCTTTACCACCCCACATATCAAACACGTCAGAATCTAACACCGGATCATCCTGATATAGATTATATATTAAGGTTAAAACAATGAATAAACAAATTTAAAAAAGATTTGTGATGAAAAGGAAAAAAGAGTAATTGCCCCAATCCATTTTGTAAAAAAATTCAAATATGATTGCAACTGAGAACATAATACAGCCTTGCTGTATTATCAAGCAACTTACTGACCTTATGACTATCTTGATTGGCACCTAAGCTTTTAGACACCACTTTCCGGTTTTTCGAATTTTTCTTTAGAGTAGAAGATGGCACTGGCTTAACAAACTGGTTTTTTTGTAACACGCTATCAACCCGAAGCACTTTTTCTCTATGTTTTTCAATCTTCTTCTTTACCGCAAGATCTAGCCATATGAAATTTCACATAAGTTCACATTGAAGGATTAATAAGAATGCAAATTCAGGTTAAATTTTTTCCACTGATACAGCAATCTCCAACCAATAAACCAAGCAGGAACTAGAAACACAGATAATAATAACTCATCATCTTCCACAACAACAACAACCACAAAGCCTTATCCCACCAAGTGAAGTTGGCTACATGGATCAAACTACACCATAGTGTTCTATCATATGGCATGTTTCTATTTAACTCGTTAATCTAATTCTTCATCTTCCACATAAACTAAATTTATAAATTTTTCATGGAAATACATAAACAACTACAAGGGCTCATTTGGATTGACTTATTATTGAGCTTATACAAAACAACTTATGCAAATAAATAAGTTTTTATGTATTAATCATAAGCTTGTTAAAGTAGTTTACGAAAAAACAGCTTATGAAGATACAATCTTTGTTAGTTAAAACTTATGAATTAACATAAATACTTATTAATTTGCATAAGCTATTTTTCATGAGCTAAAAAATAAGTCAATTCAAAAGGGCCGCCCTAAGTCAGCTTCCACATAAAGGATAGCTCTCTATCTCTCCCTCATAAGCTCAGAAAATTCAATCCAAACAGCTAATGCAACTAGATAAGCTAAAATAATCCAATCTTAACTAAAAATGGCTTTCATATACAAACTTATGTGATTGATTACAACACAAATAATCATCATAAATTACAAAGTCCAAAGCAACAACATACTGAGCTAATTAAAAACATAATTTACTAAAAATGACGACAGTAATAATAATTTGTACCTTTGGATTTGTCTTCAAAAAAGAGAGAATGACTTTCAAGTGCTTGAACAGAACCACCAGAAAGAGCATCCTTTGTTGATTTCTCAAAGAAATCTTCAATTTCTTCAGTGCTTATGTTAGTTCTCCACTCTTTCTTACCCTTCCTTGAACTCTTCGATTTCTTCCCCATTTGTGATTGAACAATTTGACGAGAATCGGAAGGGAACTGAAAATTTGAGAAGAGCGGTGGTTCTAGGGTTGGTTTTGTTGGTTGGGAGAAACGGAAGGAAGTAGATAGTCACTGTGTTGAGTTGTGGGCTGGCTGAGTCATGAAGGCCCATTGAGGAGATTTTTTTTTTTTAGCCCCCTAGTCATTCTTGCGTGCACCCTATGCTTTCAATTATACCCTCTCTCTTATTTTTTATTTTTTTTTACCAAAAGAATATTAGGTTGATTTTTCTCAAAAAATATTTATCATATGAGCCCGCCGAGAATCAAACTCGGAAATTAAATAGTTAAAAGGCTGAAGTATATCTTAGTTAATATAATTATTAAGTAGTTCTCAATTCAAATTTGAATAAACATTAAACTTCATATAAATGTTTCCTCCAAAACATCAATTTTATATATGCACAAGTAATCTAATTGCATAGTACTTTCATTTAATAATTCACAAGGTTTCTTACTAGAAATATTTTTATTTGTTTTTTTTTTTTTATAAGCACAAGAAATATCTCTGTAAGCTAATAATTATCAAGGTTTTTTTTTTTTTTTTTGCAAGAATTGTCTTTGTAATATAGGTCTGCTCATCATATCATATCATATCTTATCCTAATAGAAATGTTAAGTAGTTCTCCAACCCTAATTTAAATAAACTCTAATCTCCAAATAAACTTTCTCTTCATATGATAATGCTGACATGAAAATAAAATCTATAACCATGATTAGATTGGTGACTTAGACTTAGTATATAAGATAATGATGTAAGTACCTACGTAAGCGTAAAATATATTTCGTTTAAAAAGTGTAAAATATAAGTCCAACAATCTGATTGGATAATTGAGATTTATTTAAGATAATATTAACTTCAATATCGACGTCAACATAATTTGTAACCACAACCTAATCGGATGACAAAACTTTACAAGATAACATTAGCATTAATGTTTACGCCAACATAATCCGCAATCAAAATCTCATTAAGAGACTATGATTTAGATAAGATAATGTTTACGTCAACGCTTACATTAGCTTGATTTGACAACGTGGTATGATTGAATGTCTGAGATTTAGATAAGATAACGTTAATGTCATAATCATGTTTGTTTTGCTTCATTTTTGTGATATTGTGATGTACTATGTTGTTTTGATGCGCGTTTGTTTGATGTTGAACTATGTTGTTTTGTTGTGATTTTCAATTTTCTTCTCTTCATTTATGTGGAAATTGGTTATGTAACGTGGGTTTATTTTGTCTTCCACTCCACTCATGAACTTGTTTTCATAGATAGAGAAATTTGGTTACAATGCTCTAATTTGTTTATCCTTGTTCATTGTTCAATTGTTTCATAGTTTGAAAATTTTGTTTCTAATTTGATATTTTAGTTAGCACCAATATATGATGATGATGATGATGATATGGTTGCAATTCCATGAATGATGTCACTTTATTTTTTTAACAGTGGCTTATAGAAATTAATAAATGTAAGGAATGACTTATATCAATATGCGAGGTTTCCCTTTGAACTAAGTGTGTGATAACATTTTATGTGTTGATTTGTGTTCATATCCAAATTCAATTTCCAATTATTTTCTATTGTTTACGTTATTCTATTGTTAGATTATTCAATGTCAATCTCGGTTGCTCTTACCGTTGCAAGTAAAATGACAGATTATTTGACCAAATCAGCAAAATCACTAGCTAAACAATTCATCTATGCTAATCAAGTCATCAAAGTACTCGAGAAAGAAAAGAAAGAGCTGATTGCTGAACTAGATAATTTGTTTGACCAGGTTGAACAAGCTAAACAAAGAGTTGAAGAAATTGAGAAACCAGTGAATAAATGGATTAATGACATGGAGAATCTGCTCAATAGGTGACTAATTTGGAACAAAGGATGACAACAACAACTAGTTGTTTGCAAGGAAAGTGTCCAACATTGAAAAGATATCGCTTAGCAAGCAAATGATAAAGAAGATAAAGGCAGTAACAAAGTTTAAAGGAAAAAGTAAAGATATAGCTATTGATCAGATGATGGAGGCTCTTCAAGATGGTGATACCTACATGATAGGAGTCTATGAGATGGATGGATCGGGAAAACTACGGCTGCAATTGAAGTCGAAAGGAAAGTTATAACACTAAAGTTATTCAATAAAGTGATAGTAATTCCAATGTCACAAACTACAAAGATAAGAAACATCCAAGAATATATCACGGACATATTAGGAGTGAAATTGAATGACGAAAGTGAAGAGGGAAAAACACAAAATTGGAGTGAAATTTGATTTGACAAATTGTACATAGCTTGCAGAAAACTATTACGGAGTAATAGGAAAATATTCACAGCTTTATACTTTAGAAAATAAATAACAAGAGTTATATTCTTAAATTATTGTAGATATCATTACTCTTCAAAAGTCGTAGAGGATTGACATAAATAGTTGTTGGGTGTAAAATTTTGGTATGTTTAAATTGTTAAAACATTGCAAGCGAGTATTTTATAATAATTTTACTATTCATTTTTATCTTCTTGTTTTTTAAATTGTGTTCAAACTTTAAATGTTACTTCTCTACTAATTTCCCTTTCTCTTCATTTTTGTTGTTTTAGTTAATAATTATGTTTAAATTTCAAATGGTCAAATGTTAAAAAGCATCATAATAGGAAAATGTTCACAGCTTTGTACTTTAAAAAATAAACAACAAGAATTATATTCTTAAATTATTGTAGATATCATTACTCTTCAAAAGTCATAGAGGATTGACATAAGTAGTTGTTGGGTGTAGAATTTTGCTATGTTAAATTGTTTAAACATTGCAAGCGAGTATTTTATAATGATTTTACTATTCATTTTTTTTCTTCTTGTTTTTTAAATTGTGTTCAAACTTTAAATGTTACTTCTCTACTAATTTCCCTTTATATATATATATATATATATATATATATAAACTTTCCAAATAATTTAACTTGACAAAAAAGAAATTTTACTCCTTTAAACTCTCTTTTTCTCAAAAGACTTTTCATTTTCCATTATCCATTACCTTTCCTCTCCTATATTTGAATTTAATATTTTCGTTTTTCTTTTTTAAAAAATAGTTTAAAAGGTTAAAGATCAAATTTTGAAATTTTGACAAAACAAATAATGTGATTTGACTTCATGAGTTGAACTTAACGAGCCGAATTCGAGCTGAAAAAAGAGTTCGTGTCGAACTCAAGCCGAGTTTCGAGCTGAACCAATTTCTATCGAGTCGGGTCGAGCTCATACGAGTTCGACTCAGCTCGACTCATTTCCAGCCCTATAACCAAGTCCAAGAAGAAAATCTTCTTCACAGTTTTGTCTTGTTTTCTCTGCCTGGGTTCAAAGTTGAGGGTGAAAATGAAATATTTCAGTGAAGAAGAGGAAGCGTGTGACTGTTTGTTTCTGTGTGTCTCCAAAATGTGTGGGAAAAGTTGTTTATTTTGACAGAAGGGCCAAAAAAAAGAAATTGGGCCTAAAAAATTAGGCCTTTAAAAGTAAACTCGAAATACAAGTAAACTCGTGCCAATTTACTCGATTCCAGCGATGCTACATTTCAAGCATTGCAAACATATAGTGCATTGAAAAAATATGTGCCAATCATATTCAATATGATCTTCACAGATTTAACAATGTACCGAGCAGGCACATGCTGTTGATCAAGCCTGTCACATGTCGGAAGACACCCTCTACAAATTCTCCAAATTATTCCACTCCTCCTCCTCCTCCTCCTCCTCCTCCTCCTCCTCCACATACCTCTTTTCCGCATTCATTAATGTTTTCATCGCTAAAGTGGTTTTAAACTATCTGAAAACCGGTGTGAAAATTAACCGGTTCAAATGTTAATTATTCGGTTTTTTATAAAGTGACTTTTATAAATTGAACCAAACCAATTAATATTGTTAAATTGAGGTTGGTTTATGAATCATGCACATAACAATCACCAAATTTGTTGGAATCGTCTTCTTTGAAGTAAATTATGCATCAAGCAACTTATATATTATTGCATGGCCAGTATAATTCATCCCTTAAATATCTTAATCCCTATCTAACAATTACGAAAATCACTAGTATTACATAGAAACTAGATCACATAAACCAATCTACAACCACAAATAAAGTAACCCTTATTAAGGGGTAATAATCTCATTAACTTTTTCCACTAATTTTCTCCCTTATGATACCTTCAAATGATCCAATAAATCCCACCATCGTGACAAGAAAGCAAGCAAAGCTAAATATCCTTAGAACAATCCATTTTCTAGTCCAAGCTCCAACTTTCTTTTGTACAAAGTACATTTCCACTGGAAAATATATAGCCAGTGGCCAAAAATTTATGGCTCCTAATACTCCTAAGACTTGATTGAAGTAAGGAAATAAAATTGCAAGTCCTGTTGTTGAAATCACATAGGTTGTTCTAAAACAAAACCTGAAAAGATTAATTTGAAAAGCTGGTAATAGTGGAAGTTTCACTTTGTGAAAATCATTCACAAAGCCACTGTTGGGATATTTTCTTGAGAACCATCTATCAGCTGTACTATATATTGGTTGACTGTATATCTGTTGACAAAAGCATAAAAAAGTTTTAGTTAGTACATAAAAATTAATTTATAAATAAATGGTAATCATCATAAAACAAAATCATAGTACAATATAGTTTGGTCTTTTGTATGTAACTGCACATGTTTGTGTCAGATTACAAGTAGAACAATGTTCCAACTATGTCTAGTTGGCTAGTCAACTGCATGCTGTGATGTACTAACACAGACATGATATTGATATTGACATGTCGACTTATGAATAATTTGAGAAAATTTTAATTTATTAAATTTAATATGTTTCAGTGTCGTATTAATGTCAGAAACCAGCGACATTCAATCAGAAGTGTTGGTAATGCTGAGACTGCATGTTGCAAATAATTGTACTTTTCGGATAAGTAAAACAAACGCAATGTATGATTTTATTGTAAAAATGTGGCAATTTTGATTGATAAGAGTAGTACCTGATATCCTCCAACCAAATGAATGATAATGCAAACATTGGCGAGGTCAATAAGCCAGAAAGGCTCATAAAAACCAAACCCTGTCAAGAGATTTCCTGGTGTAGCATTTCCGAAAGCTGCATATCCAAAGCATCCACAACATAGGTAGAAGAATGTTGTAATGAAAATTGCAATCATGGAAGCCTTTTTCATAGTTTGATTTTCTGGTGGAGGTGACTCTAGAGTGTCTTGTATCTCAAGAAGGAGAATTGAGTATGGACATGAAAATGCAACATCACCAAGTGCTTGGAAGATTAACCATATTTTATCAGCAACACTAGCAGTTACTACTCCAGTTACACTTCCCATAATTCTTCCATTTTCTGAAAATGCAACATAAGTCCTATCAAGTATGAACCAATATATAGTGTCATTTACGGACAAGTTCATTATCCGTGATAAGTTATATTCAGAAACTAAATTGACCGACCAAAAAGACTAATGCGATCATACTCGACGTCTAAAATTTCAGGGACTAAACTTGTGATTCAAACATTATGGGACAGAGAGAGTAACAAATAAGCGGAAATTGAGTGAAGACGAGCCTTACTTATGACGGTTGATATGCCAAGTCCTAGTCCAATGAATGAATATGTAAAGGACATGAATGAATTTGATTTCATAATAGCCCTGCATTAATCAGTAAACATGTTTCATTAGATTGTTAGCAACAAAAAATAAATCAATAAGTTAACCTCTATAATATCACATTAAGGGCTTCTTTAGATTGACTTATTTGAGCTTAGCTACTACATATAAGCACTTGAGAGACTGTTTGAGGCCTTGTTTGCTTAGAAAACTTCATTAAGCGCTAATGACATTATTTCTTATCATATAAGTGCTTATGTATAAACTATTTTTATAATGAAAGATAAAATAGTTAAATTGTTTTCATATAAGCTATTTTCATAAGTTATTTTGAAGAGCTTATGTAAATAATCTGAAAAGAACTTATGGACATGTTATAAGTAGTTTTCATAAGATCTCCCAAATAGTAAATAAGATGAGAAAACGGTTGAATATTTTTGCCTTTGCCAATGAATTTTCTCATTGCCTCCGTCTTCTTTATCATTTGGATGCACAAAAGATTTTGTCGTCCACACCATCTTGAAAAGCAATTAGAGTCTGTCTCGTTGCTCTGTACAAGAACCTCCACCTCTCCCGAGAGTTTTTCTACATCACTCAACCACCTCTTCACTGGTTCTTCAATTATTTCAGTTCTGCCCTCAGCTCGTTCAATACGAATCTTCACATAATCTCTTTCAATTGTCAACGCATACCTTGCCGCCTCAAGATCATTCATCACTTGTTCAAGCATATTTTTTGAGAAGGAGACTCTGCTCGGATACAATGTTGTTATACAGAGAATACTCTCGTATTCTTTTCGTTTTTCTAGTATATTGTTTATAACTATGTGTCTCTATATATAGAAGTTCAAAATATAAATAACAAACTAATCTTATATAATTTAAACGTATCCTTAAAATTCTAAAAATAAATATAAATTTTAAATCCTAATAATATTTATTTTAAATATAAAATTTTTCAAAAAAATATCTAGGCATTATTTTCAATAAGAAAATAACAAAAAATAAAAATTTGCTCAGTAGAGGAACTATCTTCACACCAAGTAGAGTCAAATCATCTATTTGAATTCTTTGATTTTAGTGGGACACGTATATAATAATTAATATAATCACTTGAATGTTGAAACATAGAGAGAACCTATATAGGAAAATTATTTAAAGTCAATACGATAAAATTTTGAAAAATCGAATATTTTCAAAATACTAAAATTGGTGTAATATTTCTATAAATTATAGTATTATTTTTTATTTTATATGTAAAAATCTATTAAATATTTGCACCGCACCCATTCAGAATTTATGTGCTTATATGCGGACACAAATATTTATATCAGAGATGAAAATTTTAAAAACCCGTGAATATTTTCAAAATATGAATATTAATCTAGTATTTAATCATATAAAATATATTTTAATTTTATTTATATGCGAAAATATGCTAAATAATTGCACCGTCCTCAGTTGTGTAGATTTATTTATATCGGCGGAATCAAATTTTTGTATCCCAAAAAATCTAATTAGTATTTTTATAATATCAACATTAATGTAGTATTTATATAAAATATATATTACCTATCTTGTGTACATATATTTTTGGAAACATATTTTTATGTGCCGATATAATTAAAAATTGAAAACTTACGAGTTTAATATTACGAGATATAAATAACAAACTAATCCTATATATTTTTATTGTTAAACTAATGTTTAATGTTACTCCACTTTTTCATATACGTTTTAGTATTAAAAAATTTTGACTATATTTTTTATTGTTACATATTACGGCTAATTAGCACGGGTCGAAGTTCTAGTTTTAGTTTAGAAGGGAACACTGCATGAGAATTATTATATAAATGTTGACGATTATAGAGTTTTAATAGAATTATTAGAACGTTATTGTTCCTATGGAAGGGTGGTTAAAAATAAAAAATATTTAGATAAAGTGTGGGAATTAAAATAATAATTAGAATTAAATTTTATTTGATTTTAGTAATTAAGAAAGAAATGAGAGAAAAATAGTTTTGTGAAGAAAATAAAAATTTAGAAGAAATCGGCATAAAGTGGTGTAAATTATGATAAGAGTGGAAAAGGAGGTATAGTTTAGTAAAACTGTAGTGGGCTAGTGAAGAGGGAATTGATTGCTAGCTTTTAGTAAACATGGGGTGTATAGCTAAAAATTCTGTCTAAAAAAGAATTTTTGTGAAAAATAGAAGTGTATCGAAGATGGGATATTTAGGAAATTTAATATGGATATATTTGAGAAACATGTTTTTGAAATATATTTTCCAGGTATATTTTAGAAATTAAGATATCTTTGAGAAAACTATTTCAGAAATATATTTTAGAAGTGTATTTTAGAAATTAAGATATATTACTAGAAAGAAAAAATCTCCACACAATATAAATAAAAATAACCATAATCTTTTTGTTTGACAACAAAATAAACATAATCTTTAAACAATAAATAAAACTAAATAAAATAAACTCAATAATATTTTACTACTAAATCTGCAATAAATTATTACTAAATATGCAAATTTTTACAAGGCGTATTAAACTCTTATACAATTGCAATAATGACTAAAATTTCAAACTCTCGACTATAATTTCGGAAAAATTGCAAAGCCTACCCTCAAGACTTACAACTATCCAATCGGTGGAACAACCCAATCAGTGGCGGAGCCAGGAAAAAACATTAGGGTGGGCCGCTGAAAAAATTATAAAATAAATTGAATGTAAAAATTAAAGCACATAACAATTGAATTTTTTTTTTTTTTAAGAAATAACAATTGAAGTTGCAATAAATACAAAGTTGATCTCTCAATATGAAATATTATAAATTTGCTTGCATAAAAAAAAGTTGATAATTAAAAAGTTATATTTTTTATTATATTACATATATATACTAAAAAGGGAATGATATAATTCAAAATAAATAATACAATCAAAAGAGAATGCTTGTCTTTAATTGGTAAAAAATTGTGCTTTTTTCACATAAAAAAATGAGTGAGGAAGATAATAGTGGATATATATATAAATATAAACTATTTTTTAATTTCATAAAGGAAAATGCTACTTACAGCGAAAGGATTTATCCCGAAACCTTCACGAATGATACGTGTTATAATTTTATTGACTTGACTTTTCAAACTTATCCCAACTATGTATGGTTATGCGGTTCTAGGAAGTTTAAATAAGAAGGTCGTGATGCTTCGTGAAAAAACAATTCGCTAGAGATAGCACTGCTCTTTCATAAATATAAAATTGACTTTTTTAAAGAAAACAAAAAGAAAAATTAAAAAGTCACTTAACACAATAAAATTGATTTGGTTGAAGAAAAAACATAAAAATTAGAAAAGGAGCCAACCAGAATTTGAATCCCTAAATAAACAATAAAATTGATTTTGATTAAGAAAAAACATAAAAAATACAAAATGCCTCCCAGCAGGATTCGAACACGCGCTCCACCTAAGGAAACGTAGGCTGATCAACCGCTGGGACAACCAAGATCTTCTTATTTGATTTCGCATCCACCGATATATATACATAGATTCATAATTTTATATACATAGGGGTACCTAAGTAATTTCCTAATTTTCGGGGTGGGCCGTGGCCCGGCCTGGCCACCCCTGGCTCCGCCACTGAACCCAATTCAAAGAGCGTTTGATACAACTCTTTTTTAGAAAAAAGAAATCATATGTTTTCATAAAAAGAAAAAATTACTTTTAAAAATATTGTATCTATGTTACAATTTCTTAAAAAAAAAAAAAAAGAATCTAAAAAGAATCAGAAAACGGTTAAGAATGAAAAGTAACTTTTCAAATAATAGATTTTTTTTAGAGAAAATAAGTGTTAAAATAAAATATGAAAGTGATTTTGTAATTAAAAAAAAAATACACTTTTAGATGTTGTATCCAAATCCAAACAAGCTAAAGATTATATTATATTAAAAAAGTGAGTTTTATAACAATAAACTAATAGTACATAGTAGATTCTACTTTTTTATATAGAATCTCTAAATTATTGAATGTAAAAATCACTATTTTTTTTAATAATTAACAAACGGTATGTGAATCTCTCGGCTTAACTAATTCCAACTCCCACTAATCAA
The DNA here is from genome assembly GCA_030408175.1 of Trifolium repens. Classification (NCBI taxonomy): domain Eukaryota; kingdom Viridiplantae; phylum Streptophyta; class Magnoliopsida; order Fabales; family Fabaceae; genus Trifolium; species Trifolium repens. The sequence goes on from CP125841.1 coordinate 7,796,375, forward strand.
AGTTTTGATTGTTATTGCAGTCCCTTGTGGGCTTCATGAAACGGGAAAAGTGAATTTTAGGGACGAAGCAATCAAATGCAAAGTCTCAAGTAGATATTCTAATAATTTAGAATAAAATCCGGTATAATTGAGGGATTATGCAAAATCAGTATTGAAAGAGAGAAGAATAAATTTGTTATGAATCTGGTATCAATTAGATAGCTATATAAAAGCAATTTGGTAACAAACTCTAACGATCATCGCATAGAAATAGGAAAATAATAACTAACTTAACTAAGATAAGTATCTAATAAAATCATTAGATTTAGTTAAGAGAAAATAGGGAAATTATAACAACTGATTAAAACTAATCTATTATTTAAAATAAATTAATAATCTAATACTTAATTCCTATGAAACTTCAATGCTTCAGATTAGAAGGTCCCCAAATGAATCTCCTTCTGACAATTCATCAAAGTGCAAACATGTTGATCACTAGTGATTACAATGATCTTCCATGCGCCCCAAATTCCAATCTCTCTCAAATTCAACATTCCCCATAAACAATCTATTATTACAAGAGTTTTATTCCTTTCTTTCAAAGACATCCATAAACGTTCTGCTCTTCCCTCTACAGTTTTTTCCTTTAGTTTCAAATTTAACATATCCGCAACTTGTCCTTGAATGTCTCTAATATCTGGAGTTTGAGACACACTGATTAATATAACCTTATCAAACATTTCCCAATCCTCAGCCTTCTTGCCAACTTCAGTTACAAGAGTTGTTTTTCCACATCCACGCTCACCATACAATCCTATCATACGGATTGAGTCATCATTGAGTGCCTCCAAGAGTTCATTATAAGCCTTTTTTGTTGATGATGAAAAATTAAAATTAAAATTTTTTACAGCCCAATACCGAATACCTGGTAGTGGAGCAAGATGAGAAAACGGTTGAATATTTTTGCCTTTGCCAATGAATTTTCTCATTGCCTCCGTCTTCTTTATCATTTGGATGCACAAAAGATTTTGTCGTCCACACCATCTTGAAAAGCAATTAGAGTCTGTCTCGTTGCTCTGTACAAGAACCTCCACCTCTCCCAAGAGTTTTTCTACATCACTCAACCACCTCTTCACTGGTTCTTCAATTATTTCAGTTCTGCCCTCAGCTCGTTCAATACGAATCTTCACACAATCTCTTTCAATTGTCAACGCATACCTTGCCGCCTCAAGATCATTCATCACTTGTTCAAGCATATTTTTTGAGAAGGAGGCTCTGCTCAAATACAATGTTGTTATACGGAGAATACTCTCGCATTCTTTTCGTTTTCTAGTATATTGTTTATAACTATATGTCTCTATATATAGAAGTTCAAAATATAAATAACAAACTAATCTTATATAATTTAAACGTATCCTTAAAATTCTAAAAATAAATATAAATTTTAAATCCTAATAATATTTATTTTAAATATAAAATTTTTCAAAAAAATATCTAGGCATTATTTTCAATAAGAAAATAACAAAAAATAAAAATTTGCTCAGTATAGGAACTATCTTCACACCAAGTAGAGTCAAATCATCTATTTGAATTCTTTGATTTTAGTGGGACACGTATATAATAATTAATATAATCCACTTGAATGTTGAAACATAGAGAGAACCTATATATGAAAAGTATTTAAAGTCAATACGATAAAATTTTGAAAAATCTAATATTTTCAAAATACTAAAATTGGTGTAATATTTCTATAAATTATAGTATTATTTTTTATGTAAAAATCTATTAAATATTTGCACCGCACCCATTCAGAATTTTATGTGCTTATATGCGGACACAAATATTTATATCAGAGATGAAAATTTTAAAAACCTGTGAATATTTTCAAAATATGAATATTAATCTAGTATTTAATCATATAAAATATATTTTAATTTTATTTATATGCGAAAATATGCTAAATAATTGCACCGTACTCAGTTGTGTAGATTTATTTATATCGGCGGAATCAAATTTTTGTATCCCAAAAAATCTCATTAGTATTTTTATAATATCAACATTAATGTGGTATTTATATAAAATATATATTACCTATCTTGTGTACATATATTTTTGGAAACATATTTTTATGTGCCGATATAATTAAAAATTGAAAACTTACGAGTTTAATATTACGAGATATACATAACAAACTAATCCTATATATTTTTATTGTTAAAATAATGTTTAATGTTACTCCACTTTTTCATATACCTTTTAGTATTAAAAATTTTTGACTATATTTTTTATTGTTACATATTACGGCTAATTAGCACATAATTAGTACATATTACGACTATATCTTTGAATAAATTTTTTGGTGGATAGCTCCTTTGCTTCCACCTTTTGAGTTAAAAAAAAAAAAATACGGCTAATTAGCACGGGTCGAAGTTCTAGTTTTAGTTTAGAAGGGAACACTGCATGAGAATTATTATGTAAATGTTGACGATTATAGAGTTTTAATAGAATTATTAGAACGTTATTGTTCCTATGGAAGGGTGGTTAAAAATAAAAAATATTTAGATAAAGTGTGGGAATTAGAATTAAATTTTATTTGATTTTAGTAATTAAGAAAGAAATGGGAGAAAAATAGTTTTGTGAAGAAAATAAAAATTTAGAAGAAATCGGCATAAAGTAGTGAAGAGGGAATTGATTGCTAGGTTTTAGTAAACATGGGGTGTATAGCTAAAAATTCTTTCTAAAAAAGAATTTTTGTGAAAAATAGAAGTGTATCGAAGATGGGATATTTAGGAAATTTAATATGGATATATTTGAGAAACATGTTTTTGAAATATATTTTCCAGGTATATTTTAGAAATTAAGATATCTTTGAGATAACTATTTCAGAAATATATTTTAGAAGTGTATTTTAGAAATTAAGATATATTACTAGAAAGAAAAAATCTCCACACAATATAAATAAAATTAACCATAATCTTTTTGTTTGACAACAAAATAAACATAATCTTTAAACAATAAATAAAACTAAATAAAATCAACTCAATAATATTTTACTACTAAATCTGCAATAAATTATTACTAAATATGCAAATTTTTACAAGGCGTATTAAACTCTTAGGGTCTGTTTGGTTCAATTGAGAAGGAGGGGAGGGGAGGTGAGGGGAGAGATTTATTATGTTGACAAAATTACCCTCATTTTTTTATTAAAATTCAAAATTATCCTTGTTGGAATATTAAAATTCTAGGTTTTTTTTTTTTTTTTACATCAAAAAAAATTTAGGTTTTCTACTCATTAGATTTTTTTTTTGTTATATATCCATTAATTTTTTTTTTGACGTAATATATCCATTATAATTTAATCCTTAATTTGAGTTTATAAGGTTAAGAGTAAAAAAGTAAATTACTTCTCCAAAATTTAAAATATTCCCTCACCTCCCCTCCCCTCCCCTCCAAAAACTTCGAACCAAACGGACCCTTATACAATTGCAATAATGACTAAAATTTCAAACTCTCGACTATAATTTCGGAAAAATTCCAAAGCCTACCCTCAAGACTTACAACTATCCAATCGGTGGAACAACCCAATTCAAAGAGTGTTTGATACAACTTTTTTTTAGAAAAAAGAAATCATTTTTTTTCATAAAAAGAAAAAATTACTTTTAAAAATATTGTATCTATGTTACAATTTCTTAAAAAAAAAAATAGAATCTAAAAAGAATCAGAAAACAGGTAAGAATGAAAAGTAGCTTTTCAAATAATAGATTTTTTTTACAGAAAATAAGTGTTAAAATAAAATATGAAAGTGATTTTGTAATTAAAAAGAATACACTTTTAGATGTTGTATCCAAATCCGAACAAGCTAAAGATTATATTATATTAAAAAAGTGAGTTTTATAACAATAAACTAATAGTACATAATAGATTCTACTTTTTTATATAGAATCTCTAAATTATTGAATGTAAAAATCACTATTTTTTTTAATAATTAACAAACGGTATGTGAATCTCTCGACTTAACTAATTCCAACTCTCACTAATCAAAGTTTTGATTGTTATTGCAGTCCCTTGTGGGCTTCATGAAACGGGAAAAGTGAATTTTAGGGACGAAGCAATCAAATCCAAAGTCTCAAGTAGATATTCTAATAATTTAGAATAAAATCCGGTATAATTGAGGGATTATGCAAACACAGTATTGAAAGAGAGAAGAATAAATTTGTTATGAATCTGGTATCAATTAGATAGCTATATAAAAGCAATTTGGTTACAAACTCTAACGATCATCGCATAGAAATAGGAAAATAATAACTAACTTAACTAAGATAAGTATCTAATAAAATCATTAGATTTAGTTAAGAGAAAATAGGGAAATTATAACAACTGATTAAAACTAATCTATTATTTAAAATAAATTAATAATCTAATACTTAATTCCTATGAAACTTCAATGCTTCAGATTAGAAGGTCCCCAGATGAATCTCCTTCTGACAATTCATCAAAGTGCAAACATGTTGATCACTAGTGATTACAATGATCTTCCGTGCGCCCCAAATTCCAATCTCTCTCAAATTCAACATTCCCCATAAACAATCTATTATTACAAGAGTTTTATTCCTTTTTTTCAAAGACATCCATAAACGTTCTGCTCTTCCCTCTACAGTTTTTTCCTTTAGTTTCAAATTTAACATATCCGCAACTTGTCCTTGAATGTCTCTAATATCTGGAGTTTGAGACACACTGATTAATATAACCTTATCAAACATTTCCCAATCCTCAGCCTTCTTGCCAACTTCAGTTACAAGAGTTGTTTTTCCACATCCACGCTCACCATACAATCCTATCATACGGATTGAGTCATCATTGAGTGCCTCCAAGAGTTCATTATAAGCCTTTTCTGTTGATGATGAAAAATTAAAATTGAAAATTTTTACAGCCCAATACCGAATACCTGGTAGTGGAGCAAGATGAGAAAACGGTTGAATATTATGATAAGAGTGGAAAAGGAGGTATAGTTTAGTAAAATTGTAGTGGGCTAGTGAAGAGGGAATTGATTGCTAGCTTTTAGTAAACATGGGGTGTATAGCTAAAAATTCTGTCTAAAAAAGAATTTTTGTGAGAGAGAGAGAGAGAGAGAGAGAGAGAGTATTTAGATAGTATACTATATTTTTATTTGTTCATGATGTTGCCTTTTTATTTAGATAGTATATCACTAGATGGTTCATGATTCATGATATTTTACGGAATTAAGTTGATCAATTAAAAGAGATTAACGCAATCAAACTCAACATCTATAATTTTAAATTTCTGAGACTAAATTTGTGATTCAGTCTATGACATTGTTTGATTTATATAGGTGATGGTTAGAAATACTACGAAAAACACAAACAAATAAATACATAAGATTTGAACATGAGGTTCAACCAATTGTGTCTATGCCTCTAATTATAAAGCGGTTGCTACACCTTTTTATGATTCAAACTTAGGTTTATAGATTATAACTTATAATTAAATACTCGGTCCAATTTATAAGATTACCCTTAAAATGCTCGAGTTACTGATCCACTTATCCGTCAACTATGAGCCACATTGACTTATTTAGTGAGAAAAAGAGTTGGTTGCATTAACATATATCCATGGATAACATTTGTTTATTAAAAAAAAAAACTAATTATTGAAAGAAAAAAAGTAAGTTTATTTTAAAGACAAAATATTCACGCATAATATTCATACATTTTGTTCTTTATTTTTAACTGCAAAAGAGAATTTTATAAAAAAGAAAAGAAGGAATATGTAAGAATATCCATTAAATTATCCGCTTCATATCCATGGCGGATTTTAATCGGTAAACATGTTTCATTAGCTTGTTACCAACAAAAATAAAATAAAGGGTGTGTTTGTTACATATTAACAAAATAATGATTTTGATATTTAATAATTTAAAAATTAGTTTTTAGAGATTTATAGAAAAGTCGAATTTACTTTGTGTTTGTTTATTGTAATAAAAATCATTTTTTTTAATAAAATAATCTTTAATTTATTTGGATACAACGTAAAAAAGTGATTTTCCAGCATTTCCGAACACCAGTCCTGCTACATTCCAACATTCCGAACATATAGTGCGCATTGAAAAAATATGTGGCCATCACATTCAATCTAATCTTCACGAAGATTGCTCTTCCCACCCCCCTAACTCTTTTTCACCCCCTAACTCTTTTTCACCCCCCTAACTCTTTTTCACCCCCCTAAAACCCAAAATTACCCCTGAAAATTCAAAAAAATTGAACGAAAAGTACGGATCTTGCGATCCGTCCTTTTTTCAACGTACCATTTTTCAACGTAGGGGGTGGAAAATTTATATAAAAATACGGCCCGCGTAGTCCGTCCTTTTTTCTTAGGGGCATTAAGGGAAACTCGGGGGGTGGAAAAGAAAACCGGGGGGTGGGAAGAGCAATCTTCAATCTTCACAGGTTTCACAATGTATCGGGCAGACACATATTCTCCAAATTAAATTACAAACTTTTGGAGGAACTTGTGCTTTCCACACACTATTCCACTCCTTCTCCACACACCTCTCTTCCATATTCATTAATGCTTTCATCGCTAAACAATTAACCAGTTAAAATGTTAATTAATTGATTTTTTTTTTTTTTGGTAGATAGCCTAGTGGCTTTGAAATTCCACCTTAAAGATGGATAAGTGAAGTGTCTGGGGTTCGAACCCCGGCTCCTGCACATATAATGCGATGTCCCAACCAATTGAGCTAAGCTCATGGGGACAATTAATTGATTCTTTATAAAGTGATTTTTAGGAATTGAACCAAACCATTAATATTGTTAAATTGAGGTTGGTTTATGAATCATGCACATAACAATCACCAAATTTGTTGGAATAGGCTTCTTTGAAGTAAATTATGCATCAAGCAACTTATATATTATTGCATGGCTAGTATAATTCATCCCTTAAATATCTTAATCCCTATTTAACAATTATGAAAATCACTAGTATTACATAGAAACTAAATTACATGAACCAATCTACAACCACAAATAAAGTAACCCTTATTAAGGGGTAATAATTTCATTAACTTTTTCCACTAATTTTCTCACTTATGATACCTTCAAATGATCCAATAAATCCCACCATTGTAACAAGAAAGCAAGCAAAGCTAAATATCCTTAGAACAATCCATTTTCTAGTCCAAGCTCCAACTTTCTTTTGTACAAAGTACATTTCCACTGGAAAATATATAGCCAGTGGCCAAAAATTTATGGCTCCTAATACTCCTAAGACTAGATTGAAGTAAGGAAATAAAATTGCAAGTCCTGTTGTTGAAATCACATAGGTTGTTCTAAAACAAAACCTGAAAAGATTGATTTGAAAAGCTGGTAATAGTGGAAGTTTCACTTTGTGAAAATCATTCACAAAGCCACTGTTGGGATATTTTCTTGAGAACCATCTATCAGCTGTACTATATATTGGTTGACTGTATATCTGTTGACAAAAATATGTGTCAGTGTCGTATTAGTGTCAGAAACCAGCGGCATTCAATCAGAAGTGTTGGTAATGCTGAGATTGCATGTTGCAAATAATTGTACTTTTCGGATGAGCAAACACAACGTATGATTTTATTGTAAAAATGTGTCAATTTTGATTGATAAGAGTTGTACCTGATATCCTCCAACCAAATGAATGACAATACAAACATTTGCGAGATCAATAAGCCAGAAAGGCTCGAAAAATCCAAACCCTGTCAAGAGATTTCCTGGTGTTGCATTTCCAAAAGCTGCATATCCAAAGCATCCACAACATAGGTAGAAGAATGTTGTAATGAAAATTGCAATCATGGAAGCCTTTTTCATTGTTTGATTCTCTGGTGGAGGTGACTCTAGAGTGTCTTGTATCTCAAGAAGGAGAATTGAGTATGGATATGAAAATGCAACATCACCAAGTGCTTGAAAGATTAACCATATTTTGTCGGCAACACTAGCAGTTTGTACTCCTGTTACACTTCCCATAATTCTTCCATTTTCTGAAAATGCAAAACAAGTCCTATGAGGTATGAACCAATATATATAGTTTCATTTACGGACGAGTTCATTATTCGTGGCAAGTTATATTCCGGAACTAAATTGAGCGACCAAAAAGACTAATGCAATCTTACTCGATGTCTATAATTTTAGGGACTAAACTTGTATTTCAAACATTTTTTACAAATGTGACAAACATTATGAGACGGAGAGAGTAACAAATAAGCAAAAATTGAGTGAAGACGAGCCTTACTTATGACTGTTGATATGCCGAGTCCCAGTCCGATGAATGAATATGTAAAGGACATTAATGCAGCAACAACCGAAACCCACGCCATGTTATGGAGATCTGGTATGAATGACATAACAATCTGAACAAGTCCAAACAGCAGCATATACATATTACCACTATAACTACAAGGATATTGGTGTCCTTTCTCGTGATAACAATTTGATTTCATAATAGCCCTGCATTAATCAGTAAACATGGTTCATTAGCTTGTTAGTAACAAAAAATAAATCAATAAGTTGACCTCTCTAATATCACATTAAGGGCTTCTTTAGATTGACTTATTTTAGCATAGCTACTAATATAAGCACTGTAGAGACTGTTTGAGGCCTTGTTTTCTTAGACAACTTCATTAAGCGCTTATGACATAATTGCTTCTCATATAAGTGCTTATGTATAAAGTATGAACTATTTTTATAACGAAAGATAAAATAAAGTTAAATTGTATTCGTATAATCAATTTTCATAAGTTATTTTGAAGAGCTCATGTAAATAAGCTGAAAACAACATATGGACATGTTATAAGTTGTTTTCATATGATCTCCCAAATAGTCTTATAAGTGCTTATCCCGTTAGATAAGTTCAAATAAGTCAATTCAGCCAGACACTAAGAGAACTTATTGAAACAACCTATGACATGTCCATAAGTTGTTTTTAGCTTATTTCCATATGCTCTCCAGAAAACAGCTTATAGGCTTATATATGAGTTTTACTTTATTTTATCTTTAACAAAATTCTTAATTAAGCTCTTAGTCCAAACAGGACCTAAAATGAAAAGAAAAAAGAACATTATTTCCATATGATAAGTGATTGAACAGAAGAAGTACCCCAAACTGGTTGCAGTGGTAATTACATAAGCAGTACTAGTCCCATACAAGGTCAAAAACTGAAGGAAACCAGCCACATAAGTCCTTTTATTACCTGAAAACCAATTTTAACTTATAACTGTTCATGAAAAAAACATATATCTATGTTGTCCAATAATGAAGAGTTTAATAATGTGTTATTACCAAGATTAACTCTAACAGCATCCATGTAAGAGTAGTTTCTTTTCCCAGTTACAGAATCAGGATTTCTATAACAATCAGATAACAGGAATGAAGAAATATAAGTAACTATTGCACAACAAAGTAAGGCAACTGGTCCTCCAATCCATCCTAATTGAGCAGTACTCCATGCCAATGATAAAACACCGGAGCCGATAACCGCCGTTATGATATGAGCCACAGCACTCTTTAAATTTCCTGCAGAATGAAAAAAACTTCAATATTCAAATATAACAGAAAAAATGAGTTGGTTATTTATGATGCTATAGAAATTTTTCTTACCTGTTCTTTTGGCATGTCCATCATCATCATAAGCACCAGAAGCTTTTGTTATTTGAAGAGAGTTTTTCACATTCATTTTAACTTAAGCTTATAATTCAATAGAAGCTTATGAAGTTTTCTGCATATGATGGAAAATGCTTGAGCTAAAAATAATGAAGACAAACTAAGCTGCGTCTACATTAAATTGCAAAGTTTATTTATATATATAACTTGTGTATGGGACAAACTGACACAAGTGTATGAATATGGACATATGGTTATGTGATTGGACAACTATACTAAAGTTAAAAGTTTAATTAAAATAACTGCACATGGTAAGATTGTTTGATAGTTCAAGTTTTAATCTCAATTATGCTAAAAACATGTGTTTGTTTGGCTTGTGTATTATCAATAATCAGTATGTTAGGTGGAACAGCTAAATGATTAAAATTTGGACATTTAATAATCTTAGAAACTAGGAAGACAATACTCCCTCCGGTCTCATATATAAGCAACATTTCACTTTTTAGGTTCATTCAATAGCTAATGAATTTAGTCAGTATTATAGACTAAATACATTTGTTATTGGATGAATCTAAAAAGTGAAAAGTTGCTTATATATGAGACCAGAGGAGTATATATTTTTTTCTTAACTAAAGTTGTGTGAAATAAGTTACCTTGGCAAGCAGAAAATCAGGAAAATGTCTTTGTACTTGAACCAATGCAAATGGTTTTATTTGCATATAAAATTATAGCCTATAGTTATTATATATATAGGCTTGTAGGAAAACAAGATGATAAGGCTGACGTAATTTATATGAAGCTACATGATGTATAATTATGAGGCAATTATTATAAAAAGCTTCAACGTAGATAAATTTTGAGAATCACTCATAGTTACTATTGGATCAGGATTGCCTGCTGTACAACATGCATTCACATTGTTTTATGCAATAGTAAATCTCAAATGTTAATTTGAAATCGGACAGTCTAGATCACTCACACGGTCAAATAATTTGAGTTGTCGATCAGGTCACACAGTTCAGAACTTTAACTGCGTGACGCAGTTACAACAGAAAATTCTTTTCCGAAAAGATATGCACTTCTAGATGTGGGAACAATTAGCCGAACTTTGTTATCAAGCATTGCATATTAAATTTTTTGTATCTTTATTGGGGATATTGATGTTCTAAAATTAGCCTTGTTTTATCAACAAATACAATGCATGTTTATACTAATTAAGATATGGAGGAATAAGATTTTATGTTCACTATGGAATTATTTTATTAACTCTTATTATTTTGAATCTTATTTTGTATTGGAAATAGTTGAAAGATTCAGTATCTATGGACCAAATTGCTAGGTAGACTTCAAAAAAACTAAGTGGTTCAAAAAAAAATAAAAATTGTGACCATTGAATTGAATTGAAAGAAGACTAATCTTTGTAGATTATATTTATAAATCAAAATTGTCTTATGCTGTAATGGAAGTTGGTTTCAAACCTATCCTCATCATACTTTAGATAGCATCTTTTACCATAGAAGCAGCTAGTACAGAATCTTGGATATTATATATATTACAAAAATTTAAGTACAATCTTTGGCCTAAAAGCAACAACTTTATTCATTTGTGTCACATCTTGTATTTGGGTTAAGCTTCAAAGTGATTGAATGGAATATCATTTGATTTATGTCATTTTCTCCTAATTAATAGGAAGTGATTGGCCTAATTTCTAGAAGTTTTCAACTCTTTCCCCAAGCTGATTTTGAGTAGAAATCTCAGGTTGCAAGGAAAACATATACGAAAAATCGCAAACAAAAAACTCGCGAAATTTAATCATAAACTTTGACTAATTTGTGTTTAAATACTACAATTCAATTTATAAGTTTGTCGACTAAGCTTGAGATCTCAACTTGTTACTATGTTAGTTCCAGAACCCATATGGATTGTTCCGGTGGTGAAGACTTGGGACTTTGGAGTGTGTTCATCTTAAAGTCGCAGATTTGATTCCTCCTGGTGTCACTTTGTGTATTGGGTCAGTTGGTGCTCTGACTTTAAATGAATTGATGTCCCTCTGATAAATTAGTCGGTTCTTGGGTCGGATTCCGAGTCTTAAAAAAACCATGTTAGTTGCATGCCACATGGGACCATCCTATTAGATAACACTGGCTAAGTAGAGAATCTGATACTAGATTCTATTGGCATTTGGCACCATGCTTTGTGTATTTTTTACTCTAAAAGTTTCTACTATTGATGAATCAAAATTTGTCAGAATTTCTGGCCTATAAAGAAATAAAGCATGTTGGTCCTGGACCAGGAACATGGACCATTTGCTAATTCTAGTGATAAACTCAATTCAAGTCAAAATATTACTTCAACAAAAGGCAACTGCTGTTGATTTAGAGCATTTTTAATGGTTGGAATTAATTTGAGTTCTTGACTCTTTTTTAGTAAACCTTACAATGCCACATGAATTTAAACTTATTAGCTTGTATTAGCCCAATTTAAATTCTTAACTTACTTGTAGTAATAATAGTAGTTACTTTTGGTTGACCAATAGGTAGCTTGTCGATTCTGTATGAATATGTATTTGTATGATCTTATGATTTATAATAAGTAGATTTTTACTCAAACTCGTCAAATAAAATATATTTTGCTGTTAATTGATTATTTCTTGTTAACAATCCTCAATAATGTAATAAGTAAGAACTAGTTCATATATGTAAAAAAAAATCATAATAATTCAGAATTCGACTAAAAATTAATTAAAATCTACTAATAAAAAAATGTTTCAGCCAAGACCCATACTGGAGTATTTCCTAGTTCTTAATTGAATCTCATTATACACTTAAGAAAAACATCTTGATAAGTGTTGCTTGTTAATATAGTTACCATTTGCTTCATGTGACATTAATAGCTAAAACTAACAAATGAAAGAAAATAGAGAGGCCACCCTATTAATTATTAATTAATAAATCTAATATCAAGTCCACATCAAAGTGTAGTCTCACTCTGAAAATTTATCCTCAATCAACCAACCACTATTTATTTTATGGTCAAAACATAGGCATGCCAAATATCATCATCTAAGTGGTCACCCAATCTCTTCCACTTTCAAATTCATCTCAAAATATAGTAGTTTTCATTTTCAAGCAGAGGTCCAGCATATGCTTTTTATGTGCTGTTAGAATATACAAAATGAAAAATGAGTGGTGCATATTAATATGTACATATGGTGCTGCAAAAGTAGTTTTTACAAAGGACTTTAGACCCCTTTTTTTTCTTTACTTAGGTGTGTTTTGAAATGAATAAGAATAGTTGCTTTCAATGGAAATAGCAATTTTAGAGTATTTAATTTGCAAATTGTAAGAATGGTTTGGGAAAAATGACATGCAATTTGACTTTTGTGAGCTTTAATTTCACACTATATGATGTTGCCAATTCTTGTATTATAAGCAAGAGAATTTTTTAGTCCTAAAAATATAATTTAGAGTGTTTTCTCATTGGAAAAAACATTAAAAGACTATATGAGAAGATTTTTGGACATTCAACTTCTTTTGTGGGAAAGAGTAAAATAAAAGTGTAGGTAACCCTCAATTGAAATGGATCACAAACCAAGTCATCGAAGTTGTAGGATGTCGTTAATTTAGTGACAAACTATAAATCACAAACTAGAAGTCATAAATTATATCTTAAAATAGTTGATGAAGGGGCAAAGTTATTGTCCATAAAGACAATCTTTATGGACCGTCCATAAACCAATCAAAAGACAACAACTTTACTCATGCGCCTCCCATTTTACTCGCGCGCCCCCCATATTACTCACACACTCCCCAACTTTCTCGCGCACCCCCCCAACTGACTAGCGCCCCATATTTCTCGTGCACCCCCAAAATTTCTCATGCACCCCCAAATTACTTGTGCACCCCCCAAATTACTTATGCACCCCCCAAATTTCTCACGCACCCCTAAAATTTCTCATGCACCCCCCAAATTTCTCGCACACCCCCATATGACTTTTGCCCCCCAATTTTTTTTTGATCCCCTCCACATTTCTATCTTAAACCATTTTGCTGTGGAAATGGTTTCAGAGATATGCACTTAAAAACCATTAAGTGCATAAGATTGTTTTAGATTACAACCCTATAATTGTCTTATATGAGAAACCAAAATTATTGTTAAATGGTTTTAAATACTGTAATGATTATAATTGTACCAAAAAAACTAAAAAATAATGATTATAATAAAAAACCATTAAACCATTTTGCTGTGAGAATGGTTTCAGATGGTTGTAATAAAAAACCAATAGGTGCATAAAATGGTTTTAGAGTACAACCCTATAATTAGAATAAAAACAATAATTGTGATTAAATGATTTTAAATAATGATTATAATTGTACCCAAAAAAAATAAAAAATAATGATTCTAATTATAGGTTGTACTTCAAAACCATCTTATGCACTTAATGATTTTGGAGTGTATACATGTGAAATCATTCCCACAACAAAATGATTTAGGCTAGAAATGTGTGGGGACAAAAAAAATTTTGGGGGTGCATGAAAAATTTGGGGGGTGCATTAGAAATTGGGGGGTGCGCGAGAAATTTGGGGGTACACAAGAAATTTAGGGGGTGCACGAGAAATTTGGGGGGTGCATGAAAAATTTGGGGGGTGCGTGAGAAATTTGGGGGGTGCGTGAGAAATTTTCCTCACTTATGGGGGTGTGTGAGTAATATGGGGGGTGCATGAAAAAATTGGGGGGTGCGTGAGAAATTTTCCTCACTTATGGAGGTGTGTGAGTAATATGGGGGGCGCGCGAGTAAAATGGAGGGCGCATGAGTAAAGTTGTTGTCTTTTGATTGGTTTATGGACGGTCCATAAAGATTGTCTTTATGGACAATAACCAATCCCGTTGATGAAGTGCGTCAAAAAAAAAAGTTGATCAATTTTAATATATCGATCATATTAGTCGCGTTTTATTATCTAATTACGAGTTTTTTTGGATTACTTAAATTAATCTCTAAAATTATCTCAAAGAGGTCAGTATGATTACAAAATTTCAAAGAAGTTAACATTTGAGTGGATCAATAATTGGTCTTTTGAGATAGTAAGTTTAGTCAAAATAGTCTCTAATTTTGGCAAATATATATCTATGAAATTGTAAAATATTGGTCAAAATACTCAATTTGTTCAATTCTATTTTATTTTTTTTACGGACTATTCAATTCTATTACTCCCTCCGGTCCTTAATACTAAGAAAAAAATAACTTTTTATATATATTGAAATATTGATGTATCTAGTCTATGATATAGTCTAGATACATTTATATTTCAATGTATCTAAAAGGTAATCTTCTTCTTATATTAAGGACCGGAGGAAGTATTAGAAAGTATGATGTGACACATTAACTGAATATGTCAATGAAAGTACACTAATTATACTAAGATGGACTATTTTGAACAACAATAATGTTATAGTTTCTTGTTCAAAAAAAAATAATGTTATAGTTTCAAAAATCATAAAGATTTTTTTTTTAGATAAACGAAATGACAAAGACAAAACTACCGAAAATTAACACTCAAAGTGGAGGAATTGAGGTTTAAAACCTCAGTCATAATATCAAATTTAACAATTTTAGCATTTCTGTCAATGATTTATGGACCAATGAAAAATTATTTTAATCAATATTTACGATTTTGTTGGACCAATTTTCCTGTAATTCAACGCTAAATTCGTCACATTCAACAAAGTAAGGCCATGCTTTGTACAGGTTGACTTAAGAGTCTTTAATTTGGATTGGTAGGCTGAATCTGACCTTAGCAACACATAATTTACGGACCCAGTGTTCCTTTACTATGACTTGTGAGTATGGGTTAGTTGAATATTATTCAGAGTCTTCATTGAAGAAGACAAAATAAAACAGGACCCAATCATATTCCAAATTTATCATTTTCAAGTCCTTATATAATGATGCAATCCAATCCATGCAGCATGTCTATTCTTGATTCGATTATTGTTCAATAAGGCGTGTAAATTTCAATGTTCCCATTCACACCACTTCCACTTGTGTCTTCTATTTTTATAACTCGGTAGTATCAATCTAAAGATTGACTAATTTAAAGGACATTGATCTCATCGTTTATTAAAATCAAAGTTTCATTTTATATAAATTGACCCAACATTAAAAGTAGTCCGAAGATAATTAGAAATTAAAACTCATGTTGTTCCACTTGTGTCATGTTTTTTGAAAACAACCAAATTGTATTAACGTCTAATGATCAAAGAAGGACAAGGGATGTTCAAGTATGTATGTATGTATATCATCTTAATTATATTTCACCTTAGTACAAACTTTTTTTTTGTTTGTGTTGATAAGATTAGTACAAACATATATATTTTTACATCAAATTATTATAAAAAACGCAGCACCTTTTCATAAGTATATTCCTTTGCATATATATTACTAATATATCTATATCTATTTGAATGAAGAGTTCACAAACCCACCCTCCATTCACATCACTTTGTCCTCTTGATTTGTATCAAAGAGACAAGAGAAGACAGCCAAACCCACACCCCCATTCAAGTGTATAAAATAATATTGATGTCCATGTATCATTAAGTAAATCTTTGGTCTCGATTAAATTTTATGAGAAAAAATAATATATGCTGACAACATAAAATAATTTTACATTATTATATTTCGCTACTTTACTCCTCTTTTTTGATATAATATAGAGATTCTGTTTGGTAAAAAAATAGCGGATAGTTGATAAGCTAGCTTATAGCGGATGAGTTTATAGCAGATATCTTATAAGTTAGTTGATTGAATTTGTAGTGTTTGGTAAAATTAGCGGTTGGATTAACTTATAAGTATAAAATGACATAAAAAAAATATATTTAATTAATATTTAATTTTTTTTTCAAATAAAATGGTAGGGGTAAAATTGGAAGAAACGATAATAAGCTATAAGCTCATAAACTACTTGAAATAACGTTTGAAAAATAAACCATAAGCTAGTAAAATAAGCTATAAGCTCTTTTTTAAAAACTGTTACCAAACAGAGCTTTTAACTTATAAGCTATAAGCTAGCTTATTTGGCTTACCAAACAGAGCCAGATTAGACGATTTTTATTGAGATAAAAATTAATTTACGGAAACTGTGACAATTTTTTAAACTCAATTTTTATACATCATTGAATTTATAAAGTCAGAAAATAACTAAATATCTTTATTGGTCCTCTGATCAGTATAACCACCGCACCACCGCAATCCCTGACAAATGGACATCGTCATGAAAAATAAGAAGAACGTACTATGCGGATTGATGAGGTAACAGAGCACCGTTGTTGAATATTTATGGTGAAGATAGAGCAAAGTTGATCTCATCAAATGTCAAATATTTTTTTTTTGTAAAGTAATATTAATATTTAAGAAACATACACGTGCTTTTGTAAGTGTTTTTAAGGTGTTGCAAATGATAGGTAACATTCAAGATGCTTATGTAAGTTGTGATTTAGGTTAACTCTAGCTTTTACTAAATAGCATCGAGCAAATAACTAATTATTTTTTAGGTTTATATATGGAATGTTGGATGTATCTGATTTAAATATATTAAATATTCTTTTTCTTCTATTAAGTAGTTTAATGACTAAAAATTTCACCTTAAATAAAATGTCTGGAATTCGCTGAGCTCACAAGGACAATACATCAATCATCCTTTGTATCAAAAAATTAAAAAATACACCAATCATCCTAAGAACATAAAAAATAATTTTGTTATAAGAGGAT
The DNA here is from genome assembly GCA_030408175.1 of Trifolium repens. Classification (NCBI taxonomy): domain Eukaryota; kingdom Viridiplantae; phylum Streptophyta; class Magnoliopsida; order Fabales; family Fabaceae; genus Trifolium; species Trifolium repens. Next base: position 7,813,766 of record CP125841.1, read on the forward strand.
AGAGGGAGTAAGGAATACTTGTGAGAATACACGGGTGCGTTTGATCTAATAAAAATTGTAGACTGGACAATTTTTTTTTATATTATGTTTTATATAGAAATTAATCATAAAATTGGATAAAATAAGTGTCAAGGGACTAGAAAAAATATCTCTAATATATTTTTGTTTTATCATTTACTATCATGTCTTATTATGTGTTACTCTGTCCAATACTTACTATTTTGTGAATTAAACCCACCCTGTATCTTTTGTGTCAATACCAAATCTTACTTTATTAATTTTTCGTTGCCGTAAAAAACTACCAAAATGTATAAAATGTAAATAAGCAAACAAAAAACAGTTAGTACAATGATAATTAAAACTATTGTTGGAACTCACTTCTTTGAAGATAATTATGCATCAAGCAACTTGTATTATTTCATGGCTAGTCTCAAATAGCTTAAATCTGTATCTAACTCTGGAAAACACTAGTATTACATGATATGAAACAAAATTACATGACACACTCTATAACCCAAATAAGTAATGTCATAAACCTTTTTTAGCTAAGTTTGGCACGTATGATTCCTTCAAATGACCCAATAAAACCCATCATTGTGATAAGGAAGCAAGCACAGCTAAATATTCTGAGAACAATCCATTGTGTACTCCAAGCTTCAATTTTCTTCTGTACAAAGTACATTTCCACTGGAAAATATATAGCCAATGGCCAGAAATTTATGCCTCCTAATACTCCTAGAACTTGGTTGAAGTAAGGAAATAAAATTGCAAGTCCTGTTGTTGAAATCACATAGGTTGTTCTACTACAGAACCTGAAAAGGTTTATCTCAAACGCCGGTAATAGCGGAAGTCTCACTTTGTGAAAATCATTCACAAAGCCACTCTTTGGGAATTTTCTTGAACACCATCTATCAACAGTACTATATATTGGTTGACTGAATATCTGTTGAGAAGATCATGTATTAAAAATAGGTAACATGAGAAAACAGTGAATATATTAGTAACTTATTTACTTTATTATCTTGTACCATTTATTTAATATAATCTAGTTGATAGGGTTGGGAATAGACTTGACCGAGCTAAGTTTTGCCAAGTCTAAGGCTGGCCTGTCAAACAATTGAAGGTCTGACTCTTGCCTGTGGCCTGTCATAGACTTATTTTTTAAGAAATAACTTGGCCTGAGCCTATGTAGGCTACGTTGTAGGCACCTGTAGGCCGGCCTGACCAATTCCCACCCCTACTACTAGTTGGCTACATGTTGCAAATAATTGTGATTTCTGGATGAATAGAATTGTTTCATTAATTTGACGTGAGAAAATACAAAAATAAAAAAAGTATGATTTTATAGTAAAATAAGTCAATTCTTTGATTGGTAAGAGTAGTACCTGATATCCTCCAACCAAATGAATGATAATGCAAACGTTGGCGAGGTCAATAAGCCAGAAAGGCTCGTAAAACCCAAACCCTGTCAAGAGATTTCCAGGTGTATCATTTCCAAAAGCTGCATATCCAAAACCTCCACAACATAGGTAGAAGAATGTTGTAATGCAGATTGAAATCATGGAGGCCTTTTTCATCGTTTTATTCTCTGCTGGAGGAGACTCTAGAGTGTCCTTTAGTCAACAAAATTCAATAATTAGTTTCAGATATAAATATTTTCTTTCTGCCTTATATCAATGACCCTTTAATTATTCAATTTGAATATGAAATGTTTTGTTACCTGTATCTCAAGAAAGAGCATCGAGTATGGATAGGAAAAGCTAATGTCACCAAGTGCTTGGAAGATTAACCAGATTTTGTCGGCAACAGTTGCAGTCTGTACTCCTGTCATACTTCCCATAAATCTTCCATTTTCTGCATCAATATAGTAGCATGATATTAGGATACTAATATTTTTCTTTCTTCATGATGTCGCTTTAATTAAACAATCGGTTGACCGATCAATTGAAGTATATCTTTAGATATAGTTCATGATTCATGACAGTTTATATTCAGAAACTAAATTCACTGATCCACAAAGACTTATACGATAAAACTCAACGTCAATAATTTAGGGACTAAATTAGTGATTTACTCTGACATTGTTTGATTTATGAGCCGACTCATTTCATGAAAGAAGGGTTTGGTTGTTATAAGCATAATCTTAAATTTGAAAGAAATTGAATGAATACGAGACTTACTTATGATTGTTGCTATGCCAAGTCCTAGTCCAATGGTCGAGTATGTAAAGGACATTAGTGCAGCAACAACAGAAACCCATACCATGCTATGGAGATCGGGTATGAATGACATTACAACCTCAATAAGTCCAAACAGCATCATATACACATTACCCCCATATTTACAAGGTGCGTTGTGCCCTTCCTTGTGATAACAATTTGATCTCATAATAGCCCTGCATTAATTAGTAGCATAAACATGTGTCATTAGTTTGTTGGCAAAGGAATAAAAAATCGCATTGGATGAAGGGTCCAACGGGGTGAATTACCTCATACATGTTGCCGTGGTAATTACATAGGCAACACTAGTCACATACAAGCTCAAAATTTGAAGGACACCAACCACATACGTCCTTTTCTTACCTGAACAAACATCGATTAAATGCAATTTGAAGTTATAATTTGTTGGTAGTTCATGAAAAGCATATCTATGTTGGCTATGGTGAATTGGTGATTGCAAATAGCGAAGAGTTTAATGTGTTCTTACCAAGATTTACTCTAACAGCATCCATCAAAGTGTAGTTTCTTTTCCCAGTTATAGAGTCGGGGTTTCTGTAACAATCAGCCAAAAGAGATGAAGAAACATACGTAGCTATTGCACAACAAAGCAAGGCAACTGGCCCTCCAATCCATCCTAATTGAGCAATACTCCATGCCAATGACAAAACACCGGAACCGATAACCCCCGTTATGATATGAGCCACAGCACTCTTTAAATTTCCTGCAGAATAGAAAGAAAAAAAACTCAATGTTCAAATTCATGTATATAAGAGAAAAAATGAGTTGGTAATTTATGATGATGTTATAGAGAATTTCACCAGTTCTTTTCGGACGTCCGTCATCGTCATAAGCACCAGACGTAGTCGTTAATTGGAGAGAGTTTCTCACATCCATCTTTATCCAAGTATATAATTCAATGGAAGCTCATGAAATTTGCTGCATATGATAGCAAAGCGTGAGCTAAAAGCAATAAAGACAAACTAAACTGCATCTACACACACATATAGCACATAGTAAAATTTATCCGGATTTAGCTAAAGAACATGTAATTGTTTGGCTTGTGTATTATGAACAGTCGAAAAGTGTCGAATCATTTGTTAGCAATGTCTTGTTGAATCATTCCATAAGATGGTTATTATCAATCAATTCGAAAACATAAAAGATTACAGATTGAACATTATGAGTACCTGGAGAATATCCATTGTAGTATAAGAGGTAAATTACATTGAAAAATGGAATTCATAGCCTCAATGTAGCTGCTGGTCATTTTCAAGCTTTGGAACTGCAAATGTAACAGACTAACAGCTACGAACCTGATCAAACCGACAAACCAAACCAAACTAAACTAAACCAAAAATTAACCAACCTTGTTTGGTTTGGATCAAAAACCAAACCGAAGAAAATTGAACTAGTTCGGTTTGATTAGCGGTTTCCAATTTAAAAAATGGGCAAATTGCCCGAACCGAACCTCATGCCCAACAGATACCTCACTCACAACCCAACCCAATAAGTAACACTATCCTAGTCAGTAACACGACGAACAAACAAACCTCTTCACTTCTTTGCCAACAAAACAAACCCTAGCTAGCTGTCGCAGCTGATCTGCCTCGTCCGTTGTATTCGCTGCACTGCTGCTGCCGCCTTCTGTCGGATGTATTTGTATATGATGGTGAACTATCTTTTTAGGGATGTAGTACGGTTTTATTTAATTTCAAGATGGATGTATTTGTATTTGATGTAGTATTGATTTAATTTATTTTAATGCAATATGAATGTACATTTGTATTTGATGTAGCATCAAATATATTGGGTGCATTTGTTTTGGATTCTACAAACGCACCCATTGTAAAGTCAGATAATATTGAAAATTGCATATGAAGTTGTTTGAAACATAACATTCTATAACAAGATTGGAAATCAAAATATTGATTTATTATATTTATATAATTGTATTCTCATATGAATCTGTCAATTCAATTCAATCAGATCAAACCAAATTGCGCAATAATTTGGTTCAATTTCACTTTTGAAAAACATTGAAAATCCAACCGATATCGATTCAGACATTTTTATTTATTATAATTCTTTCATAAAACAAAAAAGTTATTATAAAAGAATTGTAAAACCCTAAATTCAAATGAAGGTTTTTTTCTTTCTAAAATAATATATATTTTTGTTACACAAGAGACAATATAATATGAATCTAAACCTGTGCATCACCACTAGACGAAACCTAATGGCTGGAATAATGCCCCTGTCCAAAATAGGAAGATCTTAGACTCACACAACGTTAGATTCAAACGAAGTCTTTGCATGTCAATGTTCTTCCTGCTTTCAATTATAACTATACTTGTTGTAGAAAAAAATAAATAAATTAATTCTATGAATGATCGAGATTAAGCAATAATAACAATTACAATAACAAAGGCGAAAAGATGAAAGCCATATTGAAAAATAAAATAAAAAAACGCATTTGAAGTTTGAAACATGTAAATTTGCATGCATGTGACAATTCATCATAATGCAATTTATTTTCAGAAATACAATTTACCTGGAATTCTTTCTCCCCTGTTTTCTTTATCCTCTTCTAGCTGTTTTTTTTTTTTTTTAATCTGAGTTCTTGCTCTTTTGAAAAACTGTTTTTGGATATGGCACTAAGTACCGTTTTTATATCTCTCTGTGTTCGTTTTTTTTAACAATGCAATATCACTGTTTTCTTAATTTTAGGAAATTTGTTACTCAATAAAAGCAATTTTTTGTAATTACATTTAATTAATTACTGGTCCAGATTTTCATCTCCATATTTAAGTGTATTGTTGACCAGTGTGATAAATTTAATGGATTGGTCCAATTCGGTGTCATCTTTCCAACGTATCTTGCGTGTCAACATCATCTTTATCCATTATTATGATATTATGAAAAAAGAAAAAAAAAGTATTTATACTAAAGCTCTGTTTGGTAAAAAATAGCTGATAGCTGATAAGCTAACTTATAGCGGATGAGCTTATAGCGGATAACTTATAAGTTAGCTTATAGCGAATAAGCTAGCTGATTGAATTTGTAGTGTTTGGTAAAATTAGCGGTTGGACTAGCTTATAAGTATGAAATGACATAAAAATGATATGTTTAATTAATATTTAATTCTTTTCAAGTAAGATGATAGGGGTAAAATTGAAAGAAAAGATAATAAGCTATGAGCTATAAGCTCATAAGCTACTTGAAATAGCATTTGGAAAATAAGCTATAAGCTAGTAAAATAAGCTATAAGCTCTTTTTTAAAAACTGTTACCAAACAGAGCTTTTAGCTTATAAGCTAAAAGCTATAAGCTATAAAGCTAGCTTATTTGGTTTACCAAACAGAGCCTAAGAAAAAAACATTAATACTATTTGGAGTTGAGCATCAAACTCGGAAGTCGGAGTTGAGCATCAAACTCGGAAGTCGGAATATGTAACATACTACTCTCTTCGGTCATTTTTATACGGAACACTTTGAAAAAATTACAGACTAAAGTATCGTTTGACCTGACTTTTTTAGGTCAAAGTTTCTTATAGAAAGGATAAAAAAAAGTTTACTTTGTTTTTCTATAAAAAGAACCGAAGTGAGTATTTAAACTCCTTGACACTATGTTATTTAGAATGTTTGCGGTGCCTCGGTGCGGTTTGAATAGGTTTTGGGATAAAATAATTATTCGATTTAAAAATAAAATTATATGTGATTTGTTTCGGTTATGGATGACACACTAAAAAAATTTATTAGATAGTTCATTTTTTTATCAAGTAGTCTAATGAAGATCGGATCAAATTTAATGCTTAGTAGAAAAAATGATCAATTATGTTTATAACATGTATAAGAAATAGTAAAGAATGAATTTTAAATAATAAATATTAATAAAAAAATATTAAAAACAACAAATAATAGATTAATAAAATATATTATACTAATAAATAATAAATAAATATTAATATTATTATTCATGGCTTAGTTTGGTTCGATTTTAATAAAAAAAATATATAAAATTGAATCCAATCCAAATGGTTTTAACAAAAATAGAGCCAATAAAGTTCAATTTTTGGTTTTTTTTACCGGTTTAAATGTAATCAAACACCCCTAATTATTATGTTTATTTAGACACAGTTTTTTCTAATCTATCCTTTCATAATTTAAAATGTTTATCCATAAATTAATAAGAACAAGTCACATACATAAATAGATTTTTATGTGGTCTTCGCAATTTTGTTACAAATTAGTTGTAAGGACCATTTACAAATCTACTTATGTGTTTTGTTCTCATTGATTGAAAGTAGGGCTGGAAATGAGCCGAGTCGAGTCGAACCTGTCTGAGCTCGACTCGACTCGATAAGAATTGGTTCGGCTCGAAACTCGGCTCGAGTTCGACACGAACTTTTTTTTTGGCTCGAGTTCGGCTCGTTTAGAGTTCACGAGCAGTCCGGTTCGGCTCGTTAGGTTCAGTTCGTTTTAAAATCGAAACTCAACTCAAAAGTTCGACATGAAGTTTTTTTCTATTTTAATTTCCATTATTTTATATACACTATGATATGAGACTACTTATTTTTCAAATTCGTAAAAGCATCATTATACATGTCGTTGTCTATAGACTATAATGTTATTACTAACTTTTATTATATTATTGTTAAGTGTTTGTCTTGGTTTCTTTAAAGTATTATATATATTATCAATTATCTAAATGTATAAAATCAATTATATATATGGAAAAGAAAATCAATCATATAAATATAAATTTATAAAATCGAACAAATATAAATTTAAAATTATTTTTGAAGTGTTATTTAAAAATATATTTTGAAGTGTTATATATTTAATCGAGCCAACTCGTGAACCAAACGAGCCGAACTATATATAACTCAAGTTCAGCTCATTTAATTAACGAACTTAATATTTAGCTCAAGTTCAGCTCATTTGGTTCATGAACCAAGTTCAACGAATCAATTATCGAATCGAGTCTCGAATTTTTTTCGAGTTGGTTCGGTTCATTGCCACCCCTAATTGAAAGCTAAATACTCCAACCTAAATTATAAAGGATAGAGTAGATTTTACCTTATTATTATGGTTACAAATATTGCTTGGAAAAATCTAAATTTAAATTTTTTTAAAACAATTTTTAATCAAATTTTAGTTATCTCATAACGGAACTCCAAAATACCCGTTTTAAGGATTAACTATAACACCCATTTTTTATTTATTATTATGGATGCTCTATATTATCACATTCAAATTCCATAATCACATTTACAAAAATAAAATAAAAAATTCCATAATCACAAGCAACAACAAAGTTCAATAATCACATGTAACAGGAAAAAAATATTCAGCAACCACGTGTTGCATCAAAGAGAATAATAGCGCATGTTTATTTATGTGCACAATTACCACTTACCAACAATGATGGTTAAAGGGATAATGTTTTGCTTCTTATATGGTCATGAATTTGATTTAGTTATGACGCAGTACGGAAGAGAATAGCAAGCGTTAAATTCTAAAATAAGACTCTGGAATCCATCAGATTTCTGGAATCCACCAGAAAGAAAAAATAATCTCTCAAAAGAAGTTTTTATGATAAAACGATGATTGCTTGATTTCAAATAGGTCTGCCTTTAAATAGGCTTACAATAGAAACAAATTTTTAAAAAGATAATAACGAACTTATTCTAAATTCATTATCTTTTAAATCAAAAAAGATAATTAAAACAAACTATCTTACTAAAGATAATAACAAACTTAAAAAAAAAAAGGATAACTAAAACTAACTTAAACAAAACAAACTAAAAGATGATAACAATTAATTGGGATTCAAGCTCATCCTCCTACATCAAGTTATCGCTAAGAAACGGTGAAAATCTCGTACTACTCCTTCTAGTCCTTATTATAAGAAGAAATCTATTTTTTAGATTCATAAAATGTTTGTTGTATTTATTTTATAATATAGTCTAAATACATCAAACATTCTATGAATCTAAAAAGTTGATTTCTTCTTATAATTAGGACCAGAGGGAATAATATTTAATGAAAATCTACCAATTTGAGACTCTGTTGTTGTATAGTTATTTTGAAACTATTTGTATAACATGGATAATGATGGTTTTTTATTGAATTTTATTGTAAAACTATTTTACACCGAATATATGTTCATTAAACTCTTTATTTAAAATATTTAACTGCACATATAAAATAATCTTATTGAATGGCATTGACTAACTGTTGACTAACCATTGACTAACTGAAGTTTAATAAAAGGGCATAATTGAAAAATATAAAATAGTTTAAGGACTTGATTATAATTTTTAGTTCAGGAACCTAATTAAAAATTCTCAAATAGTTTAAGGATTTACAGATTAATTAAACCTAAAAAAATGATACATTGAGAAAAATAAATTTTTTAGGCTTCGAAGAAATTTTTTAGAGAGACTAAAAATAAAACTTAGTATATTTAAAAAATTAAAAATATATTTAACTAAAAAATAAATAAATTAATAAATCATAACTTTAATATATAAACTACTATTCCCTCATCAATTAAATTTTTAATTCTCATTTTTTATCAATTCAATTTAATCTTTAGAGTACAATCTTTAAAAAGAATGTGATGCATGTTTGCTGAGATAGAACTAATTGGAATAAGAAAAGTCGAAGCATTTTTGTTGAGATATGTAATGATGACATTAGGCAGGTAGCTTAATTATAACCATTAATTAATCAATGAAAGAGCTTTGCTTACTCATAAATACAAATTCATTGGAGGGAGGGTAACTTCAAATGTCATTATTAGTAGAGTAAGTGAGTGACACACACTTCAAACACCATCCATGGCTCAGAGAAATGCTACCTTACCAATCCGTTTCTTCAAGATCATCCTCCAAACTAATCTTCAAAGACTTGTAAGCATTCCTATTTACTAATTTACTCTTTAAGCTTCTAGCATACTACTATACATAATTAACCACACATGTACATACATCATGTCATATTTGCATATCACATTTTTCTTTTTAATGTTAATTAAATTGTTAGAATAATTAGTGGAATATTGTTTAAAATGGTTAGTTATAAGTTTGTTATGATTAGTTAGCTGTTAAGATCAGTATATAAAATGTTACTATAGTTATTTGATACCTTTTGCTTAGTGACCAAAAAGGGGTTCTTTAATTTTTACAGAAAATACCAAATAAGTTTACAAAGAGACATGGAGTTGGTCTATCAAATCCAGTGTTGATAAATCCACCTGATGGCACTAAATGGAAAGTTTATTGGAAAAATATCAATGGTGAGATTTGGTTTGAAAAGGGTTGGAAAGATTTTACTCAAAATTACTCTCTACAACAAGGTTGTTTGGTGGTGTTTGAATATAAAGAAGGGACTTCAAAATTCGATGTACACATACATGGCCAGAATGCAGTGGAAATAGACTATGGCCCTGCATGTCACACTTATGATGATGAAAATGACAATATTGATCATAGTGATGATGAATCGGTTGAGATTTTGGATGAAAAGGACAATGTTGATCATAGTGATGATGAATCAGTTATGATTTTGGATGAATTAAATTCTCCTCGACCGCATAAGAAAGTTAGAGGTATGTATGGTTTTCATTTTCTGTTTCTTTGTATTATATATTTGTTTGATGAAATAAAGATTCAATGTCATGATACCAAATAATTTTTGTTGGCATATATAGTTAGGTGTGTGCAATGGTTTGAAACCACACCACACCAAACCATAAATTAGGATATGGTTTATAACCAAAATCATTTCAATGACAAACCGGTTATTTTATAAAATCAATTTGGATATGGTTCATGACCAGTTTGAAACCAATTCATAACCGGTTAGTAATAAAAATTGGATTATTCAATTGAACCAACTTTTTTCCTAAAAAATCAGGAATTTTTTTCAAAAAAAAAAAATTAGAACTTTTTTCAGAAAAAATATTAGAAATTATCACGGAAAAAATCGGAATTTTTTTTCCCGAAAAATCGGGAACTTTTTTTCCCGGCAAAAGATCAAAAACTTATTTCCGGAAAAAAACGGGAACTTTTTTCCGGAAAAGTCGAGAACTTTTTTTCCGGAAAAAATCGAAAACTTTTTTTCCAGAAAAACCGGAAATTTTTTCCGAAAAAATCGGAAACTTTTTTTCCGGATAAATCAGAAACTTTTTTCCAGAAAAACCGGGAACATTTTCCCGGCAAAAAATCGAGAACTTTTTTTCCGGAAAAATCGGGAACTTTTTTTCCCGGCAAAAAACCGAGAACTTTTTCTCCGGAAAAAATCGGAAACTTTTTTTCCGGAAAAACCGGAAACTTTTTTCCGGAAAAATCGGGAACTTTTTTTCCCGGCAAAAAATCGAGAACTTTTTTTCCGAAAAAAATCGGAAACTTTTTTTCCGGAAAAACCGGAAACTTTTTTCCGGAAAAATCAGGAACTTTTCCCGGCAAAAAATCGAGAACTTGTTTCCGGAAAAATCGAGAACTTTTTTACCGGAAAAAATCGGAAACTTTTTTTTCGGAAAACCGAAAACTTTTTTCCGGAAAAATCGGGAACTTTTTTCCCGGCAAAAAATCGAGAACTTTTTTCCGGAAAAATCGAGAACATTTTTCCGGAAAAAATCGGAAACTTTTTTTCCGGAAAAACCGGAAACTTTTTTCCGGAAAAATCGGGAACTTTTTTTCCCGGCAAAAAATCAAGAACTTGTTTCCGGAAAAATCGAGAACTTTTTTTCCGGAAAAAATCGGAAATTTTTTTTCCGGAAAAATCAGGAACTTTTTTTCCAGGCAAAAAATCGAGAACTTGTTTCCGGAAAAATCGAGAACTTTTTTACCGGAAAAATCGGAAATTTATTTTCCGGAAAAACCGCAAACTTTTTTCCGGAAAAATCGGGAACTTTTTTTCCCGGCAAAAAATCGAGAACTTGTTTCCGGAAAAATCGAGAACTTTTTTTCCGGAAAAATCGGAAATTTATTTTCCGGAAAAACCGGAAACTTTTTTCCGGAAAAATCGGGAACTTTTTTTCCCGGCAAAAAATCGAGAACTTGTTTCCGGAAAAATCGAAAACTTTTTTTCCGGAAAAAATCGGAAACTTTTTTTCCGGAAAAATCGGGAACTTTTTTTCCCGGCAAAAAATCGAGAACTTGTTTCTGTAAAAATCGGGAACTTTTTTTCCGTAAAAAATCGGAAACTTTTTTTCCGTAAAAACCGGAAACTTTTTTCCGGAAAAATCGGGAACTTTTTTCCCGGGAAAATCCGAAGAAAAAACTCCCGCTGAAAATCGAGAACTTTTTTTCGAATAAAATATTGAAATTTTTTCGGAATTGTATTTATCTGAAATATCGAATAAATGGATATGGTTTACAAACCAATTATAAAAAAATGGATATGGTTTACAATTGATTTTTTTTTTATTGGATTGGTGTGGTTTTCTTATAAAATGGATTTGGTTATTAAAATTGGATTTGGTTTGGTTAGTATTTTGGTTATGGTTAACCAGATTTTTTGCACACCCCTATATATAGTTACATTTCATAGGTACAAAATATAAATATTCTCTAAAAGAAGCATATCTTGGTTCTTAGTTGCATGATTCTTCAAAATTCTCTCCAAGAGTTTCTGAATTATTTTACATTCCACACATAAATGCAGGTGAGATTGAGAATTACACTACTAAAAGAACTTCATCCTTGAATTGGCCAAAGGAAGCTAAAGCTCAGAAAGTAAATTCAAAATTCAACTCGTGCTATCCTTTTTTCACAATTCTCATAAAGCCTTATCATCTGGTAAACTATTTTCTGGTAAGGTTTCAAACACTAAATTTGGATAATTACATGCAGTGCTATGTATAATATATCACATACTATGTTATATATTGGTTGTTATAAATTATAATGATTAATAATAATACTTTATTATGCAGCATGGTGTACCAAGTTTAAAAGGGGTTATTGAGAACAAAGAAAAGTATGTGAAGCTGCAGATTGAAAAAAGATCATGGAATGTGAAATTGCTCCCTTGTCGCGGCAGAAACAATGGTCGGCAGCTTTCGGCGGGTTGGTACTTGTTTGCTAGTGAAAATGGACTGCAACCTGGACATGTTTGTATCTTTGAACTGATAAACAAGAAAGATTTAGTTTTTAAAGTTCATGTTTTCTAAAGGGAGAGAGTTCATGTCTATTTTGGATGCTATTGTTTTGAAAGGATAGTAACTTGAACGAAGTAACACTTCAGTTTTGGTTATATATAGAAGCCATTTGAACTTGTGAGTTAGTGGTTGACTCTAGTGACTATGGAGCTCATAAAAAAGATGTAACAGGCTATTTAGGAACATACTAAGTTGTATATTTTATGATGCATGATGATTTTAGGTTAATTGATCAAAATGGAAATGTTGTGATCCATAAATCTAATTTATAGCTAGTTTTTGTCTTGGTGTTTATTCTAGTATGGTTCAGTTATTTTAACTCATGGTTTTACATGTCTGGATTAGAAATCCACTTTAGAGAGACATCCTCGAATTCTAGGAATTTATCCTTGTATCTTGTTATTGAGTTTTGTTTCAGGCTCTACTAAGCCTCTATTTAGTTTTGCAGCAAGATTTTTGCTTTTTTACAAAACTACGGCAATATTTTCATATTAAGGTAGAGGGCTAGAGGCTTTATTTTGTAGCTAGTGAAATTACGGTGAGATTGCTTCGATAAACCCGTAGATGCGCATCTCCTGCTGCTAAACGTGCAACCAAACACACTTTAAGTGTTGCTCAAGTTGTCAGATATTTAGTTAAAGGTGAACTTTTTTCAAATTTAGGCAAACCCACAGGGGCTGGCCCGTGGTGAAGGCTTGAGAGCTTACAGTGTGCTTCTCTCAAAGTCTCAGGTTCAAATCATTCCAGTGTCACTTTGTGTTGAGCTAGTCTATTAAGAACAAGAGTTTTGGATTTAAATAGACATCTACTAGTTGACGGTGAGATTCATGTCCCTTAGATTAGTCTTGTTTGAAACAAAGAAACTAAATTTCAGCTTAATTTTCAAATAAACTATTCTTGACATAATCAAACAACAAACTAAATATTATTAATCTAACCAAAGAACATACACCACTAATAATAATGAAAACACAACAATAGTAAAAAGAAAAGCATGCATTAAGTGATATACAACAATAATTGAAAGATTGGACCATAGATATTCTTTTTCAAATATTTCAAAATTAAGCACAAATACAACAAAAGCTGAAGCTTACTCTACATTATCCATTTGATGGAAAGGAAAGGTTTGTTGTCACTCAAAACAGATACATTAACATTGTTCCTTTAGGAAACATGAACCTTAAAAACTAAATTTTTCTTGTTTATCAGTTCAAAGATACAAACATTTCCTGGTTGCAGTCCATTTTCACTTGCAAATAAGTGCCAACCCGCCGAAAGGCGTCGACCATAGTTATTGTCATTACAATGAAGCAATTTCACATTCCATGATCTTTTTCCAATCTGCAGCTTCACATACTTCTCTTTGTTCTCAATAACCCCTTTTAAACTTGGTACACGCTGCATAATAATAAAGTATTAGTAATAATCGTTATAATTTATAACCACCAATATATAACATATATGTCATATATATTAGCACTGCATGAAATAATCCAAATTTAGTGTTTGAAACCTTACCAGCTGGCTTTTTATCAGATGATAAGGCTTTATGACAATTGTGAAAAAAGGATTGCATGAGTTGAATTTTGCAGTTACTTTCCGAGCTTTAGCATCCTTTGGCCAATTCAAGGATGAAGTTCTTTTAGTAGTGTTCTCGGCCTCACCTGCATTTATGTGTTTAATGTAAAACAATTAAGAAATCTTGGACAGCATTTTGAGAATGCTGAAGAATCATGAAACTAAGAACTAAATATATGAAATGTAAATGTATGCAAACAAAAATTATTTGGTATCATGACATTGAATCTTTGTTTCACTTTTTTAGGTGAGACATTACAAGCTTAAGAAAGTTTTGTTAACCCTGCATTTTAAATAGAAAGTTTAATAGATAATTTCATCAAACCAATATATAATATAGTCGAAACAGAAACTGAAAAACCACACATACCTTTAACTTTCTTATGTGGTCGAGGAGATCGATCTATTGGTGATCTTTGTTTGTTCTTCCCTTTAAGCCATTCATCCAAAATCTGAACCGATTCATCATCACTATGATCAACATTGTCCTTTTCATCCAAAATCTCGACTGATTCATCATCACTATGACCAACATTGTCATTTTGATCATCATCAGTGTCAGATGAAGGATCATAGTCTATTTCTACTGCATTTTGGCCAAGTATGAGTACATCGAACTTTGAAGTTCCTTCTTTATATTTAAACAAAACCAAACAACCTTGTTGTAGAGAGTAATTTTGAGTAAAATCTTTCCAACCCTTTTCAAACCAAATCTCACCATTGATGTTTTTCCAATACACTTTCCATTTAGTGCCATCAGGAGGATTGATCAAAACTGGATTTGATAGACCAACTCCATGTCTCTTTGTAAACTTATTTGGTATTTTCTGTATAAATTAAAGAACCCCTTTTTGGTCACTAAGCAAAAGATATTAAATATATGACTTTGTCTAACATGTACAAGTGAGATAAGTCTTTCACCATACATAAATTTATTTTCATCGCTAGATTAATAAGTTACATCATTGGATCAATATGACACATTACATCTCATTTGATTCAACGGTGAAATATATTTATCAAATAGTAAAAACATACTTATGCATGATGAAAAACTTGTCTCAGTTGTATAAAACACTCATTTAAAAATTCATGTGTGATGTGTATAAGTAATAAAATTTGTAGTACTAAAATAAACAGAACACGTGTGAAATGCAAATATATATGAAATAATGTATTTATGTTTTAACAGTATATGATAGAACTTTGAAGTAAATAGTAGTAATATGAATACTTACAAGTCTTTGAAGATTTGTTTGGAGGATGATCTTGAAGAAACGGATGGAGAGAGTAGCATTTGTCTTAGCCATGGATGATGATGGAGTTTGAAGTGGAGAGTGAGTGAGTAAAGTGTTGTTTGATTGTGTGTCATATAGTACAGTCCAATGACATCATATGTGGTCAGAGCAAAGCAAAGCTCTTTCATTTATGAATGCTTACTTAAGTTACCTGCCTAATGTCATTATTACATCTCTAAGCAAACTCATGACTCATGCGGCCCTTCCTATTTCATCTTTACATTTTTATTAGTATGATCTCTATTAGTACAAAATAATACTCCCTCTAGTTCTATATATAAGAAAAAATTGACTTTTTAGATTCATTGTAGAATTAATGTATCTAGACAATAATATAGTCTAAATACATCGACTCTACAATGTATCTAAAAAGTAAAATGTTTCTTATATATAGGACCGAAGGGAGTACTACTTCTGTTAATTTTTACGAGAGACAATTTATTTTTTAAATTCATTAAATAATTTATGTATTTTATAGCTGCATTTGCATATGATATTGAATGAATTTAAATATTTTCTGAAATAAAAAAGAAATATGAATAAGTGTGAGAGTAGGAATACTATAAGTATAAGTCAAGTTCTTCAAAAAAAAAGAAGTCAAGTTATATGAAATGTGTTAGAATAGCTGCTATTTGCTCACAAGGGTGAAAATAGAAGTTGAAATTGTCAAAAAGGGATCCAAAGGGTTGAAGCTTTGGGTAGCAGTGTCATTAGGCAGGATAGTGATGCATTTAGGCGCCTAAACTGGATTAGTTGAGTATTGTGTCTTAATATATTACAGTAAGGATTATGTTTTTTTTTAAAAAAATTGTAAAAAATATATTTATGATTAAAGATTTGTAAAATGAAATGACTAGTTTTGGTAAAAAAACAATGAAAAAAAACTAATTTTTGTTAGAGTTTAAAAAAGTTCAAACCTATTTTTTTAATTAAATTTAGTTAATTGAACTTTTTAATATTTGTGGTTCAGTTTATGAACCATTTATACAGTTTGACTTTTTTTTTTATGCTAGTCCAATTTCTCTAACAAGTCTTTTTTTTTTAGCAAAAAATTCTCTAACAAGTCTATCGATTAAATTCGTATTATTTTGCACCTTAAAATTAAATCATCATTTATGTTAAAGTACAACCAATTCAAATATTCCAAAAGTTGAAGGTTACTTCACTTCACCCATTTGATGGAAAGGAAAATGTTACTAATACTATTACTCAAAATAGATACATTACATTAACTCTCTCCCTTTAGAAAACATGAACTTTAAAAACTAAATTTTTCTTGTTTATCACTTCAAAGATACAAACATTTCCTGGTTGCAGTCCACTTTCACTTGCAAATAAGCGCCAACCCGCCGAAAGGCGTCGACAATTTCTATTGTCATTACAATAGATCAATTTCACATTCCATGATCTTTTTCCAATCTGCAGCATCACATTCTTCGCTTTGTTCTCAATAACCCCTTTTAAACTTGGTACACCCTGCATAGTGTAATACAATATTATTAATCATTATACTAACTTATAACCACAATAACATATATAGCACCGTGTATGAATTAACGCACGCAAATGTTGTGTTTGAAACGGATTGAGATTCTCTCCAGTGAGAATTTCAATAGAGAGAGTCTAGTGCAAATCTACACCATTTAAATCTCCTTTAATTCACTTTGACCACATGTAGTCAACATGATGAATGACTGAGACTCCACTACAAAGGATCTGTTCCCGTTAGAAACCTTACCAGCTGATGATTTTTGATCGTGTGAGGCTTTATAAGAATTGTGAAAAAAGGATTGCTTGAGATGAAGTTTTCTGCAATTTCCTGAGCTCTAGCTTCCTTTGGCATATTCAGTGATGAAGTTCTTTTAGTAATGTTCTCGGTCTCAGTCTCACCTACATTGATTTCGGCTATAGTAAATATGAATATTCAAGATAATTATTAAATTATACATTAATAGAAAACAAAACAGGTAACAAACTGCACACGCCGCTAACTATTTTTGAATAACAAAACTAAAATATGAAATGTATACATACCTCTAACTTTCTTATGTGGTCGGGGAGAACTTAATTCATCCAAAATCATAACTGATTCATCATCACTATGATCAATATTGTTATTTTCTTCATCATAAGTGTGACATGAAGGGCCATAGTCTATTTCCATTGCATTCTTGCCAAGTATGAGTACATTGAAGTTGGAAGTTCCTTCTTTATATTTAAACAAAACCAAAGAGCCATATCCTAGAGAGTAATTTTGAGTAAAATTTTTCCAACCCTTTTCAAACCAAATCTCACCATTGACTTTTTTCCAATAAACTTTCCATTTAGTGCCATCAGGAGGTTTGATCAACACTGGATTTGATAGACCAACTCCACGTCTCTTTGTAAACTTATTTGGTATTTTCTGTGAAATTAAAAGAACCCCTTTTGGTCAGTACACAAAAATAATAAAATATTCAATCCATAAATACAGCATTCAAAGTCTAGAAATATTGTAGAGCAGAACAAATAAAATAAAAATATTGCAAAAAGATTGATTACTTGAAATTGATAGAACTAAAAATGTTGATTGTACATTTTATTTTATACTATGATCCTAACTAACTAATTAACTAATAATCAACTTCAAATTTCTAGTGCTTATATGTATGTGTATGTAAGAGTAATTAACTGCAATTTAATAGATAAACAAAAAATTATGTGATAATAGAGTAAAAAGTAGTAATTAATAGAAATGCTTACAAGTCTTTGAAGATTAGTTTGGAGGATGATCTTGAAGAAACGGATGGTAGAATTTGTTCTAGCCATGGAGAGTGAGTGAATAATGTGTAGTTTGATTGTGTGTCACTATTGACATTGAAGCTAGCTAGCAAAAGTATGAATTATTAATGTTGTGCTGAGCAATTAAGTAAAGCTCTTCATTTATTTGTGCTAGTAATTAAGCTACCTGCCACTTGTCATTATTACATCTATGAACAAAATCTTTCGACTTTTCATATTTCCTAGTAATAAACTTCGCATTTAGGACTTTCAAAAAAAAAATCTTCCCATTTAGGAGTACGTATCTTGTCTTGGGAGATAATAGGTCAAGAATTAGATATTTTTACACAAAATAAGTAGTACAATACATTACATATTGTTTTCGATATATATATATGTGAAATAAAGAAGTTTATAATTAAAAGAAAAAAAAATTGCTGTGCTCTCTAAATTTTTAAATAGTTTAATTGTTTCGATTGAATTCTCTTCATTTTTGAAAAATTATACCAATTTGTAATTTTAAAAATAGTGTGCTCACGGTATAAAACAGCTTTACACGGTCATCCAATCAAATTTCATAATTTTGCCACATCATTAATTATATATTTTAAAATAATTTAATTAAATAACTACAGTTTTTAGTTTTCGCTTCCTCTCTTTACAAACTGATGACCATCTTCTAAAATATAACTTTCCATCTTTAACTTGCCTGATCCATTGCTACCATCACAAAGTGATATAAATTGTGGTCATGAAAACGAATGTGGGTTGTTGTGACAATTTAATAATACTACCTCCGGTCCTTAATATATGATAAAATTCACTTTTTAAATACATTGAGAGATTGATGTATCTAGTCTATGATATGGTCTAGATAGCAAATTACTGAATTATGATTGGATGTCAATGTAAAATACCATATTACAGTATATGGTGATATTCTTTATTTTCATGACTCAACACACCCAGATCTGCTGTCGACTAATTTGTAACGATGATGTGTGAGCAATATTTATGTTTTTAATTTTATTTAAATTTAATCAATATGATGTAGCAAAAATATGAATTTTGATTGATTGAGTGTGTAAAAGTTATATTACATTGTCTGTAATTTTTAAAAGGCAGTGATAATAGAACTTACGACGATGAGTGTGATGAGAACCCGAACCGACGAAAACAAAGAATGTTTTTGTTGAAAAAAAGAATCAAACTAAGTCTAGAACAGTCTCCATAATTCCGATTGATTGTAAAAGAAAATATGCCTAATGTGTTGATGGCTATAAGGGGGTTCAGTAACATTGGCAAAATGAATTATATATTGTGAACCGAATCCTATGCTGCAGCCATGACTATTATGTAGAGAGATACATATGAGAGGTTTTGGTTTATTCTTATTTTTCTTCTATGTATATATAACTAAGAGCCTAATTTAAGATATTTGTAACTGAAAATGAGTCAAAAGATAGAATTTATTGTTGGCAGTTATGGAACTACAATTTGTCAATTTTAATTAATGGAACGAACCAAAAGAAAACTAAAGCAAACGTTATGACTATCAAACTCTTAATTAGTATTACTCGTTACTACAAATATCATAGGTTAATACTCCATCCGTCCCAAAATAAATGACCTGTTTGATTTTGTTTACGCTTACCAATGTACAACTTTGATCGCTAATATCTTTAATTATCTATTATTAAAAATTATAAAAATTGTATATTTTGAAAATACTCGTCGAGACGAATCAAACAACATTTCATTTACTAATATTTGCATGTATAGATTAGTAGAAAAATATGGTCAAAGTAGGTCAAATGAATAGTACACTAAGTCAAAATAGGGTAATTTATTTTGGGACGGAGGGAGTATTTGTCTTTATACGATAGTAAAAAAATATGGTTAAAGACTCAAATTAGCTTGTATGACGGTGCACAAGGTTAA
This sequence comes from Trifolium repens, assembly GCA_030408175.1. Classification (NCBI taxonomy): domain Eukaryota; kingdom Viridiplantae; phylum Streptophyta; class Magnoliopsida; order Fabales; family Fabaceae; genus Trifolium; species Trifolium repens. Next base: position 7,833,734 of record CP125841.1, read on the forward strand.
ATTGTGACAATTATTTTTGGATGAAAGAAGTAATAGTTATACTAGTACTCTAATAGCATATAGCAATAGATATTGGAAAATGCTAAATAGTACACCCGGTGCACTAGTTAAGTACATAAATAAAAAAAAATTATTTTGAAATTCATGCATTTAATATATTGAAAGTGTAAAAAGTTGTCTTTATTAACATTAACTTTATGTTTTATTTTTATTTTTTTTGTATATTTAACAAGTGCACCGGATGCACTGTTTAGCCTCTAAGTGTCCGTTTGTTATAGATTATTTTAGGAAAAAATTACTTTTTGTTTAAAAATAACCACTTTTAAAAATGTTTGTTACATATTAAAAAATTAGTGATTTTGGTGTTAAATAATCTAGAGATTTTATAGAAAAATATATTTGTTACAGATTAAAAAATAAGTGATTTTGATATTAAATAATCTAGAGATTACTTTTTAGAGATTTTATAGAAAAATAGAATTTACTATGTGTTTGTTTATTGTAATAAAAATCACTATTTTTAATAAAATAATCTTTAGCTTGTTTGGATACAATGTGTAAAAGTGATTTTTTAGTTACAAAATAACCACACTTATTTTCTCTCTCCTCTAAAAAAAATTATTATTTGAGAAGCTACTCTTAACAACTTCTCATTTTTATTTGTTTTCTGATTATTTTTAGATTTTGATCTACTTACAATATATTAAAAGAAACTTACATTAAAAAACCAATTTTGTCCTTTGTACTTTTAACGGTGTTCCAAGTTTTATGCATTTCAATGTAATTTTAACTTTAATAAGATAAGTATAAATTCAATCTACCATAAAATTAGCATTGAAAACTACAATAAAAATAGGAAAAAAAATAGATAAGTATGAAATAAATCAAATTGAACAAAAAAAGGCATAAACATAAAACTAAAATACGTACAAAAAAAAAGAAAAATAGATAAGCATGAAATAAATAAAATTGAACAAAAAAAGGCATAAACATAAAAAAAATGTAAAAAAATAAGCATGAAATAAATAAAATTGAACAAAAAAAGGCATAAACATAAAAAGTTTATAAATATATAATTTTTGTTAGTGAAAACTTATGAATTAACATGAGTAAACAAAACTTACGAATTTACACGGAACAATTACTTTAATAAAAAAAAAATTAATCATACACGGGATAGTTACTTTAATAAAAAAATGGAATTTATAAAAAAAAATGGAATTAAATAATAAATATTTATTAATTTTAATTTATTACACAAAAATCATACACGGGACAATTGCTTTAATCAAGAAATATTAATTTAATAAATTTTACAAGAAAGAGTACAATGACGTCACTTATACTTTAATAATATTTTAAACATTTTTCTAAATATTTTATTCTAAATTAAGTTTTTACGTTAGTATAATATCGATCTTAAATATAAAAAAAAAGTCAATGGACACGAGCTTTCACAAATAGTTTTTTTTTAAACAACAGAAGAATGAATTCTCATCAATAATAAATATAACAAAAAACACAAGACAAAATATTTATCACTAATACATAAAAGGAGTTGAATCAAAAATTTATACACGAGACAATTACTTTAATAAAAAAAATTTAATCATACACGGGATAGTTACTTTAATAAAAAAGGAATTGAATAATAAATATTTGTTATTATTAATTATAATTTATTACACAAAAATTATACACGGGACAATTACTTTAATCAAAACAATTATTAATTTAATAAATTTTACAAAAAAAGAACACAATCTTATATGTTAACAATATTTTATAAATAAAAATTAATAGACCCGTGCGAATGCACGGGTCTCAAAACTAGTTATTTAAAAAAGTTGTAACAAACAAATACAATATTTTTAAAAATGATTATTTTTATTAAAAAAGTAAAATTTTTTTAAAAATAATCTATAACAAACAACCTTAATTAAATTAACAACTACCTTAGATATTATTTACTCAAGTCGAAGTTCAAACCTCATATTCTTTACTCTATATTTAAGTGCGCAAATCTAGTCAATAAACTACTGAATAAAAATAAAATAATTTAATTAATTAATTGGAAAACCACTGAACAACAAATAAAGAAACATAATTTAATTAATTTAATTAATTAATAGAAAAAAGAAATAAAACTGTTGGAGTATACTATAGAGTTTTGGAACGGAAAAAGAGTTTTTGGCGGGAATTTTCAAGCATATAAATTAGGGTAGAAAAAGAAAATCGAGTCGAGTGTAAGCACAGTGTGAAACCCTAACCGTGCGAAGAAGAAGAAGAAGAAGAAGAAAATATGCGGCAGCCGAATAGGATAAACAAATTACCGAAGAAGATTTTATGCCGCATTCTTTCTTTCCTCCCTACCAAAGAAGCTGTTGCAACAAGCATCTTGTCGAAGAGATGGATTCGTCTCTGGATCTCTGTTCCCAATCTCACCTTCACCAACATCAAAATCAATTCCATCAAATCCAGTTACAAATTTAACGAATTTGTTTACTCTGTTTTAGCTTCTCGTGACGCCGCCGGTTATAATGTCGACAGTTTCCATCTCGACATTCAATACGCTACTCCTCAATTTGCTTATCATCGCAGTTTTCCACATGTAATCAGATGGATCAACGTTATTGTTCGACGCAATTTGAAGCATCTTCATCTCAATCACGAAATCGATGAACAAGATACTGATGATGTTGAAGAAGAAACTTACTTACCTAAATTGCCTCGAAGCATTCTCACATGTAGAACCCTTGTAAGTCTCAAACTCCGTCGATTTGACGTGGAGGGTTTTTTTGTTTCTAAGATTGAATTTGGATTTCCCTCACTAAAAACACTTCATTTTGATAATATTTACTTCGGTAATGGTCGAAATTTTGTTTTGCTACTATGTGGTTGTCCTGTTCTTGAGGATTTACAATTATTGAATAGTTGTCAAACTTTGAGTTCTGATGATCCTGAAGCTATTCAAATGTTTCAAAGCTTAAGTTTACCCAAATTGAATAGAGCAGTTATCACAGAGAGTTTATGGTCCCATTTTCCGCTGAAAGCACTTTCAACTGTTAAGTCTCTTAGCTTAGATACATTGAAGTTGTATGCACATGACCAGACAGACGATGAAGGCGATGATGATGAGGTCTGTTTTATTATGAATATCATATGATGCATACTTAACACCGACACAAGTGATTACATTAAGCATATGTTTGGTAGCACGGTGTGTATGCCAAAATCACAGTGACTCACTGTGATTTTAGAGAAGCTACAGAGTCACCGTGATTCTGGCATACCCACCGTGATACCAAACACAGACTAAATCATTTTTGTTGTTAGTTTTGCCATGATTTGATAGTTTATTTTTCTATATAATTTAGGAGAATCAGCAGCAGCGCAATTACATTGATATTCCTATCTTTCATAATTTGACCCACTTGAAGCTCCACAATAGTTGGGATTTGGTGGTACAAATGCTCCATCACTGCCCTAAGCTTCAAAGTCTTGAACTTTCCAAGGTTTGTTAAGTGTAAGAAATCACATTTGATTTATCTTTTGTCATCGCACCTTTATGTTTTGTTTTAATTTATGTGTACTGTTAATAGGGTTTAGTGCAGAACAGAGGCAGAGAAGATGATCATGAAAATTTGGTGGAAGAACCAGAGTTAGTTCCACAATGTGTTTCATCATGCCTTAGAACTTGCACTGTTCGGAATGTAGGAGGCCTACAAAGTGAGCTTATGTTACCAACATTTATTTTGAAGAATGCAAGAATTTTACAAACCATGAAAGTCTGGAGCGAATGGAATCAAAGACAGTCTGAAATAGAAGAGAAATTGTCTCCATGCCCGAAAGCCTCTGCAACTTGTCAACTTTTTGTGTATTGATAACATATAGACCATGTAAGTTAGATAGAAAATCGTCCCCATCCTGCTAGTCGAGCTATTTTGAGGTCATGACTTTGTCTCGTTGCGCTTGCGCATGTTCAGGAAAACTGGTCATTAAATGACTGAATTAGTACTTGTCTTCTTGTTTATGACTTCAATTAGATAAATTGTTATCATATTTTATGGGCATTTGTATGCTAAATTCTGATTTTTAATTAGCCTTCATTTTTTCAGCTTTAATTTTGTCCCTATGTGATACTGATTTTGGTACATATTTGGCTCTAATAATTTTTCATTTCCATTGGTATTAAAAATGTGGTGACATGTTAATTTTCTGATGACACACTGATTGACCTGCAAACTGTTGTCTTCCGATTGAAGAAATAATCGGAAAATGAAAGATATAGGACAATGTTATACTTACATGTCCCTAATTATCAATCACAATGGATAGTAGACCAACAACCGGTGTGTGAAATACATGTCTGTTTTCATTCACAATCAAGAGTCTCATGTTGCATGATATAAAAGGATCTAGCAATAGCATGCTATCTCTGTGTTGTAGGGAGTAGGGACAAAGAATAGAAATATATCTTGCTATTTCCCAACTGTTTATTTTTCAGCAGGAACTGCATTAGCTTTGATTCTCATAGCAGGGTTGTCCATGGTCCATGGAATTGTTCTTCGAAATAGTTTGTTTGTTGACCCACATGTGACTTAAATCCTTTAACCTTGGTGGAGTGGCTATCTTTTTTCCACTTCTGCATTCAATTTTATGTCTCAATTCTCTATTGATGTGTCTAATTTACAATATATAGCTTGCTTTATCTTTCCAGTAATAAGGACTTTATAGTTTATGATATTGCCTAATGCTAATATCTACATTGTCCTGACTCAATGGTTAATGGTCATTTACTTTGATCTAATATGGAATCAGGCCCCATATAAGGTGTACCATGAGAAAAAACGGTCCACATATATATGTTAAATGGACGGAGACTAGAGAGTGCTGAAAAGTATGTATTATTAATTGGGTCTATATACTTTTGTTATTATAGATTATGAAGTTTGCTAATTTGAAAATGGAATAAGATTTGCCTTTGCACTCTTGTCAAATTTCGATATGTTTAATTTCATGAGTGAGACACTTTGTTTTCACTAATATAGCTTTTACAATAGTCCAACTAGACCGGGCATTTGCTTTAGAACTTGCTCCAATTTGCACTTTACAATCATCTATCATATAAAAGCTCTATACTTCTGCTGCAACATTTTTGCTTGCTACCATGATCCTACTGATATGATCAAAATCTTATTATAGATGGATAGTTTGAAAAATGCAGTCAAATAATGTTCTGCCAAGAAATGGAATAGCCCCTGCCTCTGCTATGATTCTTCTATTGTCCATTCTGGTAACTGGTTTTCTTATGCCGTTGTCTTTGGATATTAGTTGAACCAATTGCCACATTTGCAACCAGAAATAGCATTCTCATTCTTGGGCCTCTTACTGCTACTGCTATTGTGTTGTTAGTGGTTGGCTCATTCAATGAGACATTATTTTCCTAGCACCATTAGTGAACTAGGATCTTTAATGCATAATTTGGTATTAGAGCATTGTGAATTAGTCCTTGTCCACTTCTTGGACAAGTGTGGTGACCAGAGGCTATCCACTTTGGAATTGAAATTCATCTTCTTTCTCCTTTTTCATGTCTAGTAGTAGTACCACGTTATTATCATATCCTGCAATCAAGAAGATCATATTCTCTATTATTACAATGTGGTTATTTGAATTGTTGGAGATGGAAATAAGATGTGCCCAATTTCAATATAGAGAAATAATATATTGACAGGGATTCAAAAGTTTATCTTGATAAAAAAGGGGTTCCATTTGGATTGGAGTGAGTATTATAATTTCATGTTAATAATTAGAGTGGAAGGAGAACATAATTTATAAGATTATCAAAGGATAAACTATTTAGATGCATGATTTTGCATAGATTATCCAAATTATTTTATCTTGTGTAAACTTTGAAGTGAAGTTTGTTAGAAGACAAGTGAATATGATTGCTCATACTTTTACTCAGGTGGCCAATTTTTGAGATGATTTCCATAGATTTAAGATGATTCTTTTATATATTGAACGTTTACTTGTTAATTAAATACATTAAGTTTGTTTGATTCAAAATAAAAATTTTTTTTAAAAAAAAAACAGATAAAGTCACATAACCACTCATTAAAATAAAATAAAAAAACAAACTATAAACCTGTAAAAAGGAAGTTACCAAACGAACGAGCTTATTTTTTTTTGTTACACCAAACGAGCTTATAATATAAGCTATAAGTTCAAAACATCGGATGAATACACTAATGTTCTGGTTCCCAAAAACTTCAATCAGCTGCTAAACTAGACCCAAACCCAAAGATTTCAACAAATTTGAAAGAGAAATGCCGCAGTCGAAAAAAACAGCAGCAGCAGCAGCAGCAGCATCATCAACGGTGGATACAATCAGTAGTTTACCGGACGCGATTCTGTGCCGCATTCTCTCTTTTGTAACCACCAAAGAAGCTGTTGCCACAAGCATTTTGTCCAAGAGATGGATTCATCTATGGCACCATGTTCTCAATCTCAACTTCCCTTACATCAATGTTGATACCTTTGAATCCATTCTTCTTTTTAACGAATTTATGTACTCCGTTTTACTCTCTCGAGAAACCGCTGGTTCCAATGTCATCAAGCGTTTCAGCCTCAAGATTCAATACGATAACCCTAATCTTGCTTATAATTTAGGGTTACCAAATATCACCAATTGGATTAACTTTGTTGTTCAACGCAAACTGGAGTATCTTCGTCTCCATCTACATGTTGAAGATAACCCTGATGATGATGGTGAGTATTATGAAGACGATTTCTACAACTTGCCTGTTAGCATTTTCACCTGTAGAACTCTTGTAAGTCTCGATCTCCGTTGGTTTCAAGTCGAGGGTTTTTGTTTTTCTTCAAATGAATTTCAATTTCCCTCTCTCAAAACCCTTCGTTTGGATTTCATTAACTTCTCTGAAGTTCGAGATTTTATGTTGCTTATAGCTGGATGTCCAATTCTTGAGTATCTAAAATTATCTGAAATGGATTTAGATTCTAAGGAAGATTCTCTTATCCTTCAAGAGTTTAAAACATTAAGTTTACCCAAATTGACAAGAGCAGATATAGTTCAATTTCATTGTCCCTGTTTCCCGGTGAATGCACTTTCTACTTCCAAGTATCTGTCCATACATACATCGAAGGTCGTCGAACATTTGACTGCAGAAGACCATAGAGCGTATAAGGTCCGTTTGCTTGCGAATATGATGCATGCTACCTCAATTAAATACAATACATTAATGGAAAACAAAAGGAAAATGTGATTCATCTGAATTTCTGTTTTTTTTGGAATTTTGCTCATTTAATAGTATTTTTTCCATGTAATTCAGGTTAATCAGCTGCAGCGCCCTTGTGATGACGTTCCTATCTTTCATAATTTGACTCACTTGGAGCTCCACAATAGATGGGATTTGGTAGTACAAGTGCTCCACCAATGTCCTAAGCTTCAAAATCTCAGACTTCATAAGGTTTGTTTTGTTTAAGAATCATATTTGTTTTATGTTTTCTTAACACATCTTTATGTTTTTCTTTATTTCATTTGTACGATTAATAGGGGGTATCCGACGCAATGGGGAATGAAGATTTTAATCAAGAAAATTGGGTGGAACCAGAATTTGTTCCAGAATGCCTTTTATCATCCTTTACAACTTTTACTATTGTGGACTTTTCAGACCTGAAAAGTGATCTTATGTTGGAGCAATATATTTTGAAGAATGCAAGAATTTTACAAACCATGAAAATCAGGAGCTCGATTAAGCAGCCTAAAATGAGGAGAACACTATCCAGGTGCCCGATGGCCTCCGCAACATGTCAAATTTCACTTTGTGCTAAAATATAGATTGTGTAAGTAGTAGTCTCTTTATCTTCTTGTTGTTTCATTAGCTTCATGCACTGTTAGATTTAGTGGTTTGAACTATGAGCTATTATGAAGGTGACGACTTTCTCTTGCTGCACAAGTTAAGGAAAAATTATCTTTAAATGATTTAGTTATTACTTGTCTACCTGTTTATTCATACATTTATTTATTAAACCACTTTATGACTTCAATTGGATCAATGGTTCTCCATTTTTTGGGCACTTGTATAGTTGTATGCTAAATTCAGATTTGATGCGTAACCACAAGACAATAGGCGCGTTAGGAGATTAAACAAGTAGCTGTTTTTCTCAAAGGGATCCTTGTCTGTTTTTGATAGCATATAATGTTTTCATAGTCGGTGGCGGGTTACTAGGTTACTAGAAATTATGTCTAAATGATCTTTTTGAAGATTTGGTTTGGGTGACATAGGTTACTAGAAAGTTAAGTTGCACATGGAAAAAGGTGCTTAAAATATAGTTTTCCGCAAAATGTTGTAATATTAATAACCAAGGTGTTAAATAAAGGTGTGTGATTGTGATCTATGCCACATCATCATGGTTTGTGATGTTTCCATGACTGCAACATGACTGTTTTTGAGGCTGCACCAACCATATTTTACTGCGATTCTTTGCAATAGCAAGGATTGCGACATAACCACACCAATTTAAAACCTTGTTAAGAACCAACCAGGCTTTCACCTTTTAAGCACTTTCAAATTAGATAAAAATGGAAAGAGGGATTTAGTGAAGGCTAAGAGAAGTGTCTTCAAGAGGATAAAGGGTTGGAAACTCTTCCATCCTACATATCAAATTGTGATATTTTTGTTTTTACAAAAACGAACTTGTGTTTTACTAACACTTTTTTAGTACCCTGTTTTGAATCTCTTACACAAGCCAAATTATTGATCAAGCACTCATTTCTTCCTGCAGGCCATATTCATAATTTTAAAGTACTAAGCATTTCTGGTTGTTGCTATTTTTAAAACCCCTTTGTTTTTTGTGCTTTTAATTTTATCCTTGTGAGATACTGATTCTGGTTCAAATTTGGCTCTAATATTTTTCGCTAGTATTAAAAATGTTGCTGCATGTTAATTTTTGGCTGATGCACTACACTAAATGACCTACAAACGGTTGACTACTGAGTCCTGATTGAAGAAAGAATTCTAAAATGTGACATAATATAAGGCAATGTTTACTTACACTTCCCTAGTTGTCAATGGCAATGTTTAATAGGACAATTATCGGCTTGGGAAATGCATGCTATCATCTCTGTGCTGTAATGTTTAGTTTATTTAGATGTGTCTAGTTTACAATATCCACCTTGATTCATCTTTCTAGTAATTAAAGACTTTATAGTTTATGGTATTACCTAATGCTTATATCTATGCTGTTCTCTCTCAATGGTCATTTACTATGAAGATAATATGTGATGGAGAGTTCTGAAAAGTATGTAATATGTATAAATGGCCACCTTACTTGCAACAATATTGTTAGGTATATGATGAGGATTCTGAAGAACCAGATTAATTGGGTTTATATCTATATGCTTATGTTATTACTTATTATAGATTATGAAGTTTGCTAATTCGCCTCTAACTGCAGTGTGTTTTGGAATGATTTGAAAACTATTTTTGGTTACATAATTACATTGGTGAATGGCTGCCAAATGTAGCCATGGAACTTATAGTATTCAAATTGTCTCAAGTGGAATATGTTTCTGCAGATAAAATTAAAAATAAGTATTGGCTGCATCCAAATAACATAAATATGTGCCTGCTTAAATCACAGAACAATTTGTAAAGTTAGAGAAACTAGTATTATATTGTATTTGTATTGGATGTCAAGTTTATATGGGAAAATTGACTTAAAAATTATTGAATTTATGTAAATCAATTAACATAATATTTTTTTTATTTTGCATGCAGATTTGGGCCTCTGAAAACAGTTGAGTCTTTCTTGGTGGTTACTTGGAAGGTGAAAGACAGGTTTTGACAATGAAGCATGATTTTATGAACTATTTTAGATATTTTTGTCAAAATCTGAATGCACGAAACTACATTTTATATGAGCTCAATTGCAGGGCCGGCCCAAGGGTAAAGCGGCCCAAGCTAGGGCTTTAGGCCCCCCAAAATAATTTTTTTTTATTGAGTATTAAGGCCTAAAAAAAGAAAATTCTTTATATAGTATATATATATTTAGGCCCCCGAATTTATACATGTCAAGCCTTATAGCTCGATTGGTTGTGCGCGCGTTCCAATTGTTAGTGGTAGGACACGGGTTCGATCCTTCCCTGAAGCTCTCTATGTTTGTTTTTTGAGCTTTTTTTTCACTGTTTTTTGTCCCTTATGCTTTTCACAATTTTTTTTTTCTTATGAATCAAAAAACAAAGAATATATAAAATGGGAATACATAATACAACTACTAATATTAGTTTGATTTTCTAGTACCAATATTTGTCCTTAACAAATTTTTTTAATATTTTATTTAAATTTAATAATATACTCCGTAAAAATATTATAGCTAAAATTTAGATAAATTTAATTACTTATTAAAATGAAACAAATAAATTTTTACTGCTAATTATATCTCTTATTTTTTTTATATTATAGAAGTATTTTCAAATGGTATATATTATTTTTACTACATATATAATCTATACATGTTTAACTAATATAATCAATACATTTTTTAATATTATAAAAAATATGAAACTGAAACAAATATATTAAACTAAAATGAATAAAATAAATATTATGCAAAAAAAATTACAATTTTTATTTTTTTCATATTATATAAGTATTTTCTAATAGTATATGTTATTTTTATGACAACTTTTTTTTATAACAAATATAATCGATGCATTTTTGAAAAGAAAATGCATAAAAATGCATTGATTATATTTTCATAAAAAAATCGATGCATTTTTAACCTTTTTATCAAAAAATGCTTATTTATTTATTATAAATACAAATTTTATGTTTTTCTAATTTCTTATAATATTATTTACTAAAAATATATACATTTTTATGGTAGGCCTCATATTAATGTCCGCTTTAGGCCCCATATTATGTTGGGCCGGCCCTGCTCAATTGCAGCACTGATCAGAAACACCATGTATATAGAATGCCCAATTTCATGGATTTCTAGTGTTATGCTAATATTTTGATTTTAGTGGCTACAGTTGATTGAACCTGCTAACCCACACAGTTGATGACATGTTTGGTATTTTCTTAAGAGGGTTTGGGATACTAAAAGCAATACATATCTTCAACCAATTTCCTTTAACTCAGAGAGAGATATCTAATTTTATCTTTAATTATTCAATTAAAAGATCTCAATTACTCAAGCATTACAAGCTTGTCTCATGTTTTGTGATCAATCAATATTTTTGTTTCATTTTGTAGTACAAATTTATCTTCACAGTTGTTTTAAAATACTGAGACAGTGTTATATGTACTCAAATATGCATTGGTGTTTAGTGGTTTTGCAGTACTTGTTAACAATTCCAATTGGATGTTGAACCAATTCCATTGTCTTGAAGAGATTGTTTGAGTTATGATAAAGCAATTATGCATTTGTATTACATCGATGTACTCTATCCATTTGAATTAATCAATATTGTTTATTTTGTCAAAAAAAAAAAGGTTTTATAGAAAATCACATCAACCACAATATATATGATAAAATAAGAAACATATTGAAATTGATACATACCTCTGACTTTCTTAAGTGGTCTAGGAGAAACTAATGGTAATCTTTTCTTTGTCTTATGATTTGGCCATTCATCCAAAATTTCAACTTCAACAGATTGATCATAGTTTATTTCTACTGCATTTTGGCCAAGTATGAGTACATCAAACTTAGAAGTTCCTTTATATTTAAACACCACCAAAGAGGCATATCCCTAGAGAGTAATTTTTTAGTAAATAATTTTTCCAACCATTTTCAAACCAAATCTAACCATTGATATTTTTCCAATAAACTTTCCATTTAGTGCCATCAGGAGGCTTTATCAACACTGGATTTGATAGACCAACTCCACTTCAAACTCCATCATCCATGCAATATCAAAACTTTTTTTTTTTTTTTAAGCAAAAGGGCGTAGATGAATAAACATCTAATACACCCTAGAAATATATAAAAAGAGATCGAAAACAAAAGGAGAAGGGGGACAAGAACCAAAACCTTCTCAAGCAAAAACAAGAAAAAAGAAAAGAAAAAACAGGAAAATAAAAAGCGAACCAAACCAAAAGAAAGTAAAAAAAGCATAACAACCCAAGAAAAACTCAACCCGGAGGCCTACCCCTAGAGCGGGTATTATGAACCTGAAAACCCTTCTGTATATTCTTTTTTTTTGCCTTAGACACCACCTCAATGAAAGGCTCTTCTATAGTAGGAGGGCGATTCTTCAAATAATTAATAGCTGCCTCATGTTCTTCCGCATCAGTATACACCTTGTGACAAATGTTACTAGCTTCCTTATCCTTCCAAACTCTTAAAATCTCCAAGTCATGAGCAACATGAGGATTTATAACAGCATCAGTAGTAGTGACAGTCGTACCGCACCAAGAAGGGGGATCTTGGATGTAGACCGCGTCTGACACTGCGTCACTCCAAGAACCAACAATCCGCAAGTCCGGAGTGATACTTTGCTGCTCCACACTCGGTTTCTTAGCTAGCTCAATAGCAAGAACATCCTCAACTTGCATTGGCTCAAGATCTATTGTAGGATTCACAGTAACTTCAGTTGTCGCAACTTGAAAGCTTGCAATGGCAGCCGACTCTAGAACAGGCGAGCCAGCTTGCAATTGCATTTCTCTATTGCAACTAGATTCACCCCTTCTAGGAGAAGTGGCCTTATCACCGATACTTGACTTAGGCATGGGAGAGGTGACAAAATTACTAGCATCAATGTTTCCTTTCGATGGACTTGACACTTCAAGATTCACAATTTCAGTGTTTTCTTTTCCTGCCACAGGAACATAAATTTGCTTCGGTTCCTGTCTAGATTTCTTCTTAGATAAGTCCTCTTTATCTGCTGCAAAAGTAGAAGCTCTCTTCTTGCAATTTTCAAAGTGATGACCAATATTTTGACAATATCAAAACTTTATTATATTGAATTTATATATCAATTACAAATCAACAGAATACAAAATTTTGTTTCTGCACCGTACATAAAATCCGCAACGAATGCGGTACAAATGTTTAATTGATTTTTTGATATAAAATAATTTTTTTAATAGAAATACTACATCTATGTTAGTATTTTAAAAACATTCACGTGTTTTAAAAATTTTGTCATATATTAACTTTATCATATTCGAACATAAAAATTTATTTACTCGAATTCAAGCACAAATATTTCACAACAAGCGCGATTCAAATATTTTATAGAAATACTACATTAATGTTGATATTTTAAAAGACACACAATTTTTAAAAAAATTATCATATTCTTTTACTTTCAATTTTCATCACAATATCAATATTTCATTTTAATATTTTTGTAAAAAATAATTTTTTTTCCATCTCTTAACATGGATTCAAATTTAAAATAAATTCATTTTTTATTTAAATTGTTTTAAATCAAGACTTTTCAATTTTAATTAAACAATCAGATTTGTCTTGACTACTGACTGTAGGATTCTATGAAGTGTGAAGCAATCCAAATCACTCTATGGTGCTAATCTTAAACTGAGTACCACAAAATTATAGAGAATCAGTGTTATAATTAAATAAGAATTAATTTAAAATTCAACAAATAATTTTATCATTCTTACGATATCAATTTTATATACCAATTATAAATCAACAACTTGTATGAATTTATGTTACGTATTTTGCTAGTTGTATGAGAAGGAGAATTACAAATCAACAACTTGTATGAATTTATGGATACGAATTTTGGTAGTTGTATGAGAAGGAAAAAAGGTGTTCACTTTTTTTAAAAGTGAAACGTGGACCTTTTGTGTTGGCAATAAAATTATTTAATTATTATAGAAAAAATGGAAAATGATATTTTGACCTTTTTTTTCCTACATCACTTTCAAATTTCACTTTCGAACTCCCGACATGTTTAGTTCACAATTTCGATGGGAATGCTTTCAAGAATAAAATGACACTTAAAATAATAGGAGTATTATTTTTTGGAAAACACTCATCTCTGAGAAACTAACTAATTAAAAAAATTAACTTAAAATTTGTGTAGCCGATATTTTAAAATATAAAAAATGTTACTTTTAATTTAAAACATACCTTTTTTATTTTTTAACCAATGTCCCGAGAAATCAATTAGTATGATCTTTTTTTTTTGACGAGTGGTATGATCTTTTTCTATATAGTATTTTTTTCAAAGAATTATTGAGTTGAATATTATTTCACTATAAATAATATTTGTGGATTTACTTAATTAGGTTTTATGTCTCCCATAAACAAAATTAAATTACTTAAATTAAAATAAAAATAAAATTATACAACAAATAATTTTGTAATAGTAGAATATAAATAAGACAAGTATTTTTTTCCCTTCTAACCCTCTCTAAATTTTCAATAAACACTCAAAGATATTCTCGCTTGATCCTTCAAATTTATCATAAGACTAACCACCGAATCTATAATATAATATTTATTTTGTAGTGGGTCATTGAGTTGCTTTCAACACAAATGACTCTCTTTTTTCTTTTTCTTTTTTGTAATGGGTCATTGAGTCACAACTACACAAAATAGATGAGATGATTCTATTTTGTTTTATATGAAAATTAATTTGACCACTTATTTTCGATCGGACGGTTAGAACAGTTACCGTGTTAATGCAGTAACTGAATCAAATCCATTTCCCACTTAGTTGGAAACGGATTATACGTTATTACTGTATTAACACAATAATTACTATCAACTTTTCGATAAAAAATAAACGGCTAAATTTGAAATTGTATAAAATTGTAATTAATAAATTGTACTTTAGAGCTTGATTTTTTTATATTTCTTTTTCAATTAAATAAGTGATTTATACATAATTTTAGATTTCATTTGAGTTTTTTCCGCTGTGATCTCGTCTAGTGTTGTTTTATTCTCGTCTTGGTGCGGAGTTGTTTGTTATCCGGTTTTCATACGCTGTTTGTTTTGATTTTCCGTTTTTGTACGGTGTTTGTTTAGTTCAGATTTGCAGATTTACTTTGATCCAAATTCAGTGCAAATTCAATGATTTTAGACTCGTCAACGTTGTAGATCCGGATGCATGACTATTTCAAAAATCAGAATTTTGTTATATCAATTATAGGCTTTGTCATATTTATAAATATTATGCCATTTTATGCTATTAATATCGTTGTGTTTTAGTAAAAATAAAAATAATAATAACTGAAATTTGCTACCGTATAAAACTAATTGTATGTTGCTTTTATGTCAATCCCACTTAGGTGAACGTGAACCATATGTATGAGATCTCTAATGTGTGATATTGAAATGAGTCAAATAATTACATGATATCAACTTCTTATCTTTTTGCATATTTCTAAAAATTGAAGAACATTTCTTTATGAAAAAAGTTATCCATCTCTACAAATATAGCACAACAATATCCAAAACATCATTTTTAAACATACAAAATCAATCATTCAATTCAAAATTATAAAATTATATAAATCCTTGTCGAGCTTACAAAAGCAAAAAAACCTTGTCGAGCTTACAAAATTATAATTTACATACACACAACAAAATTTAATAAATCCCACAATTCTAGTATTTTGGTAAAAACTCAATCATGATCTTCCCTATAACAATCTCTCCTTTACCTATCCTAGGCACCAAAGTAACCACCAAATCATCATCTCCATCAACTTCTAAATTCTCCAACACTTTTGATATACCTACCTTAAAATTAGTACTAACTTTACGATTATGCCCATGGTGCAAACTAACAAAACTTCCCACAAACTCTGTTTGATCAGGGTCACTCAAGTCATCTTCATCATCATTAACATGAACATCAAATTTTATAGATTTATCACTTCCAAATTCAATACCTTGTATCACTAAAACCTCTTCTTCTTGTTCTTTCTCTAGCTTACTCCTCAACTTCTTAGGCCTCTTCACAATGACACTTTTTATTGAATCCAAAACTATAGGAAAAAATGTTTTTTCCTTTGACCTCAAAATTTTAGCTCTATTAGCTTCCCTTAATTCCTTACTCTTTATTTTTGATGTAGGTTTAAAATTTATCCATGGCATATTAACATCTTGATAAACATATCCTAATTTTTTTGTATCAAGAGAATCTCTTATCTTCACACGAACAAGATTGGCATTTTCATCATAAAAGAAAAAATTAGTCTCTAACCAATCTAAATCATCACTATAATCTTTTCTTCCTTGTCCCAAATTTTTCCACACAACCCACAATCTATCTAGGTTTGTATGATGAGGATAAAAAATAGGATCTCTAGCTGCTGTATAAAATGTTCCCATGTCTTCATTGTTTGGAGTATTAGAAGCGCCAACCCATTTATGAACGGTGTTATGAGGAGCACTTTCAACGGAACCAATACCTGTTAGATTAATTATTTAATTTTAATCAAATCGAGTACAATAATCCATTATTAAAAATTACTATGATTGCAACCAATCGTTAGTTGGTTCAGTGGTGATTGGCGCTGAACTTGGTAGGGAGGACCACGGTTTGATCCCCGCAACTGCGATCGGGAGGGAGCTGGAACCACTTGATGCCAGAACTGACCCCCGAATCGGATTAAACTGGTGGTGAAAGCCAAAAAAAAAAAAAAAAAATTATGATTGCAAGAATATAATCAATATACCTGGATGAGACTCATCTCCAAGTCTAAGAGGACTTCCCATGAATAATTCTTTTGTAGAAGCTAAAACCATTTCTTTGTACATGGTGGCATGGTTGAAAGAAATTTGTTTTATAGGAGGGACAAAATTGTCATTTCCAGGATGGTAATTAAGATCAACAACGTGTGGTGGCATGTGGTTTTGGTGTCTAAGTTTATGATAAAGTGAAGAATTTAGGGGTGTGAAATATTTTGGCATTTGCATGCCTTCTATTGAGTCCCAACTCCAAAAAGGTAATGCAAAATTTGGATCACCAATTAAATTTCCTAAGATTCTCTCAAAAAAATAAAGGTACATACGGTGGAAAGGAAA
Source organism: Trifolium repens (assembly GCA_030408175.1). Taxonomy (NCBI): domain Eukaryota; kingdom Viridiplantae; phylum Streptophyta; class Magnoliopsida; order Fabales; family Fabaceae; genus Trifolium; species Trifolium repens. Next base: position 7,850,774 of record CP125841.1, read on the forward strand.
AAAAAGCCATGATCTATGAATGTCAACTTCTAGATTCTCAAAAGGGTATTGTTGATGATAAGCACCATTACAATAAGCACAATGAATTTTGGATTGTTGATAGAAACTACGTGGGTCATTTTTAGGTAGTGCTTTCATTAGAGCAATGCCTTTTTCAAATTTGGCTATAGTCTCTTCATCAACTAAGTGAAATGGTTTTCTAACTTTAAGAGGAGCATTTGAAGATGCAAAGTCTTTGAAATCTTTGAATTTAAAGGGTGATGGTATAGGTGGACAACAATTGGTGTGTGTTATTGCATTATTAGGTAAATTAGCTACAAAACACTTGCTTGCATCGAGGTAAATCGAACGATTATGGAAAGTCGAGGGGAGTTCTGGGAGCAACAACGGACTAATAGAAGCTGGATCTTCAATATTTTTGAAGCCAATGAAGCCATATCTCCAATTGGATCTCTTTAGAGAAGGTTTGAAGCTTTGCACTACATTACTTTCTTGGTTATTATTGGATTCGTGGTTTGATTTTTCATGAAAGGAGGTCAAAAAATTTGACAAGGTTTCAATGAAGTTTGTATTCAAGAGGATCAATAATAAAATAATTAGAGCAAATAATAAAGGGAGAACAAGCTTTGAAGGAGAGGTCATGGCTGCCTTAGCTTTAAACTTCTCTCCTTGTTCTCAAAATGTGTATAAAATAAGTGTAATTGATAAGCAATATATAGTGACTATTTATTTTTTTGTTACAATAAAATTGTGAACTTTTTCTTGGTTTGACTCAACTTGTGAATTTTCCAGAGACGTGTAACGAGTACGTCCTTAATTAGATAGTTAGATGGATATACAATGTTGAGGATTTTTTTTTGGTTTTTCTTTTTTTGGTACAGGTTTTTGTTTTTTCTATATAAAGTACTCACTCCGTCCCATATCATAAGAAAAAAAAATCACATTTATTAAAAAAAGTAAAATATGATAATTTGAAGTATGACTTTTGTATTTTTCTTGAAATAAGTTTAATGAGAAGATGTAAGAAAAATTTTATTTGTTATTGATTATGAGAAAAAGAAGATAGAGTAATAATTTAAATGCAATTTGTATTAGATTTTATAAGAGTAATTAAAAGTAAATCTTTTTTTTTTGTTTTCACCCTCTGATTTCTAGGGGAATGAGACCCTAGTATTCCAGAGTTTGGGGCGAGTTCTGACATCAAGTGGTTCCAGTCCCCTCCCAATGCAGTTGTGGGGGATCGAACCGTGATTCTCCCTACCAAATTCAGCGTCAATCACCACCGAACCAACTAACGTTTGATAATTAAAAGTAAATCTTGAAAATAATGAGGTTTTTATTATATTGATGTTAAATTAGGGATTTCATATTCACCATTAGATGCGGGGTTGGTGATTCTATCGGGTGGATATACCTAGTACGACATATGTGTCAACAAAAAAAAAAACTGTACCTTGTACGACAAAATTAATTTGGCATTGAAATTGGATCCTTTATTGGTTTGGGGAGTAAGTTTGTAGGGTCACGTGTATTATTTTTTGCTAGAAAGTTAAAAAGATAAAAACAATTAAAAAAAAATATTCACAAAAAAAAAAGTTCTCATTGTATTATAGTCACATGTATTTAACTAATCACAGAGAAAGAAAATTGTCATTGTGTCATTCTTGAGAAAATCACGAACGCTTTCTAGAGTAAAAAAGTTGGCATTTGGAAAAGCTCCAAATTTAGCAAAGAAATATACATTGATTCCCCTCTCTGAGTATGTGATAGAGAGAAACATTGATCAGGGAGAACAACTTCTTTATATTTTGGATCAATACATATAAGGTTGACACCGTCACATGTATTTAGTCACACATATATATTTGATAAAAAAATAGAAATAATTAAATAATTAATATTTATATAATTTTTTGACAAGATATATTTTAAATAATTAAATGGTATTTTTTTTACTTTCACTACTAGTTTTATTTGGTTCGGAGGTCAGTTCTGACATCAAGTAATGTCTGCCCTCTCCCATTAAAATTAAAATAGTATCTATTTTTATATGTGAGTGATCAAATTATAGATTTAGAGCCCGTTTGTTATAGCTTTTTTATAAAAAAAAATTCACTTATTTTTTAAAAATAATCACTTTTAAGAATATTACGTCCGTTTGTTATAGCTTTTAAATATAATCAGAATCTAAAAATAATCTAAAAACTGCTAAAAATGAAAAACTAAAAATAGTAGCTTCTTAAAAAATAGATTTTTTTTTTAGAAGAAAGAGAATATAGAGAAATACTAATATAGGCACAAGCCTAAATCAATTATTCTTAGGCACACACACATGCTTTTAAAAAATTAAAAGATAAAAGAAATTATTGATGTGACTACTTTATTTAATTTTTATTTTTTCTTATGTATGTATGTGTGCCCAAATGCACTTTTCTTGGGTTTGTGCCCATCTAAGAATTGCTCGAGAAAATAATGGTCAAAAGGTGGAGATATTTTTTATCCAAAAATATCTTTACATAAATTTTAATATTCCAAAAATATCCTTATAAAAATTAATTTTTATGAAAATAAACAAACACAAAATAGCTTCTGATTTTTTTTTTGTAAAATCTCTAAATTATTTAAGATCATAATCACTTATTTTTTAATTTATAACAAACAAGCTTTGTGACAATTGATTATAAAAAAAATTGTTTGCGACTATTTAAATATTTTTTGATTAAATTTTTCTTTTAGTTCTTTAACTAAATTGTTAGTTTTGTCTTGGTACACTTCATATTGGGGTCGGTTGACCCCACCCCTTTTATATTTTCCAACCGATAATAATTATAATTCAATGTTTTGACCCCGTTCTAAATATGTTGATGATCCCACATAAGAATTCACTCACTTTTGTACCAAAAAAAAAAAAGAATTCACTCACTTACTTTATATTGTACGGTGTATGTTCGTATTATATTAGGTGTATTTGATTCGCAAAATAGTAAGCAGTATATGACAAAATAATACAGAATAATATATCACAGGACATGATAAAACTATATTCGAAAAGAGATATGATAATAACATTTTTTATATTTGAAAATAAAATAGGTATTTTTGTATTTTTTATAGTTGTACTATAGATAAAATGTTGTACTGTGGTTCAGTGAGAGACAAAAAAAATTAGTTTTTATCCTATTACTTGCTACATATTTTGTCCTGTCCCATAATCAGTTTTTAAATCAAACAAAGTATAATAAAAGTTGTCCAACCCCCTACTTTTTAACACATAAAACACGTGAATGTAAGTTGAACCTTGGGAATTTATTTCTTATGTATCGCCTTTCAATTTAACAAAGAGGAATTATATTTTTGTACAAAAAAAAAAAGAGGCATTATATTTTGTTTTCATTATGTGTAATGCAATGCAAAAAAAAAGAATTTCTTCCAACACACCACACATAGTATCAAAGGAAAAGAAAGTTAACCTTTTCTAATTCTACTACCTTCTCTCTATTTTTAAATCTCATTTTTGTCCTTTACCTAAACTAAGTGAAGAGTCAACAATCTAAATGTGTATTTGGTTTCACTATTAGAGAGATCAAAGTTGATTCTAGAGATTAAAAATTGATTTCAATAGATTTTGTTTCTCTAAAATAAAATTGATTATACTTTAAGAATTGATTCTACTTAAAATTAAAAATTGTAGTTTTTTATTTTATTATTAATTTTTACACTTAAATTAAGTGTTCAAGTCATTGTTACATGAATATGTTCAAAAATAAATTATTTTACTTTCAAAGAGAGTTTATTGAAAAATGTCTGTATTATATGGTCCGTAGACGGAGTAGTAAACACCACATGAAATTCACACACTCACAACTAGGATATTCGGAATTCGAATATGGATAAAGATATACGGTCTAACATATATATCGGCATTGCCTATTAAGTAAGATCTTATGGACATTAAAAAACGTGTCTTATAAAATTTTAATTCATATATTAGAATAATTGATTATTGTTACACATTAATTTATATATTTTTATAAATGTTTATAAAAAAAAACTTTGACCCCACATATTAAAATTTCTAGATCCGTCTCTGGATCCCTTAAGTAATTTTTCGTTTTTTTTAGGTTTTTTTTTTTGTACATTTCTTTTAGGTCTTTTAACCATGCTTCAATGGTCATTTCCATTAATATTTAACCTCAAATGTATAAGATGGATCAACACCGTTAGTGATTCACCATAGATCTCAATAATTTTTTTCATCTTAACCATTTGATTTTTCTATAAAAATGAAATCGTTAATTTTTTAGGTTTATTGCATGTACTTGTAGTAAACTATCAACTCCTGATTTTATTATACTTTTTTTTATCTTCATCTTCATAAACATCTTCCAACAAACAAAACAATTAAATTATCATTGTTGATGCACAAATTGTGCATAATAATCATCCGTACAACCTAAGTACAGCAGACCAAATCGCCATAATTAAAAGGAACCATCCATTATGGTTACTCCGTTTACCATCCTAAACTCCTCCAAAGGTAAACCCCAACTTCAATTTCTAACATCTTTCTGCATTTCCCCTTTCTTCCTCTCTCTCTCTCTCTCTCTCCTTTGATAACCTTGGATTTAGGTGGTGTTAGATACATGATTTTTTATAAATGACTTTGATGCATATATATCTTCAAGCTACGTGTTTTAGGTTATGTTTTTAAGATAAAATTTCATTTTATAGTTCCTTAAACAATACTCCTTATTACGTCTCAAATTATATATATATATAAAAATATATTTATTAACAAAAATTAAAACATAATAATTTGGATTTTTTTATTTTTCTTGAAATAAATTTCATAGAAAAATGTAAAATAATTTTTATTGATTATTACTTATCGAAAAAAGTGGAGAGAGAAAATTAAATGTAATATGTAGTATTTAATTTCACAAAAATATGTAAAAATAACTCTTAAAAAAGAGAAATATTAATTTTTTATATATAATTTGGGGCAAAGAAATTGAATTATTTTTCATATAATTTAGGACGCATGGAGTATTTTCAAGAAAGTTATTAGTAATAGTATGACCCAACAAATTATAGATTTTTTTTTTGACAGAACAAATTATAGATATTAAAATTTTAATAAAATAAATATTTGAATAGCAGCTATTAAATATAAATATATTTTTCCATCAATAATAATTTACTCTCTCCGTCCCATATTTATAAGTAAAAAAATCACACTTATTAAAAAAAGTAAAAATATAAAAATGGAAAATATAACTTTTTTTTTGTTTTTCGTGAAATAAGTTTCATGAAAATATGTAAAAAAAAATTTTATCGGTTATTGGTTATGGAGAAAAGAAGAGAGAGTAAATCAAATGTATTTTATATTACATTTCATGAAAAGAAATAAAAGTAAATCTTAAAAATGAAAAAAAAATAGTTATTTTTGCTTATAATTTGAAATAATAAAAAATAATTTTTGTCTTATAAATTGGATTGGATGAAATATCTTTTAATGCAGAATGAGCTGTGAGCCACGGGGACCAAATTAAAACTCCAGCTTAGTCATTGTTCTTTTAGTTTTTGCGTTTCAATGGTCATGAATTCGTGCACGTAGACGGCTTTGTTAAAGATAATTAAGGGTCCCAAGTGTCTTTGTCCAATCATTTAATTGTTCTCATGTTATGTTTTTATTTAATCAAAGTGGTTTTTTTTTTGAATCGGCTAAATTTTATTAAAGAACAATTCCTCAACAAGAAGTATAAGGAATTGTTGAAAACATACAAAGAAAGGTAAAGTGATAAAACCCTTTAACCAAACAACAGTACACCAAACCACCCCTACACATTCCCCAAACGAGATTCACTAAGCCCACCAGAGAAAACCCCTACCCAACCCTAGGAGACACCACTAGACACTAACTTTCGAACTCGAATTAAAATTACTCGGCCCATCAGGATCTAGCAAGTATTGTTGGCTTAAAGTTAGTCTAGCTTTAAGATTTGTTTGTTAGTTAGTTAAGCCTCGTTGCTTGTGCAACAAGTAAAGTAAGGTAGTTAGTTTGTTAGTTTTAGTTAATTCAGTTAGTTTGTTATAGTTGGTTAATTGCTTGATCAATAAGCAAAAGCCGTTGTATAAATAATGGGCCTGTGTGGTCTCTTTGGTGTGCAATGAAATGAATGCATTTGGCTTAGTAACTCAACAAGTGGTATCACCGAGCCACAAGTGAGTGCATTCATCATCTTTCCAGGGAAACACGAGAGAATAGTGTGAGATTTGAGTGAAAAATCTTCATTCTTGGGTGGGAAACACAAGTTGAGTGAATCTTGTGAGGAGTTTCTTGCTCTGTGAGGTGTTATTCTCGTTTCTTGGTAGTGTTTCAAGTTCTTAATCATGGCAGACAACAACTTTGGTCATCCTGCAATACCAAAGTTTGATGGTCATTTTGATCATTGGTCCATGTTAATGGAGAATTTGTTAAGATCAAAGGAGTATTGGTCTATTGTTGAAGAAGGAGTTCCTATTCTACCTACTGCACCAACTGCTGAACAGAGAAAGACTGTGTCGGATGCAAAGTTGAAGGATCTCAAAGCCAAGAATTACTTGTTTCAATCCATTGATAGATCCATCATTGAAACAATCTTGGATAAAAGTTCATCTAAAGCTATTTGGGATTCTATGGCCAGAAAGTATCAAGGCTCTACTAAAGTCAAGAGAGCACAATTACAAGCTTTAAGGGGAGAATTTGAGATGCTACGTATGAAAGAAGAAGATTCTGTCAATGATTATTTTGCCAAGGTTCTTGCTACTGTCAACAAAATGAAGATTCAAGGTGAAAGAATTGAAGAAAGAATTGTGGTGGAGAAAATTCTTAGGTCTATGGGTTCTAGATTCAACTATGTAGTTTGTGCCATTGAAGAATCAAACAACATTGAGACTCTATCAATTGATGAGCTACAAGGATCGTTATTGGTTCATGAACTCAAGATCAAGCCTGTCAAAGAAGAGGAGCAAGCCTTGAAAGCTTCTTATGGTGACAAAGCAGCAGGAAGAGGTAGAGGTCGTGGAGGCAAAATGAATCAAGGGAGAGGTAAAAGAATCAATAAAGATAATATTGAATGCTATAAATGTCATAAGTTAGGTCATTTTCAAAATGAATGTCCTAGTCTTGAGGATTCTGCAAATTATGCTGATTATGACTATAGTGAAGAAGTGCTCTTAATGGCCTATAAAGAACAGTCTCAAGGCAAGATTTGGTACTTAGATTCTGGGTGCAGTAATCATATGTGTGGAGTCAAGGAATGGTTCCATGATCTTGATACAAGTTTTAGAGAAACAGTGAGATTGGGAGATGATTCTCAAATGAAAGTTGTTGGAAAAGGAAATGTGAAGTTGCAGATCAATGGCATGACACAAGTTGTAACTGGTGTGTATTACATCCCTGAATTGAAGAATAATTTGTTGAGCATAGGGCAACTGCAACAAAAACAAGTAACTGTTGTATTCAAGAATAATGGCTGTAGAGTTTATCATCAAGATAAAGGATTATTGATGTCTTCACAAATGGCAACAAACAAGTTATATCCCATCATTGCTGAAGCTAAACTAGCATGTCTGCAATCTACATGTGAAGATTTGACAAACTTATGGCATTGTAGATATGGCCATTTGAACATCAAAGGTCTTGTTCAACTACAACAAAAGGAAATGGTGAAGGGCTTGCCAAAGCTGGATGAATCAAAACAAGTATGTGCTGATTGCTTGATGGGCAAGCAACACAGAGACAGTATTCCTAAAGCTAGGAATTGGAGATCTTCTAAAAGATTGGAGCTTGTTCACTCTGACATTTGTGGTCCCATTACACCTGCCTCAAATAGTAACAGCAGGTACATACTCACCTTCATAGATGACTTTAGTAAGAAAACTTGGGTCTATTTTTTGATAAACAAGTCTAGTGCTCTAGATCAGTTTAAAAAATTTAGAAGTATGGTGGAAAAAGAAACTGGTAACATGATAGTTTGCTTGAGAACAGATAGAGGTGGTGAGTTTACATCTCTTGATTTCAAAAATTATTGTGAAGAAAATGGAATCAAGAGACAGCTCACAGCTGCTTATACCCCTCAGCAAAATGGTATAGCTGAGAGAAAGAATAGAACACTTCTAGAAATGGTGAGATGCATGATTACTAGCAAAGATATTCCTAAAAGATTTTGGCCTGAAGCTGTGAACTGGGCAAATTATGTGTTGAATAGGAGTCCTGCTGCTGCACTAGTTGATGTTACACCAGAAGAGGCATGGAGCTCTACTAAGCCCTCAGTGAAGCACTTCAGAATTTTTGGGTGCATTGCCTATGCTCATGTACCAGATGCTCAAAGAAAGAAACTTGATAACAAAAGTACAAAATGTATTTTTCTTGGTGTTAGTGAAGAATCAAAAGCTTACAGGCTTTACAATCCTGTAACTAAGAAAATTATCATAAGTAGAGATGTTGTATTTGCTGAAAGTGAAAAATGGAGCTGGAATGAAGCTAAGAGGGATATGCCCAGTCAAATTGAAGGTAGTGATGATGAAGTTCAAGAGGAGACTCAGCTTGAGACAACCAACACATCAGCAAATCAAAATCAGGCAGAAATAGGGCCAGTCATCAGAGATTCAACAAATAATGCATCTAGCTCAAGACTACCAGAAGGAAGAATTAGAAGACCTCCTGCATGGCTTGATAACTTTGATACTTCAACTAGTGATGATCAGATAGATGATGATGAGATGAGAAACATGGCTATATTTGGACCTAGTCATAGCAAAGATCCTGTTACCTATGAAGATGCAGCAAAATATGATGTATGGAGAAAGGCTATGGATGATGAAATACAAGCTATAGAAAGAAACAATACATGGAAGTTGACTGATCTGCCCAAAGAATGTAAAGTAATAGGTGTGAAATGGATCTATAAGACTAAAGTCAATGAGAAAGGTGGAATTGAGAAATACAAGGCCAGGCTAGTTGCAAAGGGGTATGCTCAAAAATATGGAATTGACTATAAGGAAGTATTTGCACCAGTTGCTAGATGGGACACTATTAGAAGCTTATTAGCTGTTGCAGCTTTAAAGGAGTGGAATGTGTTTCAACTTGATGTGAAGAGTGCTTTTTTACATGGAGAATTACTTGAGACTGTGTATATAGAACAACCACTTGGCTATGTGAAGGAGGGATCAAAAAGCAAAGTTTACAAACTGCACAAAGCTCTCTACGGCCTAAAGCAGGCACCAAGAGCTTGGTATAGCAAGATAGAAAAATATTTTGCTAAAGAAGGATTTGAGAAATGTCCTCATGAACATACTTTATTTGTGAAACATGATGACAAGAACAATTGGTTAATTGTGAGTCTCTATGTTGATGATCTGATTTTCACTGGAAATAATAGTGGAATGTTTTCAAAATTCAAAGATTCCATGATGAAAACATTTGATATGACTGACTTAGGCAAGATGAGGCACTTTCTTGGGGTTGAAGTAATCCAAGACAGTCAAGGAATTTTCATGTGTCAACACAGATATGCTAAAGAAGTACTTGAGAGATTTGGCATGGAGAACAGCAATGTTGTGTGCAGTCCTATGGTAACAGGCACCAAGCTCTCTAAACATGATCAAGGTAGTGAAGTGGATCCTACTCAGTTTAAGCAGATCATTGGTAGCTTAATGTACCTAACAGCTACAAGGCCAGATTTGATGTTTGCAGTCAACATGATAGCAAGGTTTATGGAACATCCTGTTGAAACTCACATGATGGCAGCTAAACGTATTCTAAGATATCTCAAAGGTACTATGGAGCTTGGAATTCTATATAAGAAGGGAGAGTCAAGAAAACTGTTAGCCTACTCTGATAGTGATTATGGAGGTGATATTGATGACAAGAAGAGCACATCTGGTTATGTGTTCATGTTAGGATCTGGGGCTATAGCTTGGTCTTCAAGAAAGCAGCCTATAGTGAGTTTGTCCACCACTGAGGCAGAATTCATTGCTGCAGCTCATTGTGTGTGTGAAGGAATATGGCTAAAGAGAATTCTGGATAGCATTGGACTCCAACAACAATCATGCTTAACTGTGTTATGTGACAACAGTTCAACAATCAAATTGAGCAAAAATCCTGTGATGCATGGTAGAAGCAAGCATATTGATATCAGATTTCATTTCTTAAGAGATCTGAGTTGTGAAGGATTGGTAGAGCTAGTGTATTGTGCCTCAAAGGAGCAACTTGCTGATGTTATGACTAAAGCATTAAGCCTGCCCCAGTTTGAGAATTTCAGGAAGTTACTTGGTGTTTGTAAACTGAATTAGATGACATGATTCAGTTTAAGGAAGAGTTTGTTGGCTTAAAGTTAGTCTAGCTTTAAGATTTGTTTGTTAGTTAGTTAAGCCTCGTTGCTTGTGCAACAAGTAAAGTCTGTTAAGGTAGTTAGTTTGTTAGTTTTAGTTAATTCAGTTAGTTTGTTATAGTTGGTTAATTGCTTGATCAATAAGCAAAAGCCATTGTATAAATAATGGGCCTGTGTGGTCTCTTTGGTGTGCAATGAAATGAATGCATTTGGCTTAGTAACTCAACAAGTAGCACCTAAGGTCGAAGGTTGGGGGACACCGGTAGAAAGAGAACCGACAGTCAACATCGATGCAGTAGGATTCGACCAGATACCAGAGACCTGCAAATCTCAACAGATTTGAACACCCCTCAGCGACTCAAAGAGTCCTGCAAATCTCACCAGATTTGAAAATGGTCAGCGACTCTAGTATCGTGGAGAAACCATTGACACACGACATTAACCATTCAACACCTCATCCGAACACCAACCCCTGTCCCAAGACACCGCCTCTGACAAACACCACCATCCCTTCTCAACACCAATAACAAAACCTCCTAACCCTCCCACACCAATACGTCCTGAAGGTACGATAAAACAACCACAACCGTCAACACGGAGTGTCTACGCACCTCGCCCTTTCGAGCACGCTAGGACCAAAACCCCAAAGCCAAGAACAGACCCAAACAGCCCCGAACCTCCGTCCACCCCACCATTCCACATCACCTCCGGCCACACCATCCTTGCCCGAGACCCCACCATTCCACACCAAAAGCGGCAGCACCACCTCACCTCCTCCACCGTGACCAAAACGAATCACCGAACCACACCAACCGCTTCACTACCACCTCCACCAAACACCACAACAACTCCCATACACCGGATCCAAACACCAAAACAGGCCGAAACCCGACCAACTCAAAAACGCCGAATCAGAACCGCCGCAAAAGCGCCGTAGAGATTCAACCCAACCAACACAAAAACGATTGCGGCACCATCACCACCACTGACAACAAAAAAGACAGATCACAACCACCGGGAGTACAACTCATAACGCATAACTCATCAGCACCAGAACCACCACCGTTGCCAGAAAAGGAACCACATTTGACTAACACCTAAACAGAACACGTATAGAACATAGCCACCACCGTCGCCGGAAATAGAACCACTTCCGGTAGACACCAAAACAGAACACGCCGGAAGCAACCATAACCACCACTGTTGCTGGAAACAGAACCACCTCGGGTGACCACCAAAACAGAACACGCACTGGACTGACCAACATCACTAAGAAAGCACGCAAACCAGAAGAAAAAACGAAAATGGGTCAAAATGGAGAAGAAAAATCCAGCTCCGATCTGAACTGGTGGTGCAGAGGTCAAACACTCCCTCATCGCACCACCGTTCACGGCGGTTACATAGTGCCGTTAAGGATTTTTGATTGGAGGAGGGGTGGCGGCAGATCTGGATTTGAAAAGGTTAGAGAGAAGTGAGAGGTTTTACAAGGGTAGAGAGAGAAAGGTCCTGTTCAGATATTTAATCAAAGTGGTTACCCCAATAAATAAGGCCAAAAAAAAAAAAAAAGCTAACAAAGAAACCAAGAAACCTCATAGAAAGGGTGACCAGTTGGTTACCCCAATAAATAAGGCCAAAAAAAGCTAACAAAGAAACCAAGAAACCTCATAGAAAGGGTGACCAGTTTTTATCAGCTAACACCGAGAGGTAAAGTTATGAAGTATATATGAAGAAAATTTTAAAGTCATTAGACATATATATTTAACCTAATCTTAGCAAAATTTTACTATGCAACTTGGTTTGTTTCATGATAGACTGTTGCAACTTGTAACTTATAAATTGAGCGAGTAAACTAGAAATATGAGAAACTATGTATTAGCTCACACTTTCAATTTCCAACCCTAAATTTCTCTTTTCACTCCTGGGGTTTTTTTTCAATGTAATTTCTCTCTTCCTCCCCCCGCCTTCAAATTTTCCTTTACTTTGGGGGGCGGAGAACTTTATTTTCCTTCAAAAAAAATTCCAGAAACATTTCTCAAAATTTTCTGAGTGAGAAAAAAAAATTTGAGAGGTGGGAAGAAAATTTTTCTCAACAATCGGCCTCTTATAAGCCCATGATCTAGAGCTTTAGACCCATGAGATTTACTTTTCGCACCCCCGAATCTCACACGTACCCCCTGACATACCTAATTTACTCTCTCACTATTTAGGATGCGAGTGTGTAAATAACAAAAATTGGGGTAAAAATAGTTCGCTGCCTAGATAGCAAACTACAAACTGACTTCGCTATCTAGAATGCGAACCTTATAAAAATCAATTTTTTTTATCTTTTACACCTTATAAGTTTCACTAGTTAAGTTCGCTCCCTAAGTAGCGAACTATGTTTCAGTTCGCACTCTAAGTAGCGAGTGACAATATTTTATATTCAAACTCAACATCTTCGCCCCCAAGAATGAAAAAATGATGAAAAAAAGAATTCACTGTCTAGAATGCGAACTAAGTTCGCTCTCTAGAATGCGAACACTCTTTTTTCATGATTTTTTCATTCTTGGGGGGGGGGGGGGGGGGGGTGAAGACATTGAATTTGAGTACAAAATATTGTCTCTCGCTATTTAGAGTGCGAAAAGTGTTCGCTTTCTAGATGGCGAAAGGAGTACTATGGTTATTTCAGGAGGTGAAGGAGGAAACCTGGGGTGCGAAAAGTACATCTCTAAACCCATATGAATAGCCCAAAGTTCTACTAAAATGATGGAGCAAACTTTAGATAGAAGAAAACCAAAAAATGAAACTCTCACCTAGATTACAAATAACACCACCACGAGTTACACTACCACCATAGTTAGTAATTACAACATATCTGTTAATTTTGATCTATCCATCGAGAGGTGTCTCCCACACACTACCACTAGTTTTCGGTGAATCAAAACTATTGTCAAATAATAATCTTTAAGATGTAAAGTATATTGGTTGATTAAAAAAAATGTAAAGTATATTGAATACTATTTTGGTTTGAATACAAACAAAAATTAATTTTTTAGGTTCATTAAATAAAATATGTATTATTTTTTATAGTTCAAAAACCGAAGGAGTACATTGCAACATAATATTGAGAATGAGAAAATACTTCTTGCACTCCATAACCCTTCCACAAACTAAGACACATCTTAATATCCACTCCTTATAGTTTTTCACATAATAACCTCTTAGATGCTTGAGAAGCCAAGTTTGGTCATCGTATAACCAAAATTCACTAAAGAGAGCATTTTTCTACTATATAGAGTATAGACCTCCAAATGCAAGACCCTCGACCGACAGTTCCAAAAAATGTGCATTAAAGATTTTTTATTACAGTGAGCAGTTGAAAAAGATATTACATTATATATGCAAGAGGTTAGGATTCGAACATTAGTTATTCCACTTATCTATCTTAAAGGTAGAATTTCTATCTACTATATCACTGGACAAAAAAAAAATTCCCATTGCACCCATTTAAAGGCAAAAAAAATCATTTTTAAGTGAATTTAAATATATATTTTATTTTATTACGAGCAAAATTAAGGAAACTTTTTTTTTACTCATAAAGTCAAATTTCTTGCGTACACCATTTCCATTTTATTTTATTTAAATCTGGATTTGGATCCTCTCCAATGTTTTCTCTCCAATTGTAATCTTAGCCATTCATTCAATTTATTTCTCTCTCTTCCTACATGTTTTTATGCTATTTATGAATTATCAACCATTAGATCAACAAAAGAAGAGAAAGCATGAGAGAAAAAATTGGAGAGGATCCAAATCCTTTAAACCTCATAGAGTTTGGGCGTCCCTTGAATGGGCATATGGTAGTGAAATTTACTCATAAAGTCAAGTTTATTAAATTCATTCTTGGGAATAACTATTCTCAAGAATAGAAGGATGAAAATCTTTTGCTATATACTTTTTTTTAACAAAAAAATGTTTGGTTAAGATTTCAAATATTTTTGGGAAACTTTATAATAGGTAGATTAGTTGATAATTATATAAATTATTCTTATATTGGGGAGAATATTTTCCAAACCTTTTCTTTGGGAATTTTTTTTTCCAAGAATCTTTTATACTTGAGAATAAAAATATAAAATGTAATGAACGTGTAACAGACACAGGTATTTTTCTATCATTTTATTTCAAGAAATATATATACAAAAATATATAACTTGAAACAGACATACCTTAAGGATTAAAAACAAAATTCGTTATATTTTTAGAGACGATATATATATATATATATATTAACTAAGGGATTAGACTAGGGATGACAATTTACCCATACCTAGTGGGTACCCATAAAAAATACCCATAATGGGTATGGTAAAAACCCGCATTTTGGGTATGGGTAATTACCTACAAAATTGAACGGGTATGGGTGCAGGTACGGGTACCTTAGTACCCACCCCATATACCCATATGATATATATTTATTTATTTTAATTATATTATTATATAATAATATATGTAAACCAATTTTAACAAATACAACATTATTATATTATTACACATTTTTAATAAAAAAATGTTTATTTATAATATAAAGCAAATATATCAACAGAGAAATAAACTTTAGTATGATATTACTAATAATTTTGTTTATGATTTTCATAAGTCAACATTAAAACCTTTGAGTTTTTTTTAATTATATTAAAATGATATGATATTTTATAATTGATCAACTTATTTTTAGCAAAAATGCGGGTAACGGGTACGGGTATGGGTACTTAGGTACCCAGAGGGTATGGGGACGGGGACAAAAATTGTCACCCACACGGGTATGGGGATGGGTACGGGTATTTTTTTAAAGTGCGGGTATGAGAATGGGGACTATAGTACCCTACCCATACCCTACCCATTGTCATCCCTAGATTAGACACAAGTCGCAGCCGGCCCAGAGGACAAATAACCTACGCTAAGATTTTAGGCCTCAAAATTTAATTTGGACAAAAAAATGCTCCAAAGATATTTAATTTTGTTATAATAGATTATAGGGTTAAATAGTTGATACCCCCTGCAAAGTAGGTCGGTTTTGCGATACCCCCCTGTAAATTTTTTTTTAAAGATCCCCCCTTGCAGACTGAAGATTCTTTGGGATACCCCCCTGGAGTGACACCAATGCATGGCACCTCCACGTGGCACCTCCACGTGGATATTTTTTTATTTTTTAATTATTTTTTTTGCCACGTGGCATTAAAAATTAAAAAAATAAAAATTATTTTTTTATTATTTTTTTTTCCACGTGGCATTAAAAATTAAAAAAAAAAATTAAAAAAATTTTAAAAAATAAAAATAAAAAATTTCTGTTTTCTTTCTTTTTCTGTTTTCTTTTTTTTTATTTATATTAATTAATTTAAAAAAACAGTAAATATTAAATAAAAACATTAAAACTTATTATTAATTTTAAAAACTTAAATAAATTAAATAAATTGAGATTTTGAGATAATTCAATTGTATGATAATATCTTTGACGAATAATATCTTTAATTGTATGATAATAATATTTTTTTTAAAAATGATATTTTAAAATATTCTCCGATACGAATCAAAAAATATATTATAATAAAGAAATAGAGATTTTGATCTAATTCAAACACATAACTTTAACGATTAATATCTTTTATTGTAGGATAATAAAAATTACAAAAAAATGATATCTTGAAAATGCTCTTTGAGACGAATCCAAAAACATCTTATAATAAGAAAACAGAGATACTGATCTAATTCAAATATATAACTTTAACGATTGATATATTTAATTGTATGATAATAAAAATTATAAAAAAATGATATCTTGAATATATTCTTAGAGACGAATCCAAAAACATATTATAATAAAGAAATAGAGATTTTGATTTAATTCTAACACATAACTTTAACGATTAATATCTTTATTTGTATGATAATAAAAATTATAAAAAAATGATATCTTGAAAATACTCTTCGAGACGAATCCAAAAACATCTTATAATAAGAAAACGGGGTTTAGTAGCGGCCTAAATATCAAGTTGTGTTTGGAACCATAATTTTCTACTAATATGTTAATATATTAGTAGCAATCTAATTGGTTTCATTATCAATAATTTAGTAGCAGCATAATTTTTTATTAAGCATTTCAATTTCTGAGATTTATTACAAAACCCATTTCCTTTTTTTTTTTTGTTAAATGACATAGTTTCAGTTGGTGAAAAATTGAGATGAAGTATGAAATTTTTGAGAAATTATAGGGTATGAAAAATTTGGGAATTTGGGAAAATGTATGAAGATGAAAATTTGGGAATTAAGTGTATTAATTTGAATTTGTTTGAATTTTGAAGGTTTGTTGTTTGAGAAGAAAATGTATGAAGAAGAGAGAGATGATTATCCGTTCCAATCCCTTTTTTCCTTTTTTAATTTTTTTTTTTAATTTTCAAAAGCCTATTATTTCTTTTTTAATTAATAAAAAAATAGAGAAATCAGAAAAAGCAAGGTGGGAAAAAAAAATCTTTTTTAATTAATTATTTTATTTCATTATGTTTTTATTTTTTATATAATTTAATTAAGTTTTTAAAATTAATAATAAGTTTTAATGTTTTTATTTAATATTTACTGTTTTTTTAAATTAATTAATATAAATAAAAAAAAAACAGAAAAAAAAAAATTTAAATTTTTTAAAATTTTTTTTTTAATTTTTAATGTCACGTGGCAAAAAAAAAAATAAAAAATTAATTTTTTTTTTTTTTAATTTTTTATGCCACGTGGCAAAAAAAATAATTAAAAAATAAAAAAATATCCACGTGGAGATTCCATGCATTGGTGTCACTCCAGGGGGGTATCCCAAAGAATCTTCAGTCTGCAAGGGGGGATCTTTAAAAAAAAAATTTACAGGGGGTATCGCAAAACCGACCTACTTTGCAGGGGGGTATCAACTATTTAACCCTAGATTATATATCAAACTAATGATAAACGATTGTTTAGTTTGATTGGTTATGTAGAAAGCCTCATACCTTGAAAATCATGCGTTCTAAAATTTAGTAAAACTTAATTGGATGTTTTTTATTTAAAATTTTTAAAGGTCTCAACAAAAAATTGTTTTAGGCCTCTAAAAACGTTGGATCGACCGTGACTCAAGTAATTAATAAACTCTGCCAAATGAAAAATTGTTCGAAAAAATCCACGTTTGATTCTTATGTGCAAGAATTTTTAGATAAATTTTATTTACCTATGATCTCGACGGGTTAACACTGATAAAAGAATAATAATAATAATAATAATAATAAGCATAATGCTTAATATCATGAATGAACATATCGTGAATGAGGTGTCCATCTGTAATATTTTATTGTGTGCCATCTTGCCTATTTTAGTTCAATTTCTCTCTGAGTTTTCTTTTTTTTTTTCTCACGGCCGGAATTTGAAATTTTTGTTCACTATATTATGAGGGTCTAACCCTTTCTGTTAAATTCGACATCTAGTTCCTTTCTTATATCTTTTATGAAAATGAAACCAATCATATTTAAGTTGTAATAATATGATTAAGTTTAATATTGCACAAACAGTTTTTCAAAAAAAAAAAATCATTTCGTGATAGCTTTTTGTTATAACACTCCAATCTTTTGAAGAAAATATTGGTAATTCATAATTTAGTCGGGAATTAAGTAAAGTACAACTAAAACTTAGATAAACAAATTTTAATAAAATGTGATAAATTAATAATGAATTATAAATTTTTCTTGGGTACACAATAATGAAATATTATTCATTTAAAGTTTTTTTTTTATTATATATCATTTATAGTTTTCGTCAAACTATATTTAATTTGGGTCAAAGAAATATTATTTTTTATATATTTTTTAAATGCTTTTTGTGCTCAAAACAATATATTTTTGTTTTTTTACACAAAAACTATCTTATTATTATTACGGTAGTTGACTAAAAAGCTAGTCTAATTCACGACCAAATCAACATGTCTAAAATGGCATGTAATTAATGATTTAAATATATTTTTGCATTTCCATTATATGGAAAGAAAAAAAAAACAAGTCTTATATATTTCAATTTGAGGTCTTTGCTTCCCTTTGATTTATATTTCAATTTGAGATTGAGAGAGAGACTTGCCTTTGTTAGGATCTGAAACTGAGTGGTATGCTCAAAATTTCTTTAAACTTAATACTACGTAAATGTCTTGTTTTCCTTTTAGATTTCATTTAGTGCTTAATTTCCTTACATTTCGTGCTCGTATATATATGTCCAATGGATGAATGTGTAATGAAATTCTCCCTCTATCTATTGTGATTTTTTTTTAATGATTCATAAGATTTTGAGCTTAATTTTAAGTTCATTGTAGTCTGAATATTGTTTCTAGTTGTATCGTTTTTGTTTTTCGTTATATCTAATATTTGCATTAGGGGTACGTATTGTTTTTTTTTTTTTTTGACGAAAGGGGGTACGTATTGTTGTCACACCTCATATTTACACATATCATAGGATCTTCTAATTTTTTATTTTCAAAGTGTTAATTATCAACTTTGGCCCCGTTAATAATAACTTACTTTTGAGCTTATGCAAAATAGTTTATGCAAATAAATAAGTTGTTATGTTAATTTATAAATTCTCACTAAAGAAAACTGTATTTTTATAAGCTATTTTTTCACAAAACTACCTTGACAAAATAATAATAATACATAAAAATGGGCTATATTTTATAAGCTATTTTACATAAATTAAAAAATAAGTTATTCCAAATGGGCTCTTAGTTGCATAGTGCATGCATATATATATATATATGAGTGTGTCTATATATTTTTTTTTGCTTTCACCACTAGTACTTTAATCTGGTTTGGTGGTCAGTTATCTCTATATATATATTTATAAGTTCAAATATAATTGATCCATTTTTCTTGATTTAGTTTTTTAGCTTGATATCCATGATATATATTCTCAATTAGATTGTTTAATTTATTAAAACCTTTATTAAACATTTAATGTCTTCATATAATAATTCATGCAGGAAACATTTGAAACATGAAGACAAATATTTCGGGTAAATATTCATATGATCACCTGTCCTATGAGATTTTGGTTACAATCTTTACAACCCTTAGTGTTGTAGACCTTGCAGTAGCTTCTATGGTTTGCAAATCATGGAACTTCGCGAGTCGTTCTCCTAAACTATGGAAAAAACTTGATTTAAGTATACTCAGCTTAAAAGGGATGAATGAACCTTTGAGACCATTTGCTTGGATGGATGAACATTCAAGTCAAAAAATTACTCAATTCTTGAAGTATACTTCAAGTTTGAGTGGTGAAACTATAAGTTGCATAATATTTAATTATTATGTCTACTTGAGAGATGTGCACTTAATCTCCATTGCTCAAAGGTAATATTTTTAACTTATTATTGTGTGTTTCTTATGATTGTGGTTGAATCTTTTGTTTTGTTTTACTTGAAAAACATTTAACTTTATTGTTGTAAGGGTTGAAATATCTTTTATACTCTTCTTAATATATTTTACTTAATTCTAAAAAACAAAAATACTTAATTACCCCTGCATACATTAATTTTTTTTAAAACAGTAAATATATTATTAACCAGATCTCTGACGGATTGAAATTAGTTGTATTTTTTTTTTAACTTACCGGCACTTTGATAGATTTACTTCACAGCCTTTATATATTGTCTTTGATGCTTCATGGTATAATTTTTAATGTTTTAAAGTGAATCTCTTAAATATAGTTTTTGTCAAAATTACAATAATACATTGTAATTTGTCAAAGTCATCACCATCAATCTAAAGTCTAAACTAATTATTCTAGCTCTTAGATTTATATAAGAAGTTATATAACCCTTCAATATTAAAGTTTTTTAAAATCTAAACTTTGTCTTTGATCCTAGAAATTACATAAACTTTTTTTTGTCAAAAAAAGAAGTCATAATTATAAACCTTATAAACCAAAACCACATATGCAAATTCTACTTATTATATAAGATGTTAAAGTATATGTGTTCTTTAATGTGTAGGACTCCAAATCTAAAAAGGTTAGTTCTTCCTATATCCGGCAACATATCAAAAATTGGAATAGAAACCGCATTGAGATCATGGAGAGGCCTCAAGTCCATTACAATTACCTCAATGGTCCATTATATTAACTTGTTTGATGCAATTGAAAAATATTGCACAAACATAGTTTGCTTAAAGTTCACATATTGTTTTGAACAAGATCATGCTAAATCTTTGGTTAAATACACTCCTAACCTAAAGGTTTTGAGTATTCGGTGCATGAGGGTAAACATGAGAGGTTTATGGTATGTGCTTAATAACTTGGAACATTTGAAAGTGGTTAATTTACGCCATAGTATTATTTTGGACAAATTTGATGAAGAACTTCGTATATACTCGATTGTTGATGTACTAAGTCGTGTCAATATCTCATGTAAGATTATCATTTGTAAAGGAAGATCATGCCTTAGGTGCAAGAATGAGAATACAAGAAATTCAAGACAACAATATGGGCTCTTGGAGGAAATTTGGCGTGAAGATGAGATAAAGTGTCTTTCACATTAATTCTATTATAAATTATGTTGAAGATTGCATGAACCTTGTAATTTTTAACCATTAATAATACATTCCTTTCCTTTCCTTTTTGTCGGCAAGTGTTTCATAAATATTGTGCTAATTTTAAATTAGATGTTTGGAAACGGCACAGGTTATGGTGCATAAGCAATGTTTATGCACCGTGCATAAATGCCCAAAATTGCTTAGCACCCCCCCCAAATTTCTAGTACACCCCCCAGATTGTTTAGTGCACCCCCCATAATTTTAGGGGGTGCACTAGAAATTTGGGGGGTGCGCTAGAAATCTGGGGGTGCGCTAAGAAAACTGACGGGTGCGCTAAGTAATCTGGGGGGTGCATTAAGCAATTTTCATTATTTATGCACGGTGCATAAGGAAAAAGCTTATGCACCATAACCACTCCCGGTTTGAGTGCTTCATACTCCGATTTAATTTATTTGTACTTACAAAAGCAAAACAAAAAATCTCTTTATTTTTACTTTTTTTTGTTCTTTTTTTTTTATAAACGAACTCTTATATTTCAATTTTAGGTCTTTTCTTTCTCTATATTTAAAGAGAAAAATAAATTCTAACTAATTTCAATTTTCAATAAACCACTGTTTTAGATAGGGAGATCAAATATCATCGTTAACATTAAACAGTAAGACGTACTTCCTCCATATATAAGCAAAAATACACTTTCTAAATTCATATATAATATATCTGGTTTGTGAATTTATAAAATGCATTTTAACTTATAAAGTGTTACGGAGGAAGTATGTTCATGATTTCTTTAAACTTAATACTACATGTTTTGTTTTCCTTTTAGATTCCATTTCCTATGTGTGTTTTCTTACATTTAGTGTTCTTAAATGTCGAAAAAGCAAGACATAACTTTATTGAACAAATTGACAATTGAGGTGAAATTAAATATATGAAATTTGTTAGTCGATTAACCCTAAATTTTAGGCATAAAAATTATGGATTTTCTTTACTAGGAGATCTCTGATTATTCATTAGATTGATTTTCAAATTAGCCGAATATATGATATAATAATTGAAATTAGTGCACTAGCTAAGGTAGAGTTTTGTTGGGTATGGTACCCAACATATCTTTAAAACTACACAAATGCAAACCAACAAATAGCAAAAAAAGACAAGTGTCAACCTATAAGATCATCTACATTGGAATGTTGTTGGCAATAAATTCCAAAATTTTAGCTTCTTTTAGGCAAGTTTTTCAAATTTGAAAAGAGAGGGAAAATGTTATGAACAAAAAGCTTTAAAGGGCCAACTTTCTTCTCCGGCCCAGTCCAATAAGCCCACATGGATGAACAAAAAAACAAAAATCTGGTCAGTACAAAAAATCAAAAAAGAGAAAAGAAAACACTGGCAGCAGGAAGGGGTCATGTAATGTCACTCTCACATTCTGATACCAATTCCCTCTTTTGGCTATCAAGGGAGAAACAATTATATCCAAAGAAAATGAAATTCCCTAATCCATGAAACTCCTCTCTGTTCACATGGTCAAGGCTGAAGGTAAATGAAGGTTAAGTCATTTTCATTTGCAGGCAGCAGGCTATAAGCCAAAAAAACACAGTCTTCAATCTATGACACAAACAAACCAGAAAGTCTTTCTTTTGAAATTCAAATACCTTCTACAACACAAAATCCCTTTCAATCTCCCACCATCTCTTCTTTAGCTTTCTCTCTACACACAAATTTTCGGATTCCATTTCTCCCTCTCTTTTGACATCAACTCAGCGACGGGAATGAATAATGAAGCATATCACACGGCTGAAGCTAAGGCAAGCATTTCAGATCCGTGGTTTAAAGGACAAATTGGAGGTTAATGAAGCAAATTCATATTTTAAACAAGTTGTTTAAAGGACAAAAAGTTGTTTTGTAGTTCAGTGAATGACAAAAATTTTGATTTTTATTCAGTCCATTAACTTCCAATTTGTCATGTTCTAACAATAATTTTAAAATCAAATACAATACAAATAATTAGAGTTGTCATATTTAATCTCTTATTTTTTAACAGACCAAACGAAGCATAATTGTACGCATTCACTAATAAATATTGTTGGAGTATATATACACTTCACAATTTCTACCAAAATTGACCACTAGATACTGGGTGTTGGCCTGCCCACGAACAACCATCTTGAAACTTTGGGCTTGTTGGCCTACTAGCCCATTTTAAGAAATTTCTCATCCCACCCCATAACTCTTTTTTATCCCTTAAAATTATAATTTTATCCTTGAATAAAAACTTCATAACGTGTTTTTCGAAGTTTTTCTAGTTCAAATTCGGAAAAAAATCAGAAAAAATGTTCCGAAGGTTTTACTCAAGGCAAAAAGAAATTGAAAAATGCATTCCGAAGTTAAAGGGAAAAAAGGAAGATTGGGGTATAAAAGAAATATAACGGGTGGAAAGAGAAATTTTCCCATTTTAATTGGCTTATGTAGGTCTCAACAATTAGTTTCCTTTTTGAACTCTACGTCAGAGTGAACTTTAATTAGTTTTACTAAAAAAAGTCGTAATTAGTTCCTAATTATTAATTGGAACCCTAAGATTTTAAATAATTTGGAATTGAGTTCCTACTTACTGACAAGTTCAAGGACTTGGTTGCAAGTTTTTTAAAAGTTTCAAGGATTGAGTTCCCGTTAAGGATGACAAAAAAATCTGTATCCGCAGATATTTGCGGATAAAATTCGCAATGGGCGCGGAGTGGATAATTTAATGAATATTCGCAGACAAAAGAAGTGGATATTTTAATTGTCCGCATTTAATGGATACAGATGTGTGTTTCATACTATCCGAGCACGCGGATATCCCATATCCGCTAAATAATTAATAAAATTACTTAAATATTCTTACTTAAATATAAATTTCAGTATTTTTTTTGTATAAAAAAAATATTATTTTTATATTTTATGTTTTCTTTTCGTAGAGAAAAATTTTCATATTCCTTTTAAATTTTTTAAGGAAAACTTTCATTTTTTAGTCTTCCAATAATTAGTTTTTTTATAAAAAAATGTCATCCATAAATATATGTTAATATCTGTGGATACCTCAATATCTGTGGATTACCCGTTTGACGGAGATCCGTACGGATATGGAGTGAACATGGATATTATATTTGTCCAACAGAACGTACACGAATATCACACTGTCTGCATCCATGGATATCCATTGACATTTCTAATTTCTGCTTACTTTAATTAGTTTTTTAAAATGCATAAATAAAATGCCATGAATGTTGTGACTTGCGAGCCTCTATTGTTTATAGTTGCTTTGCTATCATATACATCATATAATGCCTAAAAAATATCTATGCACCTTAATTAAATTTCTCCTACTTTTCCATGCATATGGCATTGACATTGAAACAATTTATGATGGTCAAATGTAGACAATTATTTTCCTTGCAGTTCATAGTTAGTCTGCGTCGAGGAGTGAGTAATGACACCCCACTTTGACAATTGAGAACAATAGGAATTAATTTCAGAATATTTTATTTTATATTTAATTAATTAATACAGATGAAGTAAGTAATTGTAATTTGTAAACAAACACTAATCAACATTCAGCAGCTAGCGTGTATGTATGAATAGCATAGCATGTGAAAATTGTTGAATAAATAAATAAATAAACTAATTAAATTTAAAATGAATGAAAATGTAGTGTGCCACAAAAAACAAATGACTACATAGTGTGATAGAATAGTATTATTTGTGTCTTCCCTTCAACAAAAAAGAAGATTATTTATTTATGTCTCAGTGATCAACGTTCGGCAGCGAGCATCGGTGGTTGCATCAGCATATGTGAGAATTGTGGTTGTGGATTTAGATTTTTATGTTTTTTTCTTTGGGTACAAATTTTTATATTTTTCTTTAATAATTGAATTTAGATTATTTGCATTTGAGTTTCTTAAATTCATTTGTATCTAGTGTAAATTTTAACAAAAAGACAAAATAAAGAGAAATATTATTAGTTGTGGAAAAGACTAAAAAATCCTAAAAGTCGTATAAATGAAAAGAAATGTATGAATTTTGAGGTTAATAGGGAACCCTAATGCGAGAACTTTCTTTTGACTAAATAAACAATGTTGATTGATTCAAATTGATAGAATGCATCGATGTAATATAAATTCAAAATCGCTAAAAATAAATAAAATGAATCTGCAAACAAACTCACATCATCCGTGATAAAATGACAAATTGTATAAGCCTACATAGTTTACTATATTGAAGTGATTGAAATATTCATGCATCCGGATTTGTACCGTTGATGACAACAAAATCACTGATTGAATCTGCACGAAATCGAACTTTAATCCTTTAATTTGAAACAAATAAACAACACACATAGACGGAAAAATAAAACACACTGCACTAAGACAAGAAAACAAAATACACTGTACTATAACCGAAAATCAAAACAACGTGCACTATAAGACAGCAAAATCATTAAGAAAAAATGACATAAGTATTATGAAAATTTTAACATATACTCTTTTTTTTTTCTTTTCATTTTAACATACTAACACATGTTAAGATATTAAATATAAAAATTCGATATTACATATATAGTGTATATTCAATTTCTCAAAAGCCTTAAACTTTAACTTTACATTAAATAGTTACTATTTTTATAATCTTTTAAACATGTTAACAAGGAGAAATACTATAGGCACAAACTCAAATATGATTTGTTAGGCACACTCACAAGAAATAAATAAAAATAAAGAAATAATAGTTAAAGTGATATGAATTGATGTGATAATTTTATTTTTCTTTTAATAATTTTAATTTGTGTGTGTGCCCAAATTTTGTGTTCAAATGTTTGTGTCTAGGCAAGTATTGCTCGTTAACAGGACTTAAATAGTATTAATATGAGAATCCTTCTAGAAGTCCTAGTAATATGGTAAACCCACAGTGTACGTGTAGGGCACTGTCTACAGAAAATGAGGTTGTGTGGGTCCAACTTTATATTGTTTGTTTGTACTCCCTCTGTCCCAAAATAAATGACCTGTTTGACCACTGACACACTTGCCAATGTACAACTTTAATCGTTAATATCTCTAATTATCTATTATTAAAAATTATAAAAATAGCATATTTTGAAAGTACTCGTCGAGACAAATCAAACAACATCTCATATGCTAATATTTGCATGTATATATTAGTTGAAAAATAAGGTCAAAGCAGATCAAATGAATAGTACACTAAGTCAAAAAAAGGTCATTTAAAATGGGACGGAGGGAGTACTTTGTAGGGTTCTCCACAACCACAAATACAATTATATCCCTCTCTTTTACAGCTCACAGCCTCACATTGGGGTATGACAAGTACTGCCGGCATTATCATTATTCATTAGTACTATCTCTAGAAGAAGAGTAATAGGACAAAAGCTTCTAGAAAATAACCCTCTCCTCCACTATTTCTGTTGTTTTTGATATTTAAAAATAATAATTTTCGAAAAATGGAACTGAATGAAATTACTGGCTGAGTCGCGGGTCAATACGCTTTCTTTAAGACGTTTCGCGGCACTGCCTAAAATTGTGCAAGCAGACTATCAACCACGAAGTCCCCAGGATAAAACAGCTTAGTTTCACTGATACCGATAACTACTGCACTGTAGATATCAGGCAAGAATACACCTTCTTGAATGGTACTGCAATACCACTCGAATTGATACTACGATATCAATCTATAAGTCTATAGTACTACGATATCATCCGTATTGATACTACAATATCAACTAATAATGACACTAATGTCATTCCAATATGGTATTTTAACCATTCTTTATTTAAAGGGATTATGGTCCTATGACCATTCTTAATTTGGTACTATGACCATTTTTAAATTAAAGAAACTAGTGATACTAAGATCACCCTTAAAACAAACCATACTGATATTACTTAATACATAGAATAAACTTCAGTTATCCGAAATACGCATTAGAAATAAAGACTAATGCAAGCCTTCTTAGTTTGCATAACCAAATAAATAAATCAAATTATGCTCTTAATTTGTTCAATCTAATTTAGTACAGCACAACTCCAATGCATACATCATAACATGTATGGAGATTAAAAAAAACTTTACGTGTGGCTGCCATAAAAACAATTGAAGACAAATAATTTCTTGAACAAACTAAGAAACATGATGAATTGTTCTTTTAAGAGTGTAAAAATTGAAAAAGGGCAAGGAAACAACACCTCTAGTTAACGTTTTCCCAAGAAATCAAGCAAGGTGTTGAACTCTCTCCATCTCAATATTTCATGAGCATGGAAGCAATGATTCTATGTACTCAAGCGAAAAATTAAGTACTTATGCATATCCACCATAGTTGATATACCATGTATGAGAGGATATTGTTGCGGCTGCTAATTTGTTTTTTTTTTTTCATAGCCTAAAAAACCAATTCCATAAACTTACAGAATGTGTGTATATGTGTTACTTGAAAGTCATGTTGTTAACTTATTTCCTAAATAATTGGACACATGGAGTTAAGGTGTGACTAATAGGTCGCACTTTTAGGAAATTAAGTTGCAAAAGCAGCAGCATGCACTAACCACATGATTATGTACGTGGCCTTTTTGTAAGTTAATCAAAATGTGTAATCTATCGATATATGACTTAACATTTTTATCTAATTACACAATAATAAACTATACAATAATATACACATTAGTGTACACTGATTTAATTTATTTATTTTTCCAAAATACACACTAGTATGTTACACATACTAATATGCTCTAGTACATCATGTGAGACTCAATGATTTTATTTTCAATTCACACATAAATATGCTCTATGTTCCAACATGTAAATAATTGAATCCCTTGAGATTTTCATTGATCAGGTTTGCTGTATATAGATGTATTGGTTACATAGTTTTGGAAATTAATAATTACACAATAATTACACATAAGTGTGTTTCCTATACAAATATGATTATGCCAAATATAGATATATTCTAATACTCCCCCGCAGTCGAAGCGGGAGGTGGACGAACACTGAGATTGTCTCTGAAATCTTGAAAAAGTATAAGGGGAAGACCTTTGGTGAAAATATCTGCAATTTGATGTTTCGAAGGGACGTGAAGAACGCGGACTTGACCCCGAGCTACCTTTTCACGAACGAAATGAATGTCCATCTCAATGTGTTTCGTTCGTTGATGTTGTACTGGGTTACCTGAGAGATAGATAGCACTGACGTTATCACAATAGACCATGGTGGCCTTGTAAATAGGACAGTGTAACTCAAGTAGTAGGTTGCGTAACCAGCATGATTCAGAGACCACATTTGCAACCCCACGATATTCTGCTTCAGCACTCGATCTAGATAGCGTGGGTTGCCTTTTAGACGACCAAGAGAGAAGGTTATCTCCAAGAAACACACAATATCCAGAGGTGGAACGTCTAGTATCGGGACATCCGCCCCAATCTGCATCAGTATATGATATTAAGGAAGTAGTGGATGAGGGATAGAGGTGTAAACCGTAGTGTTTCGTGCCTTGGATGTAGCGCAAAATCCGTCGGAGAGCATGCATGTGAGTGTCCATCGGATTATGCATAAAGAGACATATTTGTTGTACCGCATAAGAGATGTCTGGCCGGGTGAAGGTGAGGTACTGAAGAGCACCTGCAAGACTACGGTATAGGGACGGATCCTCGTATGGGACATGGTGTGTTGCACTCAGCTTTGATTTTGTATCAACCGGAGTGGGACAGGATTTGCATGACAACATGCCGGCTTGTGAGAGGATGTCTTCGGCATATTTCTTCTGAGAGAGGAATAAGCCGTGCTTGTGACGATGTACCGCAATACCCAAAAAATAGTTAAGGTGTCCTAAGTCCTTCATAGCAAACTCAGAGCTGAGGAGAGAGATGATGGATTGCCGCAAATCGTCCGAGGAGGTAGTAAGGATGATATCATCTACATATAGTAAGAGGTAGGCCAGATGATTGTCTTTCTTGTAGATGAATAGAGAGTTGTCACACTTACTTTGAGAGAAACCAATTGAGGAGGCATAGTCAGCAAACCGCCTGTACCAAGCTCTAGGGGCTTGTTTGAGCCCATATAGTGATTTCCGGAGACGACACACATGATCAGGATGGTTGGAGTCTCTGAATCCCAATGGTTGATACATGTAAACGGTCTCTTTGAGTTCACCATGGAGGAAAGCATTCTTGACATCTAACTGATGAATGTGCCAAGATTTTGAAAGAGCGATGCTGAGAACAGTGCGAATGGTAGTTGGTTTGACAACCGGACTAAAAGTTTCTCCGCAATCAATGCCAACCTGTTGACCTGCACCATCACCTACAAGTCGGGCTTTATGCCTCTCAAAAGAACCATCAGAATTTTCTTTATGTCTAAAAATCCACATAGAGCGAATAACATTAACATCAGGTGGACGTGGTACTAAATCCCACGTCTCATTTTGAATTAGAGCATTATATTCATCATGCATGGCCATTTTCCAATTGGGGTCTTTGAGGGCAGACACAGGATTCTTAGGTAGAAATTAATTGAATCCCTTGAGATTTTCATTGATCAGGTTTGCTGTATATACATGTATTGGTTACATAGTTTTGGAAATTAATAATTACACAATAATTACACATAAGTGTGTTTCCTATACAAATATGATTATGCCAAATATAGATATATTCTAATACAACAATCCCCCACTTGAATTTAAAAGAAAATTCCAAAATAGCGTAGGACGCTTCTTATAAGATTGTGCATAAGCAAAGGTGTCTACGACTTGAACTTTTACATAGCAAGTAAGAGTCCGATTCAACAAGAGTGACACACTTGTCTTGAACTCTATCTCGGATTTTTCTCAAACTCGCACACAAACTTTTCTTAAGGTGTATCTTTATAGCCCGTGCTTTAATGGCCCTGCACGTGTATCCCAGTTTCATAAACGCTCTAGGAATTCCGCCTCAAAAAATTCCATAGGAACCGGCCTAAGTTCCACATTCATATAGGTGAGTCTATCAAGAGTACTCCTGAAGCTCGGTACTCCACTCATATAGAGTATAGATTTCATTAAGAGTTTTATTATCTCATCCTTTCGCTTTCAGGATTCATGCTTTTCTTATTTATACTTGCATGATCAACTTTAACTCCTCACAACTTGTTATTACCCATTGAACCTATTTCTTGGGATCTCCAGTCATTTAGGTTGAGTTTCCATCATGAGAAATTCATTTAGGCATTAGTCCCATCTTCTTTGATGTATTAAAGACTTCTCCTTTAGCTATTCCTTTCGTCAAAGGATCTGCTAAACTTTTATCAGTGTGTTCATGACCCATTCTTACAACACCTTTAGAGACTAGCAATCTCACTGTGTTGTGCTTTCTTTTCATTTGATGTCTCTTACCGTTATAATAACGGTTCTCAATTTATGCAATAGCCGCGGTACTATTGCAATGGATCAACACACCTGTCATAAGTTTTTCCACAAAGGAATTTCAAATAGCAAGCAACCAACTTGCTTCTTCACTAGCTGACGCTAATGCTATCATATCAGACTCCATAGTGGACTTAGCCAACATGGCCTGTTTCCTTGATTTTCAAGATACAGTTTCTCTAGCTATATAAAAATAAAGCTACAAGATGTTTTGGAATCAAATGATAGTGCATTCCAATATATATCACTGTATCTGTCAAGTACAACAAAAAAATTGAGATTCATGGTCCTTTTAAGGTATCTCATGAATCTCTCAATAGCACACCAATGCTTGTTATTCGGTTTACTAATAAACCTGCACAATAGTACCACAACATATATGCAATGCCACTACATATGCAATGTCAGATTTAGTACAATCAATGACATACCGAATGCCAATAATGCTTTCATATTCTGATTGCCTTACACTTTCATCAGTGTTCTTCCATAGTTTTTACACTAGGATCATATAGTATGCAAACAAGTTTGCATTCAACAAACATATTTCTTTAAAACTTTCTCATCATAGTGAGATTGATTTAAGGAAATTTGCATTCAGGAATTAGTAATCTCATCTAAGATTACATTTACTTCTTTGAAGTCTTTCATATCAAAGTTGTTAGACAACAATGATTTCACTTCATTCACAACATGAATGTTTTCTCTAAACATGAGAAAATCATTTACATAGAGACATTTGATAGTGCAAATGCTATTTTCCAATTTTTAGAAAATACATTTGTCACTTCCATTCACTGTTAACTCAATTGACATCATCAAATTGTCAAAACTATTCATGCCATTTCTTATGGCTTATTTAAGACTCTGCAAAGTCTTATCAACTTTAATTTTCTTGCCCATGAGTTACAAAATTTTTAGGTTGTTCCATAGAAATTTCTTCTTCCAGTTTACTATTTAGAAAAACAATTTTAATATCCATTTGGCCTTATGGATATTATTCTTTGGATTGGAGAAAAAATGTTGAAAAGATCCTTTTTTTTCCTTTCTAAAAATCATTTACAACCATTCATTTGGCAATCATATGGCAAGTTTACTAAAATTCAAGTCTTATTAGACTCTAGAGAATCCATCTCATCATTTACGGCCACCACCATAAATCAATATCATGTCTTATTAGACTCTAGATGATATATCTCATCATTTATGGCCACCACCATTAATCAACATCCAAGAAAGACAATTTCTTAGAGGTTCGTTGGATCCTCTACTAATTTCTAAACCATGTAATCAGGTTCATACTTTTTAGCAACTCTTGCAATCTTACCTCTTTGAGGATCTATGTTCTATCATTGATTCTGATCACTGAAATGTGAACAGTTACAATGCCCCCACTAGTGCCCCCACTATTTCTCAATTTAAAGAGAAATTAAATTTCATAGAGATCAACATCTTTTGATTCTATTATCATTTTAGCATTTGGCTTACAACCTATAAGCTTTGATGTTAATTGTGTATCAACAAATACACATTTATAGGCTTTACTAGTGAGTTTACCTCTCTTGGAGTCGAGAATTTGAACACACGCCAAATTTGAACACAATAATAAACTATACAATAATATACACATTAGTGTACACTGATTTAATTTATTTATTTTTCCAAAATACACACTAGTATGTTACACATACTAATATGCTCTAGTACATCATGTGAGACTCAATGATTTTATTTTCAATTCACACATAAATATGCTCTATGTTCCAACAATTTCCTTTTTGTACGCCAAGATCTTTGCGTTTTCTCTTTTAAACATGATTCTTTAATGAAAATGACAAGTTGAAGTTGTTTTAGGGTTTTCAAATATTTTGAAAAAAAAATCTACACAGTATTAGTTGTGACATTTTTTGTTTGTTTGTAGGAAATTCTTTTGCAAGCCTCATGGTGAAGAAATTTTTTATTTTATATTATATTAAAAACAAAAGAAACGTTTTAAAAAAAACAAAATTATTTTGGAGATTGAATAAGATGGAATGAAATGGAAATCAATAGAATAAAATAATGTTCTATTATTTGGATTTGAAAAATAATAATGGAATGGAATGAAATATGATGAAATGAATTTCATCTCATACCATACCACCACGTACTTAATTACCTTCAATTTTGTTCATTTTTTTTAAAAAAAATATCAAAACAATGGAATGGAATATTTATTTCATTCCACTTCATTTTCTTCCAGTTCCACTCCAGTCTATTTCGCTCTGCTCCGTTCCATTATATTCCGTCAATCCAAACGAAGTCTTAGCGGTAGATTATTTTGCCAATAAGTTCTACCTCTGCGCTTTTTACTTTCAGATTATTCCGCCAATAAGTTGGCGCTAGATTCGTATTAACCAATTTTGTTATTGAAATCTCTACCAATAAATTTACTGATGTGCAATTTATTGACGAATTTGATCACTTTTTGAAGGTGAAATTCCACCAAATTAAAAATACATTTTTTTGTAATGAATTGAGTTTCAAACTATTTCCAAGTCGTCTCTTTTCATTGCTCCAAATATTCAGGAGAGATGCATGCAATTTAGAACTATAAAGATCACATACACGCATAAAAACATCATTAATTGTCTTGCTTTTAGGTCAGAGTTATCTTCTTATCCTATGATGAGCTGCATGTGTTTGGTAGCATTCATGTATTAAATTAAACCAAGTATTAGGCATAAAGATGAAGTTCGTTATGTATTGAAATAGAAATCTTAGAGAAGGGAGTATTTTATAAAAAGGTACGTAGTACTTAGTATTAGGCATAAAGTTCATTATGACTGCCCTTTGAACTATGAGTTTGGTAGAAAAGGGAAACCAAATATTAGGCATAATTAAAGAAGTTCATTATGTATTGAAAATTTGAAATAGAAATCTTAAAGAAGCCAATGAAATTCGATGCAATTGCTAAGAAGTGACTCATCATATCTTGCAAAGGTATGAGTTTAATTCTCGTTGGTAGTGTGGATAAATATATGTTAGAGCCCTTGATTTATGTTTTTTTTTCAACAAATCTCTTGAAAATTCCTTTAAATCCTTTTATTTTTTGTTGAGTAGTATAATGATCATAATTTTACAATTAAAATAACTAAGGGCACGTTTAGATAAACTTATTTTTGAGTTTATATTAAATAATTTATACAAATAAAATATATTTTTGTATTATTATAAGTTTTTAAAAATATTTTTTAAGAAAATAACTTATAGCAATACAATTTTTATCAGTGAAAACTTATGAAATAATACAAAAATTTATTTATTTATATAAATTATTTTTATCAGTTCAAAGATAAATCAAATATAAATAGACCCTAATATAATCCAAATTCAAACTGTTGCTATATATATTACGTACAATATTTCTATCAGCGAGTTTTGTTGATAGAACAAACTCTTGAAAATATCTATTCAACCAAATATATATACACACTAACACACACGACATTAAAAACACATATATCCTCCCATACATACTTATGTCAATCAGATAGTGTATTATTCGAAGGACCTAATCACATGGAAACGAGTTGTCAAGTTTGTTTTGTATTGAATAATTTGAATTGATTAGATTAGATATATATGACGCGTTAGGATAAATTATATACTAGTACTAATCAGTAGCTAATTTGTGAGAGTTTTCCAACTTAGATAAGTGTTAAGTTTTAAAATTATGAGAAAATGTGTTGAGTTGTAAGTTTTTATTATTATAGTTTTTTTTCAAGTAAAATCAATGCATTTCATTTGACATAATATTTTAAATACGATAAATAAAAAACTATTAATGAAGTGGTCCAAATGATAAGTGATAGGTATTTAGATATACCATTGATAAGGTTTTTGTTAATGTTTTGTACCGCAAAATTTGGTGGGGATATATATTTTATGTGGAGAAGAATATAATTCTCTTTTCACTCATATTATTCATAGTTATATGACTCTTTTTTATAGAGCTGCAAAAGTAACAAACTTTTAAATCATATTTTTTTTAAAACAAATTAATCCTAAAAATTCTAAAGAGATGTCCTAAAAATTCTAATCAAATCTTAAATTATAGATTCTAATATTATCTTAATTTAGTTATGAAGTTAAAGTATATCTAAAATTAAATTCTTCAAAAGATATGTAGGCATGTTATTCTAAACAGTAAGAATCTAGATTCCCTTATTTATGTGTATATGGGGAAAATTGACCCTGTATACACCACAGATTCTCCGACGAAGATTAATCATCACGAACGGCGGTGAAAATACGGTGAACAGTACCCCTTCTTTTGTCAACTCTTTTTTTTTATTGAGCATAATTTTTGTAACTCAACAATTTAGTTTTATTATTAATCAACTTTCATTAACCACAAAGATATATGTTGTTAACTAGGTTTTTAACATATATTTTATAATCTTTGAGCATTTTGAGATGCAAAATTATTTATAATCACATCAATATCAATGTTCTCCAACATATCATTTCTCAATTGACAATCTGTCCAATCTTTCTTGTGACATTGAGGATGTCAAGCAGTTTTTAATCAACTTAAATTTTTAAAAACTTCTTTCCACCGATGCTACGGTCACAGGCATTGTCAGTAAAAGCTCTATAAGCAATTTACAAATTTGGATAACATGCATATTTGACAAAATTAATAATATCAGTGACAAACATTGTTTCGGTTGACAAAATAAATTGTAACATTTTTAATTCCTCAAAAATTTTGTTTTATATTTTCTATTAAGATCAAAATAAAACTTTTTTTTTACTCAATTGACAAACAAAAGCAAGCAAGTGTACTTAATTACTCATATATTTGACTTTTTCTTATAATAGTATAGGTAGTTATAAAAAAATTATGGGCCCCTCAAAATAGTGGGCCTAAGATCGTCGCACCTCTTATCCCCCTATCAAGGCCGGCCCCGCAACAATTCCTAAGCATAGGGAAAAACCAATTAACATACTATCACAACAACTCTCTAAAAGTTAATTTTCTCCCTCCATCTCTATATAAGATCATTTACCCAAAAAAAAAATTGTCCATAAATATAAGACTCTATAAATTTCTAAATGTATTTATTAATCTATTTTTAAATATTTCTCATTAGTCATTAATACCAGCAATTTGCATTTAAATATAAGCCATTATATTTGGTGGTCTAATGATAAAGGATTTGGATAATATGTTAGAGACACACAATTCGAACAAATTTATTACTCCAATAACTTTTTTTAATACTCGTATTTTTTTTAGAGGTTTGTATGTTTATGGATGGATTGAGTTGTACTTAATGCTAGCATTTTTTCTCTTTCACCAAAACTTATGTACTGTTTGACCTACTTTATTTTAGATTTTTTTACTCCATAAAAAGAGAACCTAGGCCAAATAGATTTTCAAAAAACTCTTATAAAAAAAAGTTGCTTAATTTTTATGAGTAAAATACATAGATAAAAAACTTTTCAAGCTAAAAGAACAACAATTACTAAACAATTTTAACTTTTTTTCTAAATGTCCTTATTTTCACTTTTAACTTTCAAATAGATTTTAAGACCTAAAAAAACATAGTCAAACGCTACCTTAAACTTTATCATTTTTTTTTTAACTCTTAACTCAAACCAAAAAAAATTATCCTACCCCATTAATGGCTATGTATCGAAATTAAGAGCAAAAAATTATGTATATGGCCATGACCAATATTGTCATTGCGTGCATGTAACAAAAAAAATGCCATTGCGTGCATACTAAATACTACATGTTGGTATATGACGACAAACAATTAATCACGTTGATTAATGCACAATTCCGATCGCAAAAAGGTGGGTAAGTTTCTCCATCATATAATTGTGCAATGTTCTTCTAATTCAATTTTAAGTAAAAGTATAAGGTGATTAATAAAATATTCAATGTCTCGTAAAAAACTCAATGTATTTTTGAGATTGATTTTATTAAATATTCCTTGATGTTCAAATTCCTAACAAAGTTAGTCAATTTGTTTATTGTGATATACTATAAATAAATTATCATACTTTTCTTCATTAGAAGAGAATTTTATTTTTAAATATTTTAGGAGGTATTCCAATTTGAAGGTTTGCAAAATTGAATTGATAATTCACTTGCGTCTATTCATCGACTCAAAAATTAATCTCATAGTTTGTCGATGAGATCAAAGTTGTGAGGATAGCGCGAACGCGATATATTGATCAAGTTAGAAAATCTAACATATGGTGATTATAAATAAAATAAAAAGTTTTTGTCAAAATAAAAATAAAAAGTTAATCGTCAAAAAAAAAAGGTTGGATATAGTTGCAAGTTTGCAACTGTAGATTTTATTATATTTGCAAGATTGGAATGAATAGGAATGTGTACCTTCTCTCCAACCCCTTCTCTTATGAGCTGCCATGCTATAGGAATCTTTTAGAGTTGGCTTGTTAGCCTGGATGGGAAATGCCCCTATAATTGCTTGATCAATTTGACTTTATTGTCATTTTTAATCAATTGAATGGACCTATTTTATAGTAAAACAATTAATAGTGAACTATATATTATCATGAATTTTATTTTCAAGAGATTAAATTGATAAAATTAAGAACAAAAGTCTGTACCATAAATGTTATTGGTACTATTTTTTGCTTGTGGCACCTTTCACTCCAATTTAAAATGTCTAACAAAATACAATAATTTAAACTAAAATACACAACAACTTTAAAGAGTATAAAAATTTAATAATTTCAAATGTTGGGCTAATTAGAAATGCCACATTTTATACTTT
This sequence comes from Trifolium repens, assembly GCA_030408175.1. Lineage (NCBI taxonomy): Eukaryota > Viridiplantae > Streptophyta > Magnoliopsida > Fabales > Fabaceae > Trifolium > Trifolium repens. Next base: position 7,887,945 of record CP125841.1, read on the forward strand.
TGCATAAAAACTAAAAATCACTTAAATTATTAAAAAAAAAAAAAACTTACAATAAAAACGAACTAATTTTCTTACCGAAAGAAATCAAAACTAACATTTAACAAATTACAAATAATTTTTATTAATGCTACTAATAAACTACTATGGGCTAGTCTCGTAAACTTAGCTCAGTTGACAGGATATTGCTATATATACAGTGGGCCGAATTTCAAATTTCAGTCATCACACGTATTCATCTTAAGCGTAAAATTTCTAGTTATTAGATTACTTGACAAAAAAAAATATACTATGGCTAATTCTCCCACTAGTTATCACCTACATTTATCATGTATCGGCATATGGAATGTTTATGACCATCAACATTTAAGAGCACCTTGGCACATAATGACATCTGAACAGTTAACATGTGGGAGCAATTAGGACATATAAGGACAACTTGAACTAGGAACATATTGACAAGTAACATGGATGGACAATTAGAGGTACTTAGCACATAAAGACACATTAGCAGTTGATCATAGGATAAAATTTAGTGACATATTAGCATACTAACAATAATACATGTTAACAGTTAGAAACATAATCACATTTATTGTCGATCACATAAGGCATTCTTTCTAATGAACAATTTTGCGGGTACACATGTAGCATGATATCTCTAAACGTATAATCATTGATCAGTATTTTTTAATAGTTGAAGCGCTCGAATAAACTAATTCGAGCGCCTCCACTATTAGGATCAATATCATATGTATTCCCCAACACTTGTCTGATCACACCACCTATATTATAAATAAACTTCGTTGAGAACTCCCCCCTTCGAGTCAACTCATTAAACTATTTAATAGACAATCTAGGGTCGTCAAAAGTTCAGACCTCTAAAAATAGTCTCAGATATTCCTAAGGCATGTGATAACAACGATTTAACATATAGAGGAATTCAACAAATCAATTCAAGACAATTTGAGGTTTAAACCTTACCCAAGATAGTGGTAACAATGGCAAGTCCTCTATTTCGGCTTCGACGCCACATGGGATGGAATGTTCAACATAAAGACATAAAAAGATTAATGAGGATACTAATTGAGAACTACAAATTAGTAAGAAAGAGAGATCTTCACTTAGGAAAAAAGTAAAGATGATGGAATAGAGTCTTGGTGAAGGAATAAGGCTCATCACGATTGTTATTTTATCAACCAAAACCAATAACGAGATATTCAACAAAGATACAAGATCTTAGATTCAATTAATATTATTCAAAAGTTTAATATAACAAGGGAGATAAAACCTTACCATGGTGAATAGGAAGTGAGATGAACATGATGATCAATATATATTCGTTGATCATTTGAGAGTGATCACTCATGATCAAGACAAGCATCAATGGTAATTTAGTGAGAAAGAGGTGATAAGGGTTAGGGTTTGCGGAGTATGATTTTTGTGGGTGAATTTGGAGACAAAAGGATTTATTAGTAGAGCTTCAGAAGAGTTTACATAAGGTGGATGAAGAACAAATAGGGCTTGAAGTTGTGTTTATGGGAGAAAGTGAATTTTCAAAGTTTGAAGGAGAGGATTTGGGTAGAAAGTCGGGAAAAATGAGTGTAGGATGAATTATGTCCACGTTAAATAGAAAAATGTGTGTGTGATAATACGATTTTTTAGAATTTTGGAAACTCGTTGATCATATACATGTGCAAAATCTTTTCTCACGAACGTTGTCACAAAAACTTTGCATGGATGATAACTTGAGTCGCTCACGTGAACGAGGCACAATGATCGTGTGTGGGCGATGATCCTAATTGCGCCCTTGAAAATATAATTTTACAAATGATTAAGACTAAGAATTAATTGCTTCTTCAAATGCTAATCAAAACTTCTTCAGAGTAACTTTGTACACTTAAGAGTCTACGTTGATCCAACATTGAATTTATTCATAGTTGATGTGAGTCTTACCATAAACACACTTGAATTAAAAAAAAACACCGATTGTGAGTTTCTTACATCTTATACTTCATCGTTGTTTCAACCAACAGAACATGTCTCTCGAGAATTTGGTTCTGCGGTGACGATAATTGATTTTGAAAAAATTGATTCTGGATAAAATTAATTTTAAATTAAAGTGGTTTATGTTTGGATATATTCATGCAAAAGTGAGTTGAACAAAAAATTTGAGTGTAAAAATCAATTCTAGAATCAGAAGCTACAATTTCTAGCTTCAAGTAAAATCAATTATGTAGGCAAAATCAATTCTGCACGTCCAGAATCAATTCTGACCGCTCCAGAATTGAAACCAAACATGTACTAAACATCCAAGAAGGCTTTTGATACAATCCAATGCACTAGGATGAGTGGTTAGTCTCACATATATAAACTATGGTCTTTTGGTCCTTGATCATTGGTTCAATATTGTTCCATGACGCTCTGAAACTTCTCTACCAAACGGTATTGAAGTCTGGTTAAAAGTCTTCTTTTACCTATAGTTAGGAGGCGAGATTCATTGGTTGTAACGGATATACAATATAAAGAAATATTAACTTGGGGCACAACCCTAAATTAATTATATTTAGGATACATACATCAATAAAAAAAATTAAAGATACATAATTTAGTCGTATCATCTAAATATATAAGGTGAGAGACTCACATTTTAAAACGATATTATTAAATATAATTGTGAAGTGTTAGTCTCACAACATCTATTAACGAAGTAAACATTGGACGTATAAAAAAACAATCATTGCATAAAAAAAAGTAAATCATAAATTTAATATCTTAAATTTTTAAATGGAGCTGTAATATCCGATCTCTCGATAAAATGACCAAATGTAAACAAGCAAACTCCATAAATTATTTTATTTTATTTTATTTGGTAAGCAATTTATTTATTATTTATATACTACTACTCCCGTCTTTGATTCATATTTAAAAAATTTAAATAAAAGAAAAAGTTCATACTTTTATAATTTAGATTTAGTTGAATAGTCCTATAAAATGTACCAGTTAAAGAATAGTCCTATTGATGTCGACCCTAATAAATGCCTAAAATGTTATCAAGGCCTTCTAGAAGCCCTTACAAAACGTACTGTAGCATTTGTTCCACTCTCTTTTTCTTCAACAGACCCAACGTGGCAAAGCATAATTACCCTTATACCCCTAAATCTATTTTCATTCTCTCTCTTCATTGACCTCTATATAAACATTCTCACCACACACAATGTATGTATCGCATAACATAAAAGATCTATCATTTCGTATTCCCATTTTACCCCTCGCATAACGTAACTGTCCGATTCAATTTTCCGATGACGGCAACACTCACTCTCGGCGGTCTCTCCGCCGTCCGGCCACTCCGATTTTCCGAAAGCTGTTCCACTTCCACCTCCGCAAGGTTCTTCCAGAAGCCAACTTCCAATTTCTCAAGTCGCCGCCGGATTTCAATCCGAGCAGCAACGGCGGTAGTCGAGACACGGAGGCCGGCGACGAGTCTCTACGAAGTTCTACGTTTAAAGCCTGGTGCATCTCCTACTGAGATTAAATCAGCTTACCGGAGTCTGGCGAAGGTTTACCACCCCGACGCGGCGGCGAAGCGGTTGCCGGAGTGTGGTGACGGGGACTTCATCGAGATTCGTAACGCTTACGAGACACTTTCCGATCCATCGGCAAGAGCGATTTACGATATGTCACTGATGGCGGCCCACGGAGGAAGGAGCCGGCGGTTTACCGCAGCTCCGGTGACACAGAAACGGCATTCTGGATATTATAGTAATCGGAGATGGGAAACGGACCAATGTTGGTAGAAAGCGTTTAACTTGCTTCGGATATAAACAAAGAACTTCTTCACAAAAAAAAAAAAAGGATATTAGAAAAGAGAGTAATGAGGTTTGAAATTACTACTACTAACTTTAGAATTTAGATACAGCAAAGTGAAAAAGAAATAAAAAAAAATCATGTAGATTTTTTGTGAGAATGTAAATGTTTTTTCTCTCAAATTTTCTTTTCTGGGTTATATCTTTTATTTCTTTTTTGCTGCTACTTTAGAAAAGCCAACAAAAAGAGAATAATTGAATACATTATTAACTTAGTTTATAAATTATCACTCTCTTTTTAATTAGTTTAATCTCTAAACTATATAAGCAGTCATTAGACTATATAAAATTGGCCAATTTATTTCTAAATGTATGTAAATTTGTCAATTAGTCTCTAAAAATAGCAAATTAGTGTTTCACTTTGTACACTTGTTGAGTGAAACCTATGGGACATTTTAGAATAGGGAAATGACCGTGGTACTCTAATAAAACAAAAAAAGGGAAAGGATGCGGTTAAAATGAAGATATGATAAGGGGTTTTAGAAATATAAACTATGTCAAATAATCCTTTATATGTTTTACACCGGCATTTTTATAAACCGCCACATTTATTGACGAGTAAAAGTGTTGGCAGGTTGGTCCGTCAAACAATTTTTTTTATTTTCTACTATTATTAGTAACTTTGGTTTCGCCACATTCCGTAGCAATATTAATGCCGCTTTTTAGAAATCTCAAAATAAAATAAATTGATTGGAGAATCTTATTTAGAAAAGGAGAAAATTGTATTTTACATTAAGTTTTTAACACAATTAATGTGTGTGCGCCTTTAAGGTAAATAATTTGGACTTAAATAAGCAGAGTGAAGGGAATTCACTCTCACGTGAACATATAAAATGACAATAAAAAATTGATGACTCAGCAGAAACTGTAAATATAGTGCTAAACCGTTGATCTCTTTCTCTCTTACTCAATTGTCATGTAAAATTCATGAAAGGAAAGGAACAACGATAACAAATTCAAATTACCAAATTACATGCACACAATGCACAATTGTCTTGACATGTAAACAATGATATCACATAACTCTTTTTTTAAAACGACAATGTAATATTTAAGAAAATAGAGACATGCAAGCAATGATCTTTCTCCTTTCAGTAGGGTCCTCTTCCTCCGTGGACTTCCAAAAGTCCAACCTTAATTAACTCCTCCATTGATGCATCTATTATTGTTTGATTAAATTTAATTAACTCTTGTCAGCACATATTTCAACAGGTGTTTAATGCTAATCCCACAATGCATCATTACAATACTGGGAGTGAATACTTTTGACATTGACATTTCTCCTTAGCATGTGTTTAGTACACTCAAATTAACTATCCAACTCGTTTTTACTTGATTGTTTCCAAATATAACTTTTTTTTTCACATTCAACTCACTTTTAACTAAAATCAATTTTACAAAATTATTCTCATGTATGGTGGAGTTTAACATGGGAAAGTTGAATACTTTCCCACCATGGGACAGTTATATTTTAACCACTAGATTAAATAAGGCACACACTTTTATCATAGACTATCAACACTAAATTTTTATTCTCTTACACTATCTTCATCACCATTCTCTCTTCTCCATGTCCCAATTCTCCTTCTTCTGTGTAGTGTTTTGTCTTTAATTTCTTTCATATTCTACCAAAACTTTCAATGATAAAGAGGAGAAAAATATTGGTTTTTTTCTGAAAAGCTTCATGAAGCATAGAGCTTTCAAAGATATTGTATAGAAAATCACATGTACTGAAGTACAATAACAGTTTCTTAGGCTCTCTCTGTAAGGAGAAATTGTGCTATTTAGCAACACTTGAGTGAAATGGATAACAATCAATATTCATCAGTTATTATCTCTTCTAAATTTACCCTCTATAAGCATCTATTCCTTCCTTTAGCCTTAGATTCCTCTTCGAATTTAGGATTTCTTCCTTTAGCCTTAATTACTCCTTGAATTCCAAATCACAACATTGTTCTTCTAATTGGAATTTTTATTTTTTGAAAAAATTAAATTGGGTATTACTATATTCGAACAAATGGACAATGAGCTTAATGTTGCTGGTGGTGGTGGTGGTGGGTGGGTGGACATCAAGGAGAGAGAATGGATGAAGATAGTGTAAGAGAATAAAAATCTAGTGTTGATGGTCTATGATAAAAGTGTGTTCCTTATTTCATCTAATGGTTAAAACATAACTGTACCATGGTGGGAAAGTATTCAACTTTCCCATGTTAAACTCCACCCTCATGTATTATCCCTTCCTTGGATATAGAACCTTCTAAGAAAATTGTGTCCCCTTTATAGGAGGTAGTAATAAAAAATTTGTCACTTGTGAGAAATTTTATTTTCCCATTTTAACCCCATTGTGAAAAACATGAAAAATGTTTATGGAACACTTATCAATAGTTGCAAACGTTGTTAGACAAAAATAGAACTTCCTCCTCTTCATCCATACTGAACTTGAAGCTGAAACAGAGTCTAACTTGAGACAGAAAAGAACAATGTGGTGGTGAATATTTGACAGAATAAACTTTACCTATTTTGACCCTTTCAATGAAACTCACAGCTTTGTACAAAATTCCAATCGTATTAGAAGTGTTCAAATGACAAATTTGCACATTTCAAGAAATAAATCATTTACATGTCGTAAGCATAGAGTTGATGACATGCAATAAAAGACGGATACTTGAAAGATCAGATCCAGAGATTGAAGGCAAGTTGCGTTGATGATTCAGTATCTGATAGACTTGCTCGAAGATGGGTCGGACGTGCATTGTTATCATGGGATCTGAGGGATTTATGGCAGTAGACACGTCTGTCATCCACGAAATCTTTCGGGACATGTCATTGTTGATATCACAGGCCAACTGCTGCAAAAGGGAAAGTACTACACCTTGGCTTAAGGGAAGAGGAACCATTGACAAAAGTCCATGTAAATCAACCTGCAAAGCAGAAATGAAGTTATTTATTCAATGGTCAATTACACATACAGAAGAACACCATTGGCTGAAATAGGGACCAGTAAAACGCTGCAAATTAAGTCAATGCTCTCATAATTAAGTTTGATTTAATTTAACCACTCCCTGACAAATACTCTGATAGTGCATCAAACTAACGCCTTGTCCTAACGTGATGTAGGATCTATTTGTATATTAGCAATAAGGTGTAAGGAGAGTTTTCCGCAAAAATTCCAGAACAAAGGAAAATGTGATATGGAGAGCAGGATGATAATGATTGACTGTAATCCTGTTTACAATTCATATACATGCCACAGATCACATAGACCTAACTCAAGTTAAATCAGATTGCAAACAACTGACTTCAGATTTTACACAACTTACTTTTCTGAAGGTAGTGTGTTTGGTTTGGTTTATTTAATTGTTTGGTTCATTCTTTTGGAAGTGAGGGAGCAAAACCACTCCTTGCTCAATATTTGGCTCCCCTCCAATATTGGGGGAGATTTGAAGATGATATGTATTTGTAAAACTTTAGATGATTGAGTAAAATGTCTCGTGATATCTTGCAAAGAAACACATTCCAACAGGAAAGACATGTCCTTTAAATTAGAAATAAAGAAAAATTTGTGGCATGTCACATACCTGAGAACATAACCAAGATACAATAGATACATCACTTCTATGCAGTGCTGCAACAAACGCCTCCTCATATTTGCGTTCAGAAATCAACCTTGCTAGCTCCTTCGTGGGATCTAGTGGTGCCTCAACCTGGTTTGCATAACAAAATTGCAATATCCATTATTACCATATAAAGTCACTAGTATGGGCATCTGTTGATCCCTATCGACAGCAAAGATTAGCAATAGTTAGCCAAGTTCCCAACCTTTTCATGAAGTAAAGGACCGTTGTTCAGCTGGATGGGCAGAGTACTCAATGTGCCTGAGTTTGTTCTTGAGGTTGCAAGTGCCATTAGCTTTCTCTGGCCCTCAAGCACTTCTCTACTCAAGGTTTGAGTAACCGATGAGGCTGAATTAATGGAATCCTGGGAAAGTCATCAAGAGGAATACCAACATTGAGATACAAAGACATTGGCAAACCATATAAAAGATCTATCATTTCAAAAACTTTATCTAGATATATGTCACCTTGAGTATAAACTAAGAAACTGATAGTTTTTTAAAATAAGAATCTAGAAATAAGAACACAAACATACACAACAATACATCAAACAGAGCATGAAAGTCAGAAAAATTCACTTAGTATGCCTGTGGTAAGAAGACCCTGGCACACTTGACAAAAGGCAGGCATAAATAGATTAAAATTCTATAATTGTAGAATATCTGTTTTTCAGTTATAACAGAAGACAGACTACCAAATAGCAATTAATATGCAAGTGGATACTGATCCCTCTCTTGTTCCAAGGAGGATATATCCCACTGTACGGCCATACATAGATGGACACAGAAGAAACATGGGTAACAGAGCATCTCCAAACAGAAAATGATCCAAATTCCCTGCAAATAATTTGAGATACTTGGCAGTTTGGAGCATCAAATGCAAAACATCAGGGTAAAAAGTGTCAACCTTAGCCCACATTAAGCCAAAATTATTCATTCTTGTTGTAAAAGCCATACAATTAAGCAGCATTTATATCCACGCCATCAGGGTATAATGTTTTGAAATTCAAATCATTTACTCTTCATTGTTTACCCACACCATTAATCTCTCTGATCATCTTCCATGACTCATTAAAATATCCAAATCTCCCTTGAATAATATGTTTAAAATACCACTGTACTTTTTTAAAATGCTATGAAATTGCTTCCCAAATGAACAAGTATACTCGGTTACTCACCCTTAGTGTCATTGCCAATGAAGTCGGACCCGATTCAAGGCGTTGCTGAACTGCATTGGAATGTTCAGCCAAACCTTTCTGGAATGTAGTATCCACTTGCTCAAACATGGCTTTGCAGGACATCTCAAATGCAGGAACCACTGATGTTTCAAAACTGGACTTGAGTGCATCCTACATATGAAATTATTTCACACTTATGAACAAAAACTACCTCATGAAATCATAAATAGCACTCACTCCAACAATCAATTAATACAAAATTCAACATATTTAAACTGAAAACAAGATATATGGCATACCTGAAGCGCCTGTTTGGCAGTTGTCTGAAACTGTGCTTGAATTTGCCTAGCTACGGTAACTTCGAGTTTTGAATTAACTGACTTATCAAGTTGATTCACTGCCTTGTCGCCCACTCCTCTCTATCACATAGAATGCCAATTAGATCCCAGCAAGACAACTTCACTGTATTCATTCTAATTTCTACTATTGTCCAAAATAAATCTAATTTCCACTCAATATAAAGATCGAAGATAATGTACAAACCTGGAAGGTTTCCACTATAGTAGAGGATATTATTTTCTCAATAGCAGGAGACATTGAACGAATTACAGCTTGCCCAACTGAACCCATTTCCTTCTTTACAGTTTTCTCCAATATTGACGGTAGATCCTTGTTCATGAAGTTAGTAATCAAACCTGTTGTAACTTGTTGGATACGATCTCGCAACAACTTTTCATTTTTTGCATTCTCCTCTTGAATTCTAGCCCACAGAGCATCAGCATTGGACTTGACAGCTTTTTCCATGCTTTTCCCTAGGACAGCCTCAAGCCGTTTACCTTCTTTTGTAACTGGAGCTGCAACCATCATCGTCATTTGTTTCTGCATCTCCTTTTGCATTGTCAATAACTGCCAAATAAGTCAAAAGATTGTTGATGAGCAAAGTTTCCAACAAATATGCAAAATACAATTCAGTAATGTAACTTGAATATATTTTGTTTATTGTTATCCATTGAAAAAGTAAAAAAAGTTGTGTGTAGAACATATACAATTTACATTTTTCTGAAGGGTATTTTCAAACAAACAGGCACTTCTAGAGAAGCTAAAGAGAAAAACGGGAAAACAACGGTTTTCATATTTTTACAAGTGGACAACTTCATAAACATTTCAGAAAATGCACCATTAAAATATATTTTTTGAAGAAGAAAGTCCACAACTAAATTAATCCCTTAAGAATACAATGATGGGATAATTTCTTTCCTGGGCTTCGGCCCTCTTTTTACCCAAAAAAAAGAATACAATGATGGGAAGTTTTTTATTGGGAAAAATGTACTTATTGTAGTTTTGCATTTTTACTTATTAATAACATCACTGTCACAAAAGTCCATCTAAATACATAATGCATTAAATAATAGTGCATTTACTAGTTGTGCTTCGTGAACAGTAATAAATTGTTGAGCAATCACCTGATTGATTGACTCTTGCATTGCCATAATTTGAGGCAAACCACTTTCCGTAGATTGAAGGTTAGAAATTCCATTTGGTTCATTGGACGAATCAGTTGAATTGCATGCACTTGGAGATGGGGAAGACGGACCTGATGGTTGAGAATTTTTACCCTTTTGTCTCTTCCCTTTTGCATTAGGTGCAGGTGACGGTGGTACTACCATTGATGTAGATGAGTCAGAAACCTTTTCATGTACATCTTTTGGCATGTCTTGAAGTCTATCCTCGCCTGCATTAGAAGGTTGGGCCAGCGAGTCCCCTCCAGTAGAATCAATGTGTCCAGTTTGCTCTGTAATGTAAGTCTCCCCACCTATTGCACCACATTCTCGGGCCATCTCAATGCCAAGATCAGAAGCCTGAGAGCAAAAGAATTTTTCTTTGCCATCAGAAACAGGGTTTTGTTGTGGCCCCTGCCTTCCAAATTCATCATTTTGATAAGGCCTTGTCTCACCTACCACTTTCACTTCTACTTCGGCATTACCCACATCAACCACATCCTGGATCTTTGTTTCTACCTCACTCATTCTATCGATCATATTAGTCTCAGAGGAGGAACTGGCTTTTGTTATCTCAGATGGTGTAACCAAATGAGTTGGTTGCTTAAACATGACAGAAGGGTTACGTACACTAGAAATGTCATCCTGTTTGATTTTCTTTTCATCATTCTTTAAATCACTATTCAATTGGTCGGACAAGTTCCTGTGAATGGTATCCATTTGTCTTTCAACTGAATAATCATTAACAGCTTGGTCCCCAACATGATCACTCAAGTTAGATTGTGGACTCCTGAAATCAGAAAGCTTCCTGGACAACCTTGGGCTCAAAGGAAGAGGTGGAGAAGGAACACAAACAACATCAGCATCACTACTAGAAGGAGCCAATGTAACAGTTTTAGCTTCAATATTTGAACTGCTGAATTCTCTAGAAATAGGTGCCTCAATATGACCAGAGCTTAAAGGGTATCTTGCCACAAGACCACTATCGGTGCTACTTGCTTGCATCATTGTCTTGGGAGCAGAACTGGGTAAAGATATCTCAGATGTTCTACCTGCGGACGATTCTAAAGAGGCAAATCCTTCAGCAGTAATTACATCTCGGGAAACACTGGAATCTGACTTATCTAGTCCCACATTTTCCGATGGTGGAGGCAAGCATTGTGCTAAATCCAAAGCATACTGCTGAATAGCCTGTGTCTGAACACAATAAACCTGAACAATATGTTCGCCATGAGGCAAAATATCACTTGTTCCAGTAAAACTAAGAATGGGCATTGTCACAGTAAACTCGGCTAAATAATCCATGCGAGTTGATTCAGGATTAGGACCATATTCTAAGTGCACAGCATATATAGCATTCCTCTGGGCATTTGCAAGTAAAAGCAGACCTGCGTGAGGCAATGCTGCAACTTGATTAAAGAATGCATCCTTTAGAGTTGGCTTAGCTGAACTATTCAACTCCAATGTCTGAGTGCATTTCCAGGATTCAGTATCACTTGGGAGCAGCCAGCCTTCTTCACTTGTTGAGACCCAGACCTTCACTTCCCGGTTTTGTGGTCCCTACAAATTGGTTAATTAAAAACAAGTAAAACAAACATGTCGAGAATAGAGTAATATGAATAAAAAAATATTTGATAACAGTACGGCTATGTGCCACTGAAAAAAAAAACATAATACTTTTATACGATATCCAAGTATGCTATAGTGTATAAAAATGGTCTTTGTCCCAAGAAAGACAAATTCAGAGACCTAGCTTCCTACATTATAGAAATTTATCAACACACTTACCGCTGTGATAAGGACAATATGACCAGGCTGGTGGGGAGCAGTAAAAAATGTAGCAGAAAAAACAGGATGCCCATCATGTGGCCTTAAAATAGCAAGTGGTTTTGTCTTCCGATCTTCCCATATTTTTATCTGTCAAATTTGATTATAAAAGAAAAATATGATCAGGACATCTATTACAATTAAACTAGTGATAAAAAAAAGAGGATCTAGGCATGCATAAGGACAGTACACTCGTTTGAGACTAATCAAATTAATGAAAAGAAGGGGATGTTGTTTTCTCCAGCACTTCTTTCCAGATATATTCCAAATGATCCTAGTCTGTTACGTAATTTTGAAAGAAGGTACAGGGTTGTGTTGGTTTAAAATACAGTAAATATCAAAATAATAATATCCCACATTTTACCATGATTCATATATCTTCTCCATTCTTGTCCTTACTAGTTTTCTGCCATTATAATTAATTCTACTATATTTATATTGTTTTTTCTGTCCATTCTTATCTTTCAACGTATCCAATGTCATATACCTATGTTAGATTTTCGGGTAAATATAATGCAACCAGAGATTTTCAAAGAACATTCATGCCACTGCATTATTTAATCTCATCACCGAAAATGCTTAAACAAATCTTTTCAGGTTTCAACCAAAAAATGAATCAGAATGAAAAGGAAAAAAACAACAAATGTTGCAGTTAGTTGATATAACTAAAATAAGAAAATACAAACCGTGCCATCCTGTGATGCAGATACCAATCGATTTGTCATCCATTGGCACATTGACAAATCAGTGACCTCCCCATCATGTGTTCCTACAATCTGAACCCCGTCAATGAGCTTGTCAAGAGGACATTTCGGAGGATCTTCTGCCACAAAGGCTTCACCATTTCCAATTTTTGTGGTGTCAATTCTTAGAACATGTCTTCCCATACCAACTATCAAAATCTCCTGTATGAGAATGTTGAATTAATATAACAAGAATACAGGGGAGAAACAAACAATTGCTTTTGAGATTGAAAACAACAAAACGGATAGTACGAGACAATTACTTGTTTGTGGCAGTGCCAGCAAATTTGAGGATGTTCAACTTTCTCCTCTCCTACTATTTGAATAGCAATAACAATATTAGCAGTAATTTGAGGTTTATCTTCATCGTCAGGACCTTCAGAAATTTTCCACACAAAGACACGGCCATCTGTGCCAACACTGTACAAAAAGAATGTTCCCATAATCCATAGACAAACAAACCGAACCTTTAAATAATTCAGGCAGCAGAAAATACCTAGCCAGCAAATGAACATCTTCAGCAAAGAATGCCAAGTCTGTGACCCTCTGAGAAGAATTAAGAAAAATTAATTAGAGGATAAATCTGTTATCCTTGTAGTGTTTTTGCCAAATAACATGCATTAACATTGCAATTGCATTATAGTTGGAGATAATGAAACAATTCAGCAAGCCAGCAAACAAACTTTCAAATTTCAATAAGAGAACTCTGCTATAGTTAACAAAACACAAAGTATAGGAGCACTTCAAAATAAAGTTAACCAATCAGCAAAGAAATGCCAGTGAGAAAATAATCAAATTGTCGGTATCTGTTATTTTTTGTCCTATGAATTTGACACTCAAGAAAATAATCAAATTGTCGTCAACATAATGATAATACCTTATGACCAGGATTACGTTTCAATTTATATTGATTCCCTTCCACACAACATAATTGGCAAAAAGAATCCCAAATGCCAAAAATTAAACTTAAACTCAAACGGAACCACTAAAATCTTAAATGCTAGGAAGATAAAAGCTAAGCTTTCTCAAAGCATTCATAGATCCTCATTTGTATCTTTTTATCGCACTTCATACGTTTTCACCTCACTTACCACCTAAAGCACAGATTTAAAAGGATCCACTTTGAAGAACTTAAATAAGCTTAACTTATGGCATAAGCAACCGTCTAAGTTCTTCGAAGAGCTTATAAAAATATTATTGATATGTCCACAAACTCTTTTCACCTTATTTCCATAAAGATATCAAACAGCTTATAAAGAGTATATAGTCTAACCTCATTTTTTCTTCTTCAACTGTAGAAACAGTTGCATATATAAGCATCTAGTCTATTTAAACTGTTACTATTAAACACTAAATTGTTTCATTCAATTTTCCCAATTAGAAAAACATAACAAAGCTCTAACAAATGAATAAGAAAACGAACTAATAAAAGCAAACCTGAGTGTGTCCTCTAAGCAAAGATCTAACTGCAGTATGAATATTAAGCACTCTAATATTCCCCTGTTTCAACCCATAACATATATAAGACTTATTCACAGCAATCTGTCGACCCAAAACGGGATTAGGATCCGACCCATATTTCGTAATGGGAGCAACTTCAAGCTGAGGCTGAACTTCACCAGGCAACCTAACATCAACATCATACACAACATGGTCACCAATCAAATGCCTTCCCTTAGGAACCTTACTACTCGGCAACCGAATCAAAGCAGCCGCAGCAGCATTAGCCGCTGTAATGGCAGCAGCGGAGGGAGTAGCAAGCGGCAAAGGAGAATTAACAGGTTGCGGTTGTTGTTGTTGTTGCGGTTGTTGTTGTTGTGTTGGAGGAGGGGCGCTGAGGAGAGCCATGAGACGAGCACCGGCGTTTGGATTGGAAGGTGGAGGGATAGGTTGAGGTTGAAGAGGAGGAGTAGGGAATGAAATTGAACGGTGGTGGATTGGGAAATTGTTCTGGTAGTGATCGTAGGGGTAATTGTTATTGTTGTTGTTTTGGTGGATTGGGAAAGGTTGAGGAGGGAAAGGACCGGTGGGAGGAGGGTAAGAAGAGGAAGAAGAGGGTGGTGGTGGAGAAGGAGCAGAAGGAGGGAAGGGAGAAGAAAGGTTAGGGTTAGGGTTAGGGTTTGGGGGATTGAAGAAAGAGTGCATATCGAAAGGAGTTGGTGATGGTGATTGATTAGGAGCAGCCATCACCACCAGATTGAAATTGAATTGAATTTGATGATTGATTGATTGGTTGATTAATTCAATTTGCGATGAGATTGGGAAATTTGTGAAGGTTTGTGCAGAGAGATTCGAGATTCAGATTCAGAGAGAGAGAGAGATCTGATTGTGAAGGGAGAAGGTGAGGGGATGATGGGGATTTTCGGAATTCCAAAGAAGCGGCACGATGCATACACTCAACTGAATCACTACTTCTATGATTTTCTGCGCAAAATTTATTGTTTTTGCTTTTATTTAGAGTTTTTTTTTCCTATCTATAATTATTTAAATCTAAAATTTTTCCTTTTATTTATTTACTACTATCTTTTTGAAACATATAATAAATTTTAGCGGCCAAACGGACACCGTGTCTGATCCACTTTTTCTACTACCATTATAATGTTGTAATGCGCGTCTTTTTGGTTATCTTTTTTTGGTTGTTTTTATTTTATTTTTCTATTTTCTATAAAGTACAGTTCCAATAAAAATATTTTTATTAATTGATAACTATTTAATCTTCTTTTTGATTAACCTTCTTTTTTATTGTGCTGAGTTATTAAGAAATAAAAGAAAACTGAAAATCAACTTTTGTGTGGAGAGCAAAAGTGGCAATATAAAAAGTCTACACCAAAAGAGGTATTATCTTTATATATAGGTATAGAAGATATTGAAAATTTTAAATTTTATTTTACTGAGTAATTTAATTGCAATTTTTGTCCCCCTATTTTACAAGATTCATGATTTTGATTCTCCTATTTTAAAATCAAACATTTTTGTCCATCTAATTTGTTTTTTTTTCTTTGCAATTTGCTACATGGATATCGGCACATAGCGTTCTTCTGTCAGTTGGTTAAAAAATGAGGCGGAGAATCAAAAGTGCAAAAAAAAAAATTAAAATAAAGAGACACGAATGTTTGATTTTAAAATATGAGGATCAAAATCGTGGATCTTGTAAAATAGAAGACTAAAAGTGCAATTAAACCTTTTAAAAAAAAGTAAACATAAATAAAAAATGTTACCTTTTAGTAATAGAAATTAAGTGCATATCACTTTTTAGATTCGTTCAATAATGAATGTATTTAAGCTATAATATAGACCAAATACATCAATTATTGAATGAATCTAAAAAGTGAATTGTCTCTTATAAAAAAGACCAGAAGGAGTATTATGCAACTTATATTTTCATGGTTCAAAAATATGAAATCAGATGACCCTAACTATTCACATTTTCATAGTTTTTTTTTTTCAAAAACATGAATAAAATTTATTAAAAAAGAAAATATATTTCAATCATTTTGTTCTCATAATCTACAAAAGAAATTTAACTTAAAACAAACCACTAAAGGTTATGGATCTTCTACCGTTAGTACTCTCATATGTTTGTCCTGTACTAATTACAACCATTAAATCTTTGTTATCATTTCTCTCTTCAGACCACTTTATTTTTCCTTACAGTTTCGACCATTGGATTAAAGCATGAGAGATGACACAATACATTAACACTATGTTTGGCAATGAGAAGAAAATAAGAAGAGAGAATAAGGTGAGAGAGAGATTGAGAAGAGAGATTTAGGTAAGAAACAAAGTAGATTTGAGAGGTTGTTTGGTATAAGAGAAATATGAGAGAAATATAAGAGAGGGAAGTATAAACCCCCTCACTCTCTTATTTGGTTAAGTAGAAAGTGAGAAGAGAGAAATAGTAATGTTTTGGACAATGATAAAAATACCCTTTTAATAATAATGAAATTACTTAAGCCTTCAAATTCATTGTTCAGTACAACAATGAAGAATGATGGAGTCTTTTAATAGCTGCAGGATGGATTTTTTTCCAAATCTATTTGACAGCAAATTCCTATGTTTAAATTTTCGATCTTTATGCTTTTAGAAATCATCGGTTGTCTTCAAAATTCAATTTTTATAATTGTATCAATAATTTGATAGGGTGACTTTGGTTCATGAGAATTGTTTTTTGGGAAAATTAATGAAAGTATGGTTCTATTCTTTGTGTTTAATCATTAGTATATAATATTTTTGTTATAGTAATTGTCTTTGTGAGTTTTTGTTTGATTGAAATTTCTTTCGAGTTTAAATTGAATTGTTGGTTGAATTTACTGTTGATTCATATTTTAGCTTTATTTGCTGTGATGTTTTGTTTCGTGCTTAAATTGATCAAGTGCTTATTGCTTTCCTTGAAAATAATTATGGGTTTTCATCAAAATCTTAGCTTTGCTTGATTACATTCCTCAAAAACAAGGGCAAGAAAGGAAAATCAACGTATGAACAGTAATTTCTTCCGTGTTTCTTCGCTGAGGAGAGAAGAAACTGATATTGACCGGGACCCACCTTAGATTATTCTCTCTTCTATATTTCTTTGCTGTCCAAATAAGAGAAAATGACTATTTCTCTTCTAACTCTCTCTTCTTTAACTCTCTCTTTCTTGTTTCTCTCAAACCAAACAAAGGCTAAGGCAGCAGAGGATTCAAAGTGGAGTCCCTCTATACTCTACTTAAAGTCTTTTTGGATTTAATTTATTTTTTAGCTTATAAAAATAACTTATGTAATTAAATAAATTTTTATGTTAATTTACGAGATTTCACTTGCAAAAATTGTATATGTGTAAGCTATTTTCTCATAAATTATCTTAAAAAATTTATATTAATACATAAAATTTTATTTATTGAGAAAATAAGAATAAAAAACTTGTGTTTCTTAAATATGTGGTAAAAATTCTATTGGGCTCGTGATGTAAAATTCTATTGGGCTATGAATGAATATGGCATTTAAGAATCGTGGGCTAAGGTTTACAACATTCGAGGCTATCCTTTTTGTCATTATGATTTATGCTGGCCGGTAAAACCCTTTGAAGAAGGTCAAGGTGCTGCCATATTGTTATATCATTCCCGCAATTGTTTTATCTACTATGAACCTGAGAAAAATCGATGCAAGTTTTCTCAAATTTGTGGGACTCGTTCATCATCTATTGCAGTAATTCCACATATTCCAAGTCTTATCTCATTGAAGGATGTTGTAAAAGGATACAATATTGAGGTGTTGAACATTCATTCAAGGTAAGACTTTAGCGTTATGTATTTTATTTTAACTTAATTTCACATTTGGTCTCTTATGTTTATTTTATAGGTTTCAAGTTAGTCTTATATGTTTTGAATGTTTCAAATTAGTTGGTCTTCGAGTTTCTAAAATTTGAATTAGGTAGTCCTATAAAGCTAATTAAATAGGGACTAACTAATTATCATCTTAGAAACTTGAGGGATCAACTTGAAACGTTTAAATGTAAGAGAATGAAGTTTCCTAATATATCCATTGTTCCCTAATATTATTGTAATTTATATAGGTGTGCAAAGTATAAATTCCAGGAAGAAAATGAAGTTCTTTTCTTGGCTCAAGAGTTTGTTTGAGACTTGGTAAGTACACATTCTTTGTCATCTTATGTGACTTTATAAATACACTTTCTCATCTCATGGAAGAAAATGAAGATCTTGAATGATAACGTGATAAGTACCCTCCCTCCACTGGTAGTGAGGCTTTTGGTGAAGAGTACAACTACTAAGAAATAATTTCCATGCAGTAGGCATGGTTAAGCTAAATTATAAGTTATGATTAGGCTTGTTAGTTGTGATTGTTGAATAAAAATACATGTTTTAAGCTGCAAATGATGTTGGTAAACTTTAATCTAGATGTTCATGTTGCAAATTATAAGTTATGATTTGGCAAGTTGTGATTTAAGGTTTTAAGATATGACATGTTATCTTGTTTGCTTGGTATAGACAAAAAACTATGATCATTGCTCATCTTTTTCATTCTATTTCATGATTTTCTTCATTTATCCCATCTTTCTAGAATCCTAATCATTAACTACTCCTTTTCTGCATAATTGAGGTCTTTCTATAAAATCGCCCAACTAGTAAATGTGCCCAAAGCCAACCAAATACCACTTTACAAAAAAGAAACTCATTGCAATTAGAGTTGAGAATAGATCACGCCGGCTATATTCCATTATATAATTGTATTTTACTTTTGTTATTGACCCGATGGTTGCATACTCAAATAACACGCACGGGAGAAAGATAATACGAAGACCCATAATCGAACCCCAACATTTAAATAGAATATCCGCATAATCAAACTATTGACAACAAAATACAAATAAATACAACTAACTACCTCTTACTATGTAATGTATTTTGATCATTCTTTTTTAAGAATATAATATAAATACAACTAAAAATTATAAAGTACCTCTTACTAAGTATTTTGATCATCTTTTGTTGAGAAAATAAATTTATCCTTAATCAACTTAATTCTCTTTCAAATTTAAATTTGTATCATAATTATAAGAAACTCTTAATCAACTTAACTATCATTTTTAGTTTTTTACGAATTTGTCCTTAATAACAAAATTCTTATTCAAATTTTGAAATATGAAACTTTTTTTAATTACAAGAAAAAACATACAACAGGAATGCTAAATTTAAAAGCAGTCCCAACGAAACAATACCACACAATATTTAGTCTTAGGATTAGGGCCCCTTTGAATTTTACTTATTTTTGACAAATTATTTTTTTTATAAGTTGTTTTTTCATAAATTATCTTGAAATTAAAACTTATAATAATATATAAAAGCTTATTTATTTATATAAGTTGTTTCGCATAAGCTTAAAAATAAGCTAATTCAAGTAGACCTTGGGTTATTTTTTCTTTTTTGAAATAAGAGTTATTGAATTACCTCATCAATTACTACAAAATTCTCTTGACAATTGTGTGACTTAATTAGATTAAAAAAATTAATAAGCAAGGAAATGATGCTCCGGACTACTCCTAGAGTTTGAGTACCCCTTTTATTAATAAAGTTTTGTATAGTTAAAAAAAGCATGCATTCTTTTTATCATCATTGTAATTTTTAAATCAATGATTTTTATTCCGTACAAGAAAAAAGTAACATATTTGTCCATATAAAAATAAATAACACAAGCAACAATTCAACAATTTTGATAACATAAAAATATATCTTGTTTCATAAATACAATAACAACAACTTTTTTAATCCATAAATTTGCACATAATATTTTTTAGTGCACGTACAATATTTCATACCTAACACCTAACCGAAGACCACAACTATAAAAAGAAGAATTTTTTTATGCCGTCTCTTCTTTGTTCATATTATCTCACGTCGACACAATGGACATGAATAGGAAGATGAACGCCCTTTGCATTGATGAAACCACTTGCCAATACACTCTTTATGGAAAACATGAGAGCATTTTGTATAAACGAGATTCGATTGTGATTCATTGCAAAACTCCTCCAAACAAATTGAACATTGATCTATAGAATCTGAAGAAGAAGGACCAACTTTCAATTTATCTAACAAATTCTCAATTTGTTGATCATCACTACCATTGTATGAGGTAACATGAAGCAACACATTCATCTCCAATATCCCACATCTCCCGTTATTGAGTGCAATCATTTGTCTTGCACAATCTCCCATTCGACATAGAACCGTGTCTAATACACGAGTAGGCACGAAATTGAAGGTATTGTATAAGAAAAGAGTGTTTTGATTTGCATTCATGATTGCGTTTGTGTCGCACTTGCATAAGATTTCAGAAGGAATAAGAAAGTGATCATTGACGTTAGTTCTAGAATTAGTGAGAGAGTTTGTGGCATTGGATGTTGTAGAAAAAATTGAGTGGGTGTAACTAAGATGAATTGATGAGAAGCAATCATTCAAAGAAAGAATGCCACGTGAGAAGGGTTGGATTGGTTCGAAGACAGGAGTAATGCTTAGGGTGACGCAAGACTCCATGAATGAGTGATCAAAATCTTAACAAGAAGTATGAGGTAGAAGTAGAAAACTAGGATTTGCGTTTATGAGTTTAATTCAATTTGTTGGATATAGAATGCTTTTATAGGCAAAAACTTGCAAGGTTTAAGTAGGTTCATAATAATCTCTAATAAGATAAGATTTTTTGAAAACAAATCTTTTATAAGATTTGACCCAATAATAACAACTCATATCTTATTATCTTTTAAGATTTTCACCAATAGAAAATCATTAATTAGTTATGAAAAAATCAACCGTATCTTTTTTTTACAAATATATTTGGTGATAGATTCTCTTAGCCAAATAATATCAATAGTAATAACTAATAACTCATACACCACACGATTAGTGTTCCTTAGACTTAATTAATTTTTTTTTTTCACTATCTCAGGCTTAATGATTTCTACCATAAAGTAGTGTAATTTACTAAAAATATATTAAAAGTAATTACTACTAAAATATTTAATTTGTCCTCATCAATTTTAGTAATATATTTCAAATTCAAATCTTTTACCTTCAAATATAATTTTATCTCTGTATAGAAACTCAATATAACAACTATTTTATAGAAAAACATGAAACAAGATTATGCTAAATAAAAGATTAATACAAAAAACATAAAAAAAGAATTATGATCCGTTTACACCAAATGTCAAACTTTAATTTGACACCAAATCTCAACCGTCTATTTTTTTAATCAAAGGTCAGTAATGGATTTTTATATTAACTTTTGTGTGTATCTATTTAGAAGATTCCTTATTTTTTGCTCCATAAAAAGTTGATTTGTTGTCCTAAAAAAAAATTGATTTATTGTTCTTAAAAAAAATAAAATCAATTTGGTGTTATCCAATCTCCCACAGCATCTTCTTCAACTAAAAAACTCAAATCACCCATGAGATTCAGATTTTCTTTTTCAAAAAATCAAAGAAAATTTAAAGATTATATTAGCTTTGATTGAAATCACTACCAAAAAAAACTCACACACCTGTGAGATTCAGATTTTTTTTGTTGCACCGTGAGCTTCAGATTTAAACTCGAGTGAATGTATTTAATTTAATAATATTAACATTTGTTGGTTTACTTAAGCCTTATGGATATTAATTTAATGTTTTTAAAATAAAATTAATTTGTTTCGTAATCTTAGCTCAATTGGTAGGATATTGCATTATATATGCAAAAGATTCGAGTTTGAACCCCGATCATCTTAATTTAATCTTAGATTAAATGTTTTCTTTCCTTCTAAATATATCAAATTTCATTTTTAATTATATAAAAAATTTCTTCAAACTTTAAGGAAAATTTCTATAATTTCATACTTAGAAATAAGTGCAAAATTAAGAAAAAATTAATCAAAGGTTTTTTTAGAACATATCGGTCACCAGTCGACACCCAAAATAAAATAACTCTAATTATCTTCTATTTTCTTCTTATTCATCCACCACAGAATGGCGATTTTGGATCAATTTTGATTTGGATTCACCCCTCTTGATTGTTCCTATTTCAGTTTTAATTAAATAAGTTATTTCACATATTTTTAGATTTCGTTCGAATTTTCTTCTTTGTAATAAAACAATTTATAAAAATTCAATTTTTGTCATTGAAAACTTATGAATCAACATAAAACTTTATTTATATGCATAAGCTATTTTCATAGAGAAAAAAGAATATGTACTAATACTGTAACATAATTTTACACTGTCAACCAATCACAACAATGTTTTCTGCCACGTCACCCCCATTTAACCCCACTTTTTTTATATAACATGAAACGTTGAAACATTTTTATTGATTTTCAATGTAAAATTAGGTTTTTATTTTACAGAAAATTTGTTTTTATTTTTATTCATTTTTACTATAAAGAGTTTGAGAAAGCTAAGAAATATTAACCCTTTATACAATACTACACTTTATTTTATAGTTTATTTTGTTCTTTTTCTTTTCACCTGGATTTTATAGTTTTTTGGTTAAATATTATATTTTTTAAATTTTAAATCAAACTAAAATAATCTCTTCAAAAGAAAACGAGTTTTTTCGTTTTAAAAAATGAAAAAATTATGGGTCTGCTTGTTTTGGATTTTTTTGAAAATAGATTTTATAGTGTTACATAATTTTGTGTAAAAAAAATTTACAAACAAACTTTTTATAAAATTTTCAAATGAAAATTTGGTTTGAATAGTTATTCTTAAAATGTCATTTTAGGCATTTCATCATTTTATTGAATTTTTTTTTGGATATCAAAATTTCAAAAAAATCATTTAATTTGAAGCTATTTCAAATATATTTTCATAAAAATCATTTTTGAAATACAATTTTTTCAAAAAATTGTGATCTTGACTATGTTTTGTTCTTCAATAATGTATGTTTATGTTATATGATGTCAAAATTAGCGTTTCAATTTAAAAAAAATAAATATAAAAAAACTTGTAATATTTTAAAAAACTATTTTACAAAATTCATTTTCAAAAATACAAAAAAAAAATTTATTTTTTTAAAGTTAAAACAAACGCATCAATACTTGTAACAAAAAAAAAAAAAAACCAAACGCACCAATATTAACTTTCATTTAAAATTTAAAGAAAAGGATTAGATCAAATCTTATTTGATCATTCAACTTAAACCGAACCCCTTCAACAAGTAACAATAATACTAAAAGAGTTAAAAAGCTTTCTTAGTCTTTCAATAGTCTTTACTTTACCACTTTAACCAAACCTCGTATCTTGTCTCTCTCGTATTGTTCTTCAACCCTTCAAGTTCAACAACAACAACATCGTTTCAATTCAAGATGAAGATCACTGTGATGACTTCTGATGAACAAATTCTCTCTTTGGATGTCGATCCTCATGAATCTGTAATCATCAAAGATTTTTCCTTTTTTCTTTTTCCTTTATATTGATATTTTGTTTTTTTACTGATTTTTATTTCAACCCTTTTAGGTTGAAAACGTTAAGGCATTGCTTGAGGTTGAGGTTAGTGAGTTCTCCATTACCCATCTCGTCTTTCACCCTAAAAATTCAATTTTTTGATTAAAAAGTTTATCTTTTTGTTAATTTTGTTCAAAATTAATGTTGCTGGCAATTATGGGTCATACAATTATCATGATTATATTATTATTAAACCCTAGAAATAAGATCCCATTTGAATATGTCTTTTTGATTATATTGGTGGTTGATTCATGTGTTTAAATTAGAATTGATAAGTGGTAGTGGATCTGATATGGTTTTAGGGTCCGTTTGGATTATCTTATTTTTGAGTTTATGCAAAACAACTTATGCAAATAAATAAGCTTTATGTATTATTATAAGCTTGTCATGGTAGGTTATGAAAAAACAACGTATGAAAATACAATTTTTGTTAGTAAGAACTTATAAATTAATATAAAAACTTATTTATTTGCTTAAGCTAATTTGTGTGTTTTTTTTTAAACTTTTTTTGAGGGTGTGTATGTTGTTTATGTGGTTGGTTTTCTTATTGTGTTTGTTTGTTGATAAACTTGTGTTTATGAGAAGACAAGTGTGCCACTTCAGCAACAACAGATTCTGTTCAATGGGAATGAAGTGAGCAATTCTCAGAAATTGAGTGCCCTTGGTGTTAAGGATGATGATTTGCTAATGATGACCGTCTCGTCTGGTACTGGCGCTGGTGCTTCTAGGTATACCTTTTTCATTGATGTTACATTGCACCCTTGTGAGATAATGCATTGTTTACCTATATTCTCAAAATCAGTAAATTGCCTCGTCGGGTTTATGCATCCCTCCAAAAATATGAGATGGTTGGAATGCCTGCAGGCTGTTTGGTTGTACTTAGATGTAGTGTTGTCAAATAGTGGCCATAGAAGCACTATAGTGTTATAGCGTAGCAGAATTTCAACAAATTGCTATTGTTCTACGATGCACTATTTAGTACGTGTTGTCAAATAGCGGCCATAGGGAATTTGAACAGACTGCTATTTTCCCCGATTGACAACACTGCTTAGATGGTAATTCTGAACTAACCTAGTAAGACATGGTAAACTTTAGAAGTTAAAGAATATGAAGATTATCTGTGACTTGACTATGATCTTGTGCTCATGTTAGTTGATGTGATAAGTTGATATTTTACCAGTGATATAATTATTTGAATAACTGCAATGTTCGATATGTGATCGTACAAAATCTATGTTTTAGCTCAGCTTGCTCCGTATTCCGTCCTTTTCTGATAATAGTCTAATCACGTCTCTTCACTAACCTATTAGGCTATTACTCACGAACTTCTAATGCATTGCCAAATAGCTTGAGTTGAATTGGATGCAATTTATTTAGGAAATCTGTTAGGAATATGCATGAATTTGAAAATCAAGTGATACTTTTGCAATTAAAGTAGAAGTCTGGAACATGCTTAATTGGTACCACTTGAAATACAGGATTCTCAATAGAGTTTTTAGATTAGAACACTATTTATATAATTTGTTTTGCTTATCTCTTTCACCTATCATCCATGTAATATGAATAAATTTAATGAAAATATCAATAATTTGATGATTTCGGCGATGAATTTAAATTATTTCAGTGGAGCTACCAATGATATAAGCTTCAATACTGATGGATCTGCTATAAACCCTGGTGCTTTTCAGCAGCACTTTAGACGTGATTCTAATTTGATGGGTCAGCTCTTTCAGGTAATTTAAGTACATGATTCTTATGCTTATGTCATTGTTGAAACATCCTTCCCTGTTGATTTTATGTAAATGTAATTCAATTTCAAATTATCTGATATACTTTGATAGTTTTAGTCAATTTTAATGCTTGCATGTTATTTGGTTCTTTCGTCTTGGGTATTGGCTATTTTCTGACCGAATATATAATGAAACATACAGAATGACCCGGAGTTGGCACAAGTTATTTTGGGGAATGATCTCAATAAACTCCAGGAAATTTTACGATTGCGTCATCGCCAAAGAGATCAATTACGGCGTCAGAAAGAAGAAGAGATGGTAAGTTGATTGTATGATGACTGTTTCTTCTCTTCATTTGTCAAGAGGTTCAATAGTATAATTTCAAGCTGCTTCATTCGTATTCCTTGTGCATTTTCATTATTCTGTTATATTTTCCTCATAAATTTGTTTGAATTTGTTTTTCCAGGCCCTTCTTTATGCCGATCCTTTTGATGTTGAAGCACAAAAGAAGATTGAAGCTGCGATCCGCCAGGTTATTTTTTATTCAGTTTTGTTAGACGTGCAAACAATTTAGTATCGGCATAACATCTTAAGTATTTAGTGTTTTTCAGTTTCGAATGGCATACTATGCTTAATGCAACCAGTTACAATTACATCTTGCTGTCCTCAATGACCACTGTTCATAATCATTGAGTATGTTTGTTTTATTGTGAATAACGGAATTTCAACTAATTTTACAGAAAGGAATTGATGAAAATTGGGAAGCTGCACTCGAGCATAATCCTGAAGGTTTTGCAAGAGTGGTATATATGATTCTTTACCTTTTGTATTTTAATGCTAATAGATTTGTCGTTTTTCATAATAAAATCCAAGCTGTAATATTTCAGGTCATGTTGTATGTTGACATGGAGGTTAACGGCGTACCAATGAAGGTAAGTGGCCGTTCAAAAGATCATTCTTCTTGAAGTTCAGGATTTGATGCTGCCAATTGCAGTTTTTCTGGTCCTCTTTAATGACAGAAAGTTTTGTGAAATGGAACATGCATTTATTGGATTTTCACATTGTTTCAGGCATTTATTGATAGTGGAGCACAATCTACCATTATATCAAAAACCTGCGCTGAGCGTTTAGGGTATGCACTTCAATATGACTGTAACTTGCTTCCAAGACATCTATAAGATTATAATATGATTAAATTTATTGGGTAGCATATTTGTACACCCTTGAATTTACACTACTTGTACATAGCAACACAGATGTGCAATTGAGGCAGTAAATTTGTCTTAACTCTTAATTGCTTGTGCATTATGCTCTTTTTGTGAATTAAACATATAACTGATAGTTCAGAGAGGGATTAAAAAAATAAAAGAAATTGGAGGAATTTAAGGAATATGCGGTTTGGTATATGTATTTTGTAATTTGTAATTTGTAATTGTTAAGCTTCCAAGTTATGCAATAAAAATGACCGAGGGTATTTGCAAAATAAGTTCATGAATGCTTTTGAGGAAGATCAGTACTGCCCTCTAAACCATTGTTAGCTTTTGTATGTCTTAAGGGTCTATGGTTGACTGGTTCTTGAATAAATGATGTTCTTTATATTCTTTGTAGTCATACTTCTATATATCTATATAATAGTGTTTTGTGAGTTGCGATATTTCAGAATATATAATTATTTTGATAGTTGTGTTGTCTTGTAGATTGCTGAGACTTTTAGATCAGCGTTACAAAGGAGTTGCTCACGGAGTTGGCCAAACCGAAATATTAGGTCGAATACATGTAGCTCCAATCAAGGTAATGTATTAACACATAGTGTGGAGAGAGAGAATTTGGTGCTCCTGAAGTCCTGTCATTTGTGTCTTATTGATTTTTGGTGTTGGTAGATCAATCATGTAGCTCCATTTTCATGCTTTTTTTTTTCTTTCTATTTTGCGTTTCACTCCAACTTTCCTTTTGTGTATGTATTTATTTCCTGTAGATTGGGAATATATTTTACCCTTGTTCATTTACGGTGCTGGATTCTCCGAACATGGAGTTTCTCTTTGGGCTGGATATGCTCCGAAAGCATCAGGTACCATCCTCAGTAGCAATCTTGTATATCGTCAAGTTCAGAAATTACACTAAACTGTTATTCTTATCGATGTGGCTCATATCTGCAGTGTATAATTGATTTAAAAGAAAATGTTTTGCGAGTCGGTGGAGGAGAAGTTTCTGTGCCGTTTTTGCAAGGTTAGTTTTCCTATCTATGGATTTGTAACAATGGCTATTATTCCTCATTAGTTTGCATAGTTCAGTTTTCAACACGACTTTCTTGTTGATTTTTTATATACTTAACCTTCTTGTTTTTTATGCTCAGAGAAAGACATACCATCTCGGTATTTAGATGAGGAAAAATATTCCAAGGAAGCTTCAAGCTCAGGAAGCCCACGCCCAGTAAGTATACTTTCATGGCTTCCTAACCAAATTTTATTGTGTTCTGCAAAATTGCATTTAAATTATGAATGGAACTAGTCAACCATGAAAAGTAGTAGTTTGTTCAAATTACGCCATGTTACTGTGCTATAGCCGCTATTTGACAACACTTTTCATTAAATAGCGTATTAAGGAACTATAACGATTTGTTCAAATCCTGCTATGCTATAGAGCAATAGCACCACTATTTGACAATCCTGCAAGCAAACATGTCACTTTGATTGTTTAGTATTTAAAAGCAAGACAGTTACGGCTAATTCTTGTTTGCTTTGTAATTTCATTTTGATGAAAAGAATGATAATGATTTGTTGTGGCATCTTTCAGGTTGCATCAGGAAGCAATCCGTCACAAGCAGGCGTGTCTTCTGGTTAGCACTTCCATTTTTATTTATTTTGGGATTAAAATATGCTTAAAATATTTTGGCTAGACTTCCATTGAAATTCTACTTTCTACCATACCATTTATTTAGGCTAGCAATTCATCTTAATACTTTTATTGTTTACTTATTTTTCAGGAGGAGCTTCCGGTGACAACTCTAAGGTATGCTAACTGTTTCTTCGTTTTAGATGTTATACTTAAATTTGGCTACGCTATTACTTTCATTTCCTTTAGTATTTTTTTTTAGTGAACACTACTTGATCCTCCAAAGATCATTGCATTATCATATCAATTCTTCGAAGATTTTTTTTTCCTTTTCAAAATTCAATAATGTCATCATATTTGTTATCTTGGAGGACTTAAGACTTAAGTGGCGGTGTAAATCAACAAATTCGAAAGCTATTTTATATTTTTGGAGTTTATAGATCCAATTTTTTCAGATTCGAAAGTGAAACCTAGTTTTTAACACTGAATAATCCTTATTTTACCGTCAAACTTAAAACCTCTGGATTAATAATAAAACCTTAAATCTAGCTTATTTGTGCTATATACCAAGCACTTATTTTCAAAGTTGTTTTTCAGCTTATTTTTATAAACTCATCTAGATAGCTCATTGTCATAAGTTGTTATCAACTTGCACATAGTTTACTCCTATTCCCCCGTCGGTTGTAGAAACAACTTAAATGCTTAAATTAAGTTGTGTATCTAAACGTTCTCCAAATTTACGATATATTTGTGATTGGAACATGTTCTCGAAATTATTTCACTTTGAAGGTTCTCTCTCTGATTATAGTTGGTTTGGTTTGCAGGATTCTGTGTTTGAAAGCAAAGTTGCAAAGCTTGTTGAGCTAGGATTTGAAAGACAAGCAGTTATACAAGCTCTTCAATTATTCAATGGCAATGAGGAACAAGCAGCTGGCTTTCTTTTTGGATGATGAAAATAGCATTTCTTATTCTCAAAAAAGGATTAATTTGTTTTTACTTTATTTTTATTTTTTCTAATTTCATTTCAAATTGTTAAAAACAAGTTATAGACCTATCTGATTGATGGTTACATTTACAGTTAACTGTTCATACTCTAAAGAATTTTTCTATTTGATTGATAACACTAGATTATTGTTTCTCAATGCTCATTTATCTTATTTAAGCAACTTAATATTCAATCAAGGTATTATATCTTGTACTTAGATATGTTCTTAAAAGTTGGTTACTAACAAATATCACTACTTGACTACTTCAATGGATGTGATTCAAAATGTTAGCTTTTTGTGTAAAATAATTTGGGTCTGTTTACTATCTAAACACTTGAAAAAAAAGAAGAAAAAATATATTTTTTCTCTCCTTAATAATGGACTTAAAATTAGACACATTCACACTATCACTATAATGATTGAAGTTGTCCGCAACTAGTTTATCTTCCAATTCAAAATCAACATTCTCTACCTCAAGATCATGGACCTACTTATACTAAATCTCATCCCAACATGATTTTGAATATTTGAAAGGAGACATCAATGTCACACTTGCATCTGCTTGTAAATGACCTTTGCCACTTCACAATAGCCCCGAAAGCAATATCATGAGCAGTCTAATGAGGCGCCAGCTATGCTTTGCATCAATCGTGCAACAAAGAGTGTCTGCGTCGAACAACATTAGAGGTGTCCTCATGCATCTCGTACCACAATCTACCATTTCGAGACTTCCATATACTCCATATTGTGACAACAAAGACCGCTCGAGTTCAGTTGTGAGCCTGACCATCAGCAGAGCAGTGGCGTGGTGCACCGGCAAAAAAGGTTGGATATCATCCTACAAACACTCACCTCCCAAGTCCCAACATCCACACCGACCTCACAATGAAAATGTAGATGAAAACTATCCTCTTCACCACTACCTGATTGGGACTGTGACCATTCTTGTAGGGAAATATTTATGCCCTAGATTTCTTGTTTGAGGTTTGCCAATTTCAGAGCATTATTTGCGTTTTAACCTCTTTCTTTTCTCTTTTAAATGCATCATCAATTTCCATCAAGAAAAGCTACTAAATATCAGTAAATGTTTGTTGATAGCATTGGTGAGAACCCCTTTAATATTCATTGGAAAAAATAATTTACTACTAATATTTAATTCTCAAATTATCATATGCCATTTTTTATTAACAATTGGAGATATGATAACACACTTCTAATATGAAGTTCAAAAGAAAAAGAAATAGTAATTATGACAAGAAAAACCAAACTTTGATATTTATGTAACAATCAATAAAAATCATTCATAAATAACTCTATTTTACAACTCATCATTATAAGATCAAAACCTTTCTGCCATCTTAGAAGTAACAACTCTCAATTTAGAATAGACCTTTCCAGCTGGTGATCCCATAATTAGGTAACAAAGACTATCCCTAGCTACCTTGATGTTTGCAAAAGATCCTAAAATGTGAATTTTGGTGTCAGCAATCACAATTCTTGTCTTTGTTGCATTCTCAATTGTAAACTTGGTTTTACCACCTTTTCCGGATAATCTTCCAATAGCACGGGACAAGTGATTGCCTCGAAGTGTCTTAACATCCTTAATCTCAAAGGACTCAACATAGAGCTCATCCAGACGCAAAATAGCAACAGCATCTATGACATCAAAACCCAACATGAAAGCATGGACAAAATCAGCACATTTTTGCAGGTTACTGATGTCAGGAGTATCAGGCATTGTCTTTAGCTCAACTTTTCGACCACTCGTATTCATCCGAATGTCAATTTTCA
This sequence comes from Trifolium repens, assembly GCA_030408175.1. Lineage (NCBI taxonomy): Eukaryota > Viridiplantae > Streptophyta > Magnoliopsida > Fabales > Fabaceae > Trifolium > Trifolium repens. The sequence continues at coordinate 7,918,979 of CP125841.1, forward strand.
TCTGCTCATAAATTGGAGTATAGATGTCCATCCAAAGCTTATAGAGAGGGTGGAACTGATACCTTGCGGAATTGAACCTGTCCACTAGCCATCTCATGAGGTTTCAGAGGCCTAAACTTGGGCTTTGGAGGCAAATATTTTGCTCTAGATGTCATAGTGTCAACTTCCATTGAAGATGATGCTTCGTTTGACTGCATTGTACAACTGCTTAAAGAGCCCCGAAACAGTTGATTAAAATCTAGAGATGCAACACAAAATTTGAAATGTATTAAAGCAAAATCTACTACTAGCATGTTGGTCCTAACATCGAATACTAAACTTTTAGTCACTACTAAAACTAACGCAGCCTATCACATTTCAATAATTGAAGTCTTATACTAACATATAAAATAATACATCCCACATTCATAATTTTGAAATTTCGCAATTCTATAGAATTCGGCATCAACTCAGATTGTATGACCAGAATACTTAGAAACTCGAAACAACTCAGTGACAGAACATATACAATTTTACATAACAGACAAGTTAATAATAACATAACATTCAAAACAAAGTGAAGCCAATTCACATCAATGATTTTTAAAAGAATTTAAAGCTTTCACAAAAATAAATAAGGTTCAAATTTAAAGTGGCCCAATGCCAGACTAATAGAATAAAAATAGTATTCTTAACACATTAAAATCAAGTAATAGAGTAGTAATTCATTGGCTAGGGTTTTTCATCAAACATGTTATATGCAAATTAAGTAATATTAATAATAATTGTCATGTTCATATGTATCACGGAACATAGGGTGCAGAGTTTTTTGTGTTAAGAAGCTGAATAAGGATAGGATAATGACATGATAAGCACATATCCTGTCATGTGTTTGGTGCACACTTGATATTGACATGATAAGAGATACACGCTTATTTAAATGAAAGAATTATTTTTGTAAAACAAATACATTTCTTTATTAAAAAAAATAATTTTATATATTTAATTAACATAAAATAAAAAAACAATACTAAAACAAATCACCATTTCAAACTACCAATCGTTAGTTGGTTCAGTGGTGATTGGCGCTGAACTTGGTATGGAGGACCACGGTTCGATTCCCGCAACTGCGATCGGGAGGGGCCTGGAAGCACTTGATGCCAGAACCGACTCCCGAACCAGATTACACTAGTGGCGAAAACCAAACAAAAAAAATTTCACCGTTTCAAACTAGAAAAAGTGGGAACAACCAAGTCTCAAATCAGGCATTACATAATAAAAAGTAGTCTAACTTCAAGTTTGAAACTTGCTGGTTGCTATTTTCTCAAACACAAGTATGAAGAATATGAAGAAAAAAATAATTCAGAGTGATAAAATCACACATGCAAAAATAGAAGCAAATTGATCATAACTCAAAAGCAATTGAGTCCACCTAACATAAATTAAGAAGCAAAACACACTTGTTGACATAGTAATTAAAATAATAATAATAATCGATGATGATGATGATGCATGAAAAGCAATTTGATTCCACTAACGTATTGAAAAGCAATTGATCGATGGCAAATTCATGATGAATATGGATGATGCAAAATCAAAATCAGTAGCTACACAGTGTTTCATGATAATAGATAAATCGATGGGTTACCTGAGAAGAAAAGAATATGATGTGGCGAGAGGTAGTAGGAGAGGAGTTGAGCGTGCGTGAAGCAGGAAGCAAATACGCGTTTGGTTAATACTACACTACCAGGTTGGTAAGGCAACCCATAAGGATTAGAATAACAAAGAGTCAATATAAGTTAATTTTATACTATCTTGTCTTCTTATACGGCGCACCAAACGGACCCTTATAGAACTTGATTGGGAAATGGTATTTCATCATGCATATCGAGAAGTGAATAAATGTGCTAATTTCGAGAAGTGAATCAATGTGCTAATGCTCCACTAACATTTGAATGCATCTTAGGCACTGTTTGGCCTAACTTATTTCAAATTTTAGAAGAAGTTAGATCAAACAAGTTTTTATAAGTAATATACATAGATAAAAGACTTATGAAGCTAAAATTTATGATACCTTAGAGTCAAAGCTAATGATTTTGTCGATCTCAATTTAGTCGGTATTTGTTAGCCGAAATGTTGGGGATCACTATCCCTCATGTAGTTTCTTTTGTACCGGATTAGTACGAAAAATAATAGTACCAACAAAATGACATCATTATTTAAGTTACTAGGTGTGAGATTCAAACCCATAGAAGGCAGATATATTTTAGTCTAGAATACAACACTTTGCAATTGATTGATTTTGATGATCTCCCTTTCCAAAGGGAATAGGAGTTAACAATTGAAGATGATAACAGACTACTACGACGAAGTTCAAAAGAAAAAGAACAGTAATTCTGACAAGAAAAACCAAAATTTGATATTTCTGTAACAATAAATAAATAAAAACATAAATCACTCTATTTTAGAACTCATCACTATAAGATCAAAACCTTTCTGCCATCCTAGAAGTAATAGCTCTCAATTTGGAATAGACCTTTCCTGCTGGTGATCCCATAATTAGGTAACAAAGACTATCCCGAGCAACCTTGATGTTTGCAAAAGATCCCAAAATGTGAATTTTGGTGTCAGCAATCACAATTCTTGTCTTTGTTGCATTCTCAATTGTAAATTTGGTTTTACCACCTTTTCCAGATAATCTTCCAATAGCACGAGACAAGTGATCACCTCGAAGTGTCTTAACATCCTTGATCTCAAAGGACTCAACATAGAGCTCATCCAAACGCAAAATAGCAACAGCATCTATGACATCAAAACCCAACATGAAAGCATGGACAAAATCAGCACATTTTTGCAGGTTACTGATGTCAGGAGTATCAGGCATTGTCTTTAGCTCAACTTTTCGACCTTTCAAATTCATCCGGATGTCAATTTTCATCTGCTCATAAATGGGAGTATAGATGTCCATCCAAGCTTTCTTGAGAGGTGTATAACGATGTGGTGGAACTGATACCTTGCGGAACTGAACTTGTCCACTAGCCATCTCATGAGGTTTCAGAGGCTTAAACTTTGGCTTTGGAGGCAAAACTTTAGCTTCAGATGGGACAGTGTCAACTTCCATTGAAGATGATGCTTTGTTTGACTCCATTGTGCAACTGTTTAAAGAGCACACAAACAGTTGATTAAAATCTAGAGATGCAACATAAAAATAAAATCTACTACTAGCATGTTGGTACTAACATTGAATGTTAAACTTTCATTCGATACTAAAACTCACACCTAATATCTCACATTGCAAAGTTCAACAATTGAAACCTTATGCTAACATATACTAAAATAATACATCCCACATTCATAATTTTCAAAATTCGCAATTCTATAGAATTCTGCATCAACTCAGATTCCATTAACCACAATACTTAGACACTCAAAATAACTCCGGTATTAAGATAACAACAATATAAAGTATCAATTTATGTCTCAATTAATTGCTGCAAAAAGGATGATATATGCATAGAAACACCAATAGACAAGTTAAGAGTAACAGAACATTCAAAACAAAGTGAAGCCAATTGCATCAAACAGGTGATATGCAAGTTTTCAAAAACAATTAATTCGCTAAGTAATTAAGATCGAGCTATAGAGTAATTAAGATTAAGCTATAGAGTAACTAAGATTAAGCTATAGAGTAATTAATTGTCTAGTTTTTTCATCAAATAGGTGATATGCAAGTTTTCATGATGCTGAGGTGAAATCGCCGGGAAAGGGAAGGAAAAACCGAAAATTAAAACGAAAAGGAAAGCTGGAAATACCTTATCGGTGATGCTGGAAGACGACGAACAACTCCGGCTGCGTTTTCCGGCAAGATTTGGTTTCGCGGCAGCAGAGTTGTTTGCGATGATAGAGAAAAGAGCAAAGAAACAGCATTTAGGGTTTTATAAGGGTTCTTCAAATCGAGCCGAATTGTATTGGGCTTGGTTTTTAGTTTGGTACAATTGGGCTTGGTTTTATTATCAGTTTATAATTGGCGAATTACTTTTCGTGCCCCCATCTTCCTCTCTCGCGCCCCTTGATTTGAAATAAATGCGTCTCACTCATGATAATTAGCAAATTTTGTAAAAACACAAAATCTGAACAAATATACTCCATCCGTACCAAAATATAAGTTATTTTGAAAAAAAAAAATTGTACCAAATTATAAATCACTTTACATTACCAATGAAGTATTTAATGCTATTTTTCCTATTATACCCTTACCCTTTGTTTGGTTGTAGAGAGAAAATGGAAAGAGAGAAAAAGGTGAGAGAGAGTTTGCGTAGAGGGAAATATGTGAGAAATAAAGTAGATTTAGGATATTGTTTGATTTAAGAGAAAGAGAAGAAAAATAGAAGAGAGAATTGTTGATTAATTTTGAAAGTACAAAAATGCCCTTAATTTTTTTTACTTAGGGGGGTGTATTGGATTAGGATTTCAAAAGATTTTAAAAGACTTTTTTCTAATAAAAGAATCAGGTGGTATTCAATCAAGACTTTTATAAAATCTAAATAAATCTAGTGGTATTCAATTAAGACAATCATGATTTTTTTTTTCAAGACAATGAAATCCGTTGTTATTCGATTGAGATTTGTCAAGACTTATAAAATGTCTCTTGGTATTCAAAAATCCATAGATTTTAGTGGATTCTTGAATGTAATGGATTTTGTGAGACTTTTTAGTTAAAAATACACTTGATAGACTTTTCCAACAATTTCACCAAAAGCCTTGAGACTTTTTTGAACTCTCCAAGACTTTTTACTTTCATCATCACCGTATCAGGTTATTACTTTCGCGGTTCATCATCACTGCACCTAAGTTTTTCTTCTTCTTTTCTTTGTTCACTTATTCAACAATTTCACCAAAAGCCTTGATACTTTTTCAAACTCTCCAAGACAAACTTTCACCATCACTATGGAAAAAAAAAATTCTTCTTCTTTACCTATCAAATATGTTTTTTTGCAAATTTTTTTTAACAAATTCTACATCTTTTTTACAAACTTTTGATTCATTACAACTAGGTCTTTTTCTTTACAAGGTAAATTTTGTTTCTTCAATTTCTTTTTTTATTTTTTTACAGCAAACCATTTTTTTTCTTCACATTCATCTGCTTATGTTTTCCATCAATGGTGGTGGTGATAACCTTTCCATTTTATTGGTGATTAGGAATATATACCTAAAAAAAGGAACATGGAGTTTCCTATTGTAAGATTTTTTTTAAAAAAAATATTTGGATTCCAAAAAAATATAATTTCTTTTATTAAAATTTATTGATTCTTTTAAATTTTTCCTAATATACAAATGTTTCCTAATATATAAAGTATTATGAAATCTTGATTGTAAAAAGTCTTTTGAAAAAAATCTCTCAAAATCCATTCAAATCATGGAAAATTTTCTTTCTACCCCTACATTTAACCCTTTACCCCTACATATTTTAAAATATTCCTTTTCTACCCTTACTTTACTATATTATTTTTTATTTTGTCATTTTTTCACTTTTTCAGTAAATTGTTTGGAAAATTGTACCTTCAAACATAGTCTTCCGATAAACACTTTAATTTTCCGGTTTGTTAATTTTACCGGAATGCTTGTGTTTCGGTATATTATTTTCCAGTAATATATTGTTTATATTTTTACCGGAACACTTATAAATAGTGTTTCGTGTATATAAATTTGCAGAAAATGTGTTCCAGTATTATATTATTAAGTGTTCCGGTGTATATAAATTTGCAGAAAATGTTCCGGTGTATCATTATTATTACTACTTTTGTTTCAATTTTGACCACTTCTTCTCTATTTTCAGTATCACATGCTTCTCATTCTGAATTTGATGCGTTGACAATGACATTGATTCCTTTATGATACTAGTAATATTCATACTTACCTTTGGTTTAGTTTCAAATTCATGTTTTTTCCAACATATTCTTAATTCAATTTCCAATTTGCAATATCAGAATCTCTCATTCTCGGATTGAAAATTTCAACTCCTCTCCGTTGCACATTTTTATCCCTCAATAGTTGAATTGCAATATCCGAACGAAACTAGTTAATTTGATTTATGATTTTAGTAGGTCACTGGATTTCTGTTTCTTTATAGTTGGGGTGCTTCAATTTCATATACCGGAACACATTTTCCAAGTGTTCAGGTGACACATTTTCTGAAGTTTATATATACCAGAATATGAGCAATGTATGAAAATTTTTGCAAACTATAACGCTTATTTAAAGTATTTCAGTAATATGAATGACAAATATTGGAAAATAATATACGGAACACTTTTCGGTAAAATTAATAAGTTGGAAAATTAAAATGTTTACTAGAACACTGTGTTTGAGAGGTGTACAGTTTTTCAAATAGTTTACCGGAAAAGTGAAAAAATAACAAAATAAAAAATAATAAAGTATATTATAGTAAAACAAGGATAGAAGTGGAATATTTTAAAATATGTAGGGGTAGAAAAAAAAATTTCCTCAAATCATGTGTTAAAAATCTTGATTGTAAAAAGTCTTGTAAAAAAGTCTTTAAAATCTCACAAAATCAATATAGTCCAATTAATTTAATTAAACAATATTAATCCAAGTAATTACTAATTTAAATTATTTAAAATAAATAACCATCTTAACCACAAAAAAATGAGTCAAAAAAAACCACAAAAAAATGTAATTATTAGTGATTAATTTATTGCAAAAAAATTATTGTTTTATTTCAATTTCAATTAGCTAAAAGAAAAAAAGATGGTGTAAAAAAAAAACGATGCTTCTAGTCTCTTCTATCTCCACACACACACCAGCCCACTCCCACTCAATCTCCTGCCTTGCCGAAAAATCTTGTCAACCACATACAAACAATATTCCAGCATCTTCCCCATTGAACATATTGATTGTTATTTCAATTTCAATCACAAAAATATCAATGATAATTAATTTCTTATTGGGTTCTTCATTGCATGCTTGTGAAACCATCCAGGCTTTAGCCTCCTTCCTCCATGGATCTTTGTTTGTACTTAACTTCTTAATTTTGATGAGTTCAGAGTGAAGTAGAGTGTCAGCTTCAAGGGCAAAATCGGAAACATGCCCTCTTTATCCGCTTTCTTCGCATATTGGAGAGAACCACAAAAAACATGGGGCCCACAAGAATTTTGGCTCTCTTCTTTTCTCTGCAGTCCCAAACAGAAGAAATGAGTTATCTCTCCCCAACTTCTCTCGCACCTGTTTCTCTCTTTCCTTTTTCTCTTGTTCCAAACACACTGTTAACTATTTATTACTCTTTCTTCTTTTAATACTTTAATTTATTTTTTCCATATCATAAACGAAAGACAATTTTGTAAGTTAACACAATATTTCTCTTTTCCACATAACATTAACTACATTTCTTAATATGCGCAAAAGTGACAAAGTGACTTATATTATGGTACGGAGGGAGTAATTCGTAACGACATAGCCCGGGAATGTTGTTCTCTAAAATGTAAATGTGGCAGGTGGTCAAAATTTTGAATTTTGGTCATGGTTAAAGACCATGAACAATTTTGATTGACCATTGGAGTGACTATGACATAACTTGATCAATTTTGCTTTATTTAAAAATTTGGAGGGATTGGAGTTCGAGCCCTGATTTTTTATTTCTCCACACTTGTAGTGCGTGAATCTAGTCACCAGGCTATTAAACAAAAGAAATCATCATAAATTTTATTATTTTAAAATATAAAATTGTGAAAGTGGTGTATTTTCCATACAAATTTAAAATTATTATTTTCAACACAAAATTTATATTAGTCCTTTTAAAACTCTTCATGTAAATAAATAATACAGAATATTTATTATTAATTAATATATAAAAATTATGTACAATAAGTATTACTTTTTTTTACTAGTGAGTAATAATGCGACATATTGGTGATTTATGCTATGCACAATATACATTAAAAATTTTGTCTAGAAAACTAATGTTTCTCTAGTTATGTCTGACTACAAGAGGACTTATAATTGTGTCTAGAAAAATAATGTTTCTCCAGTAATTTTATTCAGTAATTTGGTCGGATATGCTAATTAAGGAAAATGAATCCTCTATAAAACGACGCCTAATTTGAAGAAAAAATTAGGTTGAAAAAAAAAGCACTATTTTTACCATCATTGTAATTCTTAGATCAAATATTTATCCTGTATAACAAAAAAAAGTAATATATCTATCCACATAAAAATAAATAACACAATTCAACGGTTTTATTAACATGAAAATATATCTTGTTTGATAAATACATTAATAAGAATGTTTTTCATACATAGATTTGTGCATATAATATTTGAAACTCAACTGAAGACCACTACAATAAAAAGAAGAAAATTGTTATGCCGTCTCTTCTTTGTTCATTTTATTCTCACGTCGATACAATGGACATGAATAAGAAGATGAACGATCTTTGCATTGATGAAACCACTTGCCAGTACACTCTTTATGAAAAATATGATAGCATTCCGTATAAATGAGTTGCGAATGTGATCCCTCGCAATACTCCTCCAAATAAATTGAACATTGATCGATAGAATCTGAAGAAGGAGGGCCAACATTCAATTTCTCTAACAAATCCACAATTTATTGATCATTACCATTGAGGTATTGATCAAATTGATATTCATCTACCATGTATGAGGTAACATGAAGCAACACATTCATCTTCAATATTCCACATCTTTCGACATTGAGTGTAATCATTTGTCTCGCACAATCTCCCATTTGACATAGAACTGTGTCTAATACATAACTAGGCACGAAATTGAAGTTCTTGTACAAGAAAAAAGTGTTTTGATCAACATTTGTGATTGTGTTTGTATCACAATTGCATAAGATTTCAGAAGGAATCAAGAAGTGATCATCGATATTAATTCTAAAATTAGTGAGAGAGTTTGTGACATTGGATGTTGTAGAAAAAGTTGAGTTGGTGTAAATAAAATGAATTGAGAAGAAACCATCCATTGCTTGTGAGATGGGTTGGATTGGGTGGAAGACAGGAGTCACACATAGGCTGAAGGAAAACTCTTTCCATGGAAGAGTGATCAAACGAAAACTAATGTTTCTTTAATAATAGTGAAAGTTTCAAATGTGGGTGCATTAACTAGCAGAAATGAGTTCTTGAACTGAATATCCCCCAGAAAAAAAATATACAACATGTAATACTAAATTTAAAACCAATCTAAACGGAACAATATCACGCAATATTTAGTCTTAGAATCGGATTATTTTTTTGTCTAAATAGAAATTATTGAATTATCTCATTGATTTCTTCAAAATTCTCTTGACAATTGTGTGACTTAATTAGGTTAAAAAAAATCAAGCACCACTATGATGCTGAGTCCGGACTATTTGGGTTGTAAGAATTTGAGTGCCCATTGTACTTTGTAAGAGTTTGAGTGTTCCTAATATATTTATTAATAAAGTTTTCTTTATCAAAAGAAAAAGTTAGGTTAAAAAAAATAAACACTATTTTTACCATCATTGTAATTCTTAGAGTTAGATCAATGATATATCCCGTACAAGAAAAAAAAAGTAATATATTTATCCACATAAAAATAAATAACACAATTCAACGATTTTGATAACATGAAAATATATCTTGTTTGATAAATACATTAATAAGAACGTTTTTCATACATAGATTTGCACATATAATATTTGAAACCTAATTGAAGACCACTACTATAAAAAGAAGAAAATTGTAATGCCGTCTCTTCTTTGTTCATATTATCTCACGTCGACACAATGGACATGAATAAGAAGATGAACGATCTTTGCATTGATGAAACCACTTTGTAATACAATCTTTATGAAAAATATGAGAGCATTCCGTATGAATGAGTTCCGAATGTGATCCCTCGCAATAGTCCTCCAAACAAATTGAACATCGATCTATAGAATTTGAAGAAGAAGGACCAACTTTCAATTTATCTAACAAATTCTCAATTTGTTGATCATCATTACCATTGCATGAGGTAACATGAAGCAACACATTCATCTTCAATATCCCACATCTCCCGTTATTGAGTGCAATCATTTGTCTAGCACAATCTCCCATTCGACATAGAACTGTGTCTAATACATGAGTTGGCATGAAATTGAAGGTATTGTACAAGAAAAGAGTGTTTTGATCAGCATTCATGATTGCGTTTGTGTCGCACTTGCATAAGATTTCAGAAGGAATAAGAAAGTGATCATTGACGTTAGTTCTAAAATTAGTGAGAGAGTTTGTGGCATTGGATGTTGTAGAAAAAATTGAGTGGGTGTAACTAAGATGAATTGATGAGAAGCAATCATTCAAAGAAAGAATGCCATGTGAGATGGGTTGGATTGGTTCGAAGACAGGAGTAATGCTTAGGGTGAGGCAAGAAGACTCCATGGAAGAGTGATCAAAATCTTAACAACAAGTATATGAGGTAGAAGTTAAAAACTAGGGGCGTTTATGAGGTTGGTTCAATTTGATGGATATACAATGGTTTTATAGGCAAAAAAAACTTGGAAGACAAGTAGGTTCATAATAATAAGTATAATAAGATAAGCTTTATTAAAAACAAATCTCTAATAAGATTTCACCCTATCTTTTAAGATTTTCCCCAATAAAATAGCATTGATTAGTTTTGAATTTTAAGGTTTTCCCCAATAAAAAAGCATTAATTATTTTGAAGAAGATATCAAAACTGTATATATTTATTTTTTTTTATAAAAAAAACTGTATTTTTTTTTGACAAATATATTTGGTAATATAGCCATGAATTCAATTTTTTTTAAATAATAGCCATCAATTCAATATTGGCATATATTTGGTAATATAGCCATCAATTCATTTTTTTTATAATAGCCATCAATTCAATTAGTAATTACTAATATTCATACAGATGATACAATTAGTATTCTTTATGCCTTTTTTTTTTTTATTTGGTCTATCCTTATGCTTAATTTCTACCGTACTGTAATTGTTAAAAAAAAACTATAAAATCATGTTAAAGACAAAACTATAGTTCCTAATGTAATCTGCGAATGTTGTTCTCTAAAATGTGAATGCGGTTGACGGTTAAAATTTTGAATGTTGGTCACCGTTAAAGTCGATGGACAATTTTGATTGGCCATCAGAGTGACTATGACATAACTTGATCAATTTTTGCTTTATTTAAAAACTTGGAGAGATTGAAATTTGAGTCCTGATTTTTTCTTTCTGGGCTATTAAACAAAAGAAGTTATCATAAATTTTATGATTTTAAAATATAAAATTGTGAAAGAGGTGTATTTTCCTTACAAATTTAAAATTATTATTTTCAATTCAAAATTTATATTTGCCCATTTAAAACTCTTCATGTAAATAAATAATACAAAATATTCATTATTAATTAACATATAAAAGTAATGTACAATTAGTATTACCTTTTTAACTAGTGAATATTACTTTTTTTCTTTTCCAAACTCTCAAGTTTTACAAAAAATGTCTGCTAATTAGAAAATTCAAACGCATGTAGGAATTAAGAATAAGTATTAAAATAAAATTGAATTTGACTTTTTTTGGGGTTATCATGTTTACAAAGTTTTTACATTGTTAGTGATGATTAATCTCTATCTAAAAATTTATGGGACACAAGATGTGCTCTCCCTTTCCATCCAAATTTTTTCTATATGCACGAGTCACGAATCGAACTCTATCCACCTATTTAAGGAATCCAAAGTTTTAATCATATTTTTTTTTGGTAATTAGTCCAAATAACATTTTTTGGTAAGTAAAATTTTAATCATTTAGACTAATTTATTGTTGCTACTAGTACTTGGAAGAAAAAATTTATTCAGTAATTTATGTAACATTGAATATTAGCGTCAGTATACATTGAAACCGTGTCTAGAAAACTAATGTTTTTTTTGACAAAATAGAAAACTAATGTTTCTCTAGTAAAATAAATCCTCCATAAAACGACGCCTAATTTAAAGAAGTAAATTTTATGAAAAGCACTCCAAAACTAATTCTTGATCAACCTAATTCTTTTTCAAATTTAAATTTATATCATAATTATAAGAAACTCTAAAACTAACTATCAATTCTTGTTTTTTTACGAATTTGTCCTTAATAATACAATTCTTTTTCAAATTTTAAAATATGCATCATATTTTTACAAGAAAAAGCATACAACATGAATACTAAATTTGAAAGCAATCCAAATTGAACAATACCACGCAATATTTAGTCTTAGGATCAGATCTTTTTTCTCTAAATAGGAATTATTGAATTACTTCACTGATTTCTTCAAAATTCTCTCAACAATTGTGTGACTTAATTAGGTTAAAAAAAATAAAGCACCACTATTATGTTTATTTTGGTTGTAAGAATTTAAGTGCCCATTGTACTTAGTAAGAGTTTGAGTGTTCCTAATATATTTATTAATAAAGTTTTCTTTATCAAAAGAAAAAATTAGGTTAAAAAAAATAAACACTATTTTTACCATCATTGTAATTCTTAGATCAATGATTTATCCTGTACAAGAAAAAAAAGGTAATATATTTATCCACATAAAAAAATAAATAACACAATTCAACGGTTTTGATAACATGAAAATATATCTTGTTTGATAAATACATTAATAAGAACGTTTTTCATACATAGATTGGCGCATATAACATTTGAAACCTAATTGAAGACCACTACTATAAAAAGAAGAAAATTGTTATGCCGTCTCTTCTTTGTTCATATTATCTCACGTCGACACAATGGACATGAATAAGAAGAAGAACGATCTTTGCATTGATGAAACCACTTGGCAATACAATCTTTATGAAAAACATGAGAGCATTCCGTATGAATTAGTTCCGAGTGTGATCCTTCGCAATAGTCCTCCAAACAAATTGAACATTGATCGGTAGAATCTGAAGAAGGAGGGCCAACATTCAATTTCTCTAACAAATCCACAATTTGTTGATCATTACCGTTGAGGTATGAGGTAACATGAAGCAACACATTCATCTCCCATATTCCACATCTTTCCGTATTGAGTGCAACCAATTGTCTCGCATAATCTCCCAATTGACATAGAACTGTGTTTAATACATAAGTAGGCACACAATTGAAATTGTTGTACAAGAAGAGAGTGTTGTGATCGGCATTCATGATTGTGTTTGTATCACAATTGCATAAGATTTCAGAAGGAATCAAGAAGTCATCATCAACATTAGTTCTAAAGTTAGTGAGAGGGTTTGTGACATTGGATGTTGTTGAAAAAGTTAAGTTGGTGTAACTAAGATGAATTGAAAAATCATTCAAAGAAAGAATGTCTTGTGAGATGGGTTGGATTGGATGGAAGAAAGGAGTCACACATAGGCTCAAGGAAAAGGACTCCATGAAGAGTGATCAAAATCTTAACAAGTATATGGGATAGAAGTTGAAAACTAGGGTTAGCGTTTATGAGTTTGGTTCTATTTGTTGGATATAAAATGTATTTATAGGCAAAAACTTGAAAGACAAGTAGGTTCATAATAATAACTATAATAGGATAAGATTTATCAAAAACAAATCTCTAATAAGATTTGACCCTATCATAACAACTCATATCTTTTAAGATTAAATTTCCCCAATAAAAAAAGCATTAATTAGTTTTGAAAAATATATCTTTTTTTTTTCTTTTTCTTTTTTTTACAATAGTTTTGAAAAAGATATCAAAACTATTTTTTTTTTGACAAATATATTTGGTGATATGTTCTCTTATCCAAATAATATCAATTAGTAATAACTAACTCATACGGATGTTTTATGAGTTTAATAGATATGCACTGTCAGTGTAAAATAATTTTACGCTGACAACCAATAAGAATGCTTCAACCTTCTATGTCATATCAAGAAAGTGAGGTTAACCGGGGTGATGTGGCGGAAAACATGGTTGTGATTGGTTGACAGTGTAAAATTATTTTACACTGACAGTACACATACTTTTTTTCCATGTTTTATTAAAAAATAATAACTCATACGGAAAATACAATTAGTGTTCCTTAGGCTTAATTTCTACCGTAATTGTTAAGAAAAAATAAAAAATCATGTTAAAGATAAAATAAACTATACATATTGTATAAAGGGTAGGTACATATTTCTCCACTTTCTAGGACCTATTTTAGTAAACAAAATAAAAATATTTTTTTTTTTGTAAATAAAAAAACCAAATTTCCCTTTAGCATTCTTAAATTATATTTTATCTGTCAAAATAATTCTTAAATTATATTTTGTCAACAAAGAGAAAATCTTTAATTCTTATAGCATTTTTTATATTGTGGAATATGGAATGATATTAACATTACACTAACGGATTCGTCAATCCACTAATTTTAGTTTCATGTTGTATTTTTTAAAATTTAACTTTGAAATATAATTGTGTTCTTTAAGATTACACTAACGGATTCGTCAATCCACAAATTTGAAATATCAACACATCATTATTAAAAAAAATCAACATATCCATATTATAAATAAATATATATCAATTCTTTTAAAAAAAAAAACAAATATATATCAACATATCCTAAAATTGGTTTCTTTTTTTACACTAAGCAAAAATTTGATATAGATAATTAATTTTTTTATTAGTATTAACTCTCTAGTAGTTGGGCTATGCCCTCTTTTTGTACCAGAAAAAAAAACTCTCTAGTTCCAATAAAAGAGTCTAGTAATCTAAAATTTGACCTTCAAATAAATAAAGTTTGTCTAAAAATAATTTTCACCAAATATTAATATATATTAGTAGTATTAATTTATTTTTGTACAATAAGTAAATGTTATTGAACAGATATGTTGAGTCTATTTATCAAGACAAATCACGACAAATATGTTGAGTTGAGAAAGGCCAACAATAGTAGAAACATGAGGGCATGCCACATAAGTTCATGACCCTGCCCTATAATAATTTAATCCTAGGATTATATGCAAGACCAATTGGCCTTATGTAGGTGATTCAATTTTCTACTTAAATAGTAGAGAATGTAATTTTTTTTTGAAAATTTTATTGAAAATTTTATGTATAGAGAGTGTCAGACTGTCAGCTATTAATTTAAGTAGTAAACTCGCACTATTTAAGTAGTGGATAATGTTTTTTTTTTCTCAATTTTCTCATTTTCATAATACCGGCTACTTAAGTAGTGCAAAGGCAAATTGAAACTTGTAGAGCGCGCAAGAAACACAGTAGGCGCCAAAAGAAATTTTTGATTTGCCATAAATGCCTCCCTCACATAATAATTAGAAGACTTAATTAGTCTGCAGGTCCCTTAAAGACATTTTTGGTTTCAGTTTGGTCCCTTAAAGAAAATTAGTTCCACTTTGGTCCTTATTGATATCTTCACTAGTCAATATGGTCATTTCCGTCCATTATTTTAAAAAACCGTTAACTTCAGTACAGGTGTCACGTAACAACCTATTTTGCCACATGTACAAAAGTTAACGGTTTCTGAGAAAAAATGGACGAAAAGGACCATATTGACTGCCGAAGATATCAATAAGGGACCAAAGTGAAACTTATTTTTTTTAAGGGACCAAAATGAAACCAAAAAAGTCTTTAAGGGACTTGCAGATTAATTAAGCCTAATTAGAAATGTTGTAAAAATGCAAAATCTGGCAAGATATAGTTTGCAACGTAACTTGCGAATGTTGTTCTCATTCTAAAATGTGAATGTGGTCGGTGGTCAAAATTTTGAATGCTAGTTACAATTAAGACGGTGGACCAATTGATTGACCACTAGAGTGGCGCTAACATAGCTTCGGTCAATTTTGCTTTCTTTAAAAGTTTGGATTGGTCGAACATTTGATTTCTCATTACTCCACACTTATAGTGCGTGAATCTAATAACTAAACTATTAGAGAAACGGTGGTAATATTGTCAATCGTTAATTGATCCAATGATAATTAGTGTTGGACTTGTTAAGAAAATATTAACAAAAAAATGTTTCAACACAAAATTTATATTTCTCCATTTCAAAATCTTCATGTAAATAAATAATACAAAACATTCATTATTAATTAACATATAAAAGTAATGTACAATGAGTATTACTTTTTGCGTAAGAAAAATATATTACTTTAATATTTTTTTTTGCTTTTACCACCGGTATCTGATCAAATGGACTGTCTAATCAGGTTCGGTGGTTAGCTTTGGCATCAAGCAGTTTCAGCCTCTTCTGATTGCAGTTGCGGGGAATCGAATTGTGGTCTTTTCTATCAAATCCAGCGTCAATCACCACTTATAGGGCGCGAATCTAGTTGGTAAATACTATGCAACATATTGGTGATTTATGCTATGCATAATATACATTAAAAGCTGTGTGTCTAGAAAACTGATGTTTCTCTAGTTATGCCTGACTACAAGAGGACTCATAACTTTGTGTCTGCCATCAGACAACAACAAGTGACCAAACACATAAGATGGTGATGATGTTGATTTTCTTAGCTTAAAGATAACCTTAAATGTCTTCTTTTCACCAACTTCATCAAATTTTAATGATCTTGGCTTAACCAAAACAGAAATCCCATGAGGTTCCTTAACATGCACATGATATGTACCCGGCGACCCAACATTCGTAACTGTACGATTAATTTCTACAGAGTGTTTCCCTAGATTAGGCACAGTGATTGAAGGATAGTTAAAATCTAACATATTGTAAGACTTAGGACAAGTGTAAGGATTCCTAGAAAACATTTTCATATGTGTTTGGTTGTAACCATGAGAACATAAGAAGTTCAAGTAATCATCAATGTTTAGATCATAGATAAGTCCAGGGTCCATAGCAAGTTCTGGTTGTATGTGTCCTGCTCCATAACCAAATGGAGTTGCATCTTCCTTAGATTGATCTTTAATAAATTGGAGTGTCATTGTTGTCTAGTACTCTTGCTGAAAGTGCACAAATTTCAACCATATATGTTATTGAAGCACTAACGGTTAGAAATAATATAAAACCATTGATGTTGCCTATCCTAACAGCTTAAGCTTTTGGGATAATCGGTTATTTGACATGGTATCAGAGCCTCTATGACTAAGTGGTCTAGAGTTCGATCTCCGCTCCCCTCACTTTCTAATTAAAAAGTGGAATTTAAGCATATGGTAGATGGACCTATGCATTATCCACACTTCAAGCCCAAATGGGCTCTTGCGTGAGGGGGCGTGTTAGAAATAATATAAAACCATTGATATTGCATATCCTAACAGCTTAAGCTTTTGGGATAATCGGTTATTTGACACTGGCCAATAATAAATATAATGTAATGCATAATCTCGATTAATTTACCTGTAATGTAACGCATAATCTCTATTAATTTACCTGTAGTCATGATTGCAGATTTAAAGGCAGCAGGAGTCCAATGGGGATAAAGTGTTTTGAGAAGGGCAACAATAGCAGAAACATGAGGGCATGCCACAGAAGTTCCTGACCCTATAGTATATGGAATCCGACGATTATCTGATGCTAGACCAGTTGGACTTATGGCTCCTATGTAAGCATAAAGAATGTCCACACCTGGTGCACTGATATCAGGATGAAAATGAAAACAAAATGTTATCTTTAAGATTATGTCATCAAGATAATAACATATTAAGGAATAATTGAATGTACTAATGACATAGTTAGTGAAACAAAGATTGAACCTTGAGGATTATTGGTTGGATGAGAGTGAAGCTATTACTGGAGCTGGTTTTACTCCCAATTCAGTTTTTGCCTTACTCATGTAAGCCATTGGAGTCCTTCAATATATGCAAAGATATTATAGATTCACTAATTTTTTGTCACAACATTGAAGCAATTTTTAGAATGTCTAAGGCCATGTTTGCATAAATAACTTAATCAGATGCTTACGGCATTAACATTATCATGTAAGTGTGAATGATAAGTGGAGAGCTTAAGGAAATAAGCTGAAAACATTTTATGGACATATCATAACTCTCTCAAACAGTCTCACGAACGAGTGCTTAATAGCCAATCCAAACAGGCCTTAAATCCAAAAGAATTAAGTGTAAGGAAAGATAAATTACTTAGTGGCTTTGATGTAGGAATAAACATATTCAGCATCTGTGTAATTGATATGTGAAGTTGGCAACAAATGAGGATATGCCATAATGTCATTTCCGCGTTGCTTATCATTTCCCAAAATAAGTCCTATTGCTCCACCAGACACAGCTTCTTCCTCCGCATAAACTAATCCATCTAGCTCCCTTACGAGACAGAACAAGATTTTTCCCTTTACTTTGTTAGGATCAAGAGTTCCAACCTCACAAATTTGACTGCCACAAAATCATGTACGACGAAAGTGACATAACAAGAAATAATAATTAATACAAGCTACACAATACGAAAATAACTATATCATTATAACGACGAAACTTGATGCAGTGCTATAGACAGTGTTCCTACTTGCAACTGCATCTATGTTTTGTCGTTATTATAATATTTCAGCTTACGCGTCTTCAATTGTTGCATTAGCGGCTTTAGCATCTACAGAACTGATTAATGAGTAGAACTTCTCATATGGTAAACCTGTAGAAAGACTAGTTCCCTGGAAGATCAAAACAATGATGTTTATTTTGTTTATGTACAAAATTAGATGCAGGTTGCAGCGAATTTTTTAAAAAATGGACCGGAGAATCGAACCAGATACCTTTCAATCATGATTCAATTGGTTGAATCATAGTTGAACCATATGAACCAGTTGAACCAACCGCGGTTCAACCTGATTCAATAAAACTATGATACGACCAGAATCAAACCAACTAGCGAACTGACCAGTTTTCGGTTCAGCGAGCAGGTTCGGTCCCATTTTTAAAACATTTCTTGAAGAACAAGCCTAAACCAAAATGGAAGGACACAAAAAAACACAAAATGATACCGTTATTATGTGCTTGTTGTCACCAAGTCGAAGATAACTAATAAAGCTTCTATCTATTGTGCTTGCACCAACACTAAACAACCAAGGTGCCAAATTAGTAACAGTTCCCAATTTCGGTCCTGAATCACCTCCACCAGTAACTACCATTACACCATTTTCAATCGCATGAAAAGCCCCTATAGAAATTTCATCTTCGAAAAATTCTGTCGGGCTATTTTTACCGAGAGAACATGAAATTACATCAACACCATCACTTATAGCATCGTCAAATGCTTCTATGATATCTGCATCAGTGCATTCGATTTCAATTGTTCCAAGCCAGCAGACCTTGTAGGCTGCAACATGTGATCTTGGTGATCCACCTTTAGCAGTACCGTTGCCAAAGCCGAAAACATTTGCTCCTAAAACAAAGTTGCCTCCAGCGATCGATAATGTTGGTGTGCCATGGCCTAATACGTCTCGCGCGGTGTAAAGGGATTGGTTCAGTCTTCCGAATTTTGACTCATAACCTTTGCTGTAGAATCTTGCTCCTATCAATTTCCTGTGATTTATAAACCATTATGTGACATATTTTGTTGAAGTAAATAGTTCGTGTGAATCGTGTCAGCTTCCGTGGTAAGAGTTTAATTCTGTAACCTCAGGGGCGAGGTTTAAATTTCGGTTACAGTTGTAAAATAACTATTTATCCTTTTTCAATTTTTTATTTACAAAATTACAAAATTTACATGTACATAACCTTGTAGGAAATTATGAAGAGTTGAGAACAAGGACAAACCTATTGCAATGAAAATTGTCAAGTTGGCAGATCCCACGCCATCTTGATGGGACAGGACCCATTCCATCATCACTAAAACTTTTGGACTCAGGCCAAACACCTATCCAAGAACAAAACAATGATTTTCCAACATAGACTATAATATATGATTGACTAATTTAGAAGAAACAAAACAAAGGTGACAATAATAATTAGGAAGAATGATGTATGAATATCATGAAAGATAAACTCATTAAAAAACTATAAAAATAAAATATTATACTTGTGAAAAAGACAAGAAGCAGCCTCTTCTTTCGAAAATCTAATACTAAAAAATTGACCTAGTATGATGAGGATGTAACAGAGTGTATGTTTGGTATTACAGTAGGTATGTTAGAATCACAGTGGATCACTGTGATTCTGGTATACTCACCGTGATACTAAACATTGGCCGACCGACCTGTATCAATGTTAGCAATGATTGTACCATCACCATATCTTGCCTTCTGCCATATAGAGTCTTTAGGAACCACTCCATTATTCTTCTCTAGCCCAAGAAATTCCCATGATCTTGTGGTCTGCAATTCATGCCCTTTGTTCTCAAACAAAGACACTACATTTGGATGTTCTGCAGTGCACCCATCAAAATAATTAACGACATATCTTATGCATAACAATAATAATGGCAATACTTATTAAATCTGAAATTATATTAAAATATTAAGATAAATACATAATGACTCCTATTAGGCCATTAAAATTTTTATAATATTATATTAAGACTTAATTCCACTTTTGACTCCTAAATTTCGCGATTTTATTCTCTCATTAGAAATTCGGTAGTCCCCCGCCTCAATTTTATGCGGGTGTGAAAAAAAATGATGTTATATATTTTGTTACATTAGTTCCTAAAATATCTTTGCAAATATAATTGAGTAAAAGAGATGTCAAAATCTATATATATTTGAGAGATGATTCACTTACTTGCAACTTTTGTTGCTTCTTCTACTTCAAGTACAGCACCAAAACCATTGATATGTTTATTATATGAGTAAAATATTGCTTCCTTAGCCTTCTCATGGCTGTGAAGGTGATAATTATATATAGAGAAAAAAAAAATTAATCTCTATCATAATAAAATTCAATTAAAAGTTTAGTCAATATTTCTATAGACTACATACCTTCCCAAGTGTGAACCAAGTAAATTGTGATGTCTGATTTATATTATAGACTAAATACATCAATTTTTCGATGAACATATATATATTTTTTATTTATAATAGTGACCGGAGGGAGTATATATTTATATATATATATATATATATATATATATATATATATATATAATTAAAAAGTGAAACTAAATGGAAAAATATTGAGCTTGCCTTTTTTATGGCATGAGAAGATTGGTGCAAGAAATTAGAGCAAAGAAGAAAGAATGAGATAAGGTGGAAAATAGAGAAACTCATTATGGTACACAAAGTGATGTGTGGAGACTAAACCCATAATATTGTTCAATTGCTCTTAATTGAAGTATATTAAGTTAAGTCATCAAAACTTTTAATTTCCATAATTTCATTTTCAATCTGAAAACAACCTTGGTATGACATAATCAATCAATCAACCATACATAGAGATAACCTTCAAAACCATTCTTCATGAATGGCCTTTAATTTAAGTAGATAATTACTTTATGATTGTGCTTAAGTCTATTTTACTCTATTTTTTGTCTGCTAATTATATTTTAGTTTTATTCAATAAGACAAAACACATGTTTTGATTAATGAATATGTTTGGGAACTACTTTTCTCCCCTCTTCTAAAATATCTTTCATATTTTTCTTAGTGTCCGAAAGTATATTTTTAGACGGTACAAAATTTGTAACTTTTTTCGATTATATACATGCAAACTTATATTGAGGTAGAACAGTTTTTTTCCCTTTTGACTAACAATTTTTTTATAATGGCCATATTTAAGACACTTATGTGGTAACAAATTTTAAGGAACTCTATGATTTAACATCTATGTAAACATCTGTGAGCTTATAAGAAATTTTATATAAGTGAAGGACCATAAATTTATTTTAATTGAGAAGTTCTTATAAGCTAGAAGAGACCAAGTAATAATAATTAAAAAAGTGTCACATACCACATGTATAGCAAAAGCAAACAGAAGATCCTAATAATATTCCATATTCTTGCCAGAGCATAACTCACATGATAAAGCATAATGCAATTGCTTGTTTAACTTCACATGTTCCTTCTGTTTTCTCTTCCAAGTTCTAGCTAACTACCTCTATTGGAAACATGGATTCATGACTCTCTCCAATACTGTTAAAGGTGAATTGTTCATCAACTCTCTTTGTGTGTTATGTACTTTGTGTTCTTCAAAGTTTCAAGTTAATCACAATTCACACACAAATTCTACCTTATTTTTGTTTTTATTTTCATGTGTTATACTTGATTTTTTATTGAAGAGGATGTGTTATACTTGTTGATATTGGTTTTGCCTTGTTTTTGAAGTTACATAATTATAGGACAAAACAATATACATTTAAATCAAAGTGGATGGTATCTTTCTTCTTAGCCATTATAGGTGTTTAATTTTGTGGAAGACAATGGAATGAGTTTTCTTGCCTTTGATATCAAGAGATATTTCCTTTCTCCTTTATGTGTGATATTAATATGATATCTTAAGGAAAAGTCTTCTTCTCATCATTCCCTTCAATTTGACAGAAATTGATGAATATAAACAATGAATGCAACATAAGTAATGAAATAATTAAAATTACTAATTATTCAAGAGAGAAAATTCCTTACCTACTTAGTTTGACTTCTAGGCTCCCACACCTAAATTTTGTAGGCCTACCTATGGTTTTAATCCATCAAATGTGGTAGTTTTAGCTTTTGGCCTAACTATGTTTTTAATCCATCAAATGTGGTAGTTTTAGCTTTTAGCCTAACTATGTTTTTCATCCATCAGTTACTGATTTTTTTATGTTTAATCCTATCCCTTATTTGGATTCTTTTATAATAAAGTCTTAATTTTGGGAACAAATAACTCTTGCTTTGACTAGTTTTCCTAGGCATGCCAATTCAATTCATCCTACTAGTCCTTTTGCAATCTTAGGCACATGATCTAGATGATCCATTGCACTAGAAAAAGCTCGCAGTTACACGCATTTGTCAATCTCGGTTATTGATATGAGATTGGTTGACTCACATTACCTAATCACTAAATCATCTTTAATCTTTCTCATTGATTTCAGACCAGACAGCCAAAATTGTTAATTGTGTGACGCAATCACTGCGTCTAATCCAAATCCCTTGTAGCCAATAAAGTATATCAGAGATCATAGATCATTTGAATTCACAAATATATATAGTCTTGTTTTTGTTCAATATACATGGTTTATGTAAACAATACTACTTACTACCTTGTGGTTTATAATGAAAAGCATATGACATATATATGTACAAGGAAATCAGGAAAAAAATAACAATTGAGTAAAAGAATTAAGTTCATCAAAGCAAATCCTTCACAACAAATTCAAATAATCTATTTATAGTGCATACTATTAAATAAGATCAAGCCTTCTTGTCTTTCTTTGAAGTTGCAAGATCTTCAATATCCTTTCCAGACACCGATAATTTCCGCAAAGACTTCAGTAATGAGATCCCTATCCGCATTTTGGAGGAAGGTATTGAAATCATCTCGAATTTCAAATATTTTACCAAATTTAACAAGGTACTGAATACAACTCGTCTTCAGTTTCGTCAACCGATATAGTGATGCATTTTGGAGTCTCTCAAGTACATTTTTAGTATCAATATCTTCTAGCAGACTTTCATGGATGGCTTCTCTCAAGTCAGATATGTCGTATTTGTCGGCTGCATGCAGAAGGGCCAGCCTATGTGTCAGAAATTCTTCGTTTTTGATGATCCCGTAAAGATAATTGAAAAAAGCTTGGCATGTTTCAATTGTCATGTCTGTGATGTTTATGGTTGACAACTCTTTCTCCTTAAGATCGTGCGAAAACATGCTCCGAAAGACAGGTGACCGGGACGAAAGAACTGCTCTATGAACTCCTATACTTCCATCAGAGGTATTGATAGTGATATCAGTGTGAATGCTTTCTCTGAACATTATACCAAGAGACCCTAAAGCTCTTGCATTTGATCTCTCTTGAGTAAATCCTTCACCACCCCATATGGAGCAAGGTTCTCCACCCTATAATGTATTGAAAAATAACATTTCAAACAATGGAAGATATCATGTATTCTCCAAGTAATACACCAATTCAATCAGATATTCGATATGATGTTATCATAAATTAACTTTATAATGATGTGTCAGTGTAGTGTCCAGTGTCTGTGTCTGTGCTTGTGTTTCATAGTTCATCACTATGAAGAGTTAATTTTACCACTATGTTGCTATCTATGAAGCATTGATACGGACATCAAACACAACATTAACACCTGTAATTAATTTGAGAAATAGTAAATAAATGTAATCAAATGTGTTGGATGTTGGACATGTCTTTGATCAGAAGTGCCGGTGCTACTGAGATTACTATGCTTATCAAGATAATGAAACATGTCCTGTTTTGTGTACTAATCTATTCTTAACACCAATTGTTCTGCATCATCATTGGTGATTATGAAACAAAGGAATTAATGAAATGATCATGATTATAAGTGGATTACTAAATCCAATTGTTACCCTAAACTGTAACATTCCAATTGTATCAAAATAAATACCACAGAAAATCAATAAAATAATTAGAGATAAGTAATAAGCATATACATCTGGGGATGCAATCTTCAAATCAAGGAAATCAACATCAATAATGAATTTTCCAGACAGTGGAATCTCAAGTGACCAAACAAAATCCTCATTACTCTTGATCACTTTGTCCTTTATCTCTGCATCATATATCAACACAAGAAACTGTTGTAAAAAAACATAATACAGCAAAACATTATTGGGAAAATTGCAATCAACAACACAAAAATCGAAGATTTATAATTTCGAGATTAATTTTCACGCACTGTCAGCACATCACAAACAATCACGTCTCATTAAAAGTGGTTACGATAAAAATGAAATGTTTCTGATGATCTAACGATTATGATTGTTTGACAGTGTAAAAACTACGAAGCTGTATATGAATTAAATCCGATAATTGCTTAAATCAGAATTGAAATTACCTGGATGAGTGATAGCTTTTCGATCTCCAAAAGCAGAACTAACCACACGCATGATAAAAGATGCAATTGGAGGATTGTCTCTTGTTAAATTGGATATTTCAGGAAACAATTTAACAAACACAACCTTGTGCTTCTCCACCGACAAATACCTTAATTACACAAAAACAAAACACATAACATAGTATAAGAATCCACCACACACACACACTCTCAAATCCAATTCCTCATAAAAAAAAAAAAAACTATAAAAACACATAAAGGGTCATTCAAAAAACCAAACTTTTTGATATACCAAACATGTTATAACATATTCAAATCTATTTAGCCATGTGGGTTGTTTCAATTTTTCATCAATCAACCAACACAACCCCACTTTTTTAATTACATGTTTTGTTATCGCAGTAATTCTGACGAATTCACTGCGATAACAAAACATGTACTAGGTAAGTGTCCTGCATTAAAAATGAAAACTTTATTGAAGTTTTGTGACATAGAGAGAGAAGGGTAGAGAGAGAGAGACCAATTCCAGTTTCCAATCTTGAAAGGATCTGATTTGCGATAAGTGCAAGAAGCCAAATTTTCGATTCTCCATTGAGCAAGACGAGGTGTTGTTTCAACTTTGTAAAGAGAATCACTCATTCTATTGGGAAAGGAAAGTGCAACTGTGATTTCATGGATGCAATCAAATATACCATCCAACAAAAACTCTCCAGGCTTTCCCAGGTTGACTCTTTCTTCCACAATATACGTTTCTCTTCATATGAATCTTTCTCTCTCTCTCTCTAGCTATATTTGTTCACTACCACTTCATCACTATACTATAGTAAAGTTTGTTTCTTTTTTGTTTTTCTTTATTTATTCAATAATAAAAATGAAAACTTTCAAACATGGGTTTGATTGTTTTCTAATTTGATTCAATGGTTTTTGACAAGCAAGAATATTGGAGTTGCTTTTACTCTTTTGTTTTGATGATCAAGTTGGTTGCTTTTACTCTTTTTTTGGATAAATAATATTTTTGGTTTTGTTTTGTTGGTTATGTGTTGGTTTATATTAGAGAGCACTTTTATTGGTAGGGATAGTTATGGGACCCATATGATCGAATTCTATTGGTTGGTTCTAAAGGTGTACGTGTTTGGGTTTTGTGTAGATTCATTCATCATGACTTTATTATGGTTTTATGTCATTTTGGAAGGGAAAAGAAGTATATTCAATTTCATTTTTGGTGCTTTGAAGCAAAGTATATATGTTCCTTTTAAAATTTCACTAATGTTTCTTAACTTATACTACTTTGGTGTAATTAAATTCTCCGTATTAATAAAAGAGTTTAAAGAACATACATTGTCAGAGTATATTAATTTTACGCCGATATCCAATAAGAATGTTTCAATCTTTGATGTTACATTAAGAAAATGGAGTTCAGTGAGGTGATATGGCAGAAAACATAGTTGTAATCGGTTGATAGTGTAAAATTATTTTACACTGTTCATACATATTCTTTTTTCTCTTAATAAAAATACTAAGTTATATATGTAAATTTCGATCATCGATTTGATATCATATAGTTTAAATGAAAGAAATGAAAGAAATGTTACGTCGACAATTTTTTAGTTATTATAAATGATATTTAATTTTTATATAGTTGGATATGATTGTCAATTTTTAGTTTTTCAAATAATACTACTTTAGCGTAAAAAATAATAATAATACTATTTTATAAACAAATTGTTGATTTAAATTAAATGGTCGAAATCTATAACTGCATTTGAAGGGAATTTATTTTCTAATTTGGTCTCTAGCTTGATTGGAAAAGCAATATCCTTAATTTTAGCCCCCTAAATGGCTAAATATTATTTGTTAATAATATTCCTAACTTGATCACCTTCTTGATTCTCTCTAAGTGTCAAAGGTGGTCACAATCATATATTGATATTTAATGTGTTACTACTCTCCATCTTGTGATATTTTTATGTGTGTGACTTGACTCTTGTGTTGATTTATCATTTATAACATCCTCTATGCGTCATCTACATACATGGCATGCTGCATCATTGTGGCGTTTGGATTTGATGCTGTAAAGCAGCTATGCTATTTTGGTTCTAAATCGTCTGATTTAATTTTAACAGCTGAGATCAATTTGAATAGAAAAATACAACATTTAATTAAAACCGTTCGATCTAAATCAAATAGATGAGATTAAAATTATGTTAAACTGCGTGCATTTTTTACTACACTAAATCCATCATTGTGTAGTGTAGCTTGTTTCCATTATGTTAACAGTAGACTTGCAATTTGCAAAATGGGCTAATCTCTATTGTAGAGTAAGTTAAAAAAAAAAAAGTTTTATGGAGTATAAACCCATTCCTTTTTCCTGTTTTTATATTGCAAGTGGAGGTGTGACTCACTTGCAAGTTGACCTACTTACCATTAAATTTCAATTTAGTTCAACTATATATATACTATATGCTTTTATTTAAGCAAGACAAAATAATGATTTTATGCCCAATTATATTTATACTATATAGTTGATTTTTTGCATCAAGAAAAGAATGACATTAGTGGATCTATGTCCAACTCTTCACTTTAAGCACTTACGTGGTAATATTGATGCAAGAATCTAGCAAGTTTCCAAATTAGTTGGTGTGATTTGAAAATGGGCAAATGAAAATTTTGTTTTCAAGAGGTTTTGCAATAAATTAATGGGTTGCATGGCCTTAGACTCATAAATACTCAGTGTGGTATTTGTTGTCCGCGTGTGCAATTTATATTTATACATGACTGATGATTCATTACTAATTTAGTTGTTATGTTGTTGTTGTGATTATTATATAATTTTTTTTTTAAATAAGCTAAAAGGAAAAGGAAAAGAGAAAAGGAAAAAATTACTCACCCAGAAAGAAAGTTCTCTTGGCGTCATTTGTAAAAAGATTACGGACGCCTTTCGGAGGAGAAACATGAGTCAAAAAATGGGCATTTGAGGAAGCTTCAAGTTTAGCGAAGAAATCAGCATATTGATTCTCCTCCCTAAATGTGTGATAAAGAGAATATTGATCTGGGAGAATAGCTTCTTTATATCTTGGATCAATACGGTATGAATATGAAATCTAACTTAGAGTCATTTGACGAAGTTGATACAGTGTAAAGAAATAGAATAGCGCATACAAGTTCATTGATGTTCATATATACATACACATAATACCACTTTTCTTTTTGGATAAAAAAATATTATTGGTGCAAAATTCTAGTAACAATTTAATCTCGATAACCTTACTCAAAGATTTCAGATTTTAGTTCCACTTAAACAAGTGTAATGTTGGTATGTATTTGACCCTTCCTCCTTGCCTACATATATAATAAATAAATGACCAAAACAAACTTACCTTCAACTATATTTTTTTCTATATAAAAATGACACCCTCAATATACTTAAATATTAGTAATTTCTTATTAAAAAAATGAAATAAATTGACCGTGAGTCTAACTCAGTTGTTAAAGAAGTTGTACTATATATATTGGGGTCATGATTTAAATCCAAATTTTTTCACTTATTTACTTTAAGGTTAAAATTTCTAACTATACTAAACTACTTGACAAATAAAAATAAAAAATAAAATTACTTCTTTTTGTAGGTAAATTGTTCTTATTTGTTTTTTCTCTAACTTTTTAGTATTTATTTTCGAATATAGAAAATATAATTTTAAATTAAATTACTTTTTTTCCTATGATAAAATGGTAAGTTATCATAAATATACACAAAAAATAATTGTATACTTGTTTTACCTTATTTTTTGAAATTAGGAATTTTCTTTGGTATTTATTTGTTTTTCCCTAATTTTATTGTATTTATTTTTTATTTGAAATATTTTATTTTTAAAAAATAAAATTATTTAATTATAAGTAATTTGGTGGATAAAATAACTAAATCCACAATGCATTTCCACATCATTAAATAATTGTAATTTGATATATAAGTAATAATTAGATATACAATTAAATAGTGACATGATAAGTTGAATATATATACACTTTTTTATTAGTTCAATATACTTAAAGGTACTAAAGTTTTCACATAGAATAAAAAATGATAAGAATTTTTCTGTTCCAATTGTCGTGTTCTGAAATATTTATTCAAGAGCAACATTGAAAAACTGACGGAGTATAAAGGAAACATGGGGATAGGAAGAAAAAAAAAAATCATATGATAATACTTTTTGCAACAAAATATCACCCCATATAGAATAAATTTGGGTTATAGTATAATTAGGCCCAAAGGACAAAATCAAAACCAATTAGCCGAAGTGTAGAAGAAGCACCGGTTGGTAAATTAATTTATTGAAAATATAAAAATGTCAGAAGTGGGATTTGAACCCACGCTC
Organism: Trifolium repens; assembly: GCA_030408175.1. Lineage (NCBI taxonomy): Eukaryota > Viridiplantae > Streptophyta > Magnoliopsida > Fabales > Fabaceae > Trifolium > Trifolium repens. Next base: position 7,948,197 of record CP125841.1, read on the forward strand.
TCTCACGAGAACCAGAACTTGAGTCTGGCGCCTTAGACCACTCGGCCATCCTGACTTGTTGTTAAGATTCTCTTTAAAACGTATAAGTACGCATTAAAGAAAATAATGTCGGTCACTCACTACTTCAGCAACTCATCGATCCATTACTTTTGGCCAATATGAAAGGACATCTAGGGCCTACAATAGAATGTGTTGCACAATGACTTCATTCTCGTTCATGTTTAAATAAATAATGAAATTAATTCTGACTATTATTAGTCCAAATATTTATTATTTCCTCAAATTATTATACTATATAGTTTAGCAGTCCCTTCAATAATTCAACAAAAAATAACTACCAGAAACGACTTCATTTTATTCAATTAAAATAGTTTGCTTCAGTTTACAAATTCGAACTCAGCTGATATAAATGTCGAAATTGTTAAGTCAAATGTTATGATTGGAGTTCGTACCTCAGTCCCTCCACTTTGTGTGTGAGTTTTCAATGACTTGTTATTTTGTCTATACTTCAATGTTACATATGTTCTTTATAAATAAGCAAGTTAATTGATTTGAGCCACTAGACTACTTGAATTTCAAGAAAAAAAATTAGCAAGTTAATTGCTACTTGTTCTCTTCAATGTGCACATTGATTCAAGGGAATAACTAGGGTGAACAAGTGTTCAATATGTTCTTATGTGCATTGATGCTTTACAATCTTTAAAATTTTGATAACAATTAAATTCAACTTTTAGGTAAGTTGGATCCGAGGGGCTTACTAGAGTCAGGGCAGCAAACAACAAGGCTCAAAGAGTGTTTGATGTACTTACAAATTGTGAGATATGAGTCAACTTCTTACTAACTAGACCAATCTACGTGGTTTTGGTCGCTACTTTTATTATACTTAATTAATTGTGCTTTGGTCCCCCAAAATTTCACACATCAAATAACTACAACAGATTCTATGTGGAATTAACGAGACAAGTGTGTATTCAACAAATAATGAGACATGAGAGATAAAGGCTATCGAATTTGTCTAGTACTTGATCAATTCTTTTAGATCATTTAACAAAAAAGATACTTTCTTTCTTATAGCATAATAGCATGCTGCAAAAGATCAACATATGCTAAATGTTAATAACAAAATCACATTCTTCACAGCCCATGCTATAGCTAGATATTGTAAGTAACAAACTACCTTCAAGTAAAAAGTGTTAGCTGGTTATTCCATTCATAACATACTTATTGCATAACATACTTATTGCATAACATAAATTTCTCTATTGAAAACTTTCCTAGGCACTTCAGCATCGTAACACATCAAAACAACGACTTGGCCTCGGAGCATTTCTAGAAAGTTCTTCCTGCAAATATTTGGAGCTTCCTTCAACAGGTTGGTATTGGCCGCCTTCATTCCTAGCACCAATTGATATGGGAGGAGCGATATCCATTGTTCTTATGTTGGGATCTGTCAGAGAATATCTGCAATTAGTTGGTGTCGGCCACGGTTGCAAAGATTGCAATGACTCCATTGGTTGTACCAATCTTCGAGTGTCTTGTGTCATATCACGTTCATAATGGTAGTCAGCAGAAGAAGCAACTCTTCTATGTATGTCTGTCCCACTGTTGATGTAGTTCCTTTTTAGAAAGTGACTTGTCTGAGACTGAGGATAGTAATCAAGTTGATTCGTTTTGGGAAAGACACTTGCCTGCAGACGATAATTGAGATCAACTGGATCTGGAAATTGCTTCATGTTTGGAATCTCTCGAAGTGGAAGTCTTGTCCGAGGATGATAATTGAGATCAACTGGAGCTGGAAATTGCTCCATGTTCTGAATTTTTTGAAATGATGGTCTAGTTTGAGAATGATAATTGTGATCAACTGGAGCTGGAAACTGCTCCATGTTCTGAATCTCTCGAAGTCTTGTTCGAGGCTGATAATAGAGATCAACTGAAGCTGGAAATTGCTCCGTGTTCTGAATATTTTGAAATGGCGGTCGTGTTTGAGGATGATAGTTGTGATCAACTGGAGCTGGAAACTGCTCCATGATCTGAATCTCTCGAAGTCTTGTTCGAGGCTGATAATTGAGATCAACTGAAGCTGGAAATTGCTCCATGTTCTGAATTTCTTGAAATGATGGTCTTGTTTGAGGATGATAATTGAGACCAACTGGAGTTGGAACCTGCTCCATGTTCGGAATCTCTCGAAATGGAAGAATTGTTCGAGGATGATAATTGTTATGAATCTCTTGAAATGGAAGATTTGTCATTGGTTGCACAGAAACCTCCATATGGTTTCTCCTCAAATGGTTTTTCATATTTGTGTGATCACTTAAACTTATATGTTGCTTGTTATTGTGAATAGGTCCAATTTTTACAACACTAGGATTGTTTATAAACTTGAATGTGCTGCACTTACCGAGAGGAAATGGGTCATCGCATCGATAACTATCTCCTCGTTTGTTGTTATAACCTGGATAATCTTCCTTGTTGAAATCAACACACTCAATCATTGTCATAAAGCTTTGCTCGGCGAGCTTCTCTAAGTTCCAGTTATTAAACGGAGGTGTAGTTTTGTGATTGACATGAATCTCACCATTGGCTCGAAGCATGTGACTTGCATTCTTGAAGAAACCAAACACAAGACCCATATGCATCCTATAAAATAAAATCCACAAGGAAACACAAATCACATACAAATACAAACACAAACACAATCTGCATCGTTAAATAATAATTTCATCCTAAAATCATTAAATATGATAACCGAAGATATTTAACATTTTTGAATATATAAACTAACAATTCACAAACTCATTCATTAGATTAATGCAGTCTTCTATATCAAGCAGAGTTAAATAATAATCAAGACATTAATTAGTCATTTAACTGGAATCTACTAAATAACTCACTTGATCATGTCCAAGTTATCTTCCTTCCCATGGAAACCTGCATGAGGAAAATTGAATATAATGCGATCAAACCTCCGCATTTTTAAATCTGGATAAAATTTCAGCTTGGTTGCATCCACTCCATGAAACAGGCATGCTCCCAGCTTCTGCAGTTCTTCTAAATTTGACTTTGCATTCTTGTACTTTTTGGTAACCTCGTCTACATGAACAAGAGGACATTGATAACAAAACAAGGCCATAGCATTTAGGTTTTGAACACAAACAAGGCTATGAATGAAGCAACCCCAAAGTAACAATAACAATGCAGCACCGACATTTCAGATTGAGCGCATGTTCCGTGATACGACATGTCTTTCACAAGAAAATGTTACCTCTAGTAATAGCAACTTTTTTAAATTGAATTGATTGAAAAGTAAGCATGATTTTGCATTTATCATACTCAAAACCACCAAGTGAAAATAACAACATAGCACAGACACTTCAAATTGAAGACATATCCATCGATAATTTGATACCCCATGTGTTCAACCCTAAACCGACACAAGCAGTTACATTCAATTAATTCTATTTTCTCAAATTAATATGTGTCTCTATCAGACCTTCATATAAAAATAGCCATATTTCAAAGAAATCATAAAAATGTGTTCTTTGCTGAATAAAAAAAGAAAAAAAATGTCACATTGAAAGAAGAACACCACGTGATCAAAAAATCAAACCCATTTATTCCCAAAAAAAAAAACTTTCCCAAATAAAAAAACATAAATCAAATTTCAAGGTCAAAACTTTAACATTTAACATTGTAGGGTTTAAGAGAGAGAGAGAGAGAGAGAGAAACCATAGGTGTCAAAAGATGAAGCAACAATGTTTGAAGCAGAACCAAACCCTTTTGCTAAGGAAAGGGAAAATGAGAAATCACCATCACCCACCAACAATATTTGATGATCACTACAATAATGAGTGACCCATTTTTGTTCTCTTTGATCTTCTTCTTGTTGTTCTTGAAATATTTCCATACTCCATAGTTTGTTATTGGAAACCCTTTTCTTTGATTTTTTTGGTCTTTTCATCTTCGCTGAAGTTGGAAATGAAAGAGTGTTTGTTTTCTATTGTTCTACTGTATCTTTATATAGCAAGCTTGATAGTAACATTTTGATCATCACTACCGTTGTTTATTTATTTTATGGCGAATCATTACCGTTGTTTATTTATTTTATGGCAAAATATTTTCAAATTTCAATTAATGTGCATTCATTCTATTTTATTTTATCTTTGGTACTAACGTTTTTTCATGTGAATAAACTCGGTTATTCAAAATTCGGTTCTTGGTAAGAAAACCCGATTAGGAATTGTTTTACTCTAAAATTGCAATCAGGAGGAGGCTGAAATCACTTCATGTTATCTAGAACTGATCCTCGAACCATGTTATACGGTTTAGTGGGTCGGATACTGATGGTGAACAAAAAAAGAATTGCTTTTAATGGAAATCAAACTCAAGTTCTTCTAAATAATTCATTCTATGAATAGCTCACCAACCACTTAAGTTTGAGAGAGGGTTCTCTCCATTAAATTGAGGGTAAATTTTTTTTTTAACCCTTGATTTGGAGAGAGAAAGAGATAAGTAAAAGGAAAAAGATAAATTTAAGGGTGATGATGTTTGAAATTTCGGAACATGAGGAAAAAAAAATTAGAGGATCCATTCTCCTTAAGTTTAATGTTTTAGTTTTTTATTTTAATACAAAAATAACCATGATAAATTTGCAAAAAAATCAGATTCGAGCATCGATCACACGTTCAATTTAATAATTTTGGTATTATTTTATGCATGTTATATGAAAAAATATTTGAGTAAACAGTCACTTTAGTCCTTGAAAATGACATTCACTGTCATAGGCCCTTAATTATAAAAAAACATTTTAAAATCTCTAACGTTAACTTTTATAAAAAAAACCGTTTGATAGTGTTGACGTGAATGTTTTGACCAACATGTGACACTTGCCTTTAAATTTTGATGCCACGTAGACATGAACCATTTTAAAGGCAAAGTAGAACAAAAAAATAAAAATTGTTGATTTTCTATTGAGTAAATAGTCACTTTCAGTCACTTTCATTCCTGAAAGTGGCAAACAATGTCATAATAATTCCCGATTGAACTAGAAGATTTAACCTTCAAACTCAAAAGCGATTAAACCAAACATTTTCTTCATCATCACTATCCCTACCGTATCTAAATCGGAGAAATTATAATCAGCTCCAATCTATCTCACCTTCAAACCCAACATTCAATGACATAGTATATGATCTACCAAGAACCTTCAAACTTAGAAACAAGAAGTGAGAACAGATCATAGTAAAAAATCACATGAAGGATTTGTACCTTAACAACAAGGTTGTCACAACAACAACAACAACAACAACAACAACTACTACTACAACAAGAGCGCCATTAAAAAAAAATATGGTTGTGGCTCTTATACTTTCGTATCACTATTTTCACAAGGGTTTGAATTGAATGGAGTAATTTTCTTCTTTTTAAATAACCCCAAATTTCGGTTCAACAAAAAATCCCAAATTTCTTCTTGCCATTTAATTATTAGAAATTGGATTGAAAGGAGTAATTTCGACTAATGAGAATTTTGGTGAGAATCTACTTGTCAATGAGGAACACATATTTTCAAAATAAGAGCAATTAATTGAAGCTGTTACTTTTTCACTAATCTCTTGTATTTAATCCAAATTTATACCACATATTTTTCATACACATATACTATTTAGTGCTAATCATTAATTGTATTTATTTGTTAAATTTAGAATCAAGAAAAGAAAGCCAATCATAACTCTTCAACTTGCGGGGGTGGACCATTTCAAAAAGAAGAGTACAAATTTTGTCGACAAAAGATGAAAAGGAAGTTTCGTAAAAGGTATTACAAATTTTATACATGGGAGAATTCGCTATATAAAATTTGTAATACCATTTTCGGAATTTCTTTTTTCATCTTTTGCTTACAAAATTTGTCCTTTTCATTTGGAAGTGAAAAATCCCCGAAAATTGAACAATTATTATCGCTATCTTTTCTTGATTCTAAATGTAGTGCAACAAATATATAAAATGATTAATACTAAAATATATGAAAAATATGTGAGATAAATTTGGATTAAATAAAAGAGATTAGTGAAAAAAAAACTTCAATTGATTTCTCTTATTTTGAAATCAATGTTTGTGAACAGAAATTCTTAGGTGAGATTGATTAGACACAACCAATTAAATCATGACAACTCATTAATATATTAAATAGTTACAAATAATTAATAGAGTAATAATGAAACCAAATCTGAATCAAATCTAAAAAAATAAGAAGAAAAAAAAAGTCATGCAGCAAATTGTTACTAACTTTGTGGTTGAAAAAAAAAACACAAGGAAAAATAAGAAGTAATAATTGTTTGTTTCAAATGTTGATATTTCTTTTAAGAAAAGCTAAATTCTATTTTGAGTTTTATATTTCTTGTAAAAAAACTATAAGCTGCTCATGAGAAAATAATGTTACCAAATAGGTCTTATTATATCAACTTATACTAAGCTATAAGCTACAAACTCAAAATTTAACATTGTGAAACAGAGTCTATACATAATACATACCAAACTTTAATCGCAACTTAAAATCAACATAAAAATTAGTAAAAGTCAGTGTGTAGTGAATAGTTGAACAATGATATTGTAGAACAACCCAAAAAAAAACAATGATATTGTAGTATAATAAATTAACATATTCTTCACCTAGTTAAACTTAAAATATATAAGAATAGTGCAAAATTAATTTGTTTTGCGCATGAATTTTTTATTTCCATATTTTCAAAGATTTTGTCCAGATTTATTTTTAATTATTTAATATATTAATGAGTTGTTATGATTTGATTGGTTATGCCTAATCATTAATGCTTAAGTGAATACTCACCTAAAAATTTCTCATAAATTTGAAGAGAATATAAACCGTGATGCATGTAGAATATCACAGTTAAGACAAACCTTTTTTTTTTGTCTTAGATGAAGTGGTAATCCACTTAAATTAAACTCACATAATTGTGAGATCTCGGGTTCGAACCCGGGTCATGATGTCTGGCCTAACAATTTCGGCATATTTTACTAGTTGAGCTAGGACTTATGGGACAGTTAAGACAAACCTTTAATAACAGTTGCAAAGGTCATTGGTATATGGGCGAAAACACATCTTATTAGACCATCTACAATGGTCTGTTGAGAGAGTGTTGAATTTGCTCTCAACACAACAAAACCTTTGCAATGGATGTGTTGAAGATGACATGGAGGGGAGAGGTGTTGAAGATGTTAAACTGTGTTGAAGCCTGCAGAGGGGGGACGCGTGGCGCGTCCGAATTCGTTCCTCCGCGCGCGTGCGATACACGGCCCGACAGGGCGCGTGGCTGACTGGAAACGCGGAGAGAGAAAGCTAATCCGGCCACATGGCAGCATACGATTGGCCAGCGGGATTTTTATCTCATTTTATCTTTAAACTCAATTATTTCATTGCAAATTATTTTTTTATTTTTATACCAAAATTCATGATTTTTTTTTCTCTATAAATAGAGACTTGGTTCATTTGATTTGGACACAAAAAAAAACCAAGTTTTTCACTCTCTTAATCTTATTATTATCTTTCTATTAGTCTTCATTTTTAAGTTTTAGTCTTTGTTTAGTGAAATGGATCCCAATAATAATTTCAACACCCAAAATTCTTCTAATAATCCAAACAATTATCAAAATCCCAACAATTTCCAAAATCCCAACAATTATCAAAATCCAAATTATTATCAAAATCCCAACTATTATCAAAATCCAAATCAATTTTCCAACCAACATTCTCCAAACTTTCATCCATATTATGGATCTATGATGGGAAATCTATCTCAAACACCCCCGTTTAATGATGGTGCATATTGGGGTAAAATTGCTGAGTATTGTAATGAGTATTGCTCATTCGATCCTCCGCGTGATGCATCTGCATGCCGAAACCGTTTTAATTATATGAACAAAATAATTAGTAAATGGGTTGGTGCTTATGATAACGCTAAGTGTTTAAAAGGAAGTGGTTGGTCGGACAATGATGTTTTGGCAAAAGCGCAAGAAATATACGCGGGTGGGAAGAATGTTCAATTTAATTTAATGGCAGAATGGGACGCTCTCCGTGAACAACCACGTTATAGTAGTCAAGTAGGAGGAAATAATGGCTCAGAAAGTAGTGGATCTAAGAGATCTCGAGATAGTGATGCATGTGGCTCAAACACTAAAGGATCTAGTGGTCGTCCCATGGGTAGGGAGGCAGCTAAAAAAAAGGGTAAAAAGAAGAGCAAGGAAGCTGCCTTGGAGAATTTCGACAACGAAATGTCTTCTTTCAGACAATTCAAGGAGAAAGAGCTTGAACGATTGGACAAGATAAGGGAGACGTAAGATAAGTTAAGGGAGACGCAACAAGAGGCTAACCACTTGAAGAAAATGGAAATGTATCTAAAGTTAAGTTCCGAAGAGCATCTCAATGATCGTAAGAAAGAGATGTTGAAAAAGTTGGAAGAAGAACTTTTTGATAATTAATTTCAAGCAAGTATTTGTCAGTGTATTGTTTGGTTTAATTATTGTGTTTCAATATGTCAGTGTATTGTTTGGTTTAATTATTGTGTTTCAATATGTCAGTGTATTGTTTGGTTTAATTATTGTGTTTCAATATGTCAGTGTGTTGTTTGGTTTGATTATTGTATTTCGAATCCGTCAGTGGTCCACCACTCAAATCGAATCGTTATCTGATAATTAACTCTATACAATAAATATTTCGAATCCGTCAGTGGTCCACCACTCAAATCGAATCGTTATCTGATAATTAACTCTATACAATAAATATTTCGAATCCGTCAGTGGTCCACCACTCAAATCGAATCGTTATCTGATAATTAACTCTATACAATAAATATTTCGAATTCGTCAGTGGTCCACCACTCAAATCGAATCGTTATCTGATAATTAACTCTATACAATAAATATTTCGAATCCGTCAGTGGTCCACCACTCAAATCGAATCGTTATCTGATAATTAACTCTATACAATAAATATTTCGAATCCGTCAGTGGTCCACCACTCAAATCCATTTATATATAGGGACTCATACATCCATTTATGTACCAATATCTCGAATCTCATCCAATCTAATTCTAATATCACAAAAAATGGATCCATCAGAAGATCAGTTTGATTATTTTGATGTCGAAGCTTATAAGCAAAATCTTGAAATTGAAGAAGCTTTTATGACCAATCGATTTAGAGAGCATCGAAAGAAAATATTGGAAGCTTATGCACCTCGTACTAGAAAATATATCAACAGAGATCAGCAGCGGCAAACCAAAGACTCATTGACGACTACTTTGCCACTGAGCCTACATACGACGATGCAATGTTTCGTCGTCGGTACCGGATGCAAAAACATGTTTTCCTTCGAATCGTTGGGGACCTTTCAAGTAGTGATAACTACTTCACCCAACGAGTTGATGCAGCCAACAAAGAAGGTATATCACCCTTGGCAAAATGTACCACAGCGATGCGAATGTTAGCATATGGTATGTCAGCAGATGCAGTCGATGAGTCAATCAAAATAGGAGGTTCTACAGCATTGGAGTGCTTACATAGATTCTGTAAAGGAATCATACGATTGTATGAGCCAGTGTATATGAGATCACCAACCGAAGAAGACCTGCAAGAAATACTACAAGTTAGTGAAAGGCGGGGGTTCCCAGGGATGATTGGGAGTATTGACTGCATGCACTGGGAGTGGAAAAATTGTCCTAAAGCATGGGAAGGTCAATTTACTACGGGGGATAAGGGAACCACAACAGTTATTCTTGAAGCAGTTGCAACTCATGATCTATGGATCTGGCATGCCTTTTTTGGATGTCCGGGAACGTTGAACGATATAAACGTTCTAGACCGGTCACCAGTGTTTGATGATGTGGAACAGGGAAAGACTCCAAGTGTGACTTTCTTTGTGAATCAACGTCTCTATGATATGACATACTATCTAGCTGATGGTATCTACCCTTCTTATCCAACTTTCGTCAAATCAATTAGACTTCCTCGAAGTGAACCCGATAAGTTATTTGCTCAATATCATGAGGGATGTCGGAAGGACATCGAACGTGCATTTGGAGTGCTTCAAGCTCGATTTAAAATCATCCGTGAACCAGCTCGCTTGTGGGACATAGACGATTTGAGTATCATCATGAGGTCATGCATCATATTACATAATATGATTGTTGAGGATGAACAAGATTCCTATTCTCAACATTGGACCGATTTTGAGCAATCTGACGAAAGTGGATCTAGTGCACCGCAACAACCATACTCGACCGAGGTGTTACCCGCTTTTGCAAATCATGTGCGTGCTAGATCCGAATTTCGTGATCCAAAAGGTCATCAAGAATTGCAAGCAGATCTAGTGAAGCACATATGGACAAAGTTTGGAATGGGACGTGGTTGAAGATGATTTTTATCGTTTTATTGCTTGTGTGTATTATTGCATGTTAAATTATTTGTATCGTTTTAACTACTTGTGTGTCGTATTTTAATTTCAAGTTAAGATGATTGTATCGTATCAATTATTTAAATAAATTTTGTTTTTATTATAATTGCAATCGGGAGTATAATTTAATTTTTATCGATAATTTTTATTATAATTTTAATCGATGATTTGTATCGTATAATTTAAATTTAAATTTTAATTGATAATTGTATTTTTATGTAATCATAAAAATTTAAATTTAAATAAGAATATGAAATAAAAAAATGGTGGGGTAGAGTGTAAGTGTTGAATGAAAAAACCATTGGAGAGGGTAGAGTGTTGAATGAGTGGATGAAAGAAAGAGAAGATGATGTGGAGTGTAAAAAGTGGATGTTGAGGGTGTTGAAGGTGTTGAACCATTGTAGATGGTCTTATGGTTAAACTTGATAGTGAAAAAGACAAGATTTTTTATGTATGATAAAAGTAAACACAGAAGAGAAACAAAATTTCAATAAAAAAAAAAATTTAAATGCCACACACTTACAATAACTGACAAGAGAAAGGATAGACACCGATAGGATAACCACTGTCTGTCAAGTTCAAAAGTTCTTCCACAATACACTACACCACTGAAAAACTATGCTCTCATGCATATATATATATATATATATATATATTTTTATATTTATATTAAATCAATGAATCAATTTATAATTATTTATTAAAACAAATTCCATACATATAATTTATACTAAATCAAAAAATCTATTTATAATAATATATTAAAATAACTACCTTAAATAAATTAATATTAAATCTAGAAATATATTATAATAATATATTAAATCAAATCCCTTACATAGATTTTTATTAAATCAAGAAAACTATTTATAATAATATATTAAAACAACCACCTTAAATAAATTTATATTAAATCAAAAATATATTTATAATAATATATTAAAACAGATTCCATCCATATATTGACATTAAATAAAGAAATCTATTTATAATAATATGTTAAAACAACTTCCTTATATAAATTTATATTAAAGCAAAAATATATTTATAGTAAGGGGAATGATCAAATTACACCGGTGTAACATTTGAGTAATGTTACACCGCTCAATAACGCTTTAACGAATTCAAAATTTACAAAATTCTATGTTGAGTTTTACAAAAATCTAAAATCGTTTGATATGTTTTTGAGACACATCAAGATTAACGGTTTATGTGTTTTTATTACATACCGTTAATCTTTATGTGTTTCAAAAACATGTCAAACGATTTTAGATTTTTGTAAAGTTTAACATAGATGATCTATGTTAAAATAACCACCTTACAAAGATTTATATTAAATAAAAAAATCTATTTTTATAATAAGGTGAACTCGAGTTTAGTATAAAAAAAAGGTAACTACTCTGGTACCTAGGTTGAGTATGTATATCCATCAACTCATCATTCAAAATCATATCATATTTTGATATTAATTTATTTTAAAATAAATTCAAATTTTGAATTAATTTGATGTACAGGATATGGTACGCAAGGTGTGGTTCGGTTCATGAACTATTTAATATGCGTTGGTAAACAATTTCAATTGGTTCTCTAAATAAAATTTTGTTAATTGAAGTATTTAAAACATAGTTTTAAAACCCAAACTAGTGATTGATCCCGTCAAAGAACTAGATCACTAGATCATCGGTCGAACTAGTAGGTCATTAGTCGGACGACATGACTATCAACCCTGTCTATTTAAAATATTTTAAGAATATTCGTGAATTAAATCATAACCGAAAAAATATAATTATAAAATTTTATTGAAGATCTCCTAATTTTAGATTCATGTTGATTAATTTGGCATTCTCATTTGTTCAATTTTTTTTGGCATTCTCATGTTTCTAAATGAAAGGATTGAATATATATATTATTTATAGATACATTTTTCTTCATGCAAATTTAGTTAGCCTAGTGGTATGATTAAGAAAAAAGCATGGTTAGATAACAGGTTCAATTCCCTTTATAGTAACTTTCGTAATTTTCTAAAATTTTTACTACAATAACAAACCGGCCAGGTACTCAGGTTCAATATGACTCAATCTTTTCCCTTTGATTTGAAGCAAAAGTGTAATTCAATCAGAGGAACCCGTAGTCATAGGGATAAGCAGTTTTTTTACTTTCTTTTGAAACTGAAAATGTTAATAAAAGTTGAGAAGCAATAAGACTGGTTGATCAAGAAGAAAGATAGCCTAGATTAGTTACCTTCATTGCACTTTCGAGGGGGGTATCAATCCGAGGTCTCGTGTGTTATAATTTGTGCGTTCGCCTAGCCCATTCAATTTAATCAAAATGGCTTAGGTATTCTTTTTCAATATTTCAGTCACAATGTATCCAATAGTGACATTAAACCTCAATTAATCGAAATCGAGTCGGGTGAATTCGATAAATAATTACAAAATATTAACATATATTTGCTAAATGTCAATTACAAAATCAGATTTCACTATTCAAACTTCTTCTCCAAGGCATTGCACCTCTCAAAATAATTAAGCCTTGTACTATCAAAAGAATAACTTAACCTATATTTCTACAAATTTCTGTTTCAAAATATCTTGAGCTGCAACAAATCACTTATATTGACATTTGTAACCTTGATCATTTAGCATCAAGTGATGTAAATTTGAAGGTGCTGCATTCACCAAGATAAAAGGGTTTATCACATCGATTTCCATCTCCTCGCTTGTTGTTATAACCTGGATAATCTTCTTTCTTGAATTTAGCACACTCAATCAAGGTTAGAAAGCTTTGCTCAGCAAGGTTCTCTATGTTCCAGTAAGTGTAGGGTGGTTTCATTTTGTGATTGACATGAATTTCACCATTGGCCACAAGCATGTGTCTTGCATTCTTTAAGAAACCATACACAAGGTCTTTATGCATCCTTTTAATTCAGAAAAACAAAACACAGCACAAATTATATGTATCTTTGATAATACTTTCATTCTATAAACATTATTTGTAAACATTTTTTATATGCAAACTTACTATCAATTTGAACGGGATCACACTCCAGAATTAAGAAAAACCGCACCTCAATAGAACTATATAGACATGCTAACATGACATGTGAGTCACTTGTCACATATGTATTAATTTGGTTAAAATTGCAAGTTTGTGAAAGTTAGAGGACCAAAAATGCTATTATAAAAGTTAAGAGGATAAAATTACAAATTTGTGAAAGTTAGGGGACCAAAAATATTTAGCCTATTTTTTGTTGATAGGTAAATCTTGTTAGCTAGGCCATACGGGCTCTGATACACAATGTAGGACTTTTAACACGTGTTCAATTAGAGGAGTGTTTTGCATATTGAATTTTAGTATACAAGTTTGGGGGATCATAGTTCTAAAATGTCAAACCTTTGAATTTTCTTACTCCACCTTACTTATAAACTTTTTTACTCTCACTATTCTATCCATTCTAAAATTATATTTTTAACTGCTATTACTATTGGCCTAAAGACAGAATGACAATCAATATATATAGTTGACGCAAGTGGTAGATATTTGAATTCCTTAATCATTTAGTTTAGAGTTTGATCTCTCTAACTAGTGTTGGGAAAATAACCGGCATAGAGAAAATAAAAGAACACAATCAACAACACAAGAATATTTGTTTACCTAGTTCGGTCAAAACAACCTAGTCTGGGGAAGAGAGCAACATTCCGTTCCACTAAATCCAAAGAGTAACTTTACACAAAATTCCTATAAGGGTTACAAGAATTAGTCAAGATGTATTCAATAACCCTTTGCCCAACCCTAGAGTCGTACCAAGAGACAACCCTCTTGTTTCTCTCTAAAACCATAGTCTTTGTGTTGGTGGCAAATCCTAATTGAATTCCATACATCTTGCTTGCTCTCCTTATTTTCTATGAATAAATCAACCTCTATTTATAGAAAAATACAAGCCTTCAAAATAGAAACAAATCTATTTTAAAACAAACCGAATCTTGCCCAAAATATAAACCTTTATTTTTAAACATATCCAATTTAAAAAAAAATAAAATTTTGCAGAAAACATATTTTAAGGCAATCTTCACAAATCTCATTGATGTGAGATTTTCCAACATGTATATTTTCAACCAATATCAACTAGTGCATATAGAAAAACATTATTTAAGAAATCAACATTTTAAATAACCAGATTAGCCCCGCGGTTACGCACATAAAATACATTAGTTTACCGACTTAAAAATACAAGCTCAAGACATTAATTAGTCATTAAACTAAATCTACTAGAAAACTCACTTGATCATCAACAAGTCCACTTCCTTCCTAACAAAGCCTGCATGAGGAAAGTTGAATATAATACGATCAAACCTCTTCATTTTTAAATATGAATCAAATTGCAGCTTGGTTGCATCAACTCCATGTAAAATGCATGCTCCTAGCTTCTTCAATTCATCTAAATTTGACTTTGCAAACTTGTACTTCTTGATAACATCATCTACATGAACATAAGAGCATTAATCACAAAAGGTGGATCAAAGCAATTTGTAATAAAATGTTGCAAAATTTTATGGATCACCAACTGACAAAGCAATTGGGTTTTTTAAGCAAAAAAAAGAAAATTTATTGATGAAAAAACGAAAAAATAACAAAGAAAATGAAAAACAAAAAACAAAATGTGATGACAAAATCAAAACTCATGCTAAACAAATTTGAAACCACTTCTATTTTGAAGTTGTAATGCTTTTTTAAGAGAAAGTTTAATGTATTTCCTAAGTTTATACCCAAGGTGAACTAATAGAGAATCTAGAGTTCGAACCCAACATATATAATGCGATATGCCTACCAACCCAACTGAGTTAAGGTCACATGAACTTACATTTGTGATTTAGATGTGAGCACATATAAACTCATCATCAGCTATACATTATTGATGAAACCATCCAATCTAATTTAACAAAAAATTAAATATATAAAATACCAAAAAGAAAAAACACATTGATAGTTTGACTAATAAACATATGGTTACATAAATGAGTGGAGTCAGATTTTGTGCAGTCGTGATTGCATGCAATCAGGGACCGTGAACAGTCTGATCTTGATCAGACAGTTTATATTTTAAGATAATTTTTTATTTTATTTTAATATAAAATTTTGAGTTGATATATGAATCGTCCAATCCAAATCATACGGTCTAAATCTCGTGACTGTATGACTGCACCTACCGTTTAATTTACTGAATCCAGTTCCATAAATGAGCCTTAAAAAAAAGTTACATAAATGAAGTGAAACGAAACAAACCCTTGTGACAAAATACAACCTTCTTATCAATCGTTAGTTGCTTCAGTGGTGATTGATACTGGACTTGGTAGGGATGACCACGGTTCGATCCCCACAACTGCGATCGGAAGGGGGCTGGAACCACTTGATACCAGAACTGACCTCCGAACCAGATTGTAGCGTTTAAATAAAGAATGTGATTGACGCTGGACTTGGTAGGGATGACAACCTTCTTTATTCAAACGCTACAAACTTTATCACCAGTGTGACAAATTAGCAACAAAAAAAAAGAAAAGAAAAGCGCGTTGTCAAAATGATTCTTTGCAACTTATGGAAAAAATATAAAAAGAGAGAAGAGATAGAAAGAGACCATAAGTGTCAAGAGAAGAAGCCACAATATTGGTAGCAGAAGAAAAAGCTTTGGCTAGGGAAAGGGAGAATGAGAAATCACCCTCACCACTAACAGCATTTGATGATCACTACAATAATGTTTCAACCATTTTGAACCCTCAGCTCCTCTTTCTCCTACACGTTTTTTTCTCTTTCTTCTTTTCTTTGATTTAAGTGGTCTTGTCATCTTGAAATGGAACACTCCAAAAGTCTTTTCACATTGCTGCTACTGCATCATTATATATCAAGCGTGTGACATTGTTTTTATTATTATTATTTTTTTTTCCAGGTAATATAACATTTTCAAATTTTATCAGAAAAATATCATTACTTGATTTTAAATTATTAAATTCATTTATTTTTAGAATAAATTAAACTCTACATTTTTTAGAGATATTTAGTATATGTTTGATTTCAATTTTGGACATGTAAAATTGATTCTGCCTTATTTGCTTTTTCAAAAGTATAATTGATTCTATTTCTGGAATTGATTCTACTTGAAACTAGAAATCGTAGCTTCTGATTTTAAAATTGATTCTTACACTCAATTTTTTTTTAGAGATATTGTACAAGTTGATGCATGTTTGTTTTTCGTTAAATGTTGTGTAATTAAGTGATATTCTGAACTTTCCTCTTCATCATACGGTGTATTGGCAAACTCTATGGTACATGAGATAAATTTCATTATACCGGTACATTAGGTTATTAAATTACTAGGTAAATGAATAATTTTTCGAAAGAAATCATTTTTCTATCATTTAAAATATTATAATAACTAAATACTATTTATCAAAATTGTAAAAAAATTAAAATTTATATTTGAAATTTCTAGCACGCTATGCACGATGCTCTAAGCACTCTATCCGGTCTAGCGCGTAATAATGTACACCAAGTAAAGAAAAAAACAAATAAAAGAGACAGAGTATTTGTTAACCCAGTTCGGCGCAAACAGCAACCTACGTCTGGGGGATACCAATCCAGGAAGGAATATCACTATAATAGCCTTAGTTCTAAGTTACCAGCAAACGCCCCGTTTACAACTTACAACCTAGGCACTACCAATGATTCTTCAACCTAGGAACTCCTAGATCAGAGATCCCATCTCACTTCCCTACAACCTTACAGACAGCAAGGATTTCTAAAACACAATACAAAAAGGTTTTGGAGACACACTCCTAAAAACTACACACTCGTACCTAAAGGCTTAGAGTGATGCACAAGAACAATCATACTCCATGCTTAAAAGCTTTGGAGAAAATATAGAGTTACAACTCAAAACACAGTCCTACAAAAGCATCAAGATGATACTAGAGAGACTCACAAATAAAGCACAAGGCTTACAAAGACACGAAACCCTAAAAGTCTACATTTTGATACATTGGTTTCGGTGAAGAAACTAGGTTTAGCTCCTTCCTTTAAATAGCCACGAGTTAGCATGGGCTTCCTGAGCAATTCGGACTTCAAACACAGCTAGTATGTTGTAAGATCCAGCAATAACTCCACATTAATTAAAATAGATTCTCTACAAATATATTCTTCAAGGAGATTCTCTTCAGAAATATTCTTGACAAGGATCTGAAGCATTAAATAATGATCCTTATAAAAAGCCTGATTAAATGCGCCATGCGAGATTCATGAGAGAGAAACCAAACATTCCATAAATAGAATTTGTCATGAGCGCTCCTCGTGAGACAATACAATGCTCTACGCAATGCTTGAGACATCGTATCCAGCATCCTGCTACAGAGTTTATTTTACCAAAAATGCAGCCAATACCAAAGACTCAACAAACTCCCCCTTTGGCAAATTTTTGGCTAAAACCTCTTCGTGGGAAACCAGTTGTGATCTTTCCTTCAGGTCTTCAAGGATACGCAGTGGAGAAGGAACTCAAAGTGGCAAAGTAAATTTTCAGATAGTTACATCAAGTGAAAATTACTTTACGCACGACATTAGCAAAATAGTTCTTCAGATAGTTACATCAAGTGAAGAACAATTCGGATAGTTACATCAAGCGAATATTATTTTGCAGACAGCCACAACAAACTACTTCTTCAGATAGTTACATCAAGTAAAGAAATACTTGTTGGAACAAAGTGGGTCTGACATGAACCTCTAATGTTTTAAGTGGTTTTGATGATAACAAAGTATTAAAATTGCAATTGGTATTACTAATGATTATTCTAGTGTGCAGAATTACAAGTTAAAATTCATGCAGAAGCACTATGAATAGTAGCAGAGAAGCCAGTCAAGACAAGCTCTGAAAGAGTACCACTGTTCATCAGAAGCTTAATTTTTGCGTGCTGAAGATAGCACCTCTGAAGACCAAAAGCTAGGCTCTGATGAAGTTCAGAAGCTGAAGATCTTAAGAAGCTATGACAAGAACATCAGAAGCAAAAGGAATTTACGTCACTCAAGAGCTGACCTATACAGAACCAATGATTGAAGAACAATCCACTTCAAGGCTCTGTCACATCCACAGGAAGGAATATTCGTTGGTACAACGTTAACCTTATCCATAAGTGGAGCGCATTTGAGGATAGTACTATCGTACTATTATTACTCAAAATGGATGAGTGATGAATTGAATAGCTAGGTAGTGGAATTGGAATTCCTTACCAAAGAAGGCAATATACAGCTATCAATTGTACGAGTAAATTCCAGCTGGCACCTCTCTCTCTGCAACGGTCATCATCTTCCTCCAAGTATAAATAGAAGACTCAAATGGAAGAAATGACTACTGTTCCTACTACTGTTCTATTACTGCGTTCAAAAGACTAAGAAGCATTCTGACATCATAATTTAAATCTGTCATTCTAAGTCTTAGAACAATTTGAGTTGTATTTTGTAAACACCTCTGATAGTATATCAAGTGTTCCTTATCATTCATTCTTATTCTTAAGTTTGTTTGAGAAGTCTCTTGTTAAGTTTAACTTGAGCATTTGAGAAGTCTCTTGTTTAGTGAAACTTGAGCACCTGAGAAGTCTCTTGCAAGTGTGCTTGAGCAATTTGTAATCTTTAGTAGATTATAGTGAAAATCTCTTGTTAGTAACAAGGGGACTGGAGTACTCTCGATTTGTGAGGGGAACCAGGATAAATTCTGTGTCTTTCTTTCTCTCTCTCAGCACCCTCTCTTTAATTTGTGTTTTTATCCGCTGCATACTTAGTCGCTATTAGGCAAAAAGTTTTATTTTTTAAAACACAATTCAACCCCCCCCCCTTCTTGTGTTTTTCCACCTTCAATTGGTATCAGGAGCTGGGCTGTTGCCTAACTCTCACCTATCAGTGAAACAGTTAAGATTCAGGGAGGAAAAACATGTCTGCTGAGAAGAATCTCAATGAAGTTCCATTTGACTATGATTCTAATTCTAAAGACAGAAGGTCTTCTGACAAAATTCCCTTTTTCAATGGAACTGAGACTGGTTATCCATTCTGGAAAACCAAGATGTACAGTCACATCATGGCGATTGATTGTGATCTGTGGGACTTGGTAGAAGATGGAGTGAACTTTGAAAATATGGACTTAGAAGGCGTTGTTAGCTCTAAAGACAGAAAGGCGTTTACACCTACTCAAAAGCTGGAATATAAGAAGCACCACAGTGTAAAAGGGATGATGACAAATGCCATCTCTCATGATGAGTACTTGAAAATTGGAGATAAGAGAACGGCTAAGTCTATCTGGGATTCTCTTAAATCCAAGTATGAAGGAAATAAACAAGTTAAGGAGGCTAAGGCCAACTTGTTAGTACATCAGTATGAATTATTTAAAATGAAGGACGGAGAGGACATTGAGACAATGTTCTCTAGGTTTCAAATTCTTGTTTCTGGACTTCAAGTTTTAGATAAGAGCTATATTGAGGCTGATCATGTAAGAAAAGTACTCAGAAGCTTGCCGCCAAAGTGGAGACCAAAAGTGACAGCGTTTCAGGAATCTAAGGATTTAGATACTGTGTCTCTTGAAAGCTTGGTTAGTTCTCTAAAGAGTCATGAGATGGAACTTATGACTGACGAATCGACTAAAAAGCTAAAAGGGATAGCCCTGAGCACCAAGAGTTCCTCTAAGGCTCTGAAGGCGAAGGTTATAGTATCTGATGAAGAAGCTTCTGAAGAAGGTCACGAAATGGACTCTGATGAAGAAGAAGAAATGGTTCTGATGGCTGCAAGAGTATCGCAATGGGCTAAAAGAAGCAAGAAGTATGCTGGTAAGTTTGGAGGTTCTTCCAAGAAGGTTAGTGCATCTAAGGATAAAAAGGAAGAACAAAACAAATGCTTTAAGTGCAACAAACCAGGACACTTCATTGCTGACTGCCCAGAGAACCTGAGTAAAACATCCAAGAGAACCTCTAACAAATAAAGATACAAAAGTAAGCTCAAAAAGGGGTTCCTTGCCACTTGGGATGATTTGGATCAGGAATCAGATTCTGATGGGGAAGAAGAAGCAAACCTAGCCTTGATGACAACCGCTTCTGACCAAGAGAACTCTGAGCACGAAGCTGACTCAGATTCAGAAGATGAAGAAGAGGTACTTGCTAAACTTTCTCGTTCTGAATTAATAGATTCCTTAAAAGATGCCTTAAAACTTTTAACCAAAAAGGCAGGTGAGTGTAAGGTCCTTAAAAAGGCCTATAACAACCTGACCGAAAAGGCAAATGAAATAATTGAACAAAATGAGTCTCTAAAATCAAGAAATGAATTTATGGAAACTCATTATGTTCTTGATGATAAGGTTCCTCCAGAACATGAATTTGCTCTTCAGGAATTCCTTATGAATGGAATGAAAAGAAGTAAAATAGCCTCTTTGATTTATCATGTAAGTAGAAATAGAGGAGAAGGTCTTGGATTCTCACGTTTTAAAGATAATCCATTATCTTCAAAGTCCTCTAATATAGATAAATCAAAACCTAAGGTTGTCTTTGTAAAGAGTCAATCAGAAGTTCTTAATGAGTCAGCTTCTGATAGAACATCAAAGCCAGAGGCTCAAAAGTCAAAGACTCTGAAGGATAAAACCTCAGAACCTAAGATTGTTAAGCCTCAAGCTAATGTTAAATCTAAAGAAGCTCTGTCACATTCAAGAACAAAGCTCAAGAGCTATACCAAACCCAAAAACTTTTCAACAAGGGTGGTTAACTCTAGAAGCTCTGATAGGTCCTTCAAACAAAGACCACCTAGACCTGTAAAGACTAACACAAAAGGACCCATAAAGATATGGGTACCAAAATCTCAAATAATATTTGCTTCAGGTTTGCACACCAAGAAGGCCAAAGCAGCAATGCTGGTACCTGGACAGTGGCTGCTCACGACATATGACGGGAGAAAGGCATATGTTCCAAACCCTGACTCTGAAAGAGGGAGGTTCTGTGGGGTTTGGAGGAAACCAAAAAGGGAAGATCATTGGTACAGGTATAGTTGGTAACTCTTCTCTTTCAATTAAAGATGTTTGGTTAGTTGATGGCCTCAAACATAATCTGCTTAGCATTAGTCAATTTTGTGATAGCGGATTCATTGTTAAATTTGATAAAGAGGCATGTACGGTAATCAATGATTCTGACAAGTCCATATTGTTTAAAGGATTAAGAAGAGGTAATGTTTATAAGGTGAATCTGTCAGAACTCACTGAGCAGAAGATAATTTGTCTTCTATCTCTGAATGATGAAAAGTGGGTCTGGCACCAACGCTTAGGTCATGCTAACTGGAGATTAATCTCTAAGCTTAGCAAACTAAAGTTGGTTAAAGGCCTGCCAAATCTTAAATATCATTCAGATGCTCTGTGTGGTCCTTGTCAGATTGGCAAAATTTCAAAAACTTCTTTTAAACCTAAAAACATTGTCTCTACCTCAAGACCCTTAGAACTACTTCACATTGATTTGTTTGGTCCAGTAAGTACTGCCTCAATCAATGGGAAGAAATATGGATTAGTCATTGTTGATGATTACAGTAGATGGACTTGGGTAAAGTTTCTAAGAGTGAAAGATGATGCATATGATGTGTTCAGCATCTTCTGCACTCAAGTGCAAAATGAGAAAAGTCTCAAAATCTTAAAGGTTAGAAGTGATCATGGTGGTGAATTTGAAAACGAACCATTTGCAACTTTTTGTGAAGATCATGACATTGTCCATGAGTTCTCTGCTCCTAGAACACCACAACAAAATGGTGTTGTAGAGAGAAAGAACAGGTCTTTACAAGAAATGGCAAGAACCATGATGCATGAGACAAAACTTGCTAAGCACTTCTGGGCAGAAGCTGTAAACACAGCTTGTTATATTCAAAATAGGATCTATATAAGACCTCTATTGAATCTAACAACATATGAACTCTTCAAAGGAAGAAAGCCCAACATCTCTTACTTTCATCAGTTTGGATGTACATGTTACATTCTAGACAACAAGGCCTACAAAAGAAAATTTGATGCCAAAGCTTGTAAGGGAATCTTCATAGGTTACTCTGAACGCTCAAAGGCATACAGAGTGTATAATTCTGAAACTAACACAGTGGAAGAATCTATACATGTTAGATTTGATGATAAAGAGCCTGACAGTAAAATGTCAGAGCAAGATAATAGTTATGCAGGTGTTCCATACCAATACATCGATTCAGAACCTGAAAAAGCATCAGAAGCTGTTGAACCTTCAGAAGCTGTATTGGAAGAAGATGCTGAAGAAGCATCTCAATTAGAAGCATCACAAGAACATGATGACACTTCAGAAGAAGACACTCAACCAAGTGCTGATGTTGATGAAGCTCCAAGAAGGAAGTTCAAATATAGATCATCACATCCAGAAGATTTAATTCTTGGAAACAAAGAAAGTCCAAGAAAGACAAGATCAGACTATCAACAACTTGATTCACTTCTGGGACTAATCTCTATGATAGAACCAAAGAATGTTGATGAAGCACTTACTGATGATGGATGGATTGTAGCTATGCAAGATGAGCTCAATCAGTTTCAAAGAAATGATGTATGGGACTTAGTGCCAAGACCAGCACATAAGAACATCATTGGAACCAAGTGGGTATTTAGAAACAAAATGAATGAACAAGGTGAAGTGGTAAGAAATAAAGCTAGACTGGTAGCACAAGGCTACAGTCAGCAAGAAGGTATAGACTTCACTGAAACATTTGCTCCAGTAGCAAGACTGGAAGCAATCAGGTTACTTCTTTCATATGCTGTTAACAATGGAATCACGTTGTACCAAATGGATGTTAAGAGCGCCTTCCTTAATGGTGTTATTTCTGAAGAAGTATATGTCAAACAACCCCCAGGTTTTGAGGATTTGAAAAATCCTAATTATGTTTATAAACTTAAGAAATCACTCTATGGTCTCAAACAAGCTCCAAGAGCTTGGTATGAAAGACTGAGTAATTTCCTTTTAGAAAATGGTTTTCAAAAAGGTCAAATTGACAATACATTATTCAGAAAGACATCTAAGAAAGATATCTTAATCATTCAAATATACGTTGATGATATTATTTTTGGTTCTACTAATGCTTCTCTTTGCAAGAATTTCTCTAAGCTTATGCAGGATGAATTCGAGATGAGTATGATGGGTGAATTGAAGTTCTTCCTTGGAATCCAAATTAATCAAGGAGAAGATGGCACTTACATTCATCAAAGCAAGTATACAAAAGAGCTTCTGAAGAAGTTCAACCTTGATGACTGCAAGATAATGTCTACACCCATGCATCCTACCAGCAGCTTAAGCAAAGAAGAGATAGGAAGCAAAGTAGATCAGAAGCTGTATCGAGGTATGATTGGTTCTTTACTCTACCTTACAGCATCTAGACCTGATATTCTATATAGTGTATGCTTGTGTGCTAGATTCCAGTCAGATCCTAGAGAACCTCACTTAACTGCTGTTAAGAGGATCTTTAGATATCTGAAAGGAACTACTAATCTAGGACTTCTTTATAAAAAATCCCTAGATAGTAAGCTAGTTGGATTCTGTGATGCTGACTATGCTGGTGATAAGATTGAGAGGAAATCCACTAGTGGAAATTGCCAATTCATTGGTGAAAATCTCATATCTTGGGCCAGCAAGAGACAAACAACTATTGCTTTGTCTACAGCAGAAGCAGAATACATCTCAGCTGCTAAATGCTGCACACAGCTTCTCTGGATGAAATATCAGTTGGAAGATTATAACATAGCTGAAAGAAGTATTCCACTATATTGTGACAATACTGCTGCTATTCATTTGTCTAAGAACCCTATTCTACACTCAAGAGCTAAACATATTGAAATAAAACATCATTTTATAAGGGATCATGTTCAGAAAGGTACAATAGATATTCAATTCATTGATACTGAACATCAATGGGCTGACATATTTACTAAACCTTTAGCTATTGAAAGATTTGATTTTATCAAAAAGAATTTGAACATGCACTATATCTCTGAAGAAAATTAGCTCTGAGAAGTAGAATAGAATTAGCATCTGAAGCTCTATCAGAACCTCTTATAATTTAGAGTATCCCTTGGGAAGCTCTGAATAATTTAGGCTCTGAAGAGTAACAGGTTCTGATGAGGTGTCAGATACAAATGAGTGAGGCTCTGAACCTTTTGGAAATGAAACGTTCAGTACAAGTAAGTATACAACAGTTGTCTATACACGCGTCAGCTATGTTTAAACTTTTTCAACACGTGTCTAGATCCTGACGGGCAGAGAACAGTTAATGATGATTATGGCAGTTAAGTATATTATTTAATTTTTAAAACTGCTCGCGCTCCCTCCCAATGTTTACTTTCTCTGTGTATGTGTGCTAGTTACTATTTATAAGTCACTTCACTCACTTGCACAACTTTTTACACGAAATCACTACCTACACAACCCTAGACTTTACAGAAAATTCCCAATCTTCATCTTCTCAATTTTCTGAAACAATGGCTGCTCGTTCATCAAACGAAATCGTTCAAGAACCCTTTAACCCTACGTTACCACCCATCATCGATCTTAATTCAAAAGATAACCTAGTCTACGAACATCATCAAACTGACGCTGGACCAGATGCTTATGATTTCTTCACTGAGAAGTTCGTGGATTTTGAAAGTTTGAAAGCGAATGGGATTGACATTCAATACTTGTTCTACAACCAACAATGGCAAAATTACTTTGAGATGCTCAATGGCTTCGTATACTACGACATAGTGAAGTATTTCTGGCAGAAGGCTAAAGTGTACGATAGAGCAAGTGCTGATAAAGAATACAAGGATATGGTTGAGAAGAACAAGGAATTACGAGGGAAAACAAGAAAGGAACTTGGTCTTAAACCTTATAGAGAAAGGGAAATTAGGTCAAATATTTTGGGAATCAATGTTGTGATAACTCAGGCACACATTGCTAAGATTCTGGGTTTAGACAACAAAGGAGAAGATATAGAAGTGTATGATAAGAGAAGCAAGCATTTGGATTCAATTCATCAGGACCTCTTTAAATCTGGTTGCACACAAAAGGATTTTGGAAAAGTAATGCACATGAAGAACACATTTGAATTTGCTTTCAGAATGTGGTTGTCCACTATCTTCACCAGAAAAGGTGGATTGGATACCATCTCCATTCCACACAAACATCTCATCTGGTTCTTATACAAGAGGGTAAAAGTTAATTTGGCTAAGATTCTTTTTGATCACATGTGCCTTACCATCAATGAGGGTAGAACTAAAATACCGTCGGTCATTCATCACCCAAGATTAATTTCAGAATTGATAAGGCAAACCAAACTCACAGACATTGTGAGTGCCAAAGAAAAACTTAGAGTTTTCCAAACTGCTAAGTATGATGCATCAGTTCTGGTCAACATGAAGAGAAAAACCAAGGAAGAAATCATTCAAGTGAAAACACCTCTACAGCAAGTGTACGAAAAGTACTTCTGGTGTGATGGGTTTCCCACCATATCAGAACATGATAATGATGAGGTCATCAAGAACTTTCTTGAATCAGTAAGAAGAGAAACTGGGGTCAGTGTGCCCAGGAAAATGGTTGTAAGTGTTCCTAATTGGGATATCTTCAAGGGACCAAGAGATATTACAAGGAGCAGAAGAAAGCCAAGAACTACTGAGCAAGAAATGATTGATGAAGGCTCTGATGATCAAGGACATGCTAGTGCTGATGAGATTGAGGAAGGTGCTGGAGATATGATGACTGAAGCTGTTCAGAAGGAAAAGCGGACAAAGAAAAGGCATGATAGGCCTTCAGCTTCTGAGGAAGATCAGAACCCTGCCAAACCTGCAAAGAGATTAAAGACCAGAGCTTCTAAACCAAAAGGTAAGATCTCTGAATCTAATACTTCTAGCATTCCTGTAGCTCAGGTTATTGGTTCTGAACCTCAACCCTCTATTGCTAAACCATCTATTTTTCAACCTCCATCATCTACCAATCAACCTCAACCCATAGACTTCACTGTACCTATTAGTGTAGTCTTACCTGATCATAAAGCTATATCATCATCATCTTCATCAGATACCAGCACTGCCTCGGATGAGTTAATTGCTACACTCATCAGAGAATCCAACCCAAAACAAAAGAAAACTCTTACACCAAAGAGAACCTCTTTCAAGAAAACCACAAAGAAAACCACCATAAAGCCCATTCATCTCTCTTCTGATGAAGAACCTACTATCAATGAAGACACCACCATTCTCAATCAATCCACAAATCAAGATTCTGTCATAGAACATCTTGAACAACACATGTGTGGTGTTGCATTCACCAACTCAAATCCAAATTCACCACTTCAATTTCCATCCATGAATCTCACAAATGATTCACCCGTCCATAAAACACAAAACACACAGGTCATTCACACACCCCCTCCCTCACCTGATCATATCTCACAAGAAAATCCACCTACCTTCACCCCTGTTCAAGATGAGCCAACTGCTCATTCTGAAGCCCAACAATCCCCTCATCAATCACCACAATCTGTCTCTGACCCACTCAACAAACCTCTAGTTCTAGAAGAGGTTCTTGAGCTTTACCAACACCTAACTAAAGCTGAACATCAAATATTCAAGGATTCCATCAATCTTGATGATGATATCATACCTCCAAATCTCAGCAAAATCAAAATCATTGAACTCAAAAGAAAGAAACCTGAACCAACCATTCCCTTTGACCCATCCTTGCCCTTTTTCAACTCTGACTCTGAACCAAACCTTGAGCTGCTAAATAATGCTATAGGTATTAGACTTAAGAGGTTCAAACAAAGAGAGGAAGAAGCTCTTATCTTCCCTTCTGATATAGATGCTGATGTCAGGGAATTAGAGTACTTATTTGGTAAATCTTTAAGGATTCTCAGTACTCATCTGAAGGATAGGATTAAGGGTAGAGGAGCAAACACTGTACAGGAACTATTTGAGATTGTTGAGAAGCTAAACGCTCAAAGGCTCACATCTTTCAACCATGAAGAAGAATGTCAGAGGTTAGCCTTTTTAGCTGCTGTTGATGAAAGTATGAGAAGATCTTTGGATGAAGAGCAGGCTAAGATAGCTGCTGAAATGGAACGTCAGAGGCTTGCTGCACAAGAAGCCCTCAAGTTATTGGTTGATAGAGCTGTTCACATTGCTGTCATTGAAACTAATAAGATTATTGAGAATCAAGGAGCTGCAGAAGATATTGCTATGAATAATCAGAACCTTAGTGAACCAGATTCTGATAATGGTAAAGCTCCCATTGTTGCTTCATCTCCTCCTAGATCTCCACCTGTACTTGTCCAAGGCTCTTCTTCATCTGCTATACCCTCTGTTATGCAAGAAGCTCTGGATGTAATCAAGCATGACTTAAGAGAGGAACTAAGAAATGAAATGGATGAATTCAGGGCCGATATAAGAGAAGACATGAACAGATCTGGTGAAGCTACTAACAAGAAGATAGATGCAATGATGGAACTTCTTCTAAAGCTTACTCAACAGCAATCCAAACCTTAACCCTTATGTCTGAGCACTTATTTGTTATTAGTTCTTGTGTAATTTTTTGGATAATTTTTTTTCTTTAATTCATATCTATATTATCCATATTTGTGTGTTTGTTATTTGCTTATATGTTTGTTTTATATTTGTTTTTCAAAATTTAACTTTTCTATATACCATGATATTGTCTGGTACTCTTGAGAATTCTGACTCTAGTGAAAGATGCTGAAGAGCATCTTAGTTTTTAAAACTAATAAGCCTAGGATTTCCAAAACCTAAGAGTCTCTCTCATCAGTACTCCTGTTTACTCATGAAATAGCTTCTTAGTATTAAAGCCTGTTTAACAACGGGGCACCAATACCGAATGAGGCGTGTCTGGTAACTGGTTTTCTGACAATAGATATAAGGTATATATAAATAAGAAACTTGCTCAAAACAAAGGGAATTAATAGCATAAACTTCTTTATTAATATTATTGAAGAATTTCTATTACATAGAATGATAAGACTCTACTTAGAGCTAGGCTTAACTTCAGAAGACTCTGCATCTAGCTTCTTATGTTTTTCCTTAATGTAAGCAAGCAAGTTGGCAGTGGCCTTTTGCACTAGCTCTTCAGTGTCCTTCTGAACAGCAGCCTCGTACTCTTCGTATGGAGTGTCATCATTGTATGTCCATAAAAATTCTTCCAGATCAGAGCCCAATTCCTCCTCCTCTGACTCTGTCAAAATCAGTTCTTGCTTGTTCCTTTCGTAGCGTAGCTTGTTTTCTTCGCAGCGCCAGGGCTCTGCTTCCTTCTTGCTCTCTCCTTTTGAGCCTGAAGCATCCTTGGTAACCTGCTTTTCCATTGTTTGTTTTTCTTTTGATGTTACTTGATTACTCTGGATGAGTAAAATGAGAGGAATCATCCCTTTTTATAGTGTCATCAAGCTCTCTTGTCAGGACGGTTTTCAACACAATTCATTAAATGAATTTAGTTGTCATCACTTTTTGACTTGACTGCCTTGTTATGACGCATTTTGACTGCTTGGTTTTCTGTGTCTTTTTGACTGATGCCAAAAGGGGGAGTAAGAGTAGCGTTAAAATTAATGTTGATTCATTCATATACTGCTCAATCTGAAACTGTAATGTTAAAAGCATTATGAATCAATATTTATCTCTTATAATTCTTTCTCATTCTGAACGATTATTGAAAGGGGAGAAAATTTAAGAACCTAAAATAAAATTCATAGACAATGTCAGAAGAGCTTGCAAACCGCTTCTGAGCATTATCAAACTCTAAGAAGCAAAGCTTGCAAAACTATGCTTCTGAGAGTTAAATATGAAAATTTATTTTAAGTTAATAAATCAACTCTTAAACTGTTTTAATTAATTATGGATAAAACTTAGGGGGAGCTTACAAACCTACCCTTATGGATTATCAGACTCAGGGGGAGATTGCAAACCTTTGAAACCTGAAGTCATCATAATTAAATTAAATCAACAACAATTGAATTTTAATGCTTTGGTTTGTCATCATCAAAAAGGGGGAGATTGTTGGAACAAAGTGGGTCTGACATGAACCTCTAATGTTTTAAGTGGTTTTGATGATAACAAAGTATTAAAATTGCAATTGGTATTACTAATGATTATTCTAGTGTGCAGAATTACAAGTTAAAATTCATGCAGAAGCACTATGAATAGTAGCAGAGAAGCCAGTCAAGACAAGCTCTGAAAGAGTACCACTGTTCATCAGAAGCTTAATTTTTGCGTGCTGAAGATAGCACCTCTGAAGACCAAAAGCTAGGCTCTGATGAAGTTCAGAAGCTGAAGATCTTAAGAAGCTATGACAAGAACATCAGAAGCAAAAGGAATTTACGTCACTCAAGAGCTGACCTATACAGAACCAATGATTGAAGAACAATCCACTTCAAGGCTCTGTCACATCCACAGGAAGGAATATTCGTTGGTACAACGTTAACCTTATCCATAAGTGGAGCGCATTTGAGGATAGTACTATCGTACTATTATTACTCAAAATGGATGAGTGATAAATTGAATAGCTAGGTAGTGGAATTGGAATTCCTTACCAAAGAAGGCAATATACAGCTATCAATTGTACGAGTAAATTCCAGCTGGCACCTCTCTCTCTGCAACGGTCATCATCTTCCTCCAAGTATAAATAGAAGACTCAAATGGAAGAAATGACTACTGTTCCTACTACTGTTCTATTACTGCGTTCAAAAGACTAAGAAGCATTCTGACATCATAATTTAAATCTGTCATTCTAAGTCTTAGAACAATTTGAGTTGTATTTTGTAAACACCTCTGATAGTATATCAAGTGTTCCTTATCATTCATTCTTATTCTTAAGTTTGTTTGAGAAGTCTCTTGTTAAGTTTAACTTGAGCATTTGAGAAGTCTCTTGTTTAGTGAAACTTGAGCACCTGAGAAGTCTCTTGCAAGTGTGCTTGAGCAATTTGTAATCTTTAGTAGATTATAGTGAAAATCTCTTGTTAGTAACAAGGGGACTGGAGTACTCTCGATTTGTGAGGGGAACCAGGATAAATTCTGTGTCTTTCTTTCTCTCTCTCAGCACCCTCTCTTTAATTTGTGTTTTTATCCGCTGCATACTTAGTCGCTATTAGGCAAAAAGTTTTATTTTTTAAAACACAATTCAACCCCCCCCCCCTTCTTGTGTTTTTCCACCTTCAATACTTTGCAAGCAAGTTGTAATTCAGATAGTTACATCAGGCGAAGAACGTATAGTTACATCAGGCGAGAAATACTTTGCTCCCAGCATCAGAGACATGCAGCAGCGGATTTGAACACATCGAGATCTTCTGAGGCTTCAAACACCAGGAGAAAAATAAACTCCCCCTCAAAACATAAACAACAGTGGATTTTCCAAGCCATAGTAGCAGAGATTAATCAAACAAAGGCTGCTCCCCCTCAAAATATCCACACAAACAAAACCTCCTACTACTGTAACCAGATGTCAGAGCATCTGTCCTGACATCATACACATAAGCACGCACTAGAGTATACTGCTCCCCCTGAATACATGCACTATACCACACACTACGACAAAATCTTCCTCTTCCTTGTCCATAGTGCCAGAAAGTATCTTCCCTAGAGCTCACCCAAGTGTGTTAGGGCGCCTGCTCTGATACCAATTGAAATTTCTGGCACGCTATGCACGATGCTCTACACGATGCTCTAAGCACTCTATCCGGTCTAGCGCGTAATAATGTACACCAAGTAAAGAAAAAAACAAATAAAAGAGACAGAGTATTTGTTAACCTAGTTCGGCGCAAACAGCAACCTACGTCTGGTGGATACCAATCCAGGAAGGAATATCACTATAATAGCCCTAGTTCTAAGTTACCAGCAAACACCCCGTTTACAACTTACAACCTAGGCACTACCAATGATTCTTCAACCTAGGAACACCTAGATCAGAGATCCCATCTCACTTCCCTACAACCTTACAGACAGCAAGGATTTCTAAAACACAATACAAAAAGGTTTTGGAGACACACCCCTAAAAAATACACACTCGTACCTAAAGGCTTAGAGTGATGCACAAGAACAAACATACTCCATGCTTAAAAGCTTTGGAGAAAATATAGAGTTACAACGCAAAACACAGTCCTACAAAAGCATCAAGATGATACTAGAGAGGCTCACAAATAAAGCACAAGGCTTACAAAGACACGAAACCCTAAAAGCCTACATTTTGATACATTGGTTTCGGTGAAGAAACTAGGTTTAGCTCATTCCTTTAAATAGCCACGAGTTAGCATGAGTTTCCTGAGCAATTCGGACTTCAAACACAGCTGGTATGTTGTAAGATCCAGCAATAACTCCACATTAATTAAAATAGATTCTCTACAAATATATTCTTCAAGGAGATTCTCTTCAGAAATATTCTTGACAAGGATCTGAAGCATTAAATAATGATCCTTATAAAAAGCCTGATTAAATGCGCCATGCGAGATTCATGAGAGAGAAACCAAACATTCCATAAATAGAATTTGTCATGAGCGCTCCTCGTGAGACAATACAATGCTCTATGCAATGCTTGAGGCATCGTATCCAGCATCCTGCTACAGAGTTTATTTTACCAAAAATGCAGCCAATACCAGAGACTCAACAATATTTTTTTGAATTTTTATCACTCGTAATAGTCAATAATAGTAAATTTTGAAAAATGTAAAAAAGTAAGTGTAATGCTTATAAAACATTGATATTGTGTTTTTTCTTATGAAATTATCATCTCTAAAATACAATAATCGACAAATAGTTTTTAGATTTATAAAATAATCATTAATTTATTAATTAAACAATCTAATATATTGATACATTGAAAACTTTTATATGTACCATAGAAGCTCCCTGGTTGTCACCATTGTAGATTATGAATGAAAATGAAATACATATTTTTATTTAGAAACTCTCATCTTAAATTCTATATGAATGGTCTATGTGTTAAGCCATTTAAAAAGAAAAATCTCTGTCTTAATATCTTCAAAATGCATTACGGATTATATTCTCTTTGAATTTATATCACACATTGATTTCAAAATAAAAGAAATCAATTGAAGTTATTTTTTTCACCAATCTCTTATATTTAATCAAAATTTATAGCACATATTTTTCATTATACTATTTAGTGTTATTTATTGTATTTATTTGTTACATTTAAAATCAAGAAAAAAAATGTGAATTACAGTTCTTCAACTTGTGGAGGTTCAATTCATTTTCAAATGAAGAGTACAAAGTTTGCATGCAAAAATGATAAAGGAAGTTCGAGAAAAGATATCACAAATTTTATACAATGGAGAATCCATTTGATTTCAAATGAATTCTCCATTATATAAAATTTGTAATATATTTTCCCAAACTTCTTTTTTCATCTTTTGAATACAAACTTTGCGCTCTTCATTTAAAAATTGAAAATGAAGAACCTTCACAATTTGAAGATCTGTAATTCGCTATCTTTTCTTGATTCTAAATGTAATGTAACAAATATATAAAATGATTAGCACTAAATATTATATGAAAAATAAGTAATATAAATTTGGATTAAATAACATAGATTAGTGGAAAAGAAACAACATAAATTGATTTCTCTTATTTCAAAACCCAATGTTAGTGATATAAATTTGGAGAGAAGATAAACCACGATTCATTTAAAATATCGCCGTTAAGACAAACCTTTAATAAGAGTTGCAAAGGTTACGATATATATGGGCAAAAACACATCATAAGAGTTTTGGCCAAAGAGAAAAGTCAAAAGTAAACTTAGGGTGAGTAACAATTCATCAAGATATTCAAAAGTAAACTAACTTAGGGTTACCCTTGATAGTGAAAGTGAAAAAGATAAGATTTTTTATGTATGATGATAAAAATAAACAAAAAGGAGAAACGAGATTCCAATAACTAAAAAAAAATTAAATGTCACACACTTACAACAATTAACAAGAGAAAAGGCAAACACTAATAACATAATCACCGTTAAGTTCAGAGTTCTTCCACACTACACTACACACTACACCACTGAAAAAACTATGCTCTCATGCATATATATTTATATCAAATCAAGAAATCAAATTATAATAATTTATTAAAACAACTTCCATACATAAATTTATATTAAATAAAAAAATCTATTTATAATGATATATTAAAAACAACTTCCATAAATAAATTTATATTAAATCAAGAAATAAATTTATAATAATATATTAAATCAAATCCCTTACATAGATTTATATTAAATCAAGAATTTTTTTTATTTTCTTTGAAACAAAATCAAGAAAACTATTTATAATCATATATTAAGACAATTACCTTAAATAAATATATATTAAATCAAGAAATCTACTATTTATAATAATATGTTAAAACAACTTCCTTAGATAGATTTATATTAAAGCAAAAATATATTTATAATAATATATTAAAATAGATTCCATACATATATTTATATTAAATCAAGAAATTTATTTATAATAATATATTAAAACAATTTCCTTACATAAGTTTATATTGAATCAATAAATATATTTTTAATAATATATTAGCTAAATTACATATATGGTCCCTTAACTTATTTATGAGTTTCATTTTGGGGTGTGATTAAGCTTGTGCACCATGCATAAATGAGGAAACATTGCTTAGCGCACCCCCATTTTGTTCATGCCCCCCAGATGTCTAGTGCCCCCAAATTACTCGCGCGCCCCCATTTGTCTAGCGTGCCCCCCAAATCATGCTAAAACCATTTTGCATTGGGAATGGTGTCAGAGATTTGCACTCCAAAACCATTAAGTGCATAAAATGGTTTTGACTATAAATCTGGGGGGAGGGAAAACAAAATGTTAAGTTTATAATTATAGTGTTGTACTCCAAAACCATTTTATGCACCTAATGGTTTTGGAGTACAACCGTCGAAAACCATTCTAACAACAAAATGGTTTTTGCTAGAAATCTGGGGGTGAAAAGAAAAATAAAATAAAATTGGGGGGCGCAAGACATTTGGGGGGTTGCGCGAGAAATTTGAGGGGTGCGTGAGTAATTTGGGGGCACGCGAGAAATTTAGAGGTGCGTGAGAAATTTTTATTGTTTATGCACCGTGCATAAACAAAAGGCTTATGCACTATAATTTTCCCCTTCATTTTGATCCCTTAATTAATTATTGTTACATTTAGGTCCTTTAACTATGTTTCTGTTAGCCAAATAAGTTTTTTCCATTAAATTTTATAAAAACAGTTAACATTCATCATTCCTTCAAACATTTTCATCACTAAACCCGGAAAAATGAAAAATAAAATCAGCAAACTTAAATGTTTTTATTTAGAAATTCTCATCTTAAATTGTATATGAATGAAGTACATATTTTTATTTAGAAACTCTCATATTAAATTATATATGAATGGTTTGCCATGATTGCCATTTTTCTTACTGAACCACCAAACATCTAGCATAATAATTTGCTACATATTACAAATTATAATTACATTAGGAGATATTTTTAAAATAGTAAAAGTTAATAGTTTTCTTCTTCATCCAAATTTGATATATGTTGTGGCAAGTGTTAGGTTAGGTGAGTGAAATTTCACATTACTTAGAAAAATAAGAGTCAAACATTTTATAAGTGAGATAATTCATAAACCTAATGTCATAAAGTGAGAGGTCACTAGTATAAAAATACTTTTATAGAAAAGTTCTTAAGTCATTTAATGCTTTCACATGACTTAAGAAAATGCACGGTGGCAGTTTCATAAATAAATTTAACTTTCTTAAGACTGTTCCGCTGTCAACCGACTTAATAACGGTTAATATAAAATTCAAAACCTTGTTATTAAGTCACGTGTAGCTCACTTGACTTAAGAAATCCTACCCAGTACCTTATTATAAAAAAATCCTAATTTTTTTTAATGAAAAATCATACCTTTTAAAAAACGATTTGATAGAAAGTATAATCCCTTTTTCTCTATTAAAAAAAAAAAAAAAACATAAATCCCTCCTGAACTTCATCATCGCGACCTTTGAACCTTTTTCTTCTTCACCGTCATGAACCTTCTTCTTCTTCGCTACACATTCCTTTGAACTTCATCCCTCCTTCGAACGTGTCTTCACCAATTTGTGGTGGCAAACTCGAACCCCACCACTACAAATCCAGAAATCGATCATCGCCTTCACCTCTCGAAATTGAACCACTTCACTGCAAACCCATAAGTCGAACCCAAAAATCTCATTCTCGTCAAATAGGTGAAACCCCATTCTCTTCAATCTCAACACTGCAAACCCTTCGATATTTTTGACAAGATTTACCCCTGTGAGCACCTTAAATTTTCTATTCGATTGCATATATGTTTTGTGGTTTCCATCAATTTCTTGTGAGATGATTTCTATTTTTGTTTCTATATGCTTGTTGTTCTAATATAATTAGCTTTGTTTAGTTTGTAAACTAAAATTAACAATCTCTGGTTTCCTCTTATTGTTGTTGAAGTGGTGTTTTTAATTTGGTGCCAGGGGATGATTTTGAGTTGTGTAGTGACCAAAATATGTTATTGCTATGGGAGCCTGTACCATTACAGGACGTATGTTCAGTACCGATTTATGTCATCTTGTTAGCTTAACTAGTTGAATTCTTTTTAATACATCCCTTTTGATTTTTAGATACCGACATAATTTTTTTACTGTACTGAATCTGAGTCCTTTAACACAACTAGGCCCCAAGGAGAGATTGCCTTCAGGTTTTATATGGCTAACTCATGTGGTATATGGATGCATCCTTATTGCTATTTATTATTGTATTCTTATATAATATAGGATTTATGTTACTAACAGATGCAAGCTTACTTAGTAGTTTGCCAATAACTCTTCTATCATATGAGCCAATGCCAGTTGCATGGAGTGTGATATACAAGAGATTATCATATAGAGAATTTTCATTTAACATGAACTATAACAAGAGGTTAACAATTGATATATAGTTTCTTATATATATATATATATATAACAAGAGATTAAGAATTTATAGTTTCTTACACATAACCAGTTCTTTAGAAATCATTAGTTTCTTTAGTGTTACTATTTTCTGGAACCAATTTTGTTGAGTTGTTTGTTTAAAATATATAGTTGGCCGTGTAAAACTAAGATGTTTCTAATAAGGCTAGTGGTCGCTGGAATGCACGTTAGGCAAGCTTTTTCACAATCTGGTGATAAGTGTTGGAATTTTCTTTTTGTTATAATAGGTGAAAAACATCTTTTTATGCAGAAGATGACCATGATGTTGCTAGTTTTGGCTGGAGAAAGGCAAGCCCCGTGAGTAACTTTTGTGCACACATTATTTTCATGTAAGTTGAACATCTTATTTAGAATTTTATTGTTACTGGCCAACATGATTAATTTGGAGTTAAGTGTCTTGATATTTAACTTAACTATGTACGTTGTAAAGTCTTGATATTTTACTTCTTGTGCTTGGGTTGGGCTCTATTGCTATAATATTAATTTTGCTGGATCAAAAAATAAATAAATCATGGTTAACATTGATTCTTTCAATTGTCATCAATACTACTGGGATTTTATTGTCATCTTTACACCATTCTTTTAAAAGGTTATGCCTATATTAATTGTGCTTGCGTTTGTTTTAGAAAACTTGATTTGCTATAGAGAGGAACAACAATCATCATGAGTACTCCATGATTCAATGTAAGTGAATCATTTTATAGGTTCATTATTCTTTCTCCAAAGTCAATAGATTTTTTTCTCTTCACACTAGGATATTGAACCATAAAAACTAGTACCGTATAAGGAGACTATTCTTCTTGTCCAGGTACCATTACAATGTTACTGTTATGCAATTAGAGTGCAGTTTTGCTCCATTTTCACTAGCTCCATTTACCCCTGTTCATTGCACAGATGAATGACATGTGTCAAAAAGTTTTCCAATGGCTGTGATTTAAAGTATAATTAATTATTTGTTTTAATAAAAAACAAAAGGAATGCAGAGAGAAAAAAACCATGTGCGCCTCATTGCTTCTTCTTCCTATTTCTCTTCTCTTCTCTATGCAACACTCTTTCCGTCATCACCTCACCACCTCTTCCCCTCGCCACCGTTCTCCGACCGTCACAGCGGCGGCGTCCTTCTGCTTCTTCAACAAATTTCAAAGAAAGAATCTAACGGTCTAAGACCTTTGTAGCAACTGTTTTAATTCAAATGCAATGAAAATTTCATGGTTCATAGTTGTATTAATTCAAATCCACTGAAAATTGTCTTTGTTTTAATTCAAATCAGCAAGAATTTCTCTTTTTATTACAAACAAAAAAGTGCAGAACGGTTGCTTCATGACGGTGGCGAAAGGGTGAGGTTCGGTTATGATGGTAAGACGGTGAAGCGGTACAGGAAAGATAATGGAGAAACGATGCCGCCTCATTGACGGTCGGAGATCGGCGGCGGTGAGAGGAAGAGGTGGTGAGGTGAAGATGGAAAGGGTACTGTGGCATCAAGAGTGAGAAACAAAAGAAGCAGAAGAGGTGCGTGTGTTTATTCTCTGCATTCCTTATTCCTTAGTATACTTTAAATCACAGCCGTTAGAAATCATTTTGCCACATGTCATTCATTTGTGCTATGAACAGGGATAAAAGGAGCAAATGAAAATGGAGCAAAGCTGCACTCATGCAATGATCCCAACACATTGCAAAGATGGATTCTTTATCAGCAAAGTAGGTAGTTTGTTGTTCTACTAAAATTTGGGCAATGGATTTAGTGGACAAGTTTATGAACTTGTGTTTTTTATTTTGTTCAAGATTTAGTATTTGTATAATTTTGTTCAAGACTTAGAGCAATGTATTATTTTGTTGGTTGTAATTTGACTAATATTTACTGACTAGTTGACGTTCACATTAATTTGATCATATTAAAATTTAGAGTCAAAAGCAAAAAGATAGTTATGAGTGCGGCTATTTCATCATGATTCACATGTTGAACATTGTATCTGCGACTCTTGTTGGTTCATGGACACAAGTAATAGAATTATGTTAACAA
This sequence comes from Trifolium repens, assembly GCA_030408175.1. Classification (NCBI taxonomy): domain Eukaryota; kingdom Viridiplantae; phylum Streptophyta; class Magnoliopsida; order Fabales; family Fabaceae; genus Trifolium; species Trifolium repens. The sequence goes on from CP125841.1 coordinate 7,986,745, forward strand.
GTTGCATGTATGTATCACTTAATTAGTACAATTTTTTATGTTGATATAGTAATTTAATGTTATGTCAACATTTATTTATACAGATATTTGAGGATTCAAAGCCATTTCAAAAAGATGAAGTTAAAAATGTTCAAGAACATTGTGCAAATATGATATTGGAACATATTGAAGCAAGTACGGACAATGCTATGAATTATGGGGCAATTATGTGTTGGATATTGGCTAGTCTTTAAGGTTTTTAGTTTTGATGGTATTTTGATAAGTACGTAGTTGCTATTAGGTAGTTTTTTTTTTGACAGAAAACACATTTGCATTAGATAAAATAAATGAGGTACAACCATAGTGAAATACAATGTGATTGGACATTTCCTATCCACATTCTAAAAACAACACAAACAAATAAGCCAATTAAGATTTGGTTATCAATAAACTTTGAGAATATAGAAACTAATAGTGCAGTAGCAAGCCAATAACTTAATCCAATCATCCAAGCAAATTTCATCCACAATTGATAAGTTGGTTGAGGAACCTCAGTCTTTAACTCTATCCAATTACGGATCATTTCTTTGGCTTCTGGACGCGCAGATCGACCATACGGGTTCTCAAAAATGGTTAAACTCACCACATGTGAAGGATTCATTTGTTGAATGGAGAAGAAGAGAGACTGAATTGCTGCAGCCACCATTAAATCCTTGCTCAAAGCATTTTTCATTGCATTCAGATATCTTCGGGGCTTTTCATCAAACACTATGAGGACAAACTTAAAAATAGAAATAACAGAACCACAATAACACAATACAACACAATAAAACACCAGACAAAAACAATACAACACAATTAAACTAGAGATAACAGAAACACAAACACAAGCTTTCAGACATTGCATTTCTTCCGATGGCGGTGGTTCCGGTGGTGGCCTTTTCTCATATCCAGAGAGCTTCAAACGAATGGACAGTGAAGTTGGGTTCCAATTTGAGAGCCTAGCAGCGTGCTTGATTCGTGCAAGGTGGGAGTGGTGGTTGGTGGTGGAGGAAGGATTGAACATTATGGAAGTTGGTGGTGGAAGTGGAACAAAGAAAAGAGAACACATGGATGAAGGTGTAAGAGGAACAAGAAAAAAAGAAGAGAAACCCACATAGATGGGAGAGGGACCTCCACAGGGGAGGGGGCAAGCTCCATTTCGGAGAGGGACAACTCCGACGGCGGAGGATGAAACCCTACTAGAGGGAGGGCGGCGCTCAAACATGATGAAGCATGAAAACCTAGTTTTTTGCTATTAGGTAGTTACTCTTTGTTTATGCTAGCTATTTTATAAGACTGGTTATATTTGTTGAGTTTTCATTTTAGTGCAACTGAACTTGCCTAGTAGTGTTGTGACTGTGTACTTATTTTGATTACAATGATATTTTAATTTGATATGACAATATTTTAACTTCTATGCTTTTATTTTGAGATATGGTAATGGAATATAATATGATGTTGCTGAATATTTCTTTTGATGAATTGATGTTGCAATATATATATATATATAGTGCAGGAAAAAAAAGGTGCTATTATAGAAAAAAAAATTGCAAAAAAAAAAAAAACCCTCTTAGGTCGGTTACTAATAGCCGACTTAAAAAGCAACATTCTTAAGTCGGCTAGACGTGCCACAAGCGCTTGCTAAAACATGAACTTTTTAAGACGCATAAAGTTTAACTGACCTAAAATGTAGTTTGTTAAGTCAGGTCTAACCCGCCCTAACAAGTCAAAACTTGTTATGTCAGGAAAACTTAAGCCACGCACAGAACCGACCTAAGAAGTGGCCAGGAACCAACCTAAAAAGGTTTTTTTCCACTAGTGGGTTAAAATGCAATGTTAACCTCACTAGCTTGTATAGTTTTTTTTAGCTCAATATGTATAATTCCCCTATCTATCCTCGTGATCCAATAATATATATCTGATTCTTTAGTCAGAGGCTTAAAACAACAATTTTAATATTTATATATAAGAACCGAATTCAAACAAAATAAACTTAAAGAAATTAAAAACACTATTGTAATTTGAGAGATTAAAATGATACTTAATCGATTAATGTGAAAAAAAGGGAGCATGATAATAATAGCTAGCCACTTCATGCATGCTTGTAAATGAAGTCTCTTCTCTTTTGGCTTTAACAAACAAACCAAGAAAGCCTATATAGAGTGAATTAAGTCTTCATGGTGTGGTCCATAAAATGGGGTGCCAAATGTAAAATTATGCATGTAAAAAAGCACATAATTAACCATGGGTAATGATTCAAATTTTAGAATCCAACGTTTACCAACTAAAAAAAAAGTAAAAGATGGACACTTTTGCTCTTCTTTTTCTCAAATCCAATAATAATTGTGTATGTGCCTTTAATCTTGTTGGAGAAATTATATATATTTTCAGAAATTATAGTTTAAATATGTTGTTGTTAATGTATGTTAATTATGTTGTTGTTAATGTAATTTTAATGAATTGTTAAAGAATGTGATAAGATGCCATCCACAAGCTAAATTTTTAGTTAACGAAAGATTGATATATTAGGCTTTTAGCCCTCTTATCTAAAAAAAAAAAAGAAAGATTGATATATTAAAAAACAAAGGTAGGTCATATGAGACTTTTCAACATATATTCATCTCAATTCTTTTCTAACTCTTACATACAGTATTCCTTTTCTAAATTTCACATAAACACAATTCACGAGGCATAAAAGCTAGAAATTGAACTCAATATTCATTTGATACAATCTGGGCCATTGAAAGGGGTATACTAGAAGACCCGCAAACGCTAGAAGGGAGTGAACTGGAAGACTAAAATCGCTCACTTAAAACTAGAAAATTGTTATTGTCACCGTATCCATTTTCTTGCGCGCCCTATGAATTTATTAAAATATTTTTATCCACTAAATAGCGGATACACAAAAAAATATGCTACCATTATAACGTCCGTAACAGACGATATTTTTCAAAAAATTAATCATTTTTATAACATTCGCTACTTAAGTAGTGGAAGAGTAAAATAAAAAAAAAATGTACTGCGCATTTGAAAGACAGGTATGAATTTAGTGCATTTGGAGAGAGGCAACTGCCCTGAAGCCGATCACATATAGACCATTTGATTAAGATCATACGGTTGAGATTTTATGTTTGAATTTTATATTTAAAAATAATTAAAATCAAATCTTAAAATTTTAATGGTTCAATATTGATCGGACAATATTGATCGGACGATTGAAATATCCTAATTGCATGCTGCACACAATTCAATTCCTTGAACAATTCCACCAACTCAAATTCAAACCATACATAATCTTATGAAATGCAACCCCACCTCCCGTCAAATGATGCCGTGAGTCACTCTTTTCTAATTTGCCTTTAGTAACTTTGGAGGTCCTACAAATAGCTAGAAAGAATGCCAAATTGCCAATGCTATAACATTTAAAAATTCAACTAACATCTTCTAATTAAAGCTACCTCTCACACACCAACACTCATTATTCTCCCTTCACTCACACTAATTAACAATATTGAAGCCATATTAATAACATGCATTTTATGTAAAGTCTTCTATTTGTATATTTTTCAATGCTCATTCATTCACCAAAGAGTCACTACACCTAGCTTCAACCCTCTTCAGTTTTCAGGTTAGTTATTTACCTTGATTTTTTCTTATTTATTTATTTATTTATTCTCATGCATGTTAATTGTACAAGGAAATTAATTTAATTTTTTTTACATTGTTATTATACATATGCTTAAACAATATTATTTGATTGTTATATATGTATCAAAGAAAAATGCCTCAGGAGGGGTCCCAAAACTCATTTTTCACATCTCCTTCAAAGAGAGGATTGAAGGGTTTAGTTTCTATGAACATGAAGGAAGCTTCATCCCCTGCCATAGAGGAGAGTTTCAACGATTATGATTTTGCTCATAGGAAAGCAGAAGAAGCAGGTGAATACATGTTCTTTTCTTTCTATAATACTTATATTAACCATTACAACATGCGGTATATATCTATATCTACTTGAATATTATTGCATAATCACGTGTAAAATGCAGTAAATATGTAACATTGTTTACTTTATCTGCACAAAATAGAGTTCCTCCTAAATTGGGAACCATATAGTATATAGTTTCTTCTTCTGAAAAATTTCATTGGAAATTGAAAGTGGTAACAGAACACAATGTTCAAAATTTATGAAGTATTTTCTCCGGTTTCAAATATAAGCAAAAATTCACTTTTTAAGTTCATTCAATAACTAATGTATTTGGTGGTCTATAATATAGACCACCAAATACATTAATTATAACCTGAAAAATGAATTTTTGTTTATATACATACGAGAGAGAGTATTGAAAATAACTTTCCCTAACAAAAGAAAATGGTAGCTCATGTTACATTTTTCTTTGGTGCATGTTTTGATTGAGGATGAATTTGATAAAACACGGTAACACTATAATTTCATTAAAGTTTTAAAGTGAAGTTTTGTCAAAATGGTATTAATTCAACATAATTATGACAATTTCACTGTTAATCTAAACATACATTAATTCACTGTCTAAAGCGATTATTTGACAAAAAATGTGCTTAAGTGAGCAGTGATGTTTGTTTCTTATGGCCAGGGAAAAGAAAAGCAACAAATTTCATTTGATTCTTTTAATGTAATGTAATTTAAATTAATTTGTTCCTTACTTTTTTTTTTCTTTTGGTCAACTAAATTATTACTTGCACCCCTTTAATTAACAAAAGCATAAAAAGTAAAGTAAAATAAACAAAAAGGCAATTGTTTGGTTTTATTACAAATTAATAAACAGAAAAAAAAAAAAAAAAGATTATTTTGCATAAAGCATTATGATGAAGAGCATTCAGCGGGAAAAATATGTATAGTACTAAGTGGGATTGGCACACCCTCCCCCCCAACCACTCCATAACGGTGTGGGACTGTGCCCATTTCTCCAAGGATGGGTCCGAATCTCTACTAGTTTAGTTCTGAATCAAAATCTTTGACTTTAATCATCGATTAAGACTTTGTAACTAAGCAAGGAGCACTATAATTTTGGTTACATAATCAAATGACACACTTTGCTACAACTAATGATTGAAAGTCTACTTTAACTTTTAATTTTTTTTTTCAAAAAATATTTTAGTGATTATATTTAACTCATCAAAAATTAAGTATAAGTTTATCTCGTTAAAAATTAATATGATACGTACAATCAATATTTTCTTTGATATTTATTATAGAAAAATATTTATTTTTTAGATTTATTGTAGAATTATATATCTAAATATATCAATTTTGGAATAAATTTAAAAAGTATTTCTTTTATGATAAAGACTATATGGGACTACTAATATACTATTATGTGATTGAGTTTGAAATAAATAAGTCAAAGAGATAATAAAATCCATCTCTCTCCTTTCACTTATCTCAAGAGTAGATAAATTTGTTTTATATATATATATATATAAATAAAAGAGTGGATAAAATTAGATGATATTGATAGATGCATTGAAATTATATTTTGTTAACCGAAAACAACAGACATATCATTTCAAAAAAAAAATTTCTATGCTTTTTTATAAGCTAAAAGTAGAAAAATGTTTTTGGTCCAAAATTAAAAATCATTAGTAGGTTAAGTAGTAACTGACGCTAAATTTAGTATGGAGGATTACTGTTCAATCGCGCTGGTCAGAACTGATTTCCGAATCAGATTGATGTTTAACCACAAATAAAACTGTTAATATCTGAACGGTGTCGTATCGTATGAACTATGAAGTGTTAACCCGCCATGAATATTCTTGTGTGTTTTTTGTTGAATGTTGTAAACAGCTTCAAGAAGATACGAAGCATCAGAATGGTTACGTCAAATGGACAACATTGCATCTTCATTCTTACCACAAAAACCCTCACAACAACAATTCTGTCTCGCACTTCGCAACGGACTCATTCTCTGCAATGTCCTCAACAAAGTGAATCCTGGTGCTGTTGTCAAAGTTGTGGATAATCCTGCACTTGCTGCTACTGCTACTGTTGAAGGAGCTGCACATTCTGCTATTCAGTATTTTGAGAATATGAGAAATTTTCTTTATGCTGTTAAAGATATGCAACTATTGACTTTTGAAGCTTCTGATTTGGAGAAGGTTAATCTCTTCCCTTTTTTTTTCTCAACTTTTATTTTAAACTTACATAATATTACAATTTATGTTGTTAACCTTACTTTAATTGAAATATTTTAATTTGTTACTCTTATTTGAAATATGTAAAATGCAGAAAATGATAAAGTTAATTAAAAGTAAGCCCTTAATCCAACTGAATTTGAGTGGATTCTCACTTGATTTATATATTTTGAAATGAATCGATTTATATTTTATAACTTTTCTAAGAAATAATATTTTATTAATCAACTCAATTATATAATTATATTTGTTTGTGTGATTTTTGGCAATGGTTTTGAGCTTTCTGTTAAACTTGAAAATGCAGGGAGGTTCATCAAATAAAGTTGTGGACTGCATTCTATGTTTGAAAGGTTACTATGAATGGAAACTATCTGGTGGAGTTGGTGTGTGGAGGTATGGTGGAACTGTGAGGATTACTTCCTTACCAAAGAGTTCTCCTTCTTCCTCCATAGTTGGCAGTGAAAGTCTTGATGATTCACTTGACGAGTCCGAGTCATCGCAGTATGAACATCTGCTTCAATTTCTTCACCTCTCTGAAGAGTTCTTGAATGAAGAAACCAAAACTACCAATGTTCTTGTTTTCCTTTTTGATCACTTTGGACTCAGACTTCTTCAGGCTTACCTTAGAGAGACCGATGGGATTGATGATCTGCCTCTCAATACAATGGTCGGTAAGATCCTTACTAATTTGTTGGGCACAAGTTATGGTGCATAAGCCATGTTTATGCACCGTGCATAAATATCCAAAATTACTTAGCGCACCCCCCATATTTCTAATGCACCCCCCAGATTGCTTAGCGCACCCCTCATAATTTTAAGGGGTGCATTAGAAATTTGGAGGGTGCGCTAGAAATCTGGGGGGTGCGCTAAGCAAACTAGGGGGTGCACTAAACAATTTTAATTATTTATGCACGGTGCATAAGGAAAAAGCTTATGCACCATAACCACTCGCAATTTGTTGCAATGTTGTAGGCTTGTAGCTTCTATTTTAGTTTGTTTAAAAATTATTACCTGTCTTTTATGATTAATAGACAACTACGAGTACAAACTAGAAAATGAGTACATAAGTCACAAAGCATTTAAAAGCTCTTTTGTTTATAAAAGGCTAAGATAGGTATTGAGTAAGACTAGTTCGCACTGATTAGCGTATAGTTGCTCGAGGGCCGTAGTGGAGCGGTACAGTTAGGTGATAAACTGATAGGTTGTACTGTAGTATTGAAACACTGCATTGTATTCTGTCACGTTAAGGATTGCATAATTGAAAAGCTACAGTTGCCACTCTGTGGTCAGAGACGTAGGAGCAATTGGCCGAACTTTGATCAGTCGTTTGTGTTATTATGTGCGTGTGTTTATTTATCTGTTTTCTTCAGAACTAGATTTGTTGCTCTAACAATATAAAATATCATGCTAATTGAAATGCAGTTGAATATATAACAATAAATATGAATATTGTTTTAAATGGAACATATAAATTCCTTTGCATCTTGTGGTCTTATTTCTGATTTGGGTGACAATTTGTAGGTAATTGATACCTTACTCAGCAAGGTAGCCAAGGATTTCTCGTCTTTGCTTGTTGCACAAGGCACTGAGGTACTTCATAGATGAATTTTATGTATTTCTTTTCTACCTTCACACCTATACAATTGTCATTGTTTTACTATTTTCCCTTTCCTTAATGCAAGAGGATTTATTGAAATATATATTTACTTCTCTACAATTTTCTGCAGCTTGGACTTTTCCTGAAGAAAATATTAAAAGGGGATATTGGCTGTCTCTCAAAGAGGGAGTTTGTAGAAGCTATATCACTATATCTTAATCAAAGAAGTAGTTTGGCATCAAATGATTTCTCCAAATTCTGCAGTTGTGGTGGCAAGCGTGATAGTGTTCGACAAAATGTCAATTACTCTGCCAAATATGGTGAAGTAATCAATACTCAACAGGAACAACTTGAGGTATAATTTAGATCTATGTAGCACTGACACTTCTGATTAAAGGTGTGTTCTGTGTCCAACACATGCAGTTACGTTCAATCACTCTTATTTTCTTAAATTATTATCGGTGTCTACATATCATTGCCAGTGTCGTGTCAAGTATCCGTGTCTATGTCAGTGCTTCATTGTAGTAGTTTAGCACCATACACAGTAAGGGTTTATTTTATTGCTACAGAGGATGAAATGCTTTTTTGAAGATACAAAACTTGAAGTCAAACAAATTCAATCAGAGTGGGAACAAGAATTTAGTAGGCTAGGTAATCTTCTAATACTTAGTTTTATAATTCCCTGAAAAACATCTTCCTTGTATGCTGACTTGATTTCTATGTATGTCCTACTCAGAACATCATATTAAGAGCCTTGAAGTGGCCTCCACTTCTTACCATAATGTTTTGGAAGAGAACCGTTTTCTTTACAACCAAGTACAAGACCTCAAAGGTGCATAAGAACCTATGACACTTCCTAACAATGAGTTTGATGAATTGCATAAAAACTATAGTATTTAGATTAATGAATTTGTTGTCTGTCTTATATAGGAGCAATTAGGGTCTACTGTAGAGTGAGACCCTTCTTACCGGGACAATCAAATGGACAGTCTACGGTAGACTATATTGGAGAAAATGGAGACATGATGATTGTGAATCCCCTCAAGCAAGGAAAAGATGCAAGAAAGGTGTTTTCATTCAATAAGGTGTTTGGAACAAGTGTAACACAAGGTATTTATATTTTTAATAACTTCCTGCAAAAGGTATACCGTATAGGGTCAACATGTGTACTTTGTTATTTGTACATGCTGAGGTTTTACATGCCAATAATGGTCTTGGTATCATATATCATAATATATTTATGATTTTCTTACAAATTATTAATTCTTATGTTCTTTTAGATCCTATTTGTTATTGTTTGAAGCTTTTCATCATGTTTTCTTTGTCATCTGCAGAACAAATTTATGCTGACACTCAACCGTTGATCAGGTCTGTTTTAGATGGTTATAATGTATGTGTCTTTGCATATGGACAGACTGGTTCAGGAAAGACCTACACAATGGTATTATATACACATCATTATATTTCTAGTATCTTTTACATAACATAAGTTAATGCATTCATTTATGTATTTTGATTGCTTGTGTAGAGCGGCCCTGATCTATCAGCTGAAGAGACATGGGGTGTAAACTATAGGGCTTTACGTGATTTATTTTATATATCAAAGGAAAGATCAGATTCCATAAAATATGAAGTTTTCGTCCAGATGATTGAAATTTACAATGAACAAGTGAGAGATTTATTAATCAGTGATGGCTCTAACAGAAGATATCCTTTAAGCAAGCAGTGTTTCTATGACAATTCTTTTTTAATTTAGTAAGGTAGCTTAAATTCTTAACTTTATATTGTATATATATATTAGCTATAACATTTATTTTATAGTTTTTGCAATTCCTTAACAACATATATACATTAGATATAAGAAACACCTCCCAACTGAATGGCCTCAATGTGCCTGATGCATATTTAGTTCCGGTTACTTGTACTCGAGATGTTCTACAATTAATGAGAATTGGTCAGAAAAACCGCGCTGTAGGTGCTACAGCTCTAAATGAGAGAAGCAGTCGTTCTCACAGGTAAAATGCCATCTTTGTTTACTTGGATCACCTGCATCCGGCTACACCTTAAAGCCTACTTAAGAGGATCCATTTTGCATCTTCGTGAATATAGATGGATAAATAATAACAGTCACATATATATTTATTGATTCCATCCTATTGCAGTGTATTGACTGTTCATGTTCGAGGCAGGGAGTTAGTTTCTAACTCCATTCTTAGGGGTTGTCTCCATCTTGTGGATTTGGCTGGTAGTGAGAGAGTTGACAAATCTGAGGCTGTTGGTGAGAGACTAAAGGAGGCCCAACATATAAATAGATCACTTTCAGCACTTGGGGATGTTATTTCTGCTTTGGCACAGAAAAGTTCACATATCCCTTACAGAAATAGCAAGCTCACACAAGTGTTACAAGATTCTTTAGGTAACAAAACTCCATTTATAACAAGATTGAGATTTAGATTTTGTTTTCCATTTCTCTTTTCATAACATACTGTTCTACTTCAGATTTTAGCACCAAGAGTGCAATTTTTCTTGGAACATGAAAACCATGCATTTGATTTTGTTATTGGAAAAGTTGTATGCTTGATTGGAATTTTGTACTCATAAATTAGTCCTTGTTACTTTTGTTGTTTTATCAATAGGAGGGCATGCAAAAACTTTGATGTTTGTTCATATAAATCCCGAACTTAATGCTATTGGGGAGACAATTAGCACACTCAAGTTTGCTGAGAGGGTTGCTTCCATTGAACTCGGGGCTGCTCAATCTAATAAAGAAACCGGGGAAATTCGAGAACTGAAGGAAGAGGTTTGGACTTCGTCCATTTTTATGATGTGCTATTTTGAATCTAATATACAGAACAAATAATGACAATTAGTTCTTTTTCCAGATATCAAGTCTCAAACTGACATTGGAGAGAAAAGAAACAGAGCTGGAGCAGTTGAAAGCTGGGAATGCTCGAAACACTACAGAATCTCCGAAACCAAGAGCTATTTCACCTTATCGTTTGCCTAAATATGGCACCAGTGGAAACACGAAGCCTGAAACTAGTCAACGACTTATGGATGATAGAAACTTTGAGGTTATTGAATGATTATATACTAAATTATAGGAATCTGCGTAAAAAGTTCGTTTTGAAATTATGCAATATCGAACAGTAATTTGTACATTATCTCAATAAAATTTATCTGAAATTATATTCTCAGGCTAGAAGTTGTTCTTCGGGTAAGCAAAGAAGGTCAAGGTTTCCCTCAACATTAATGGACAAGGAGTCCATACCGAAAATGTCCCTTCTCACTGAAGAAAAACTAGCGAGCTCACGGAAAGGAAGATCACCATCACCTCCAGTTAGAAGATCAACATCTACTGATAGAGGGTCAGTCATTAAAAGTAAATTAAAAAATGACACAGCAGAGAATCAACCAGTATTAAAGCATCCATTTCCCGCTCGAGTACCTGCTAACAAATTCCTTGCCACAATGCCAATGGCTGCATCTCTTGAGAATAATGCAAGGTTGCATGTGAATTCACCAGAGCCAGTAAAGCATGAAGAGGAACAATTCAAACAAGCACTTAGTGCTGTAAGACAAGGCGGTGTTAGAAAAAGCAAGGTTGAAAGTAAGGCTAAAGCAAAGCATCATCAACTTTCTCCCTTTAAGCTTCAAAATCCTGATTTGATCCCAACATTTATTTCTGGCATGGAGTTTGTTGGTGAAAAGACTGCGGAGACACCTCCAAAGAGTGATCACTCTGATCCCGAAAATGATCTTAGAATTGTTGAGTCTCTTGTTCATGGTGCTTTAAATCTCAATAAGATACGTCAGAACTTTCCAAAGAATTTTCAGAACCTTGAATCAAGGTACGACTAACAGTAGCATGAAGAAACTTTGCTTATTCAGTTACTACACTTGTTTATTTTTTAAATTTAGTTACTAGAATTTTTTCTTTCTTGAAAAAGGTTATGTCATTTGCATCATTGGTAATGGTAATAGAGTTTTTTTGTCATATGCAGAAAAATAGTGCAAGGAGGAGAGCCTTTATCAGCTAGCAAAGTTGAAAACAAACTTTTGCATGGTTCAGGTAGCAATCATAAAGAAGGAAATAATACATCGATGCCTGAATTTAGAAGGAGCCGATCTACGCCACGCGGAAAGTTTTTTGGTTTATCATGAGGTTTTTGTGTTAAACAGATACAATTTTTTTTTAAAATATTATATTTATTTTTATACAGGAACTACTACTACATATGTTGCAGTTCCAGCTTACACAATTTTATACACTTTTGAAGTCTTGAGGTGAATCTGTGCTACCTATAACGTATCTCTTGTATTCTGGGCATGCTTTGTAATTTAAACTTTGTATATCAATATATATATATTTCTAAGTCATTGAGTTTTCTAGGGTCTGTGCTTTAAAGAAATTGTTAGCTAATATATTTATCTCTCTTTTTGCATACACGTAAATATATATATATATATATATATATATATATATATATATATATATATATATATATATATATATATATATATATATTTATAAAGTAAATGGCATGTCTTATAGGGAAATAAACTTTATGAACAATTTTTTTTGCAATTGGTGATACCTGGCTAATCCTTATACCATAGGTACTGTGCTTTGTTAATTACACATACAAATATCACCAAAATTGTTTGCCTAAAAAATAGGAGAGAGTAGTTTAGGCAGTTTTGGTAATTTTTCATTGTAAAACAGTACAAATAGTAACTACAGTACTGTACCTAAGTTTTTCCCTTAAAACTTGTGATTGAGTTGTTCTCAAAGATCTAGGCCTAGTGTGGATTGATTTCTAGTTTATGGTTCACTTATGAAGAAGCCTTAGTTATAAGTTTGTAGGTGTTTATGTAGAAGTTAAATGAGTGAGCTTCCATAAAAGTTTAGATGTTGAAACTAATTTCAATTTATGTACAAAGTTGTTGCTTATGTTTCAAGGACCCAGAAATTTTGTGAGATTCTGCAAAATTTCTTTTTGCATAAGTGTTTATTACAAAGTTTATCTTAGTTTGGAAGTTACAATCCGATTGATGATTGGAAGATTTCTTCCATAAAACTATCAATTAGAAGATATCTTCCGAACAGTTCGGAACGTAATTTTCGATCCTTATATAAAGTGCAAAATGAGAATTTAGGGGGGCATGTGAGCATGTTAGGGGGCCTAAAGAACAATTTCAAGACTTTAATGGACAACATGGATGATCATGGTTTTGGGCCAACCATGCTAGTCAAATAACACACTCAGTGGAAATGATCCATTTGGTTGTTGATTGGCATATCCTTGCAAAGCAAGTTGCATTGTGCTCTACATCAGTGCTTGCACTATAAAATGTGCTCCTTTGTAGCACCAACACATGCATCCCTTCAATAATCATAAACTTTCATAGATCTGAATACTATATACTATATAGTCTCTCCTGCTTCATCAACAAAATCTCAATTGTTAAATTAAATCTAACAATTAAGATTTAACCGGAGAGCATGGAGCGACTGAAGAGCTATGAAGCACCGACATAGACACTAACACGTCGACACCAATAATAATTTGAGAAAATGACATAATTCAGTGTAATCATTAGTGTCGGTGTCTGACACCGATGTGTGTCCGACACCAGGACACGCCTAACTTGAGGAGTGTCCGTGCTTCATAGATAGCCTTCCATGCTTCATAGCCGAAGAGGATCAAAGTTCCTACTTTAATATATTATTATATATTATAACCAAAGAAAGTATTTTCTTGGAAAATAGAGTGCAACTGTTGTATTAGACACTGCTCAAGAATGTAGTTATAAGTTAACTTGATGATAAGAAGGAGTTGAAATGGTTTTAAAGAGTGGTGAGATCAAAAATCCAAATATTAGCATGTCAAAGGATTAGCACATTGGTTAAGATGATGTCATTAATTTCTTATTGAGGAAATGGATAATCCACAATGCACAACTAGGACATGATGCCAAACTGGAAATTCATTATTAGTAGGGTCCATACATGTTTCTTCAGAATGTAAGAAGTGCAACATATTACATGGATATGGATGAAGCATTATGATCCATTCCATTGTCACTTAATAATTTGACAACAAATTAGTCATGTCAATGCTTCCATTTGATCAATGTCAATGTCACATGGAGTGGCTCAGAATAATATGAACTGTACCGTCTAAGTACAATGAAACCCAGTCTTTTCTGTGCCTAGCCTAGTCTAGGATATCTAGTGCTCATATGATATGGTAATAATTGCATGGTCCTGCTTATATACAAGCATTATCATTGCCATCCAATTACACTGGTAGCACTAAAGGGACTGATACAGTTGAGTGCAGTTAATGTCTTAAAAACAGAATCTGTCATTGAACTGCTTCAAGATTTACTGGTTTAACCACAGTTAAATTGTGATTAAATCAATGATAATATATCATCTTTAACTGCTGATTTTGTATTTAATATCATCTTTAACTGTTCCATTATAATGGTCCTACACATACATGTGTATTTGGATCAGATACAACCTTTCATTCCAAGGCTTTTAGCTTTTTTATATAGGTAATAATTTATGACTACATCTAATGGGCAAAACTTACTTTTCTCACTGTCATGTAAAAAAAGACTCTCATATGTATGATGGGTACATACTACATATACAGGGTATATGTGTGTCTGTGACTTTGTGTATAATGAGAGTCAATTTTTATATAAAAGAATAAGAGAAATATCATTAGATCATGCAATTTTTGAAATGCATTATAATGCTTTGAATCTTAAACCACATATGTAATATGTATATTTATGTGGTCAAGATTTAATTCTCTGTCCTAGTGTCACTCATATATATCTATATTTATGTATAAAATTTAAATAAAACTAATCTTAATATCTATAACAAGATTGAATGATTAAAATCAATCAAATCCCATCTCATATGCTCATTGAGAAGTATTTAATTGCTGGAAAGCTTCTCAGACAGCACATGCATCATGCATGTGTATCAGTCATGTGATATTGAACATGGGACCATGTGAAAACTGTTTTGAAAGGCTGGCTTGGATGTGTCTTTATAATTGTTTGAGGGATGAGAAAGAGTCAAGGAATATTGTTCTCTATCAATAAATTACAAATACAAATATCCAAAATACCCAATCATTGTTTTAACTTCTTCATGCCTTCATGTCACCATCTTCCTTATGGACAATATACTCTCCACTGTTTTGTAGAAATTCACCATCTGATAGTAACACTTGCATTGCAATTTGCATGCAACACAGAAAAACATAACTAATTTACTTAGTTACTCTTTCCGTGAGACCTGGATTCCCTACAGTCAGGATCCTATAGTCGTGTAGCCAATATATTGGAGGCGCTATTTGAAGTTCGATAAATAAATCAAAAACACTATAAATCACTGAACAAAATCGGATGGTTGAGATCTTCCGGCTGTTACTATTTAACTGCAGGAAATCTATCTTTCATTCATTGATTACACTTTAAATATCAAATAGAAGTATAAAAAATAAAGTTGTTATGAAAGAAATAATATATTTATATATACTCAATATATGGATTATTGAAATATGCAATCACTATATCAAACTACATTAGAAGATGATAAAATTTCACACTAGATTACCATAAAGATCACTAATTAATAGTTCAAGCTCTAATTTGGCATTGCATTAGACTATGTACAAATGGAATGAAACACAACTTCTCCATGACACTGACACCAGACACATAGATATCGATAATAATTTAAGAAAATAAAGTGACTGAATGTAGCTGCATGTGTCGATGTCGGGCACTGACAATGTCAAACACTAACCACACCTTCAATTTGAGATGTCGGTGCTACATAGATGATGCATACTCGCTCAACTGATTGAATTAACCATCTGAGAAATTATAGGAGCAAGTAGATGATCCATGTGCAAGTACATTCTTAGGAGGTGGTGGAGAACTATGTGATGTTAAACCTCCTAATTTCAGTACATCGGTGTCTCCTCTTGAAGTCTCAACAGGTTTAATTTCTTTGAGCATTGCAACGACATCTTTCATTGCTGGACGGTCAGCGGCTCTTGTGCTTACACATAGAAATGACACTGCTAAAGTTTGTAGCATTTCATGCATGGTAGGGTCAGCCCTTCCTCTAAGCTTTGTATCAAGAATTTCAGAAGGGTCTCCTTTGCTTGATAAATGATTCCTAACCCATTGAACCATGTTTGAACCCCTTGGAAGAGTTGGATCTAAAGGGTGTCTTCCTGTTAAGACCTCAAGTAGAACCATACCATAACTGTAAACATCACTCTTCTCAGTAATAGGCTGCATTGATGCATGTTCTGTGATTAACCAAAAATACAACAAAATTAGTCAATTAGAATCCGATTTGAATAAAAAACTTAAGTGCTTATAGCATAAGTTTTATCATATAAGTGCTTATATGAAAAGTTTTATCATATAAGTGCTTATGTATAAGTTATATCTATAACAAAAGATAAAATAAATTCAAACTGTTTTCATAAGCTATTTTGGAGGACTTATGGAAATAAGCTGGAAGCAGCTTATGAATATGTCATAAGTTCTTCCGAACAGTCTTACCAGTACTTATGTTAGTAAGTAAGCTCAAATAAGGCAATAAAAACGTGCTTAGATTCAATTTTAGTAGAACAGAAAAAGAATATGTACCAGGAGCCATGTATCCATATGAACCAGCAAGGTAATGATGTCTTTGGAGTGGCTTGGAATTAGTATTGTCATCATTTTCAGCTACTACAATTCTCGCTAAGCCAAAGTCAGCAAGGTAAGGTTGATATCCATGGCCTAATAACACATTCATGGCTTTGACATCTCCATGCATTATGGCAGGAACACAATCATGATGCAAATATGAAAGTGCATGAGCCACACCTAATATAACATCATATCTTGTTTCCCATTCTGCTTTTCCCTTTCCAGAACCATGAAGTAATGAACTAAGGCTTCCATTGGGAAGATAGTCGTAAAACAGCAGCTTCAGGTTTCTGTTGGATCCCCAACCAAGAAGCCTAATGATATTCTTGTGTCTGATTGATCCTAAGGTTTGAATTTCAGAATTGAATGCTCCTGACTCTTCTGATGACCACATCTTTTTAACTGCAAGTGTTTCGCCGTTTGGAACTGTTACCTTGTACACAACTCCTGAACTTCCGGTGCCAATCACATTGGATGATGTTAAATTCAATACAATGTCATCAATGGAGAGTTCAAACTTTTGATACAAAGTCACTTCCCAACTTTCATTTTCCATGAGTGATTTGTTCGCTATATGAGAACGGATCAAAACATAGATTGTGAGAAGAACGAGTACTGCACTTGTGCTTAACAGAATGGACATTACAGATTTCATAACTGCTTTTTCATGACCTTTGGTTTCAATTCTATTATCAGGAATCGCATCATCTCGAGCAATGTAAAGACCTTCGTTTTCGGCAAGATCACTAAGAGGGAGTTTATGGAAGAATGGAGTGTTAGGTAACTTACCAGAGAAGGAATTGAATGAAACATTTAAGGAAACAAGGTTTTGAAGGTCAGAGAGAGGATCTAAATTGCCTGAGAGTTTGTTATGTGAGAGATCAAGCACTCCTAGTTTGCTAAGACTAGAGAATTGTGATGGTATTTCACCGGAAAAATGGTTGAAGCTAAGGTTAAGAGAGATTTCTAGTGAAGGAATTAGACTCAGTTCCTTTGGAATCTCTCCTGTGAAACTATTGCTTCCAAGGTCTAGAAGCTGTAGCTTAGAACAAGATAAAATCTCTGATGGGATTCTTCCACTTAATCGATTCTTTCCTAAGTTTAGTTTGCTTAATTCAACTAATGAACCAATGGTGTGACTCAATTCACCTGATAGCCTATTGTCTGACAAGTCAATCAACTGTAGGCTTTTCGGAAGAGAATCTGGAACTGAACCGGTGAGACTATTGGAATGAAGGTCTAGAAACTCGAGATTTTGACAACCAGAAAGTGTTGGAGGAATCACACCAACAAGATGATTGCTACTTATATCAACAAAATCTAAACTCTTCAAGTTACCGATCTCATTCGGAATGCTACCTGATATTCTATTGTGATTCAATCTAAGCCTATAAAGGCTTGTGCAGTTTCCTATATCAGGTGGAATAAAGCCTGATAAATCATTGGAAATAAGCAAAAGTTTTGTAAGATTCCTCAAATTAAATAGATTTTTAGGTATTTCACCGATCAAATTATTGTAAGAAAGATCAAGTGACTGAAGCTCTTGACAATCTGAAAGACTATCTGGAATTCTTCCTGTTAACTTGTTCTGCCAAGCAAAGAACAAATTCAAGCTTCTCAAGTTGCCAATAAGATGAGGAATCTCACCAGATAGAGCATTGTTGTCAACTTCAAGTTGAGTCAAAGAAGTACAATTTGAAATCTCAGGAGGTATAATACCTGAGAGATGATTCACACTCAATTGAAGCTCTTGAAGATTTGAAAGCTCGCCGAGAATCTTCGGTATGCTACCTGTTAAAAGATTTTCTGATAAGTCAATGACTTGAATCTCTTTGCATCTTCCAATCTCTTCTGGAATAGTTCCTACCAAATTGTTCTGCCATAACAGTAGACTCTTGAGCTTGTTAAGTTCTCCAAGTTCAGTTGGAATTGAACCTGAGAGAGAGTTCTGATACAAATACAGATTCTGCAACTCACTGCAATTACCAATCTCTTGTGGAATTGAACCTGACAATAGAGTTGTGTAAATAGCTACAGTTTTGATTCTTTTCAGCATTTGAATTGAAGAAGGAATGCTTCCAGAAATACTTGTCTCTGCAAGGCCTAATAGGAGCAAGTTTGTGCAGTTTCCAATCTCAAATGGAATCTCACCCTTAAGATTTTTATTTCCACCAGCTCTAAACACTTGAAGCTTGTTCAACAAACCAATACTCTTTGGAATTTCACCACTCAAATGATTATCATAGAGTGTCAAGTTCACAAGACTTGATAGATTTCCAATGTTGAATGGAATGTTTCCTTCAAAGAAATTTGTATGAAGAAACAAACTTTGAAGTTTACTTAGCCTACAAATTTCTTCTGGTATTTCACCAGATAGAGAATTTCCACTTAGATCAACAAAGATAAGCTCTTTATAATCTCCAATCTCTTTCGGTATCGTTCCTGTGATATTTGCTGATGAGAGGTTGAGAATCTTCAAGGACTTTAAGGATTGAAAATTTGAAGGTAATGAGCCTTGTAAGCTCAATGCTTTCAAGTTTATCTCTATGACATCTCCTTGTGAATTGCAATACACTCCAAACCAATTGCATGGTGTTATGGATGAAGAATTCCATGATGATAATGCATCTAAAGATTCTAAAGTACTGTTTAAACTGTTTTTCCATGCTATAAGAGCTTGTCCTTGTTCATTAAGTGAGTAAGAGTAACAAAATGGAAAGATAAGAATAGTGTTTAATAAGATAATGAAGGTGAAAGTGAAGGAGAAATTTGTGGGAGAAAGTGAGAGATTCCTTAAGATTTCAGGCATTGTTGAGAGAAGAGGACTGTTGATTTGTTTTGGGATTGTAGAGGGGGAAAACCCATGTTTTGTTTATAGAGGAAACAAAGAGTAGAAGAAGCTCTTGTTTCAAGAGCCAGCTTCTTTATTTCTTTTTTATTATTCTAAATTAGTTTTTATTGTTTGTTTAATAGTAATAATGTATAGATCATGTTTTCATAGTCAAAAAATAATCATATACATGTTCATGAATCATGTTGCTTTTCATTCAGGTCAACTTTTCATTTTATATTTGGTTATACTATTCACTTTTCATCTTATAGATTTTCACTTTCTGAATGGATTCCAACCTATGAAGCCCCGATACTCTAAAATTGGTGAAGTATCGTGTCCGATACGCACCCGATACCGATACTCTTCCGATACGTCCCGATACTCGTATCGGAAGAGTATCGGTTAAATCTTTATTTTTAAATAAAAAAATAATATCCGATACGCGTCCGATACTTCCCGATACTCGTATCGGAAAAGTATCGGTTAAATATTTATTTCTAAATAAAAAAAATAATATCTGATACAATCTGTGTTTCCTAGTAAATGTCAAACTATTATGTTTGTTACACGGGTATAACTATATCTTTTTTTTGGATAGTACTAATGATGCTCTTTTTGTATAATACTTAACTTAAGATGTATAACTTAAAATGTACTGGTGACTATTATTTTTTAGGACAATATTAATGAAACACAAATACTTAACTTAGTATTAATGATTTTAATTTATTATAATTAGTATTTTTCGTCTTTGTCACTGTTCTGAAGTCACTATGGTGCCATAATATATAACATGTTGTTAAGTATTTGGGCTTGTCCCAAAATTCCAGTATAAGAATGGATGTTTTATGCTTTTAATTGGTCAGCTGCAGGACTTACATAATTGTCTGATATTGCTACAAGATGGACGAATTGAAGAGGCTTGATGTCATAACTATTATATATTTTTTGAGTTATTATATGTCTTTAGTTAGGACTGTGAAGCCCTTGTATGTTGAACATCAAATTGTTTTGCTTTTGTGCAAGCTAATTGGTTTATGTTTACTCTTTGTACAATGAACTATTGACGTTTATAATAATAATAATTATAATAATTTTTTGTCTTACAAAAAAAATTATCATTATTAATATTATTGATTTTAGTCATATTTATATATTGTGTATTTATATATATTTAATTTTAAATTAAATTTTTAAATAACGTATCGCGACCGTATCGGATTGTAAATTTTAAAAAATTTCACGTATCGGCGTATCGGATTCGTATCGTATCCGTATCGTGTCCCGTATCGGGGCTTCATAGATTCCAACATGTTAGTTGTTACTGTTTTTTATTGACTGTTTCACTAATAGTAATATGTCATAGGGTTTTAGTCCCCTTAAGCATGTGGTCTGGGGTTCAATTTATGGCTCATGCGTATGGAGAAAATTCGGTTGAGAAGAGAGAACTCACCTTGTGTTCTTCACAGATTCACTGACAGAGATTAGTTATTGCTAATAACGGTGAAAACTTCGTACCAATATCATAGTAAAAAAAAAAAGTAAAATGTCATGGGGAAAAATGGTGGAGCTGAAAATCATGTGAAGAAGTTTTTGCTCCCCACATGGGCACTAGTAAAAGTATGTTGTTTATTTTTTGCATTATTTGGTCACTACTTTTTATCTTTCCTATATTTTAGCTTCTATGGTTGGAAAAAAAACAGAAGTTTATATGTCAGTAACACATTACACTAGGAATTTGTATGTAGATATAGAATAGGATAGTAGCACTAATGGGAAATTAACTTGATTGTCTCACCAATTATATACTAAGGTTGATCATTAAGTAATTGGAACATTATGAATATTTTGAATGTTATTTAGTTTGGTTTGTTTTTGTGGTCCACACATATTTTATGTGATTCAAGTTGTTGTTGAGACATAACCATCCATATAGTTGTTACCATGTGTTTTTCCAAATTACAACTCAAAAATTTAAAGAGATGTTATTGTTGGGTTTGTTTCCAAAATATTAAAAATTAATGAATGTCATATTAGATCAGAATTTTCTACTATCATTGTAGACAATCCGTCTAGGTTGTTGGATACAATCTATAGACTACTTATATTGCAACTTTAATAAATCAAAAACTCTGAATCTTAATCGTCTGATTTTGATCAATGGTGGCCGAGTTACTGATTACCATTGGAAATGTTTTTTCATCTATATTGGACCTGAACTTCAGGTTGAATGTCCTATTATCATTGTAGACGATCATCTATATTGTTGAATGTAAATCAGACAGCTCACATTGTGACTTTACCAAATCAAAAAATGCATAACCTTAGCATCTATATTATCGCGTCACAATCATCTATGTTTGGTTGAGAAATAGCATCTATATTATCGCGTCACAATGCAAACAAAACATGAAAAATTAAATCCGTTTTAAATCCATTTTCATTCATATTAGATCTGAATTTTGGTAGGAATGTCTTACTATCGCCATAGAACAATCTACATTGTTGGATACAATCACACGACTCACATTGCATTTTAACAAATCAAAAACTTCGAATATTAATTGTATGATCTTAATCAATGGTCGAGATCATTGAATGAGTAATTTCTAACCGTCGAGAGTCTTTTTCGTTCAATATTTCCGGCCGGATGAATATACTCAAATATTCCCCTTGCTACTACCACCATGACAAAGGACATTGTAAATTATTAAAAAGGAATTAATTGGGATTCACTTTAAATTGTTTGTTTATATATTGATGGAAGAAGTGGCAGAGGAATCTGATGTAGAAGTGAAGTGCACATGGAGATGATGAAGAATATGTTAAAAGAATAGGGTTTAATAATATTCAAGATCTGGTCACTATGTCGGGTGGTCTTTGTTATAAAAGAAGGAATTGAAAATTAATGAAAGGTATGCTGGCCTTGAGTGGAAGGGACAACATTGCACCTTCTTCATGTATTAAATACATAAATTCACAAATCAACAAAAGATTAATTACATGTTTAAATATTCTTTAGTTTGTCACCCTCTTTGTACCATAGTGATCTTTATGAAATCACGGGTTAAAACAATAAAATTAACAAGTTCTTTTTATAAAAAAAAACCTACAAATGGTTAGTCAGATTTTTCGACATAGATTAGTCATCGTTAAAATCGATGAATATTTCATATCAATAACATGCTTACAAAAAATTTCCTCCTATTTCATATAAATAATATTCAAGTGGATAGCAATTTTATTTATTAGATAAATCGTTTAAAAAATCTAAGTTTAAATTCTAACTAGAATAATCATTGGTCGACCGAACTTCAAATTATTGTAACCACTTTCCCTTACAACATCAGGTGCTAAACCATAAAAATAAAAAAAAATTAAAAATTAAAAATTAAAAAAAAAAAAAAAACTAGCATCATCCTATTAAAAATAATGAACTCACATCATTTAATAGAGTGCGATCTGTAGAAGTTAAATATATCTTTTACCTTAATTAGTAGTCTTGAGTTTCAATTCTTAAAAATATTTCTCAGGACCCTCTATTTGTAAGGTCAATACATCATAGAGAAAATAATTACTTGAGGAAATGTTCAAAATGGTCATTAAGAAAAAGAGATCAATTGTTATGTACAGAAGATGATGTAAAGACACAAATTAATCATTAAAAAACAAAAGAACCAATTTGGCCATAAAAGAAATAATCAGAATTTGATCAAATTAAAATTTTCTTTTAGGGTCATATACTAAGGACATATATGTTAAAAAACATTTTTAAAATTTTTGAGGAATTGAATGTATAAATTCTTAAAAAAATTATTTTTATAATATATATATATATATGGGGAAAGATCAAATTACACCGGTGTAACATTTGTATATATATTTAATTTATTAATTTGTGTTTTTATGATACATGTTTTGTTCTTAGTAAATTCTCAATGATATACTACCTTCAGTATCGTATATGAGAAAAAATTTATTTGAGATTGATTCAATTACTAATATATTTGGCCTATAATATAGTTCAAATATATTAGTTATTAAATGAATTTAAAATTTGGAATTGTTTATTTATATATAAATTAAAACTAAGACAGGGAGTATGAAATTTTTTTTTCAGAAGGACGGAAATATAATGTATATCTAACATAATTTTTAGATATGTTTTAGTCTCATTAGGGACCAAGTGAGAGATTATCAAGGACTATGAAAAACAGATACTTATCAGATTATGTGTGTTTTAGTGTTGGATATAATACCGATATTTATAATTACATTGAATTATATCATATTTTTAAATTATTATCGGTGTCGATGTGTCAGTGTCGTGTCCGATGTTCGTGTACATGTCCGTGCTTCATAGAACAAGAGCCCAAAATTAAACACTTATAATGATCAAGATAAGAAATTTTAAACTTGAGAAATTAATCTCTAATCACATGTTAGAATATATCTGCTTATAAAAAAAATGTTAGAATATCTTGTTCTTAAAAAAAATTATATATTCTGATTAGAGAATATGTGTGGTGTACGCTTCGTTTTGATTCATAGCCAATTTGATCATACTTTTCAAGTTAATAAAGGTGTCTTCTTCCAAAGTAAAAAGGGTTAGTTTACGATTTATGGTTTAAGTTTTTACTTTTGAAAAAGGTTTTTATGGTTTAGTTAAATTCAAAAAGCACTGGGAAGGGAAGGATAAAAGCTGTTTTCTGCCTCTTGAAAGAAGCGCGTTGTGGAATTTCTGAAGATTTTGATAAAAGCTTGTTTTGAAGATTTCTGCCTCCACATGCCATTCTTGTTGCTAAAGAAGTGGTTGATAATGCTAAGAGAATGAATAAGGAGTTGATTATGCTTAAAGTGAATTTTGAAAAGGCTTATGAGTTTGAAGGTGGTGGTGATGGAGGTTGTTTATGTGGGAGGAGGAGCTTTTGAATAATCAATTTTTGTAAATAGACATCAATGACACTTGAAGATGGCATCTTGATCCAATTGAGGGGTATTCAGTTTTAAGGGTGTATCATTTCTTAACTCATGTGAATCATTCAATTTCTCTAGAGCATAAGGAGTTAATATGAAATAATTTTTTGTCTTTGAAAGTCTCTATCTTCACTTTGAGGTTATATTAAAATAGGTTGTCGACTAAAGATAATTCGATTCGTCGAGGTTTGATTCACTTGGGCTCGTTATAGTGTGTAGGCGGATATGAATTGGTTGAATCTTCTAATCATTTGTTCTTTGAATTCAATTTTTCGGTTCTCTTTGGCGTGAGATTCTTCATTGGCTGGGTGTGACTAGTGTTTTTTCTGTTAATTTGCAATCTCATGTTTCACATTTTTGTAGTAGCTACTTATTTGGAAAAGAGATTCGAAATTATTTACATGTAATTTGGATGGCTTGTTGTTGGTGAATTTGGAAAGAGAGAAAACAACGGAGTGTTTTTTAAGAAGGAGATAATGATCGCTTTACTGCATAATAAAGTTAAAATTCTTATTAACACCAAAATAAATAGTTAAAATTCTTATTTAATGTTGAAGGCCAAAATAATTTTAACTACAATTTAAATATGATGGTGGCTCAAATCCAAAATAATTTTAACTACGATTTAAATATGATGGTGATTCACATTACATTACTTTATCAAACATACCCCTATTTATTCTATATCTTTTTCTACACTTTACAATAAATAAATTGATAAATCATAAAAAAAAAATATCTCTTTTAAATGATAAAATTGTAAAAACTACCTCTACTATCAATAAATTTATTATTACTATCAACTTTCTTAAATCCCGTAATTTAGTCAATTGAATCTTACATTTAGAGACAAAGATAATATTATTTAAGTTTTTGCCTAAATAAGTGTTGCTTAAGAGGGAGATGTAAGATGTTTCACACTTTAACTAAATAAAAAGGAAAAAGCAATTAACAAAGAGACAAAAGGCACTTATGTGGATGGGAAATATTGTTAGTTTACTATGGCCCCTACCATTTTTATCATGGAGTTAAATTCTGTGAAAAAAGTTAGCTCATAAAGGCCTTTCGTTTGGGCCATGCAATTACTAACACATCTATCTCTCTACCAACACACGAATGGTATGATATCATTCTTCATCTTGTGGCAATCAGAAACAACATAACCCTTTTTCCATCATTACTTCGTAATTCCAAGGAAAAATCATTTCCTAATTTTTTGTTATAAAAAGAAGATTAGACCAAAGAACAAATTGGAACAAGAAGAAAAGATATGATGGTGATTCAAATCCACAATAGTAATCTCTAACCAAACATAAACATATATCTTTAAGTAAACATATATATATAATCATTAGCTTTTGAACAATAATTAATCAAACAATTCAAAGGGATAACATTAGGCAATTAGCACTTCATCGATCTAACAAAACAAAAATATTTTGTTTCCTTTCGGTTTTGTAAAACAAACACATTTACAAAAAAGTCTTTGTTTTTCCTTTCAGCAGACGTGTTCAATTCAAAGAGCCATATGTTTTTAAATTATAAAAATGTTACTTTTCTTTTCTCTTTAATTTTTACTATTATGCTTTCCTTAACTTAGAGTATATGCACTTCCATATTTTAATTTATAAATAAATCATGAATACCAATATGTAATACAATTAGAATATATTTAGCTCTCTTAACTATTTAGTTTTCTTAAAAAAAAAATAGATCTCTTAACTATTTAGTTCGGATTTTGATCGATGATCGATGCATATAGAAAGATATTTGCCCGGAGAAGTACGTCAACCCAATATTTATTTTCTTAAATGAATCTCAGTTACTTCAAAAAATTAGTCTCTGCAGTTGTGCGTGCATGATACTTGATTTTTTTTTTGTTAATGGACCAATCATTTTCATTATATATAAGATAATTGCACCTGAACAAAAAGGTAGACGGACAACAAGTTGCGTCGCTAAATTTTTATGTATAACAAAATCCAATATTTAAAAAAATACGTTTATAGACCTAGGCAACACAATTAAGTCGTTGCGTGACTTAATTTAAAAAAAGAAGAAAATTATGAATCACATGAAGAAGGTTCATGGCAAACATATATTGGAATTTTAATTTGTAAGATTGGATCCAAGTCTCATATGGTCTCTTTTTCCCTTTTCTTACTCACAAAAACTTGGAATCATGTAGAAATTATTAATCACATTATGAGTGCGTTTGTTTTGGATTTTTTTGAAAATAGATTTTGTAGTGTTACATAATTTTGTGTAAAAAAAATTTACAAAGAAACTTTTTATAAAAGCTTCAAATGAAAATTTGGTTTGAATAGCTATTCTTAAAATGTGATTTTAGGCATTTCATCATTTTATTGAAAAAAATTTTGGATATCAAAATTTTGAAAAAATCATTTAATTTGAAGCTATTTCAAATAGATTTTCATAAAAATCATTTTTGAACTACAACTTTTTTAAAAAATTGTGATTTTGACTATGTTTTGTTCTTCAATAATGTATGTTTATGTTATATGATGTCAAAATTAGTGTTTCAATTTAGAAAAAATAAATATAAAAAAACTTATAATATTTTGAAAAACAGTTTTACAAAATTCATTTTCAAAAATACAAAGAAAAAATCTATTTTTTTAAAGCTAGAACAAACGCACCCTATATATGAAGGCTTATGTATGACAAGCATATGTGAGGATTCTGATTTGTATGATTGGATCTAAGTCACGCAACGACTTTGAATATTATTAATTGAAACATGAGGTGCAAGGATAAATATTAAGTCACAAACTGCCAAAGATTTAGTAGTAAAAACATAGTGGTTCTATAAATCAAGACAATATTGTTGGAATTCTTGTCGCACCACATATTCTAGTTGTGTTTGAATTTGTTTGAAGCTTAGTGGTGTTTTCATGTTGGAATTTTTGTATTAAAATTCTAATTACTAATTAGGCTCAAATTTGATAAGAATGGACTAAATTAATAATGTATAAGGGAACACACGTCAAATTTAAGGTTTTGGGTGAAAAAGTAGTATCTTAATCTCTTAAAACGACAAATGTTACTATTGTCACTTTTATAATGAGGGGTGAGAATAGATCAGTTGATCGCTTTATATATCATTTCAATCATAAACTTATTCGCTTCAATCACTAAAATTAAAGTCCTAGTTTTACTCATTTAATTTTTTAGTCAATAGTACGTGTCTTATATTTAGAGATGAATGTAGTATTACTACTACTATCAACTTTAAAAAAAATTATATTTAGTGGCGCAATATGTGGTCAGTTTTTCTTTAATTCATGTCTAATTATCTTATATATATATATATATAATTTATATTTAGTTAATAGAATTTTATATTTAGGGATGGATGCATGTAGAAATAAAATTTCAGATTTCCCTAAATGATGAAGGAATGCATATGCCAAATAGAAGTAGCCAAACATCAGTAGGGTATGTGGTATGACATTTATCTAGCACATAAACAGTAACATATTAACGAATTTGATAACCAATAATGAGTCTCCAATTCATTATCCTCGTGTCTGTCGGTAAACCTATAAGAATGTTATAGGATATGGACCACTCTATGATTGCTAGCTTTTTGAACACAACGTGCAACTTCCTAGAGTAAATGAATATTGTTCACCATTTATACTAATTATTATTGAGTGATATGTTGTGATCTTAAATAATTTTTTTACAGTAATGTTTCAAACATTATAAAAACAATTATTTTTTAAACAATTCATGTCCAAATTAATTTATTTAAAACTTGATTGAACTTTGAATTATTATGTTTAATTTCTCACTAAAAAATAAAGGTAAAAATATTCGAGATAGTGAAATAATTTGAGATGGGGAGATCATCAAAAGACAAAA
Organism: Trifolium repens; assembly: GCA_030408175.1. Classification (NCBI taxonomy): domain Eukaryota; kingdom Viridiplantae; phylum Streptophyta; class Magnoliopsida; order Fabales; family Fabaceae; genus Trifolium; species Trifolium repens. The sequence continues at coordinate 8,014,974 of CP125841.1, forward strand.
TCATTAAAAAGATGTATCGTGTATATGCATGATAAGATTTTATTGTGTCCACTGAAGTATGTAATCAATCCCATCTAGTAAAGGAAAGATTTTGTTGTTGTCGTGAGAACCAACTCAATTCCATGGATAAAAAGAAGTTTATATAATTTTGATGTTTATTATAATTATAATATAGATTTAAATATGATATTATCATACCAAAAAAATATGATATTAGGATCTATCTATATACTATAATGTAACACTTTTTTGTTTTGGCTTGTAAGATTTTTCGTTTGAATTTAATTTCTGCAATTTTAAAAATGATTGTGTTTAGCCTCTAATATTATAAGTGGCACGACTCAATATAATTACGACACATGATCCAATCAATTGTACTGTATTAAAAACTAAAATTAAACTTAAACAAAATAAATTTAGAGATTAGAATTTAAAAATATAGTATATTTGTAGGTACGAATACTATTTCGATATATATTATAGGTTTAATTGTAGTTTTAGTCCCCCTATTTTTACCGTTTTGCAGTTTTGGTCCTCTATTTTAAAATTCGACAGTTTTGGTCCCCCTAGTACATATTTTGTCTAAAATATGGTGAGACAATGTGTTTTAAATTAACTTGATGAAAAAAAAATTACAATTTTATCGATGTTAGTATTTTCTCATCGCCAGTTCATATGTTATGTCTTTTAAAACATATCAAATCGCCAATTTATAGCTAGTAAGAAATTATGATAGGGGACCAAAACTGTCGAATTTTAAAATAGGGGAACCAAAACTGTAAAATGGTGAAAATAGATGTACCAAAACTGCAATTAATTATATGAGGTAAAAACTAGTTATCTCTCCCTTCTATCTTACCTCACCACCATAAACCACCAACAATCTTCCTTCCTCCATCACCCTCTCTCCAACTTTTCCCTTCTCGCTAGCAGAGCATCATTGTTTTGCACCCCGCCTGTGAGTTTGTTGGATAGTGTATGTGGTGTATATATTTTTACTTCTGTTTTCAATCATTTTTGTTATTTTTAAACTGTTAGTATATCCATTTAGACAATTATATAATTTGAGTGGGTTTGATTATGCCCCCTCGGTATATTATTGTTAGCCTATATTTTCTGTAAATAAGGTATAGTTGATCCATCAAGTAATAAATTTTAAACTAGCACTTATTTACTAAATTTCAATGTAAACAATTTTATTCTTTTTATTTTCTTTTTAATATATTCAAGGTGTTACAGGTAAATCAACATTGTATTTGTTTAAAAAACAAAACAAGAAAAGATTTTATGATTTGTGGTGAGGGTGGACCCTTCTCTTAGGCTTTGGTATGGTCTACAATTGTACAATCATATGAGTACTTTTGTCCTTGATGAATGTCACACGTGCAATGGAGTCACCAATCGGTGAAATTGGATTTACATCAAATGGACTTTTACATCCCCAACAATAATATTAAATGGAAAAATCCAAAATAATATTTGTCATTAGCATAATGAAATCCCATCAAAGTACTATTATAGGGGGCCCATGGCCTTCCAAAATTAAATGTACACACGTGTGTAGGGGCTTAATCTTGATCAATTATCAAAATGAAAAATCATTGTCTATTATATGAGTGTTTGTTTCTTTCTAATTATTTGGCCAAGCCTCTAAATATGCACTATTAGCACTAATATCCCATAATCATAGAGATAAGATTAGCTGAGTAGACAACTTTTCTAGAACACAAACAAATTGATCGCGGGAAATTTTTTTTTGGATAAAATTAAAAATATTGCCATTTCATAGAAACTATATTTCTAATTAAGGAGATTTTGATGTACCTATGGTTCATATTTATTTGAAGGGACTCTTTTCAAGGGACTTAAGTATATGATATATTATGAGTAAAGGTTATCTTGGATGTTTGATAATCACATTTGTGTTAAAAATCATGAAATTGGGGTAATGAGGTTAAATTGATTTTAGGTGAATTGATGATGTTATATTGAGATATAAAACTGACTTTGATAATGTGTGACATTCTAATAGTAAAGATAATTCATGACCTAAGATAATTTTCAAACACTGCGCAATCTAGTTTAGCATGTCTTGTGCAGAGATCGATTTTTATTAATAATATATTTGTCGTTCAAAAAAAAGGTTTAGCATGTGTTGAAATTCACTCATGATTATTATCTTGCTCAGAGAGCTAATAAAGCTATTGTGGAGTGCTCTGAAGTTTTTTGTTTTATTGGTTGGAAACCTCCAAGGGAAGGGAAGGTGAAGCTTAATCTAAGACAGTACTTGTAAAGATTGAAGGAGAGCTGGGTGTGATGGTGTTATTAGAGGAGATGAGGGACAATAGATTGGTGGTTTTGCTAAATCTTTAGGTGTCTATAGTGCCTATGCAGCTAAGTTATGGGGAGTTTTTGAAGGGTTGAAGTATGCTAAGAGGCTAGAATTTGCCGAAGTTAAGTTAAATGTTGATTCGGTTGTGGTTGCTCAGGTTATTACGACAGGATTGTCTAAAAGCATTTTGGGGCAAGCGTTTGTGAAGAATATTCGTCGATTATTGGATTTAAATTGGAAATAACCGTGGTGCATTCTTACAAGGAGGTCAATTAATGTGCAGACACGTTAGCCAGCATAGGTTGTTCTTCGGATCATAAAATTGTATAGTTAGATTTGTGTCCTAATCAGATTAGGCATATTATGATAACTAATGTTATGAGAATTACTATGCCCCTAGATTGATCTTGGTTTAATCTTTTTTTCTCCCTCATTAATATTAAAAAAAATACCATGCCATAATTAACATTATTTTCTAAAGAGAAATATTTTATCAAAGACATTGTGACATTAAAAACATATATATGGTATTGTTTTACGATACCACCGTATTTATACAAGTGGTGTTGGGTCATTTAAACAAGTGGTTAAAAATTTATTTTTGTATGATCGCAAATCGTTAAGAATTCGAACACTTGCTCTTGTGTAGTGACCGAATTCTTAACTATTGAGGCCATTTTGTCTTAAAAATGAAATGTTTAAGAAAGAAAAAAAAATTATAATTCTTCTAGCATAGTGAATATGCAAAGCAATCATTTAATCTTTGCCATTCGTGATCTCTAAGACCATGAAATTTTTCATCCCTTTTGAATGCTTTGCACCATGGATTCACTCAATTAGTTTGACTGAGTTTGTTTTTTTTCTCATGAACTTCACTTTCATTTCTTTAACCGTCCAAGGTGCTCCACTCAGTTTACCTTTGTTTTCTCTCGATGAAGGTGACATATACCTTTCAATAATTCCATTATTTTAAAGATCATAATAACGTAGTATAGAAAATCTCTTGGTCATACATAATCTTCATATTAAAAGGTTTAATCACTACGTTCTCATCATTTCTCTCCAAAGACATCCTTAAATTCAGGGTTTTTGCTCCCTAATAACTTTTCAATGACTATAAATTATTATTAGCAGAGCTAATGGGTACAAAATGATAGTTTAAAATTTCTTCCATTACCAAACCACACTACGTTGAACCTGTCCAATCAACCCCAAGAGTCTATATTATTGGTATGCCATGTCTTTTTGCTTCATTTTACTTTTGGAAATTATAAAATATTAATAATGAGGCCGGCTTTGACACTTTAAGGGTCATTTAATTGGTAAAATGTAAGTATTTGACAGAATAATACATAATAGAATAATACAAAATAAAGTTTAATGTATGGAATAAATTTGTGATGATTGATGATAAAATATTATTCATGTATTTTAGACTTATGTAGAGGAAAAAAAATTGTCTCGTAGTTCAGTGAGGATAAGAATTTTAGTTTTTGTCTTGTCCCTTATCTCTCAGTTTGTCCAAATTCGTATTTTAAAATCAAACACAATATAGTTGAAATTGTCTATTCAATTACTTATTTTTTAGCAAATCAAACACACCCTAAAATGTTGAGTGTTTTGACTAAAATGAAATTAAAATTTACTGACCAATAAAGTTCAAATAATTAATAAGCTTCAATTAAAAATTTAATTATTTTTGAACTGAAATCCATATTATTCGAATATATTTCTCTCAAAACTGGAGTAGTAAGAAAAAAAAAACATTAATGTCTACTTCACAAAGCTAAGCATGTTCTTGAAGATCATTTAATAAGCATTGTTAAGAATTTTAAGGATGTGATATGATTTGAATTTGTATTTATAAAAAATGGCAGTCATCACCTTATAAATTGGCACTATAGGGTTAATTTAGACCCGACTCAAAATTTAAGATGATATTAGAAATTATCCAAAATATGTTGGCAATTTAGGCTCTAGTATCAAATTATCAAGTTCCGCTACTGGATTGCGCTCTAGGTATTCAATCTTGAACGCAAGGGGTATTAATAGTTCCACATTAGATAAGAAATGGCCTAGATTATTATTTATAAATAAAAATCATTCTCATTTTATAAATCAATTTTGTAGAATTGAATTATAGCCAATCTTAAATTCCAACAACATAAAGTACAAACAGCTCCTCAAGCCTTTTCTTCAATAATAACTGAATTTTTCTATTTCATAAATTACACTTTAAAATCATTTCTTAGTAGTAGTAACTGGTGACTCTGTTAAAATCCCCTGAAGCAAAATGCAATCTTTCTTTCTTTTTTTTTGGTACAACAAAATGCAATCTTTCTAAAATCTGCTAACCAGGTAAAAAGTTTCATATGACATGCTTGATCCATTAAACCCTGAAGTGGTTATGTTTCTTTATAGCATTCAATTCAGAAATGTCCAAAAGAGGGGAGACAGAAAAGTTGGAAGTAGGGGGGCCAGAACTTATCATTTCCAAGTAGATATACTCTTTCTGTATATTGTTTTGACATGAAAAAAAAATGAAGATTTCTTGCAATGATTCACTCCACTTTAAGCAATTACTATGGTAGTACTACATGCCGACCAATGAGTATCATTGGCCAATAAGGGTCAAGTGGGCAAGTTTATTTTGACTGACTGGGAGTGAGTTATTTTCTTCTTTTTTTCAGGGTAATAGTGGAGTTCTAACTTTAATAGAGTGATATGATGACTACATTATATACCAGAACTTGATTAACATATGAAGAGCAATTCAACAACATTGTGACAACAATCTAAGTGGTTAACACAATTCAAATAGATTGTCAAAAAAAAAACACAATTAAGTAGATAATTAATTAGGCTTAATAGATGTTTAACACATATCAAGTTCAAGTGTTAAAACTCATTAAACATTAACATAATTTTATTAACTTATGTACTAATTTGGGCATGATTAACCACAATTGTTTAATGTTCAAACCTAAATGCAGGTGAGTGCCTAAAAAATTATGGTAAAAGAATTTGTAAACGGTGCAAAAAGTATGGTAAATGAATTCCCGTAAATGAATTTGTGTTATATTAGTAATTGATGAATTTTTACATATTGTTTATTAATTACTCATTTATCGAACATAATTAATTATATATTTAAACTGTTAGCTATTTAACAGTTTTTTAAAATTGTTCATATTTGATTGTAAGAAAATTGTTTCTCTATAAAGAGTGCGTGTAATAGTCTCATAATGGTCTGTTTGGTAGAGAAGAAAAAGAAGAGAGAGAGATTAAAGAGAGAGAAATTGGAGAGTAGTTTAACTTTTCTTTTGTTTGGATGCGGTGAGAAATATAAGAGAGAGAGTTAGAACATGTGGGCCCCACATTTTTTTTAATCTCTCCTCATGAGCGAAGAAACAAAGAAGAGATGCAACTTTTTGATCATTTTCCAAAATTGCCCTTTCATTTGCATCATAAAGGACAAAAAATAAGCGGTCAATTAAAATTTCAGTCTGAAAGTGCTATGCTACATACATTACATTGCTAGATAAATTGTTTTGGTAATATACCTGAATGTGAGTGTGAATTGTTTTTTGCGTACTTAATTTTAACCAACTTGCAATTATTTGTTAAAATAATAAATTAATTAACAATTAAATATAGTGAAATAAATTAAATTGTTATCTTATATTATTAAAAATTACTAATTAAGTTGATCTACTTTATAAAACTAATCAAAATTAATTAATTGAATTCAAGGACATTTTTGTAATTTTAAAAATAATCAACACATCTTTCTCTTCTATTTCTCTCTTTTTTCTCTTATACCAAACAATACATCAAATCTACTCTATTTCTCACATTTTTCTCTCTTCTCTTATTCTCTCTCACCTATTTCTCTCTTCTCAACTTCTCTTCCCAACCAAACATACCCTTATAGTATTGTATACTTTTATCTCCAACTGGTTAAAAACTAGACTTTAGATGGATTCTATTGCGAACAGTGAACTATTATTGTAGGTGATTCATGGTGGACCTGGTATCAAATTCATTATTTAGTCCCATGTTCATTTCTTTAGTGCCAGTTGAAGCCTCGACCATGCTATAGGATGATGGTAGGCATAGGGTGGACATTTTTTTATTTGAAAGACAACTGAAAACAGGGTGAGGGAGAGGAAGGGGCTACTCACGTCTGTGATTGCTTTTAGGACATCCATGACTTTGCCGCCATGGATCTCACCATGGTCGAAAGTAGTGGTCAGTGTCTTTAGTAGAAGAGGTGAGCGGCAACAAGCCTACAAATGATAGATTAATTCAATTTACTCATGATTGTAAATCATGGCCTATTGTGGACCACCAATAGTAGTCGTCCATGGTAGAATCGGTGATCTGTGATGCACGCTAAGACTAATATCTTGTTACTTGACGACATTGTCAAGCTTGTCCATAGCCGATGACAAATAAGACCCACACATGCGACGTAAAATAATGACATCTAAAAATTAGACAACCCAGTGATGAAGGGACCTCGATGTAATAAGATGAATTCCTGGGGAACCAAAATTGCACAAATGTACTACCTTAGCCTTTAGATACTAAAAGTACACCTAACTAAAAAAACTAGCTCTCTCTGTTTTATATTATCCATCGTTGCAAAGAATCTATTCTTGTTCCCCACCAGGAGCTGCATTGAAGAACACCACCCACTAAGTTTGTTTACCTCCATTTGTCCTGGCGATTTTCAGTAAAATCAGCCATGGATCTAACAGGGTGCCATAGATCTACTCCCCTAGCCCTTATTTAGTTTGTATCATCTAGTTGTTCCATTAATAAATGAGATATCGCACATTGTCACCCAAAGGTGCACAATCAGTAAACCACTGAAGTTAGTAATACAAACAAACAAATATACAAAGGAACTTTTAGCACAATCAACATCAGTTCAAACTCAGGAGTGATGAATTCAAAGGTTTCTGTTCCGTATTACCTTTCCCGAGCTGCCCATGCCTACACACGCAATGTAATAGGCAAGAGCGTCTTCTAGTAAGAAAAATAAATCTAGACCGTTATATAAAATAATAGATAACAAAATTCTCTCAAATCACAATCTCTTACTTGATATATCCGCATGTATTCCACATTATAAGGCTATAGTTTTATTCTCATTTAGGAAAAAAAAAATTAAATTCCATTTTGCAGAAGTGAACTGGAAAAACGCTACAGTTTACTTCATCAATCAGACAATGTGCATTTAGAAACTCGAGTCTAGGAGGCAATTCAATTTTTTCACTCCGATTTATCAAGTGGAAACAAACATCGAACTCTAAGAAAGTGTTAGATGATGCTTCAACTCAACAAATATTCTTAGGTCAATTTGGTTTCAGTTGATAGATCTCTGGAGACAAAATGTACAGGACAACTACTATTTAGAGAAATATCTGACCTCAACTCCTATTTACCAAAAACAGGTCACCTCCCAAAACATCTCATTACTGAGGAGGTAAGAGCAGAAGTCAGAAATGTCATTCCAGCAGATCCACCAGGAAAGTATGATATAGCATAGTACCCAAGTGAGAGAACCTACAAGTATATACAAATTCTTTTAAATGCAAGATTATAGTTTTAGAAAGGAAAATTAAATATTATATACAAAAATATTTAAGGAAGACAAAATTCCCACACCCCACTTTCTTGAAGCATGTCAAAAACACAGCACAACCATTACACGAAGCCAGCAACCGGGAATGTGGAAATAGTAGCTCTTAAAATTATATTGGTTTGCTAAGATGAATAATTGTTGCTATTCATTGTAATATATTATGCTCGAAAATAAAAAACCTTGGGTATACTTTTAATCAATATAAAATGCTGACGATGCATGCTTAAGAGCAAAGCTTCAAATAATCATTTTAAGAATACATGGAATCATTACCTGTACTACAGAGAATACCACAGAAAGAATGTAGCTGTGACGCACCATTGATACATATATGGTACCTATCATACTGCCTAGAAAGACCAATGTAAAAGGAAGCCTCTGAAAAATAATCGCAGAGAGAGAATTAGAAAGTAGGACAAAAGATAATTAAAATAGACTGTATTTTTTTGAAAGTCCAAACTCAAACTATAGCAACTGATCAAGTTTGTTTACTTTCATGCAAGCAACAGGGAACTAAATTTTTGTTACCTCCTTTGACAACATGTGAGCAAGCTGATACTTTGGACCCTTGAGAGCAAAGAATGATCCAATAATGAGTCCACACCCAAGAGTAAAGCATATAGCAAACTTTTGAGGCATAACCACCATGACAGGCAGGAACAATGTAAATGCTATGAAAACAAAGAAGACACCACTTGCCAGAAACAGACCAAAATAAACAAGTGCTTTGCCAGAAGGAACACTACTAGTGGCAGACTGGAAGTTGCCAGGTAGATCTCTCACACCTTTGGAAACCCTAAACAATAAGAGAGATAGCATAACTACTTGAGGACAAGTTCAGGCAAAACTATTCAGTATTGGCTTGCATGTCCTTTCACCAAGATATAAGAAACCTATTTAGGAAAAATTAATACAGGGGACATTACAAATATCCACCACCTGTTCTGTTTTGCTACAATATTAAACAATCAAAGAATCTGAAGAAAAATAACAATGGCATCTATCACGTTCAGATAAGGCAGACAGAACAGGCAATTTTTACATGTAATTGTATCGGAAACTTGTAACCAGACTGTACATCACTTTGCATGAAGAGCTCATGCAATGGTGTATATATATGATTGTTTCCATTATATGAAAACATAATGTTGTCACCAAGAAAAAATAAAACAAAACTGAAGTTAGAGTAATATCATCAAAGACATCAATGGTTTTACTCACTACAAACTCACAATCAGAAATAGAATCTCAACCACAGCTCTGAATACTCCTTATCTCAGGCATAAAGTGCAGATCCTTGAAAATTAAAATAATCATAACTCGGCCTCTTAGCTTTAAGGTTCTCACTAATATAAGAATGACTGTATGACAGTGTTTGGCCTTGGTGAAAAAACAAAATAGATTATTAGCTAACTTTTTTTGATACATAATAACAGAGGAAGCGATGAGGTTTAGCTGAGTCAACCCTAACTGTACTATTACATTGGAATTTGGAACACATCTATGAAGGGTTGAGCGGGTTGAGCCCACTCAAATTATTTTTGAATTATTTCAGATAATGATGCTGCACCTCTACATTTCTGGATGTTCAACCAAATACGAAGAACTTGTGTTATGTTGCTATAGCAGAAAAGTAACAACCAAGTACCAAGTGCCAACTAACTGCAATTCAAGAACAGTTGGCAAGTGGCAACTATTAGAGATAGTTTACAAACTGAACTGAGTAGACAGTTATAAGTAACTGTAACAGATAGTAAACTATCTCTAACAGCAAAAAACAGTAATGGAAACCTTAGAGAAAATGTGGTGCACAACAAGCATGCTTGCTTTCTCACTTTCCAGAAAGGACAGATGACTATAGATCTAGCTTAATCAATTCCTTAGGCTTTGTTAGGGAGTTAGGAGGGAAATGGAGGGGAGGGATTTGGAGGGAAGGGGAGGAAGGAAAAGATAGGAGGATCCCACAAGTTTTTGAGCATTTATAAAGGAGGTCGGATAAAAATACTTGTGAGTAATATTTCTTATTTTGAAAATTTATTAAAAATCCTCCAAAACACTCCAAAGCCCTCTCCCAGTGCATCTTTTGAATTCCCCCATATTGGACGGGTTTAGTCCAATGAAAAAAACATATATTTCATGCAAGGAGGGGACTACTTATCATTCACTTTCCCTTTACTCGTTCCTTTACCCTCAAAACCCTCTCATCCCTTTCCCTCCAAAATCCAAAGAAAGCCTAAATGTACCAATACACATGGAACCCAAACTATGTGGGTAGCCCACTGAACATGTTTCTTAGCATTTTGAATGGATAGGTTGGATACCCATCCATGAAAATGGTTACTAGCTGGGGTGGAATTGTAATCATTAAACATGCCATGGACAAATTGGACATTTCAAAGGACCTCAAATGCAGTAATGGTTAATCTGATACACTATAGCACTGCTATTTGACAACACTTTGTACTAAATAGCTTATCACAAAACAATAGTGGCTTGTTCAAACTCTATTGCGTTATAGCCACCATTTGGCAACACTGATCCAACCCTCCATTTGACACCCTAAAACACGTGCATACACACTTTGTTAGACCCTCAATACAGAAGGTCAACATTAGAAGTAATACGAGGTTGGGAAAGTATGGTCAGGATTTAGAATAACTGTAAAACTGTTCAGGACAGATAGGCCAATAGAAAGAAGAAGCAATTTTCAAACGAGGGCTAGAGAGAGTGGGAACATCAAGTATTGTAAGAAAGGTGAGACTCAGGAGAGCTCTAGGTCTATCAATGCAATTATTACAACGGAACATGGGATAAGGAAATGTTACTGTGGAATTTCACATGTTATTAACAGTAAAGGTAATATTTCAACTTCAAGAATATCTCTCCTAACTCTATACCTTTCATCATCTTAAAATCTCAATGTCACATCTCAAACTTACCAGACTTATTTCATCTCCTAACTCAACTAATTACAGTTCCACACAACATCCTGCCAGTCTCTCTATTAAATAAGAACACGACAACAAAAAGCAAGCCTTATCCTACTAAGTGAGGTCGGCTACATGGATCAAACGACGCCATAATGTTCTATCATATTAATCATATCTCTATCCAACTCATTAATCTCTAGATTTTTCTTAAACGTTTCTCTTATAGTTTTTCTAGTTCTTCCACTGCCTCTAGTGATTTGAATACCCTTCATCTGATCTAAATGTCTTCTCTCTACATGCCCAAACCACCTAAGCCGAATTTTCATCATCTTTTCTACAATAAGTGCCACCCCAACTCCCTCGCTAATGTTGTCATTTCTAATTTTATCCCGTCTGGTTTTACCACACATCCAACACAACATTCTCACCTCATTTTCAAGGTAGAATTAATTTACTCATTCATTCTAATCAATCAGATAAACAACAACAAAATAATCAATCCATATATATTTTTTGGTCTAGTAGCTCAGTGGCTAGGCTCAGACACTTTAAGTTAAGTGGGAAATTGGGGGTTCGAATCTCGTCCCATCCAATAATGTCTCAGGTAGCTACCAACTGAACTACACACAATACAAAAGATTAAAAATGAAAATGTTAAAACAAAACAACTAGATACACAAGCAACTCAACATCTTCTCATGAGTCATGACATAAAAAATTCTATTTTTCATAAGCCAAAATAACGCAAGCAACTAGATACACGATCAAATCATATTACTTAAAATTGAACCATTGCTAAATTAAACAAAAAATAATAATTCTCGTATATGAAAATGGAGGAAAATGTAAAGTACGGTGAGAAATGTGACTTACACACTGAAAGTACCGGAAACGGTGTCGTTAGCAGACCTAACAGCAGATTCAATATCGAAAGGGAAATTGGCGGAATCATCATCCTGTGAGGATTGAGCAGAAGCGTATGAGTTCCAATCAGCGAGTAAAGATGACGAAGGTTTGAGATCTTCCTCAGTGGTTCCTGAAAACCAACTTTGCATTTTGAATTCGGTCACTGATTCACGAAATTGAAAGAAGAAAATGTGAAATAAATGGTTAGAGGGTTTCTTCTTTGATTCGCTTGTACGTCAGCAAATTGGAAGATTTACGAATCGGAGAAAGTGTGGTCTGTTGAGTTGCAGATTTACGAATAGTTAGGTGTGTTGCAGATGATCTTGGGGATCATTCATGACGGTAGTTTTATTTTATTTTTTTACGCAATTATTTCTTTTTTTTTTTACAATAATTATTTCTTTTTTTTTAAGGATCTTTTTCTTTAAATTTATAAATTCAGGATTTTATTATTATGATTTTTTTAATACTTCAAATGGTTTTTTTGACTCTTGACCCTCACATTAATGTTTTTAATTTTAAAATAGATTATGATTTATTTTTTTTCTTTTTGATAATAGACACTGATTTTTTTTTCTTTTTTCTCTCTCCTTCTGATGATATTTATCGTATTTACAATTTCACATAATAAAAAAAATGATTAATAAAAGAAATAGAATAATGAATTTATCTAAGTACTTATATTAACAATTGGTGTATTTTATTATAATAAATTATAGTACAAAAATAATAATTTGAGAAGAATGTGGATAAAATTAATTAGATGTATAATAAAAAATAAGCGATTAAAGTAATTAAAATTTAAAAGTGGTGGTCTAATAAGTGCAGTGCATATGGTAGTTGTCAGAAACATTGATCAGTAGAGATTTAAGTTTGAATCTAAGATTAGCCACTTCTCTTAAATTTAAGGTGTGTGAAATTATTTTTATTTTTTCGACAAAAGAGAAATATTTTTGAAGAATAAACATATTAAGTTATACTCGTGTATTATTTGAAGATTTCTCTTCCAGCCCCCCAAAATAAGAAATGTGGGTGAATGGAAGAGAAATTTTCGTATTATTTTGGATATGATTCAGAATATATAGAGGGAAATTTGTGGACCAAAATCTATTGGGCTCACTGATGGCCCAACGTGCAAGGATGTGAGCCACTTGGTTTCCTTGTCGATTCACCCACAATACAGACATATGATCTTTCTGATAAAGAACCCTAAAGCAGAACCGAACTATCTAACTCCATCGATTCTTAGGGAAAATTCTCTTCTTCACAACGGAGACCGTTAGATTAGTGTCCAATTCAATGATTACATTGTTAAGTTGGTGCAATCCTATCAGCGATAAAACCTCCAAAGTCTCGTCGCTTCCGCCATAGCTACATCGTCCGATCCAACACATATCTTCGTCGTCGCTCCAAGGCAGCGGTCATCTTCCCACCGCATGACCAAACCTCAACCCCAATGGCCATCATCCGAAAGATGAGCATCCACAACACAAAACAGTGAGAGAAATATACACTCATAAACTGAGAAAGCGGTTGCTATAAACCAAAGTTTCAAGATCATGCAAACACCCAATATTGAGAATTAACCAACTAACTATCGACAAACTCTAAATGTCTCACTAAATTATTAATCTTAAAATATTTATAAGCAGTGGCATATCCACAGCCTGGCCAGCCCAGACTCTGGCGAAAAAATTTGGTATTTTAGGGATTAGTTTAGGGTAAAATTGATATTTTTTTGTTCAAAATTCAGATTTTTAATTGCAAAATTGATATTTTTGTTCAAAATTCAGACTTTATAAATTTTCTGACTCCGCCACTGTTTATAAAAGTTAACCTTGTAAAATGTCCATGTGCCGGTTAAATGTTTTGTTGATAAACATGTTGCTAACTCAACAAATTTCAAATTTCATTGGAGGCTGAACTCAGCTAGTATATTAGCTTATCGAGCAAGTTAGTGAGTTAGTTAGTTTGCTTGGCAAGAAGATGATGAAATCATTATCTTATGGGATTAAATGAGAGTTCTCAGATTTTGCCAATGGATCCTATTCTTGACATGAACAAAGTTTTCTCTAGCTTGGATCAACATGAGAGACAAAACAACTTCGAAGTAATTGAAGATCGGCGTGTGATTTCTGAATGCGATTGATGGATGGTTCATAGGTAGACCTGGTGGAAATTCTAGTTGCTCTGCCGAAAGAGGGAGACGAAATTCAGAAATATGTTCTTATTTTGGTAAATTAGGCCACACAATGGAAACATGCTATCGAAAGCATGGTTTTGCACCAGGATTTTTAGTTCAGAATGCAGCAATGTGAAATGCGGAGCAGATTTTGGTGAATCAAGCATGTGTTCTATCTTGAATAAAATATAACTGTATGATGCAGACACAAATAAAATTGTATGACTTAGAATTCTTTAAAGATATTTCATCATTATTTTTTTAATTCAAGCACAACATAAGAAATAATATTAATTCTTTATGAAATGTAACTTGTGATGAAATAAAACAATGAAGTCCAATTGGCACAAGAAAATATAAACTAATTCAATTTTATTCAGATTGTTGTGGAGTACTCAAAATTTTCAAGAGTTGAACTTCAAATACCAAAGGCTCCTGTGCATGAGAAAGAAGGCTGCGTCGAGGGCCAAACTGCAATAAGCATGAAAATGTTTACATATATATCAACTATATTCAAATTGATAACTTGTCCAAAAAAAAAAAAGGTCTCCGAGGCTTAGCTCAAGTGTGAGACACCCGAAGGAGTTTGAGAAGAGGTATAAGATTCAAACTCCAATTACTAACATACATACGAACAACTAATATTTGTCCATATTATTATTTTTTTGACAAATAATCTATGCATTTAAGTGCAAGTTTAATATAACCTCTTCCGGTATTGGCTTCAAGTTCTCATTTACATATCCTACCGACGGTGGAATCAATGCTCTTCTCTTTCCTACACAAGTGAAGCCAATAGTTACCACAATGACATGATCAAGAAATACAGTTTCTACAAATAACGGTTACGAATACATTATATATCGGACTAATTAACATTAACATGTACACCAGATTCTCATATACATCTATGCCGAAGATTTGAACTAAAAATACATAAGAATCATTTCAAATATATACGAAAAGCATGCGAGGAAAATAATGACAATATACCTCCAATTTTCATGCCAGTCAGGACCTGCTTTAATCCCAATATCATCTGTTTAAAAATTCAACTTGCATAATGAGATGATTTCTTAGACTTAATCATTAATTTGTCACAAAAAACAACAATCAAATAAACATTATAGAAAGTAGATTATCTCTTCAAGTTTGTTGTAGATTGAAGAAACTGACCCCATCCTCATCCAAAGGAAGTATAACAGGATTACTTTCTCCACTGAATTGGTCTACTGTACTATATTGAATTACAGTATGAAGCCAAGCAACATTAGGACAGTTTGAAGGTATGATATATTGTCTTAAGTATAATCAAATATTTGCAATATAAAGATGAGAGAAAGTGGTGTGTGTTAGTTTCGCCGCTAGACTGTTCAGAGTATGAAATTAATTACCTGAAAACAAAGTATCCATTTGCACGTCTGCATACATAATTGAATTCAACTAAATCTCCGCCACGTGCTTCTGGTCCTTCCCCTTCAATAACATCTGATTTGAAAACTGTTATGAGTATCTATTTATGTGCTAACAATATGATGTGTGGAACATAGTTCTAAATTTTGGTCTGCAACGGAGTTGCAACCGCAACTGCGGATGAATTGACTGCATATAAGTTTATAAGTGAGGGCAATCCCCACTTTACAAGCCGGTTTTGTAGGGATAAGTTAGGCCTAACTCACAATTCTAAGATGGTATCAGAGTCTCCTCTGCAATCTGTTGGGCCACCTGCTGTCAGGTTTTTGATCGGGCCACCCACCATTTTATTATATGCAATCCCAAAGTGTTGATGCATCAAATTATCCTATATATATGTACAATATTTTATTTATTTATGAAGAAAGCTAACAAGAAAGTTTAACTTAAGAACATTTATTACCTTGAACTCTCACTCCATTGGCTAGCTTCAAAGTCCTAAATGCTTCACATAAAAATAATAAATCACATTCACATATCATATATTGGATTGAACATTTTAATTTTGCAAACTAAGAACAGATAATGCAAAAGAAAAAAAAAAACAGACAAACCGTATGACTTGTGGTTCATTCATGTCCATGATTGGTGCTGCAGCCAAAGCAGGAGTAGCATGACATAATATTTGGTTAATACTCATAAATTGAAGAATCAACCTTCTTGAATATAATTTTTCCACTGTTAATATAGAAATTTTGTTGTTCAAGCTATTTGCATCCACTATGCACCTGGATTCATGAGGTGTTTGAAACAAATTTGTTAAGAGAAAAGTGTTTCTCAAGAAGCATGTTAACTTAATTGATCTAGGAGAATTAGTGAATTTTGGATTGAAAAATATCAATTTCTGTTCAGAATAGAAAAACTAATAGCACATAATAATCAAAATTATTTGTGTTACCAAAATATTATTAATTTCCCAACAAAAAATGGTGGTGTTTTCAAAGAAATAATATAGAGACATGGTAAAATTAATAAATATAATTGTACTAAAACAAGAAATAATATAAACATGGTAAAATTAATAAATATAATTAGAGGTGGGGAACAATTAAGACCTTGGAGTAGCAGAGATAGAGGAGGCAGCACACGGTGGAAGTGAGAGAAATGATAAAATTCCCATTCTCAGTCCACTGCACCACCCAAATTCAAAACTGAGTAAAGCATTATCTCTATCAACTACTATATCCAAAAGTTTAATTTCCCCACATAAGCTTTTCATTTATGTGTTTGGATCAACCTGACCCCACATTTCATTTAAGTATTACATTAAAAAATATTTTTTTAAAAGGTTAAATATTTCAATTTTTAATGTATTAACTTCACACATTTTCATAAAAATTTATTATTTAAAACGCGTAAAAAATATTTGGAGGCACTCGTTAACAAAATCGTTATAAATTTATGTTGGAAAAGGGGCACTAGTTAAGAAAGCAAATATGGTAAAATACAAAGAGTTGTTCTCTATGCAAAAAAATTTCTTTTTTGTATTCTTAACTAGTAATGTTTAGTATTACGGTAGGTAGGTCAAAATTATAACACTCAACTGTGAGTTCTCTAAAAAAATATATTATATAACATCATCCTAGTTTTTTTTTTCCTTGCCAAACAACCTAATTGCTATAAATTCACCTATTAAGGTGAATAAGTGATGATTCCACATTTGAACTCCTATATGTATATAAAATGCAATATCTCTGTTAATTAAGTTATGCTCATGAGAATACAAACATTGTAATTCTATTATATTTATGGGCGATATTGAACATAAAATTTCACTTTTTCAACTGATGTAATTGAAATTCACATATTAAGGTGAATAAATGAAAATTCCAAATTCAAACTTCAATTCTACATATAAAATATAATATTTCTATCGGTTGAATTATATTCGCTGAAATAAAACCATTGTAATTCTAATATATTTACAGATAATATTAAATATAAAATTTCACTTTTCTAACCTATGTAATTAAAGCCGTATGGAGCAAGCATGATGTTTCTTTTTTTAGCTCACTTGCTATTTTGGTATTTAAATTAAATGTGAGAGATGTTATTTTGAATGTAGATAAGTTACAAAAGTACATAAATATATTTTTTGTCAGTAATATTAATTCTTAAATAAATAATTTAATTCTACAATATTTTATTTTTGTTAGTTCAAATAAAATATAAAATTAGCCGTAAAAAAGAATCTCATAGGTAGCTACTACAAAATTGCGAAGCATGGAATTGCACATCAATAGAAAAAGCATTACTCATGCCTAGCCAATGAAAAATTTCACACAAAAAATAACCGAAAAAATCACATTCAAAGAACAAATAATTAGAAGATTAATCTCATCCACGTTCTCGTACACATTGTAAACAGTCCAAATAAATCAAACCTCGATGAATCAAATTATCTTTGATTAATAACAAGTTTATCAATTACCTCCAAACAAAAATAGACATTCGGCAACAAAAATTTTATTTCACATTATCTCCTAATTTTTACAATATTATTTGTTGTGAAAAATAATTTTAACAAAAGATTGATGAACCAAAAAGAAAAACAAATTTATGAAAGAAAGATCTAGACAAGTCAAATCTTCCCAACGGCAATAAGCAATCGTCACCGAAGGATCTAGAACCCTACTAAACTCTCTTTATATAAACCACTCACTTCTCTTTCCCCAATTATAATTTTCTCTCAAAACCCTAATCTCATTCTTCTTCTTCTCGCTTCAACAAATCGATCTACCATGTCAGAAACAGAAACCTTCGCTTTTCAAGCTGAGATCAACCAGCTTCTCAGTCTCATCATCAATACTTTCTACTCCAACAAGGAAATCTTCCTTCGTGAACTCATCAGTAACGCCTCCGATGTGAGTTTCCGATTTCTTTTTGCTTTTTTTAGGTTTTTTATTTTTAGGTTTCGTCGTAGTTGTAGATGTGATTATTGTACTTGATCTGTGATTTATACATGTTCTAGATTATGATTTAGTACGTTGATTTTGCACGTTTTGGTGTAATTTTGCTGATATGTAGAGTTTATGATTGTACTATTTAGGCTTGTTGTTAGGGTTTTGCAGTTTAATTCATTAGATTTGTTATATTGTTACAATCCATGCTTTTGGTTACTGTTAATGATAACTTTTTTTCTGGTTGGAGTGTTATGATTATATGCAATTGAATTAGATGATAGTAGGAGTTTGTAGTTTTGTTTCTGTTATACGGTTTATTTTTGCAAAAACTGTGTGTAATTATGGACGCTTGTATTCATGGATTATGTATTTGGCTCTGATTCTGTAACATGTCTAGGTCTTGTACAAGAGTTGGAGTGATTGCAGGAGTTTGTAGTTTTGTTTTTGTTATACGGTTTATTTAAGCAAAAACGGATTGTGGAGTATGAGGGTTTGTTTTCATGGATGATGTGTTTGACTCATATGATGTGTATCACAGGCGTTGGATAAGATCCGTTTTGAGAGTTTGACAGACAAGAGCAAGCTTGATGGACAGCCAGAGTTGTTTATCCATATCATTCCTGATAAGGCTAACAACACTCTTACCATTGTTGACAGTGGTATTGGCATGACCAAAGCTGGTAAGAAGATTTTCCTTTTCTGCTTAGAATTTTTATAAAGTTTTATTGTAATGTAGAATTGTTAATCGGATGGTTTCTAATGATTTTTCTGGATTGCTTTTGTTTATTCTTGCAGATTTGGTGAACAACCTGGGTACAATTGCAAGGTCTGGTACCAAGGAATTCATGGAAGCCATTGCTGCCGGTGCTGATGTTAGTATGATTGGACAGTTTGGTGTTGGTTTTTACTCTGCATATCTTGTTGCTGAGAAGGTGATTGTTACCACCAAGCACAACGATGATGAGCAATATGTGTGGGAATCACAAGCTGGTGGGTCATTCACTGTTACCAGGGATACATCTGGTGAGGTTCTTGGAAGGGGAACTAAGATCACCCTTTACCTTAAGGAAGATCAGCTTGAGTACCTTGAGGAGCGTCGTTTGAAGGATTTGGTTAAGAAGCATTCTGAATTCATTAGCTATCCAATTTCTCTATGGATCGAGAAGACTATCGAAAAAGAGATTTCTGATGATGAAGATGAGGAGGATAAGAAGGACGAGGAGGGCAAAGTAGAGGAAGTTGATGAAGAGAAAGAGAAGGAGGAGAAAAAGAAGAAGACCATTAAGGAGGTGTCTCATGAATGGGACTTGGTTAACAAACAGAAGCCTATTTGGATGAGAAAGCCAGAAGAGATTTCTAAGGAAGAATATTCCGCTTTCTACAAAAGTCTTACAAATGATTGGGAAGAGCATTTGGCTGTCAAGCATTTCTCAGTTGAGGGTCAACTTGAGTTTAAGGCCGTTCTCTTTGTACCCAAGAGAGCACCTTTTGATCTCTTCGATACAAAGAAGAAGCCCAACAACATTAAGCTCTATGTTCGCAGGGTCTTTATCATGGACAACTGTGAGGAGTTGATTCCTGATTATCTTGGATTTGTCAAGGGTATTGTTGATTCTGAGGATCTTCCCCTCAATATTTCAAGAGAAATGTTGCAGCAAAACAAGATCTTGAAGGTCATCCGTAAGAACTTGGTCAAGAAGTGCCTTGAGCTGTTCTTTGAAATTGCCGAGAACAAGGAGGATTACAACAAGTTTTATGAGGCTTTCTCCAAGAACTTGAAGCTTGGTATCCATGAGGATTCTCAGAACAAGGGAAAGATTGCTGAACTTTTGAGGTACCACTCAACCAAGAGTGGGGATGAGCAGACCAGTCTCAAGGACTATGTCACTAGGATGAAGGAAGGCCAGAGTGATATCTACTATATCACTGGTGAAAGCAAGAAGGCTGTTGAAAATTCTCCATTCTTGGAGAAGTTGAAGAAGAAGGGTTATGAAGTTCTCTTCATGGTTGATGCCATTGATGAGTATGCTGTTGGTCAACTCAAGGAATTTGAGGGAAAGAAATTGGTGTCTGCTACCAAGGAAGGTTTGAAACTTGAAGAAACTGAGGACGAGAAGAAAAAGTATGAAGAGCAGAAGGAGAAGTTTGACAATCTCTGCAAGGTGATTAAGGAAGTTTTGGGTGACAAGGTTGAGAAGGTTATTGTATCGGACCGTGTTGTGGATTCACCATGCTGTCTTGTGACTGGTGAGTACGGTTGGACAGCTAACATGGAAAGGATCATGAAAGCTCAGGCATTGAGGGACAGCAGCATGGCTGGGTACATGTCAAGCAAGAAAACAATGGAGATCAACCCAGATAACCCCATCATGGAGGAGCTGAGGAAGCGTGCTGATGCCGACAGAAATGACAAATCTGTGAAGGACCTTGTTCTCTTGCTCTTTGAGACTGCTCTCCTCACATCTGGGTTCAGCCTCGACGAGCCAAACACTTTTGGAAACAGGATCCACAGAATGTTGAAGCTTGGTTTGAGCATTGATGAAGATGCTGGTGAAGGTGATGCTGACATGCCTCCATTAGAAGAAGCCGATGCTGATGCTGAGGGCAGCAAGATGGAAGAGGTTGATTAAGTTGCGGTTTATCTTTAAGCAATATATTTTTTTTGATCCAATTAAGCTTTGTTGATGACTCTTTAGAATTTTTCACTCTTTTTGCTATGTTTTGATATTTTCACTGGATTGTTGGCGGTATCAAAGCAAGATAGGATTACTTTTTCTGCATTTAATCTCAGTTAGCACTATCTGGTTTATTATATTCTGATTTTTTTCTTTCATTATCTTATATTTTGATAAATTTAAGATTAGAAATTAATCAAAGTAAAATTTATGGGTATGAGAGGATTCTTTTTTATCGGTGAAAAGTTGTAGAGAAATAATATTAATTTATATTAAACTGGTTGCGTCTAGTGTGTTATGCAGATCACTTTCTTCTCCTGATTCGCAAATGGAGTACTTTTATTTTTTGTTGTTACTCCAGAAATAATTTTTTCATGATTCTGGTATTTACTTTTTGTGAATCTTCCAAAATGTTGATTGAAGATTTTGGATTCAAAAGTAGTAATTTTGTCGATGTTATCTTCTATCATCCATATTGGAAGGGTTACTCATTGTATTTTGAATTCAATTGGATTTTGAGGAATTTTAACTTTACTGTTCAAGAACCTCACTCTTCAAGACCTTCGCTCTCGTTGACTAAATTATCAACACCCAATCGATTTATACACCTTGTGATTTATCTATAAATATTATTTTTCATTATTTCTATTCTATCCTTAAAAATAAAAAAATAACTACCAATTATGGTTTACTCTTTTTTTTTTATAACAAACTTTTGGGATGGTTTTTATTATTATTTCCATTTTACCCATAAAAAGAACTACCAACAAAAAAATAACCATCAATTATAGTTTACTCTTTTTTTTTAACAAACTTTTGGGATAACTTTTTCATTATTCCTATTTTACTCTTAAAAAAATTACCGACAAAAAAATAACCACCATAACCAGTTACAACGAAGATAGTTTTACTTCATAATCGATAAAATCATAATTGCATACATTACTCATCTCTTGTCTATTTTTCTTCTCTGTCTAATTCATATTTCCTTCTTCCTATTCTATTATCATTGTTATTCATTATATGTTGCAACACAATATACAACGAAAAAACATAAAAAATTGGGTTTGTGTAAAGATATTGTGAACATGTCAATTTGCTTGCTATTGAGTTTATACATGTATGATTAGTTGTCTGTGAATTAATTAATATATAGATCTTGAAAGAAAGCATAAAAATGAAGACTATACCAGTATTGGTGGGAATTGATCTTCAATTTCCAAGGCCATGTTGTTGAATGTAATTAAGAAATGAGGATATCTTCTTCAAGAGTCCAATGGTGGTCTCACCATCTTAAATTATCTATTACTTCTAAATTAGTTTGCTCTGATAATGATCTGAGTTCAGAGGTTATACGAGTCTGGTTTATAATCAAATATGATATTGATTAATATAGAGTTTTCTTCGTTATTGAGTTTAATATAGAGTTTTCCAAAATTGCATGTTGCAACCACAAACATCAAGACGGCGAAGGTCATGAAGGCCTGCAGTACTGCGACTGGATAGTGAGGCTTCGATTCATTCGAAAGCAAAGCAGACACTTCAAGGCGGCAGTGAACACAATCGCAGAAACATGATGCAAATACCTTATTTACACTCCTCTTTTTGATTCAGTATCTTATGTGTTTTCAAGTTCAAATAATTTTTTGGGTTTTGATTGTTGTTTGTCAATTTTTTGTTTGTTCTAATGTTGTTTTCCTCTACAAGATTTTAAAGTTTAACTTCTATGCATTTTTTTTCAATGTATTCATTTTGTACTTAATCTGAACAACTAGAAGGTGGTTTCTGTGTATTTTTTCATTTTTATATTCTTTCTATTGTTATTGATACAAATAAACCACTCACTTTTTTCCTTTTTAAAAAAAATGTACCTTCATTGCATTGAACAACACAAGTTGTCTTTGGTTCCAAATCTGTGAAGGTGTTCATTATGACATCAATTAATTACAGTTTTTGACACTTATTAGAAAATGATTTGTAGGTATTACTTGATCTTTCACACAAAACGGTGTCTGAAAGCTCTTTCACATGGAAATAAATTGCATCACCGGGAACATTCAACAGAGGAAACAACTTTATCAAGGTTTTAAAGAGTGAGAAAGTGTGTTAAAAAAAAGGAGTGAGAAAGAAAAGGAGAGACAACAAAATAGCTCCAGAGAAAAAGAAAAGGTAAAACAAGAGGTTGAATTTTGCACATCAAATTGATCTGCATCGGTTGAAAACATGATGAACACTAAAACAACAAGGCACTATGTATCAGTAATTCAGTATCACTATGTTATGGGAGTAATAGTCTATGTTTATCAAACTCAACACGTGGAACCAAATGGTTTAGTCCAATAAAGGAATCATAGCAATGAATGTATTTTTCTCCATGATATGTAATTTATGTACTTTATATTTTCTACGATGAAAACTTAATAAACATACTTTTATACAAGAAAGTTTAGAAGCGCAGCAAATAGCAATGCATGACCTTAAGTAAAAATTGCAATATGGAAATGACCTTCATAAATAGTTTAAAGAACAAAATTATAAAAACCACAAGATCACACGATAGAAATCGCGGATCACAAAAACAGGATTTTTGCTCTAGCTATTTCAATTTGCCAGTCTAAGGACGACTAATAGACCATCTTTATAAATAGTAAATAGTTTACCGTTTATCAATATTTAAAATTAACATAATTTCTTACGACTGTCGATAATATTATTTAGAGTTAATAGACTTTTAAGTAGGTGAATTTTGTTTTATTTTCTTGTAAAAAAATATTGCGGTTATCGAGTAAAGAAGTTCAGGTTAGCTCCATTTAGGCTAGTATCCATCCAGTCCTTTTAAATGCATGGATGTCTGATACGTGTCCAGAAAATCATTGAAGGTCTGAGATTAAAAGTTGGAAAAAGAGTTAGATTGACATTCCCTCTTCCTAATTCTTCCCTCTTCCTTTCATGGCCGTCGCTCCCATCTTTGCCCAACATTGCCTCGCCGTCGCCATCTGTAGCAACGCCCAAGTCGCTTTTCTCTCTTCTATTCTCTCTTAATATATTATGATTGAACAACTTTGACCCGCTATTGAACAAATTCAGCATCGTTGTCGTCACAAACTCAAACAAAATAATATCACGAGAAACTTATTTGGGCGATGACCGGTGATGACACGAAGAAGGGAGAGGGGAGACGCTGAGACTTGAGATGGACGGAGGAGAGTGGTACTGGTGGCGTTGGGATGGAGATCGACGGCAGCAACCGCCACGGGAGGAAGAAGGAAGAGTCCGTTAGGGTGAAGATGAAGAGGAAATAAGGGAACTTGATTGTGTTTTTTATCTCGGCCCTTAGATTATTTTTTTCCACCTGGTGTACATTCATACACTTAAAAGTAATAAATGGATATACTCTAACACTACGCTGAAAACAGCAAGCGGCGGCGGTTCAAAAAAGGCATTAGCGGCAGTTCAAACCGCCGCTAAATTCTAAATGCGGCGGTTTGCAAGCGTCGAGAAATGCGGCGTCGCTAGGTCATTCAGCGGCGGTTCTAGCAAACCGTCGGAATAACCGCCGCTAGATCATTTGCGTCGGTTGAATTGTTTTTTGCAGCGGTTGTAAACTGTCGCTATATGTAAGTATTTTTTACATTTTTCTGAATTCAAATCATCGGTACCCTAAAAATTAAAACTAGTTTAAAAACCATTTAGAAAGAAAAAAAAATCAAATATTAAAAAGTTGGATAGATCATGTGATGCACAAAGGTGAAATCGCAAACCCCGCACAAATAAACTGAGATTGATAAAATTGCTAAACAAAATGGAGAACTAAACTATTGATTAGAAGATAATGTGAAACTTAACAGACAAGTTCATATCTCTTTAATAAGAAACTGAACAGAACAAATAGCCAAATGAAAGAGTGTCAAACAAGTCGTCATCAATTTGTCTCGTTAAGTTATAGCCAATTAGGAAAATAATTTTAACATAATATGAGCAAGTTTTTTTTTTTTATGAAACATAATATGAGCAAGTTGAGATGTACAAAATGTATTGAAATTATGTATCCAATCAACATTACCACAACAAAATATTACTATGTGCCTGCATGTTTGAGTTCACTTCTATGAGAGGCAAAAATGATTTGAAAAACACAAAATTGATTTCAATAATTATTTGACATGTTTGGTGTTCCTGAGTAGAGTTGTTTATGCCTCCAAAATAGATTCTAATTTAAAGCTAGAATTTGGAGCTTCCATGAAGATAAAGCAATTTTAAACTCAAATGTGTTGTTTGTTCTACTCACTTTTACATGAATATATCCAAACATAAAACACTTTTAGAGTTTTAGTTCAACTCAGTTTTAACCAACAAGGAACATTAAAAAACAAGTTTTTACAAAATTAGTTATAGTTGTTGTAGAACCAAACTACATAGACTCTGCCATTTAAACAGAAGAATGAGTACATAAAATACTGAAAGTCGATAACTTTCCATGAAAAACAGTTTTTGAAGTTATCTTTTAGCCTCTAATTGACAAAAAGGGACAACAACCTTCCTAATTATTAAATTATGAATGAACAAAGCAATTAATATAGCACAACTCCACCATATACCTTAAAGCTTGCACACTGCATCAAGCAAAATGGACAAGAAAAGTCTTCAGTCACTACATTTGGAAAGATACGGGAAATGTATCAGTAGTATCAAAATCACTATGTATATAAAATAATGTGTCACAAGGAAAGAGAATAATATGACAGAACACCTAAAACAAATAAAAGAGCAAAAAAAAAAATGTCTGGGAGGAAGTTGAAATCTGTGAATAAAAAGATCGGCAAATTAAATTTGGTTATATTTAGTTTTCTACCAATAGTTGGTTCTCTTAAATACCACTTAAACTTTAATAGAATCTAATCACAATATCTTTACCAAAAAAAAAAAGAATCTAATCACAATATCCAAAGCCAAATACCCAAAAGAACAAAGAAACACAATTTTTTGAAGATCAAACAAGCAACTTTAAAAACAACCAGTTTTGAAAGAGATACAAACCAAATAAAATATTGAAATGAATATACCTCCCCTCTTCATTGTCATTATTGACTTGAGACTATGACCTTAACATGCTCATATAGATCACCATAACTGTCAAACAAACAAAATGAAATCAGTTACAACTAGCAGGAATCAAAATAAAACTACCCTCATAATCAAGCAACCGTAATTTTTTAACCAATCATAGTAACTCTACCTCGCTTTCAACCTCTCAATTACTTTAATTGTAACAATTTGTGAAGCCATACAAGCATCAAGGTTCACAAACACAACCCTACAATAAAAGCACGAGATCACAACCTAAAGTGAATACCAGATGCAAGTTGTTCCATTTTAGCACACCCCATCAACTTAACATCAGCAACAGGACCAGTAATATCATAGCTTCCAAGACTAACCAAATAATTCGAACCATCTAAAAACATGTCTAAAGTGAATGTCGTATCATTAAATATAAGATGAAAATAGTGAGAAACTCATCTTAGGAAACTAATCCATCCACCTCTTGCACAATATCAAAGATCATAACAACAGTGCATCACTGAAACAAACACCATGCTCACTCACATTAGTATGAATTTCACATCACACATCAGAAATAGAACACGTAACTGCACAAACGCTGCCTAGTCTACTACTTTTCAGACCAATGTAGAAGAAAAAAAATCACATTCACATGACATAAAACATTAAGATTGAGATCAAAATGCACCAAAACAACCTCATAAACAGATTAAAAAGGATATGCAGACCATTTATAAAATGAGCAAAAGGAACCCCTTAGATCTTACGGTAAAACAATTTCACTATATAAGCTTGATTTCAATATTGAGCCAACATTGACTAACCGATTAGAGATTATGCAACCATCACCCACCTCCAAAAGAACCCACAAAATTAAATTCCATAAAATAGCCAAACCTTGTTTTCCTCTTGCCCCTCTCCCCTACACAAACATTAATTAATAGGAATAAAATGTAGTATTTTCCATCTATGTTAATCTTAATACTACCTAAGTAACTATTTGCCACAAATACAATTAGAACAAACAAACCCATCAAAACACACAAATACAAAAACAAAATTCAAAACAAGCAAATAAGCTTTAATTTAGAATGCAAACCTTGGTGTAAAGTCCGAGCTTGGATCTATGTCAAACATGATTCTTTCTTCCACTACCTTCCTCCAAAATCTAATTCTTCATATTAGCTATGTTCATATTAGTTTTGTCTCGACATTTGCGAGTGAATATTCCGCTGGGTACGATATAAGCAAGACAGTTTAGATGTAAAGGCCACAATCCTCCAAATTTTAAACAAGCTTGATGGAAACCACCGCGGACCACACTAAAATACAATTAGAACAAACAAAATCATAAAAACACACAAATACAAAATCAGAATTCAAAAAAGCAAATAAGCTTTAATTTAAAATGCAAACCTTTGTGCATAGTTCGAGCTTTGAACTATGTCAAACAACACGATTGTTTCTTCCACTACCTTCCTCCAAAATCTGATTCTTCATATTAGCTCTATTTCACCATTTGCGGACGTCGGAAAGTTTGAAATGCCTAATTCTTCATACTCAATCAAAACATACAACAAACCAATAAGTAAATTACAAATATCTAATTCTTCATACTCAATCAAAACATATAACAAATGAATAAATAAATTTCATATAACGAAGGTACTACAACAACAATCAAAGCCTTTCTTACTGTGTTAGGCCAGTTGCGCAGATTATTAAATTAAATTAATCTATAATGTAGCACACACTTATAACCTCCTATGATGTGTTGTTTTGTTCAAGAAAGTATAAGCACCAATATGCAGCTCACTATGTGCATGCACATCTAAACATACATATAAATATGATACATAAACCCACATCGCCGAGCAGCACTACTCTCAGAGTTCAAGTCAACAATATAGAAAATACATTAAGCAGTCATTGTTGTCTGGTTTTTGAGAGAAGTATTAATCTCAAAATTGGATAATGTCCATTATGTGCTTGAACATGACATAATCCAATATTGTAAAACAAGAGTTAGAGATCAAAGGTTAAATATTATTGTAATTTATATGGAAAATCTGAAAATATACTTGGGTAGAAGTGTTATACTCAACAAATGTTTAGCCACCACTAATTTTCTTTGCACAACTCATGCTTGTCAAAAAGCAAACGAAAACTACTGCACCAATAAAATAGTAGTAATAATCTGATATTCAATTTAACTTTCGTTGTAGCATCAATCAATCAATCGACTACACTTCCTAGATTTTCAACCTTGACAAATTTCGTATAGAACCTAACAAGTGTTGAAATATAATAAGCACATATAATCAAATATTCAAACCCTAACCAATGGTAAATCCATAAAAAAAATCCAATAAAATCACAACATCAACCAATTCAGGTTCAATTAACATCAAAATACAATTCAATTGAAAAAGAATCAATCAAACAACGACAAATCGGAATCAATTGCCATAACAAGTCAGAATAATTGAAACAAAATCGGATCGAATCTGAAACAAAAAAGAGGTAACAAAATTGATACGAAAGAGAGACCTGAAGAACAAGCAGCAAAATTGATACGATGAAGTGATTCAGATGCTAACCCATTAGGTTTTGAGGAAGATATTAATGAGATGATGTGAGGAAGCGATGATGATGAGAGATCGATGAAGCGTTTCTGAGATTATGTGAAGAACCGATTAAGAAGCGATTTTCTCTCTCTCGAGTCAGCTATCACTACAAGAAATATAAATGTCGCTGCCAAAAACGCAAAGTTGTTGCAAAAAGTGTTTTTCGCAGCAAACAAAATGTTGCTGCATGTCGCTGCCATAAGTGTCGTTGCGAAAAAATTTGCAAGGACAATTAATGTCGCTGTCATAACTAGTCTTTTGCAGCAACAATTAATGTCGCTGGCATAAATAGTGTTTTTCGCAGCAAAAAATTATTTTTGTCAACGATATAAATTGTTGTTACATCTTTTATATCTCAACAATAAAAATTGTTGGAATAGATTAAATTTCCCAACTATAAATGTCATTATATAGTTTTATTATTTTTTTATTAGAAATTAGCATCAACCACTGAATTTCAATTGTCATAACTATGCATAAATAAATTCTTTTACATTGTAATGTTTTTAATCAAGAAACATAAACACAAATTATTGTAACTTTAAAATATAAAATGTCGTAAATTATCATTGTACGTCAACATCAAAAATGAAAAAATATTCTAAATTATCTTGTTCTAATAAAAACAACTAAAAATTAACACCCAAATAAAAGGTAGCGAAACACAAAACACCATTGCTGACAGACAAACCAAAGGCCCCAGAGGCGACAACATCAATTCTTCTTTATTAACTTTGTGATTAGATTCAGCTGACTCTATCCAGTGCATTAGAAGATTCTCCACCCTATATAAATATTTCAAATAACACCCATAAGATATATTAATTCAATATAATAAACTAATAGAATTTTATAATATGAACAACTAATTTATTATATTTTGTACCAAAAAGAACTATTTATATACTTACCGGAATATTCAGCATTTGACGAAGCATAGTTGCCACTTTTGCTTCAACTTGTTTGTCCACATTTTCTCTAAGTTGTCTTTGACTCTCTTCAAGTTGGCTTTGACTCTCTTCAATCTTTGCTGTCATTTCTTCCATCATTTTTAGTTCTTGTTGGCGTTGAGTCTCTACATCTTTTAGTTTCTTTTCGATGTCCTGCCTCTTTTCACACTCCTTTTTCAATTCTTCATGTAAACCTGCAACATTTTTTTCCTTTTGTGGTTTAATTCCAGCTCCTAACCCACGACTGTATCCTGATCTCACTCCTACAACTTCTTCAAAAGCAGTATTTGTAAGTTTGTCTTTATCTTCGTCCATATATCCGAGTTCTAGAAGCTCTGAACAACGTTCTTGAACCTTTGTCTATTAAAAATATTTTATAATTAGAAATAACAAATTAATCACAATTATATATTTTACAAATTACTTCGCACTTAAACATGACTTACGTGAACTTCCTTAGAATCATCATTTATCCATTCTCCATTGCTATTTGTGTGAGTCATTCACCACAAGTCTTGATAGTTGGGTTCTTTTTGAGTTTCAGGGTCTCTCTATAGAGAAATTTACATCATTAAGTTGTCAATTCAATGAACAATATACATAAAAAATAAAAAAAACTATAGTTCATAATGTTATTGATTACCGCATCATAGCTCACGGCTTGAAATGACTTTCTTCCACATCTATGATTAATAATTTGTTTTGCTTTATTTAATTTGTTTCTCTCACTGATTACCTAAAAATAGTACAAATATGAAATACAGTAATTGTTTACATAAGTCATCTATATTTATAGTAGATTAAATACAATTATACCTTATAGTTAGGACTTGAAAAATAATCTACCAAAAACTTCCAGTCATCTTCACCTACATCATCTGGTCTATGTTCCAAAGCTATCTCATTTGTCTTGTATTGGTTCAAATGTCGATGAAATCTACATATATGATTTCGATATAGTCTTTTAGCAGTATCAAGAATAACTTCTCTATTATGTGTTGTATTATCAATGTCAAAAACATCCTACACCCAAAAATTAAAATAAAACTATTGTAAGTTCTCCATAAAAGAAATAAAATAAAATAAAATTGTAGAAGATTAAAATTTACCAAAACTTTGGAAACTATCTTGTTAAATATATCTTCTGGTATGTTTTTCCACTTTTCGACATTAAAAGGAGCATTCTTTAGGACAATGATTGAGATCTCAGTCACAAAATTTGCAGCTCCTGGTCCAACTGCTACCGTTTTATCGATTGGAATATCAACATGTAATTTTCCGGTAGCACTCTTCTTTTTCTTTTTTGCGACACCTAAGCCAATAGTTCTTCCTCTTCCCTTTTTTCGTTGTATTTGTACATTCTATTGCATTTTGACCTAAATGAGAAATTTATGAGAAGTATATATAAAGTGAAATTTTAAGATGAAAATATAAGAATAAATAGTATATGAATAAGAAAATTTAAAGTTAAACAACACAGATAAATAGTACCTTCTTGTTGTTGATTTATAGTAGTATTTAAAGAATTTGAAAGTGTAAACCTGAACCATGATTTGAGGCTGCCATAGCTATTAAAAGAAAACAAATATAGAAGTATGTTAGAAAAAAGAGGTACTAATGGTCAATGTCTATGTTGGTATCACACATGTTGTTGGGGTTGTACCCTGAGTTGTGGTTGTCTATGACTCTTTGGGTGTGTGAACTCAAAAACAATTAAACAAATAGGGATGACTAAGAAAATGGAGATTGATAAAGGATAGCAATTTTTTATTGATTCCATAACATTGCAAAACAAGTTTGAATTTTGTGTTGTTTTTACTCTCTAAAACCACCGAACATAGTGGTTTTGGGTGTATGTTATTTATTTAGCGGAGAAGAAGATGGAAAAGAAAAATTAGTAACGATGCGAATTCGAAGTTAGCAAGATGCATACACGTGTTTTGTTCTAATTGGTGAACAGCACCACAAGTATATAGGTTATATAAGTTTTGTCTTTTAAAATTATCCAGATTTTTTTATTATTTGTTTTTAAAAAATCGGTTACAAAAAGAAAAATAAGGACATCAACAAAGTACCATCTATGTAACTCTAGGCACGACAACAATTCAAAGAGTCGGTTTGAAAACAAAGAAACAAGACAAATTCAATTTTGCAAGGATTTTGTTGATTATTATATTTTCTAATAAGGTTTTGTTAATTATCGATGAAGTTTGATTTAAGAAATTATTCGTTACATAAACTCTAACCTTGTGAATTTAGTTTACGTATGATTCCTAGAAATCTAGAACCCATAATAAAATTGAAAACATAGAATTTATTTAGAAAATAAAAAAATCCACTTACTTGTTCAATGAAATATTATAGAACAATTTGTGATTTATCATGTAGTCTTTGATCACAGGCGATTTACAAGAGAGTTAAAGATTTAAAGTGAGAGAGATGAGTTAAAGATTTATAGTTGGAGAGATGAAAAAACAGTTTTTTTTTTTTAGGTTTGATCTTATAAGTTTGTTTGTTGAGTTATTTCTAACTTATCACTTTTTTTTTTCTTTCTTTATAGAATCTACTTGATTTTCTATTTTAACTAGAGTTTTTGTATTTTTTTTGTCCAAAAAAAAAATCTAGAGTTTTGTTTCTTATCTATTTGAGAGTTAAAAGATTAATCTATTTGAGGGTTCGACCTTTATCTATTTGAGAGTTAAATTTTTTCTTAAAAAAAAAGTTTGTTTTCTTGTTAAAATTCTTATTTTTGCATAATTCATTACCATTTTCTACCTTTACACAACACTCTTTCTTGTTCCACTCTTAACACAAAAGCAAGAAAAGGACTGCTGGGGGAACTCTACCTTAATCAAAACCTAATCCAATTTTTACCGTAGACCAAAGTATGAGGGGTTCAGAGGTTAATCATTTTATGGAAGTGAAAATTTATACCTCAATGGAAGTTGATAACTTCTTCTCACGAATCTTGTCATATTTTTACTCTTTGGTGACAGCTTTCAGACCCTGCCAAGGAAGGCTGAAATGCAAGAACGATATAGTCAATCCCTTAATTCACCTTAAAAGTATGCGAAATTTATACATATGCATCATTTTTTGAAAATTCAAGCTGCTAAGAAAATTACAATGAATAGGAAAAAACATACCTTCCTCTTAAGAAGTACATAAGAACATAGCCAATAGACTCCAAATCATCACGACGACTTTGTTATGACAAAATTAAACCAAAATTGAGTCAAATTTATGGGTTACAAGTTGTAGATGTAGCTGTAAATAAGAAGTTCTTTCTACGTACCAATTCCTAAGTGAGTATTGCAACTTGCGTATCGTGCTGTCCCGGTTAAATTTTTATTCTCTCTGTATAAGTTTATCAAAGGTTAAAACATTAGACAATGTAAACCTGACTAGTTAAACTAGTAAAGCTCAAGTAACTGTGAGAATCAAACAATCGGAAGAGTTCGGAAAATGAACTATTTGAGATTACAAGTTGGAAGACTATCCATTGATACACAACAATGTACATTTAATTTACAAAAGTAAGAGAAACCATTTCAACAAAATACACGTCAAGGGTGGCAGAGGAAAATAGGCAATGGTCACACCAGTTGGAAAAGTGCTTGGTGATTATAACTTAATAAGATTTGAACTGCAGAAAACTTGATTGAAGACCTTTATTAACTGTTATCCAATAAAGAATAAATAATATCAACTTTCAATTTATCTTATGTTGGTATTATCTCCTTGTTTTTTGGGCTTTCTACTGCATATATGACATTAAAACAATCTGGTTTCATTTGGTCAAACCTCTAGACTTATGTAAATAGAAAAGTAATCATATCAAATATATTTATGACACAAGAAAACCTTTAAACATGTAAAAACATGATCCATAATAGAAGAATAAAAATATAAACAAAATTAAACAGAACAAAATATACCTGTAAGGAATATGCTTGTTTGTTTTGGGATCCTTATATCTTTTTCCTAGTCCGAAATCAGTAATATAAACCTATCAATGTAACAAATTGCAGAAAGAAAATGTAAGAAATATGAAGCACAGAGGAAAATTATCAACATAAGTTAGCCATCGAAGATAATAAATTTGAGTGATTTTACCTGACTTGATTTCCTCCTAATACCCATTAGAAAGTTATCTGGTTTTATGTCTCTATGCAAAAATCCCTTGGAATGCATGTATTCTATTCTCGAAAGCTGTAACAAGAGGAACTTTTAGATATAAAACTATTGATATGCAAAAAAAACATGGTATTTATTTTGAAAAGCCATATTTATAATCAGCAACAGACGAACTAATGCTGCCACTTGAAATTGAAACATGAAATGAATCAGTGGTTACCATCTGGTCGGCCAACATCAAAACTGTTTTTAAAGAAAACTTGCTCCCGCAGAAGACAAAAAGGTCCTCTAGACTACGTCCCAAAAGATCAATAACCAGAACATTATGGTCTCCATCAGTACCACACTACTTGGAACACCACCTAAAATCCAAAGTATAAAAAGAATCAGAAAAAACAAATAACATAACCTTTTTCAAACGTCACGAATGCAGCTAAAATACCCAAGTGCTTATTTTATAACTTACCCCCAGGACAAAGGTCTACACACGCTCAACCATATAAGATAGAGCACCACAAATGTTGGACACTGGTGCACAGTCAGAGATCCACACACATTCTAAAACTTATCAATCCAAATTACAATTATATAGCTTAGGTGATGATGTAAAAAAAAGGCAGACACTTAGTGCGCAACTTTCTTGAACAAGAGCTAAAAGGCTAATGTATTTATCAAAGATTCAGGAGTGAAAATCAAAACATGCAAGCACCCTCTGCTAAATTACTGTTTTGCCTGCAATTAATCTATTATTAATGCTTCTGCCTCTATGATTGAATAAGTACCTCTTACCCAATTCGTTCCTGCCCTTATGAATTGCCCTCTGTCATTACGAATGCACCACCCTCCGCTATTAATTATTCCTTCGTTGTGCAGTTCGGCATCAACGTTACACTTTAACCACCCTTGTCTTGGTGGACTCCAAGACAGTTGCTACTGTACCTGTTCGTCAGTCGCTGAGTTATTATTAAAACCTTGAGCTCTATACCATTCTTCCCACATGTGATTTGCTCGTGCACCCAGCTGTGTATCTTCTTCCTTCTCATTATGCCATATCCATTGATTTCTATTATTCCAAAGACACCATATGTCAAAAACAAGATAGTTAAAAAACATTAACAACTGTCTTTCACACAAGGGCATTACTACTTTGTGAAAGGACACGTAACCGCATCCGACCCAAAATCATAGAGCAAGGGCATAATAAGATACAACCAAGAGCAATAAAGGAAAAAGGAAGTAACACACAAATAGCCTCAACACTAATACAAGCAGCAGCTGCAAAAAACTAACAGCAAAACCAGCAAAATATTTTTAACACGATCGCGGAAACAACACCTAATTCAAGCAGCTCCATTCACAGATAGTAGACAATACTATATTTTAACATATATTGTCATTTCTCACCGTCACTCCAATCTCATTTGCAGAGTCTTGAGCCTCTTTGCAGCGTTAATGAATCCCCTAATGACCTGCAACTTGTCCAATTGCTTCACAAAAAAGAAACACAATTTCAGGCATAACTATCCCCTAAAGGAAAAATTGTACTCAGAAAGAAAAAGTGCTTGAGCAGTTTTATCATATACTCTTGAACCATAATAACCAAGCCAAATCAAATTAATCAATCATCATTGGTCATCTGATCACACGACATAAATAGGTGGGCTTTCTAATTCACGTCATCTGATCTCGGATAAACCTAGGGAGCCAACAGGATTGGCAAGAGAAAACGAAGAGGAGATTCAAAAAAGGAAATCAGAAACATTGGTCATGTACCATATTTACCTGTGACAAATGCTTCATCAGTTAAATATCAATCTTCTTGTAGATAGTAAAGCTGACGAATGTTACCAGAAGCTGTCACAATAGAAAACAAGTTCTTAGCATTATCTGTTAGCTTTGAAGGAAAAAAAAACTGTGTAAACTGTAACATATCTGAAACTTATGTTATCCTATCCTATTAAATAAACATGGAGAACATATGCTTTTGATTAAGGGAACTTAGAAAGGTGACTCTCAATCAATCTGCACAACCGGATGCAGGGGTTCCTTACGTACCAAAAATTTAAATCCATTAAAAGCCATAGGTTACTGGATACTAATGAAAAAACGACCATTGAATCTAGCTTAAAGATATGGCTGATTAAATGTGTCATATCATAAAAGATAGAAAATAAAAAGGTTCGTTTGATCAAGACTTTAAAGAGATCACGAATCACGACTTATGTGAGATCTTAAATAATTTCATCCAAAGGGTGAGATCTTAAACAATTTCACCCAGCTTAGTTGTCCATTGGAAACCCTCTAAGACACACAAAGTGTGTTCTTTCCTTTTTAATCAATTTTTTTTCATATAATGCATTGAACACAAATTCACTACTTTTTATTATGAATTGAATTCCCAAAATTCAAATTTGGCAAAGGTTCTGTCCAATATAACTGTTTGGCCACCATCAAGTATCAGTACTATGTAACAATAATTTATGTTTAAAATTGAGTGATTTTACTTGCCTTCACTTACTCTCTCAAACTCTAAACATGTTTTTTAAACTAACAAACTCTAATTATTTCTTCTTTTCTTCACTATTCACAAACTCTAGCTTAAACTTTGTTACTAAAAAATATTAATAAACAAAAATATCAGCATTTGCACATATTGAATCATCATGGTAAATTTTCCAAAAGTGCACTATTTGGGTTTTACTTAACCACAATAGCAAAATAGAGAAAAGAAATTTATGCATAGCAAAGAACCCTAATTTATTCAATATAGTTCAAAGGGGGAGAAAACCAAATGTGAAACAACAAAAGAGAATCAGAGAGGAATACAAATACTATAGCTTACCTGAAAGCTTCACGAGAGAATCGACGAAAAAATAGAGAACAGACCCGCGAAGAACCCTTTGTCAACCCTTTAGCTTAAAATGGTGAGAAATCTTGAAGATTGAGAGGAAGCTTGAAGACCGATTATAGAGAAGCTTGAAGACGGTGAGAAATTTGCGAGGCTTGAAGACGAAAATGCGAAGATTGAAGTGGTGAAACGCAAAGCTTGGTTTCTCCTTCTCACTTCTCAGCATTTTTTTTTTACGATGGTTAACTTTTTTATTTTTTTTTGGTTAGTAATTAAGTTAAATTTTATTTTTCAATTGAGTGGGAGTAAAAAAAAAAAATTATTATTATAAAAAAATTAAATTTATTGAAATTAAAATAATGTAGTATAATAATATTGTAAATTTTCTACCCTTAATATTATAGATTTTACTTCTAAAGATATAAAAAAATATACAAAACATAAAAATAGGATAAAAAACAAAAAAGATAAAAAAAAGGTTAAGTGAAAACAAATCTACGCATAAATATAGGAACAAAAAACACGTAAAAGATACGCATCAAAAGATAGTAATCGTTGGTTTCCCAGCGACTTTACAAGGTTTGTTGCAAAAAAACCACACAATTAGCGGCAACAATAATTATTGTTAGGATAAATAATTTTTCCCAACAATAACGTAGTTGTTGAGAAAAAAACTAACTTATAACAACAACTTATATAAGTTGTTGCTATATGTATGTTTTTCTCATCAATTTAAATGTCGCTGCGAAAAACGATATTTCTTGTAGTGTATGAGGAAAGGACGACTCGCAAGATTAATGGTAAAAATAAAATAGAACAGCAGGGGGTGCATTATTAAGCAATCTG
The DNA here is from genome assembly GCA_030408175.1 of Trifolium repens. Taxonomy (NCBI): domain Eukaryota; kingdom Viridiplantae; phylum Streptophyta; class Magnoliopsida; order Fabales; family Fabaceae; genus Trifolium; species Trifolium repens. The sequence continues at coordinate 8,052,500 of CP125841.1, forward strand.
CGGGTTCTAATCGCCGGTGTTATATGAACAGCTGTGGCAGCTACCAAACTGCCGATATATGTGGCGGCAACGGTTCAATTCGTATTGCCTCAAATTGCCTGTCGTGGTATCCTTTTTTTTGTAGTGTGACACTTTAGCATATCATCAAACACTTGGAGGGTATGTGGTAGAATACCATTGAAATCAAAAACCAAACTAAAAAAATCAACCCAAAACTCATTAATAAAACCCTAAAATGAAGAATAGAGAAATTGAACACATAAACTCAAAATCCTAAATCATCATAATCAAAGTGTCAACAAGTTACGAGATACACATACGGGAATTGCGAAATACACACGGAATTGAGAAATACACATACAGAGGAAGTTCGAGGGAGAGAGAGAGAGGTGAAACCTGCGATTAGGAGAAGCTACGGTGGCGATTAGAGGAGCTACAACGATGGTGAGAAGCTGCATAGCGAGAGAGAAAGAGAAAGTTGTGATTTGGAATCTCTGAAAATTTGTTTTGTTAATATGATTGAAAATAGTGGAAAATAAATAAGGGAAAACAAGTGAGGGAATGAAAATAAGTTGATTCGAACCTGTTGAGCAAGCAGCTGCGGTTTGTAACCGTCGGAGCACCCGCTGCTGTAGTGGGAAGCGGCGACGGTTTATGTTCACCCGCCACTGTATGCCTGCCGCTATACTTCTTTTTTCTTGTAGTGTAAATTGAGCAAATCTTGACTCATTATGAAGTGAAGATTCCTGCGTTTACTCTCCTAAATGGCCACATGGATTTGAAATCTTTATTTTTGCTGATGTGGCAGGTATATATGGCTTTTATTTTATTTTTTCTTTACTTTTTTATGATATATGGATAAATATTATTTAATAATTTTCTTAATTTGTTTTTAATTAATTTAAAGGAGAAAAAAATAAAAATATAAGAACAACAATATCATTATCAAGAACAACAAAATCATCATCAGGAACAACAATCGATTTGCACAAGTTGGGAACAAACACACGAAATCACAGATCTGTAAATCGATGGAGTTTAGAGAGAGATGGATTGATTCACAGTGAGAGAGATTCATGGAGTTCAGAGATAAAGCATGGAGTTGTTAAGGAAGAGGAGCATGGATTCTTTGATACAAAATGGGTTTAATTCAATTTTCTTGTTTTCTTTTACCAAATTTTCTAGTGTTTTTAATTTGAAAATTTTGTTGGTTTTAACAAAACCATGATTTTTCAGTTTTTTTAATTTAAAAATAATAATTATGCAATCATTAATTAGTTGGCAATAAAAGATAAAAAAATCCAAGTAGACATATCACGTCATCGATATGTCCCAGTCAGATGACAACATGGCATTCAGGGGCAAATGCAGAAATTGCCTGTCGTGGTATCCTTTTTTTTGTAGTGTGACACTTTAGCATATCATCAAACACTTGGAGGGTATGTGGTAGAATACCATTGAAATCAAAAACCAAACTAAAAAAATCAACCCAAAACTCATTAATAAAACCCTAAAATGAAGAATAGAGAAATTGAACACATAAACTCAAAATCCTAAATCATCATAATCAAAGTGTCAACAAGTTACGAGATACACATACGGGAATTGCGAAATACACACGGAATTTAGAAATACACATACAGAGGAAGTTCGAGGGAGAGAGAGAGAGGTGAAACCTGCGATTAGGAGAAGCTACGGTGGCGATTAGAGGAGCTACAACGATGGTGAGAAGCTGCATAGCGAGAGAGAAAGAGAAAGTTGTGATTTGGAATCTCTGAAAATTTGTTTTGTTAATATGATTGAAAATAGTGGAAAATAAATAAGGGAAAACAAGTGAGGGAATGAAAATAAGTTGATTCGAACCTGTTGAGCAAGCAGCTGCAGTTTGTAACCGTCGGAGCACCCGCTGCTGTAGTGGGAAGCGGCGACGGTTTATGTTCACCCGCCACTGTATGCCTGCCGCTATACTTCTTTTTTCTTGTAGTGTAAATTGAGCAAATCCTGACTCATTATGAAGTGAAGATTCCTGCGTTTACTCTCCTAAATGGCCACATGGATTTGAAATCTTTATTTTTGCTGATGTGGCAGGTATATATGGCTTTTATTTTATTTTTTCTTTACTTTTTTATGATATATGGATAAATATTATTTAATAATTTTCTTAATTTGTTTTTAATTAATTTAAAGGAGAAAAAAATAAAAATATAAGAACAACAATATCATTATCAAGAACAACAAAATCATCATCAGGAACAACAATCGATTTGCACAAGTTGGGAACAAACACACGAAATCACAGATCTGTAAATCGATGGAGTTTAGAGAGAGATGGATTGATTCACAGTGAGAGAGATTCATGGAGTTCAGAGATAAAGCATGGAGTTGTTAAGGAAGAGGAGCATGGATTCTTTGATACAAAATGGGTTTAATTCAATTTTCTTGTTTTCTTTTACCAAATTTTCTAGTGTTTTTAATTTGAAAATTTTGTTGGTTTTAACAAAACCATGATTTTTCAGTTTTTTTAATTTAAAAATAATAATTATGCAATCATTAATTAGTTGGCAATAAAAGATAAAAAAATCCAAGTAGACATACCACGCCATCGATATGTCCCAGTCAGATGACAACATGGCATTCAGGGGCAAATGCAGAGTATCTTTATTTTGCATCGGGAATCTTAAAAAAAAAATATATTAAAAAGCAACAGATATTGAACATAACCAAAGATTATATTACCAACTATTCAAATCATAGCTAAAGTATTTTTTTCTTCACTATCAACCACCGCCAAACAAGATTTTAACTTTACCAAACAATAAAGCGATTGTCATATCTTTTAAGCAAACACCTTGTTATTTTCCTCTTTTCAAATTTACCAACAAAAAGCCATCCAAATTACACAGACAAATTCAAACATCTTTCCCACATAAATAGCTATTACAAAATTGTGAAGTATGAAATTGCGCATCAATAAAAAAAAGCATTAATAATGCCTAACCAATGAAAAGTTGCACATAAAAGATAACCAAAAAAATACATTCAAGTCATCCATGTTTCCTACATATTGTAAAGAGCCAAATAAACCAAACATTGATAAATCAAATTCTTTTTAGTTAATAACCTATTTAAGAATGACCTCCAAACAAAAATAGAGATTTTCAGTAACAAAATTTTTATTTCACATTATCTCCTTATTTTTACAAATTATTTGTTGTGAAAAATAATAGGTTAAATTGGACAATTGGTCTCTAAACTTATTAATTGGTTTTATATTGGTCCTTTAACTAATTAAGGTTACAAATTGGTCCCTTAACTTTAATTTTGTTTGTCATATTGGTATTTTTTTTGTTAGTTTTTATGAAAAAATATTAATTTTACTTTCTATTATTCGTTATATGAACACATAAATGATTTATTTATGAGTAATATTGTTAGTGAATATGATTATGAGTTCATACATCTTTCTTAAAGGGAGATAAATACACTATCAACCTGTTAAAAAGGACCAATATGGCAAACATAATTAAAGTTAAGGATCAATTTGTGACGTTAATAAGTTAATTGACCAATTTGTAACGTTAATTAGTTAAGAGACCAATATGAAACCAATAAATAAGTTAAGGGACAAATTGTGCAATTTAACCAAAATAATATTAAAAATAAACATAAAAATATTTATTTTTAAAGGATAAAATTGTTATTTTAGCACAAATTTTATAGAAAAACAATTTTTACAAAAGATATGATGTACAAAAAAAAATAAAAATTTTATAAAATATTGAGAAAATAACAATGTGAACTATGCGATTATAGTCTCGGCCCAAGTCTGCCCACAACAAAAATTGAGGTTCGGTTTAGTTTTACAAAGAAAAAGTGAAAGAGAAAAAAAATTATACAAATTAATAAATAAACTTAACTAACTTTAATCTAAATTTATTGTATAATTTTCTTGACTTCCTTTTTTTTTTCATCGTACTAAACGGACCAAGAGTCCGTCACATACAAAAAGAAGGATCTAGACAACTTAAGTCTTCCCAACGGCAATAAGCAATCGTCACCGAAGGGCTCAGTCTACCATGCGAGACTCAAATAGGTCTCTTACCGTATATCAGCTTCTTTTTTCTTTTTTTTTCCTTTTGCACCAATGGTTATTCTTTTTATTTATTTTATTTTTTTCACCAAACAGTAGAACTGACAGTGAACCGAACCAACTCGACAAAAATTTGAGACTCAATTTAATTATTGATTTGTTGGATTTAGTTCATGAACCAAATGAGTCGAACTTGAACTATATATTAAGTTCGTTAATTAAATGAGCTAGCTATATATAGTTCAGCTTGTTTGGTTCACGAGTTGACTCAGTTAAATATATAACACATTTTTAAATAACACTTCAAAATATATTTTTAAATAGAAAAAAAAATCATGTCGAACTCTTGAGTTGAGTTTTGAGATTAAAACGAACTGAACCTAACTAGCCGAACCGAACTTCTCGTGAACTGCACCGCTTGATTTAGTTTTTAACGTCAGAGATTATCATCTTTAGTTAGAACAAATTTCTCTGTATATTTTAATTGAATTTAAAAAAAAAATTGTTTAGAGTTCACGAGCAGTTCGATTCGTTAGGTTAAGTTCCTTTTAATCTCGAAACTCATTAACTCAAGAGTTCGACATAAATTTTTTTCTATTTTACTCTCTATTATTTTATATACACTATGATGTAAGACTATTTATATTTCAAATCCGTAATTAAAACACATCATTGTGCACGTCATTGTCTATAAATTTTAATGTTATTACTAATTAATTTTATCATATTATTGTTAAGTGTTTGTCTTAATTTCTTTAAAGTATTATATATATTGTCAATTATCTAAATGTATAAAATCAATTATATATCTGGAAAAGAAAACCAATCATATAAATATAAATTTATTAAATATGTAAATTTAAAATTATTTTTGAAGTGTTATGTATAGCTAGCTCATTTAATTAACGAACTTAATATTTAGCTCAAGTTCAACTCATTTGGTTCATGAACTAAATTCAACGAATCAATAATTAAATTGAGTCTCAATTTTTTTCGAGTTGGTTCGGTTCACTGCCAATCTCACTGCATGATGAAGAAAATAAAATAAATAAAAAGAATAACCATTGGTGCAACAAAAAAAGAAGGAAAAAGAAGCTAATATACGGTAGGAGACCTATTTGAGTCTCGCACGGTAGACTGAGCCTCACCGAAGGATCTAGAACCCTACTAAACTCTCCTTATATAAACCACTCACTTCTCTTTCTCTAATCATATAAATTCTCTCTCACTCTCTCTTAAAACCCTAACCTCCTTCTTCTTCCTCTCGCTTCAACAAATCGATCTACCATGTCAGAAACCGAAACCTTCGCCTTTCAAGCTGAGATCAACCAGCTTCTCAGTCTCATCATCAATACTTTCTACTCCAACAAGGAGATCTTCCTTCGTGAACTCATCAGTAACGCCTCCGATGTGAGTTTCCGATTTCTTTTTCCTTTGTTTTATTAGGTTTTTTATTTTTAGGTTTCGTCGTAGTTGTAGATGTGATTATTATACTTGATCTGTGATTTATACATGTTGTAGATTATGATTTAAATTAGTTAATGCTTTTTACATGATTATATAGCTTTTAGGTTGTAGTTTTGCTTGGATTCACCTTGAATTTTAGTGATTGATTGTGATTTAAGTTTAGTGTATTGATTTTGCACGTTTAGGTGTAATTTCGCTAATATGTAGTGTTTATAATTGTATTTGGTCTTGTTGATAGGGTTATGTAGTTTAATTCATTAGATTTGGTATATTGTTATGTTACATGCCTTTCATTACTGTTAGTGATATATGCAATTGAATTGGATGGTTTTAGGAGTTTATAGTTTTGTTTCTGTTATACGGTTTACTTTTGCCATACTTTTTTGTGATCATGAACGCTTTGTTTTCATGGATTATGTATTTGACTCTGCTTCTGTAACATGTGTAGTCCTTGGATAAGAGGTAGAGTGACTGTAGGAGTTTGTAGTTTTTGTTTTTTTGTTATACGGTTTAATTATGCAAAAACTGTTTGTGGGAGTATAAATACCTATTTTCATGGGTGATGTGTTTGACTCTGATTATGTAATATTGTAGGCATTGGATAAGATCCGTTTTGAGAGTTTGACAGACAAGAGCAAGCTTGATGGACAGCCAGAGTTGTTTATCCATATCATTCCTGATAAGGCTAACAACACTCTTACCATTGTTGACAGTGGTATTGGCATGACCAAAGCTGGTAAGAAGGGTTTCTTTTTCTGCTTAGAATTTTTAAAAAGTTTCATTGTAGTGTAGAATTGTTAATTGGATGGATTCTAATGATTTGTGTGGATTGCTTTTGTTGATTCTTGCAGATTTGGTGAACAACTTGGGTACAATTGCAAGGTCTGGTACCAAGGAATTCATGGAAGCCATTGCTGCCGGTGCTGATGTTAGCATGATTGGACAGTTTGGTGTTGGTTTTTACTCTGCATATCTTGTTGCTGAGAAGGTGATTGTTACCACCAAGCACAACGATGATGAGCAATATGTGTGGGAGTCACAAGCTGGTGGGTCATTCACTGTTACCAGGGATACATCTGGTGAGGTTCTTGGAAGGGGAACTAAGATCACCCTTTACCTTAAGGAAGATCAGCTTGAGTACCTTGAGGAGCGTCGTTTGAAGGATTTGGTTAAGAAGCATTCTGAATTCATTAGTTATCCAATTTCTCTATGGATCGAGAAGACTATTGAAAAGGAGATTTCTGATGATGAAGATGAGGAGGATAAGAAGGACGAGGAGGGCAAAGTAGAGGAAGTTGATGAAGAGAAAGAGAGGGAGGAGAAAAAGAAGAAGACCATTAAGGAGGTGTCTCATGAATGGGACTTGGTTAACAAACAGAAGCCTATTTGGATGAGAAAGCCAGAAGAGATTTCTAAGGAAGAATATTCTGCTTTCTACAAAAGTCTTACAAATGATTGGGAAGAGCATTTGGCTGTCAAGCATTTCTCAGTTGAGGGTCAACTTGAGTTTAAGGCCGTTCTCTTTGTACCCAAGAGAGCACCTTTTGATCTCTTCGATACAAAGAAGAAGCCCAACAACATTAAGCTCTATGTTCGCAGGGTCTTTATCATGGACAACTGTGAGGAGTTGATTCCTGAATATCTTGCATTTGTCAAGGGTATTGTTGATTCTGAGGATCTTCCCCTCAATATTTCAAGAGAAATGTTGCAGCAAAACAAGATCTTGAAGGTCATCCGTAAGAACTTGGTCAAGAAGTGCCTTGAGCTGTTCTTTGAAATTGCCGAGAACAAGGAGGATTACAACAAGTTTTATGAGGCTTTCTCTAAGAACTTGAAGCTTGGTATCCATGAGGATTCTCAGAACAAGGGAAAGATTGCTGAACTTTTGAGGTACCACTCAACCAAGAGTGGGGATGAGCAGACCAGTCTCAAGGACTATGTCACTAGGATGAAGGAAGGCCAGAGTGATATCTACTATATCACTGGTGAAAGCAAGAAGGCTGTTGAAAATTCTCCATTCTTGGAGAAGTTGAAGAAGAAGGGTTATGAAGTTCTCTTCATGGTTGATGCTATTGATGAGTATGCTGTTGGTCAACTCAAGGAATTTGAGGGAAAGAAATTGGTGTCTGCTACCAAGGAAGGTTTGAAACTTGAAGAAACTGAGGACGAGAAGAAAAAGTATGAAGAGCAGAAGGAGAAGTTTGACAATCTCTGCAAGGTGATTAAGGAAGTTTTGGGTGACAAGGTTGAGAAGGTCATAGTTTCTGACCGTGTTGTGGATTCACCATGCTGTCTTGTGACCGGTGAATACGGTTGGACAGCTAACATGGAAAGGATCATGAAAGCTCAGGCATTGAGGGACAGCAGCATGGCTGGGTATATGTCAAGCAAGAAAACAATGGAGATCAACCCAGATAACCCCATCATGGAGGAGCTGAGGAAGCGTGCTGATGCCGACAGAAATGACAAATCTGTGAAGGACCTTGTTCTCTTGCTCTTTGAGACTGCTCTCCTCACATCTGGGTTCAGCCTCGACGAGCCAAACACTTTTGGAAACAGGATCCACAGAATGTTGAAGCTTGGTTTGAGCATTGATGAAGATGCTGGTGAAGGTGATGCTGACATGCCTCCATTAGAAGAAGCCGATGCTGATGCTGAGGGCAGCAAGATGGAAGAGGTTGATTAAGTTGCGGTTTATTTTTATGCAATATATTTTTTTTGAGCGAATTAAGCTTTGTTGATGACTCTTTAGAATTTTTTACTCTTTTTGCTATGTTTTGATATTTTCACTGGATTGTTGGCGGTATCAAAGCAAGATAGGATTACTTTTTCTGCATTTAATCTCAGTTAGCACTATCTGGTTTATTATATTCTGATTTTTTTCTTTCATTATCTTATATTTTGATAAATTTAAGATTAGAAATTAATCAAAGTAAAATTTATGGGTATGAGAGGATTCTTTTTTATCGGTGAAAAGTTGTAGAGAAATAATATTAATTTATATTAAACTGGTTGCGTCTAGTGTGTTATGCAGATCACTTTCTTCTCCTGATTCGCAAATGGAGTACTTTTATTTTTTGTTGTTACTCCAGAAATAATTTTTTCATGATTCTGGTATTTACTTTTTGTGAATCTTCCAAAATGTTGATTGAAGATTTTGGATTCAAAAGTAGTAATTTTGTCGATGTTATCTTCTATCATCCATATTGGAAGGGTTACTCATTGTATTTTGAATTCAATTGGATTTTGAGGAATTTTAACTTTACTGTTCAAGAACCTCACTCTTCAAGACCTTCGCTCTCGTTGACTAAATTATCAACACCCAATCGATTTATACACCTTGTGATTTATCTATAAATATTATTTTTCATTATTTCTATTTTATCCTTAAAAATAACCACCAATTATGGTTTACTCTTTTTTTTTTTTAACAAACTTTTGGGATGGTTTTTATTATTATTTTCATTTTACCCATAAAAAGAACTACCAACAAAAAAATAACCATCAATTATAGTTTACTCTTTTTTTTTTAACAAACTTTTTTGATAACTTTTTCATTATTCCTATTTTACTCTTAAAAAAAATTACCGACAAAAAAATAACCACTATAACCAGTTACAACAAAGATAGTTTTACTTCATAATCGATAAAATCATAATTGCATACATTACTCATCTCTTGTCTATTTTTCTTCTCTGTCTAATTCATATTTCCTTCTTTCTATTCTATTATCATTGTTATTCATTATTTGTTGCAACACAATATACAACGAAAAAACATAAAAAATTGGGTTTATGTAAAGATATTGTGAACATGTCAATTTGCTTGCTATTGAGTTTATACATGTATGATTAGTTGTCTGTGAATTAATTAATATATAGATCTTGAAAGAAAGCATAAAAATGAAGACTATACCAATATTGGTGGGAATTGATCTTCAATTTCCAAGGCCATATTGTTGAATGTAATTAAGAAATGAGGATATCTTCTTCAAGAGTCCAAGGTAATTTTTCTCAAAGTATGGTGGTCTCACCATCTTAAATTATCTATTACTTCTAAATTAGTTTGCTCTGATAATGATCTGAGTTCAGAGGTTATACGAGTCTGGTTTATAATCAAATATGATATTGATTAATATAGAGTTTTCTTCGTTATTGAGTTTAATATAAAGTTTTTCAAAATTGCATGTTGCAACGACAAACATCAAGACGGCGAAGGTCATGAAGGCCTGCAGTACTGCGACTGGATAGTGAGGCTTCGATTCATTCGAAAGCAAAGCAGACACTTCAAGGCGGCAGTGAACACAATCGCAGAAACATGATGCAAATACCTTATTTACACTCCTCTTTTTGATTCAGTATCTTATGTGTTTTCAAGTTCAAATAATTTTTTGGGTTTTGATTGTTGTTTGTCAATTTTTTGTTTGTTCTAATGTTGTTTTCCTCTACAAGATTTTAAAGTTTAACTTCTATGCATTTTTTTTCAATGTATTCATTTTGTACTTAATCTGAACAACTAGAAGGTGGTTTCTGTGTATTTTTTCATTTTTATATTCTTTCTATTGTTATAGATACAAATAAACCACTCACTTTTTTCCTTTTCAAAAAATGTACCTTCATTGCATTGAACAACGCAAGTAGCCTTTGGTTCCAAATCTGTGAAGGTATTCATTATGACATCAATTAATTAGTTTTTCACTCCTATTAGAAAATGATTTGTAGGTATTACTTGATCTTTCACACAAAACGGTGTCTGAAAGCTCTTTCACATGGAAATAAATTGCAACAACGGGAACATTCAACAGAGGAAACAACTTTATCAAGGTTTTAAAGAGTGAGAAAGTGTGTTAAAAAAAGGAGTGAGAAAGAAAAGGAGAGACAACAAAATAGCTCCAGAGAAAAAGAAAAGGTAAAACAAGAGGTTGAATTGCACATCAAATTCATCTGCATCGGTTGAAAACATGATGAACACTAAAGCAACAAGGCACTATGTATCAGTATCACTATGTTATGGGAGTAATAGTCTATGTTTATCAAACCCAACACGCGGAACCAAATGGTTTAGTCCAATAAAGGAATCATAGCAATGAATGTATTTTTCTCCATGATATGTAATTTATGTACTTTATATTTTCTACGATGAAAACTTAATAAACATACTTTTATACAAGAAAGTTTAGAAGCGCAGCAAATAGCAGTGCATGACCTTAAGTAAAAATTGCAATATGGAATTGACCTTCTTAAATAGTTTAAAGAACAAAATTATAAAAACCACGAGATCACACGATAGAAATCGCGGATCACAAAAATGGGATTTTTGCTCTAGCTATTTCAATTTGCTAGTCTAAGGACGGCTAATAGACCATCTTTATAAATAGTAAATAGTTTACCGTTTATCAATATTTAAAATTAACATAATTTCTTACGACTGTCGATAATATTATTTAGAGTTAATAGGCTTTTAAGTAGGTGAATTTTGTTTTATTTTCTTGTAAAAAAATATTGCGGTTATCGAGTAAAGAAGTTCAGGTTTGCTCCATTTAGGCTAGTATCCATCCAGTCCTTTTAAATGCATGGATGTCTGATACAGAAAATCATTGAAGGGCTGAGATTAAAAGTTGGAAAAAGAGTTAGATTGACATTCCCTCTTCCTAATTCTTCCCTCTTCCTTTCATGGCCGTCGCTCCCATCTTTGCCCAACATTGCCTCGCCGTCGCCATCTGTAGCAACGCCCAAGTCGCTTTTCTCTCTTCTATTCTCTCTTAATATATTATGATTGAACAACTTTGACCCGCTATTGAACAAATTCAGCATCGTTGTTGTCACAAACTCAAACAAAATAATATCACGAGAAACTTATTTGGGCGATGACCGGTGATGACACGAAGAAGGGAGATGGGAGACGCTGAGACTTGAGATGGACGGAGGAGAGTGGTACTGGTGGCGTTGGGATGGAGATCGATGGCAGCAACCGCCATGGGAGGAAGAAGGAAGAGTCCGTTAGGGTGAAGATGAAGAGGAAAGTAGGGAACTTGATTGTGTTTTTTATCTGGGCCCTTAGATTATTTTTTTTCCACCTGGTGTACATTCATACACTTAAAAGTAATAAATGGATATACTCTAAATTGAGCAAATCTTGACTCATTATGAAGTGAAGATTCCTGCGTTTACTCTCCTAAATGGCCACATGGATTTGAAATCTTTATTTTTGTTGATGTGGCAGGTATATATGGCTTTTATTTTATTTTTTCTTTACTTTTTTTATGATATATGGATAAATATTATTTAATAATTTTCTTAATTTGTTTTTAATTAATTTAAAGGAGAAAAAAATAAAAATATAAGAACAACAATATCATTATCAAGAACAACAAAATCATCATCAGGAACAACAATCGATTTGCACAAGTTGGGAACAAACACACGAAATCACAGATCTGTAAATCGATGGAGTTTAGAGAGAGATGGATTGATTCACAGTGAGAGAGATTCATGGAGTTCAGAGATAAAGCATGGAGCTGTTAAGGAAGAGGAGCATGGATTCTTTGATACAAAATGGGTTTAATTCAATTTTCTTGTTTTCTTTTACCAAATTTTCTAGTGTTTTTAATTTCAAAATTTTGTTGGTTTTAACAAAACCATGATTTTTCAGTTTTTTTAATTTAAAAATAATAATTATACAATCATTAATTAGTTGGCAATAAAAGATAAAAAAATCCAAGTAGACATATCACGTCATCGATATGTCCCAGTCAGATGACAACATGGCATTCAGGGGCAAATGCAGAGTATCTTTATTTTGCATCGGGGAATCTTAAAAAAAAAAAAAAAGCAATAGATATTGAACATAACCAAAGATTATATTACCAACTATTCAAATCATAGCTAAAGTATTTTTTTCTTCGCTATCAACCACCGCCAAACAAGATTTTAACTTTACCAAACAATAAAGCGATTGTCATATCTTTTAAGCAAACACCTTGTTATTTTCCTCTTTTCAAATTTACCAATAAAAAGCCATCCAAATTACATATAGACAAATTCAAACATCTTTCCCACATAAATAGCTATTACAAAATTGTGAAGTATGAAATTGCGCATCAATAAAAAAAGCATTAATCATGCCTAACCAATGAAAAGTTGCACATAAAAGATAACCAAAAAAATACATTCAAGTCATCCATGTTTCCTACATATTGTAAAGAGCCAAATAAACCAAACATTGATAAATCAAATTCTTTTTAGTTAATAACCTATTTAAGAATGACCTCCAAACAAAAATAGAAATTTTCAGTAACAAAATTTTTATTTCACATTATCTCCTTATTTTTACAAATTATTTGTTGTGAAAAATAATAGGTTAAATTGGACAATTGGTCTCTAAACTTATTTATTGGTTTTATATTGGTCCTTTAATTAATTAAGGTTACAAATTGGTCCCTTAACTTTAATTTTGTTTGTCATATTGGTATTTTTTTTGTTAGTTTTTATGAAAAAATATTAATTTTACTTTCTATTATTCGTTATATGAACACATAAATGATTTATTTATGAGTAATATTGTTAGTGAATATGATTATGAGTTCATACATCTTTCTTAAAGGGAGATAAATACACTATCAACCTGTTAAAAAGGACCAATATGGCAAACATAATTAAAGTTAAGGATCAATTTGTGACTTTAATAAGTTAATGGACCAATTTGTAACGTTAATTAGTTAAGAGACCAATATGAAACCAATAAATAAGTTAAGGGACAAATTGTGCAATTTAACCAAAATAATATTAAAAATAAACATACAAATATTTATTTTTAAAGGATAAAATTGTTATTTTAGCACAAATTTTATAGAAAAACAATTTTTACAAAAGATATGATGTACAAAAAAAAAAAAATTTTTTTTTTATAAAATAGAGAGAAAATAACAATGTGAACTATGCGATTATAGTCTCGGCCCAAGTCTGCCCACAACAAAAATTGAGGTTCGGTTTAGTTTTACAAAGAAAAAGTGAAAGAGAAAAAAAATTATACAAATTAATAAATAAACTTAACTAACTTTAATCTAAATTTATTGACAAATTCTAAAATGGACCACTTCATCTAGTGGTCCATGGTGGACCACTTATGAATAACCCTATAACGAATACGAATTTTACAAAATCGACCGTTAGATTGGAAGTTTGTTTCATATAGATTATCCATACAAATTTTAGAAAAATTGAAAATCATTTGATATGTTATTGAGACTCATTAAGATTAACAGTTTATGAGTTTTTATTAAATACCGTTAAACTTGTTAGATTTCAATAACACATCAAATGATTTTCAATTTTTCTAAAAATTTGTCTGGATGATCTATATAATACAAACTTTCAATTCAACAGTGGATTTTTTAAAATTTGTATTCGTTATAATAGTAATGATCACTTCACCACGGTGGACCACTTATGAAGACTGAAGTGGTCCACCGTAGCATTAACCAAATTTGTTGCATAATTTTCTTGACTTCCTTTTTTTTTTTTTTCATCGTACTAAACGGACCAAGAATCCGTCACATACAAAAAGAAGGATCTAGACAACTTAAGTCTTCCCAACGGCAATAAGCAATCGTCACAGAAGGATCTAGAACCCTACTAAACTCTCCTTATATAAACCACTCACTTCTCTTTCTCTAATCATATAAATTCTCTCTCACTCTCTCTTAAAACCCTAACCTCCTTCTTCTTCCTCTCGCTTCAACAAATCGATCTACCATGTCAGAAACCGAAACCTTCGCCTTTCAAGCTGAGATCAACCAGCTTCTCAGTCTCATCATCAATACTTTCTACTCCAACAAGGAGATCTTCCTTCGTGAACTCATCAGTAACGCCTCCGATGTGAGTTTCCGATTTCTTTTTCCTTTGTTTTATTAGGTTTTTTATTTTTAGGTTTCGTCGTAGTTGTAGATGTGATTATTATACTTGATCTGTGATTTATACATGTTGTAGATTATGATTTAAATTAGTTAATGCTTTTTACATGATTATATAGCTTTTAGGTTGTAGTTTTGCTTGGATTCACCTTGAATTTTAGTGATTGATTGTGATTTAAGTTTAGTGTATTGATTTTGCACGTTTAGGTGTAATTTCGCTAATATGTAGTGTTTATAATTGTATTTGGTCTTGTTGATAGGGTTATGTAGTTTAATTCATTAGATTTGGTATATTGTTATGTTACATGCCTTTCATTACTGTTAGTGATATATGCAATTGAATTGGATGGTTTTAGGAGTTTATAGTTTTGTTTCTGTTATACGGTTTACTTTTGCCATACTTTTTTGTGATCATGAACGCTTTGTTTTCATGGATTATGTATTTGACTCTGCTTCTGTAACATGTGTAGTCCTTGGATAAGAGGTAGAGTGACTGTAGGAGTTTGTAGTTTTTGTTTTTTTGTTATACGGTTTAATTATGCAAAAACTGTTTGTGGGAGTATAAATACCTATTTTCATGGGTGATGTGTTTGACTCTGATTATGTAATATTGTAGGCATTGGATAAGATCCGTTTTGAGAGTTTGACAGACAAGAGCAAGCTTGATGGACAGCCAGAGTTGTTTATCCATATCATTCCTGATAAGGCTAACAACACTCTTACCATTGTTGACAGTGGTATTGGCATGACCAAAGCTGGTAAGAAGGGTTTCTTTTTCTGCTTAGAATTTTTAAAAAGTTTCATTGTAGTGTAGAATTGTTAATTGGATGGATTCTAATGATTTGTGTGGATTGCTTTTGTTGATTCTTGCAGATTTGGTGAACAACTTGGGTACAATTGCAAGGTCTGGTACCAAGGAATTCATGGAAGCCATTGCTGCCGGTGCTGATGTTAGCATGATTGGACAGTTTGGTGTTGGTTTTTACTCTGCATATCTTGTTGCTGAGAAGGTGATTGTTACCACCAAGCACAACGATGATGAGCAATATGTGTGGGAGTCACAAGCTGGTGGGTCATTCACTGTTACCAGGGATACATCTGGTGAGGTTCTTGGAAGGGGAACTAAGATCACCCTTTACCTTAAGGAAGATCAGCTTGAGTACCTTGAGGAGCGTCGTTTGAAGGATTTGGTTAAGAAGCATTCTGAATTCATTAGTTATCCAATTTCTCTATGGATCGAGAAGACTATTGAAAAGGAGATTTCTGATGATGAAGATGAGGAGGATAAGAAGGACGAGGAGGGCAAAGTAGAGGAAGTTGATGAAGAGAAAGAGAAGGAGGAGAAAAAGAAGAAGACCATTAAGGAGGTGTCTCATGAATGGGACTTGGTTAACAAACAGAAGCCTATTTGGATGAGAAAGCCAGAAGAGATTTCTAAGGAAGAATATTCTGCTTTCTACAAAAGTCTTACAAATGATTGGGAAGAGCATTTGGCTGTCAAGCATTTCTCAGTTGAGGGTCAACTTGAGTTTAAGGCCGTTCTCTTTGTACCCAAGAGAGCACCTTTTGATCTCTTCGATACAAAGAAGAAGCCCAACAACATTAAGCTCTATGTTCGCAGGGTCTTTATCATGGACAACTGTGAGGAGTTGATTCCTGAATATCTTGCATTTGTCAAGGGTATTGTTGATTCTGAGGATCTTCCCCTCAATATTTCAAGAGAAATGTTGCAGCAAAACAAGATCTTGAAGGTCATCCGTAAGAACTTGGTCAAGAAGTGCCTTGAGCTGTTCTTTGAAATTGCCGAGAACAAGGAGGATTACAACAAGTTTTATGAGGCTTTCTCTAAGAACTTGAAGCTTGGTATCCATGAAGATTCTCAGAACAAGGGAAAGATTGCTGAACTTTTGAGGTACCACTCAACCAAGAGTGGGGATGAGCAGACCAGTCTCAAGGACTATGTCACTAGGATGAAGGAAGGCCAGAGTGATATCTACTATATCACTGGTGAAAGCAAGAAGGCTGTTGAAAATTCTCCATTCTTGGAGAAGTTGAAGAAGAAGGGTTATGAAGTTCTCTTCATGGTTGATGCCATTGATGAGTATGCTGTTGGTCAACTCAAGGAATTTGAGGGAAAGAAATTGGTGTCTGCTACCAAGGAAGGTTTGAAACTTGAAGAAACTGAGGACGAGAAGAAAAAGTATGAAGAGCAGAAGGAGAAGTTTGACAATCTCTGCAAGGTGATTAAGGAAGTTTTGGGTGACAAGGTTGAGAAGGTTATTGTATCGGACCGTGTTGTGGATTCACCATGCTGTCTTGTGACTGGTGAGTACGGTTGGACAGCTAACATGGAAAGGATCATGAAAGCTCAGGCATTGAGGGACAGCAGCATGGCTGGGTATATGTCAAGCAAGAAAACAATGGAGATCAACCCAGATAACCCCATCATGGAGGAGCTGAGGAAGCGTGCTGATGCCGACAGAAATGACAAATCTGTGAAGGACCTTGTTCTCTTGCTCTTTGAGACTGCTCTCCTCACATCTGGGTTCAGCCTCGACGAGCCAAACACTTTTGGAAACAGGATCCACAGAATGTTGAAGCTTGGTTTGAGCATTGATGAAGATGCTGGTGAAGGTGATGCTGACATGCCTCCATTAGAAGAAGCCGATGCTGATGCTGAGGGCAGCAAGATGGAAGAGGTTGATTAAGTTGCGGTTTATCTTTAAGCAATATATTTTTTTTGATCCAATTAAGCTTTGTTGATGACTCTTTAGAATTTTTCACTCTTTTTGCTATGTTTTGATCTTTTTCCCTGTGGTTTGTCGGCGGTATCAAATGCAAGTTAGGATTACTTTTCTGCATTTAATCTCAGTTTATAGCACTATCTGGTCATGGTATATTTTGAAATTCTTTTCATTATTTTGGATTGCATGCGTGAGACTTCATTACATGATAAGTTTAAGATTAGAAATTAATCAAAGTAAAATTTATGGGTCTTGAGAGGATTCTTTCTTATCGGTGAGAAGTCGTAGAGGAATATTGATTTGTGGATTCATCTGTGTGAAGAAATTATAATTGACAATTCCTTAACAGTATTAGAATGCCCTTGAATTTTAGAAATTTTTTGTCAAACTAATATTTTAATTTGAATTGCTAATCCATGCATTAAATTGGTTGCGTCTTACTTTTCTCAATGATTCTCGTATGAATCTTCCAAAATGTTGATTGAAGAATTTGGATTCAAAAGTAGTAATTTTATCGCTCTTATCTTTTTATCATCCATATTGGAAAGGCTATTTATTGGTACAATTGAATTTTGAATACAAATGGATTTTGAGGAATTTTAACTTTACTGTTCAAGAACTCAGGACCTTCGCTCTCGTTAACTCAATCATCAGTAAAATAAAACCAAATCTGCAGCATTGGCTAATTAATTTAAACTCTTTTTTGACACCCTGTGATTTATATTTATAAGGATAAGGATGAGGGATTTTCGCTCTTAGCTATTTCAATTTGCCAATCATATGCCGTTCAAAAAAAATTATTGTCAGTATTTAAAATTATCATAAATTCTAAAAAGGTTCTTGGCTGGCTTTCTCCTCGTGCGAGACAAATTAAAGTAGAAAAAAAATGAGGAACAATGAGTAATATATGGTGAAGAACGATGGTAGTATATAAATGGTGATGTTCTTGAGAGTTAGGCCCATCACCGTTTTTTCAATGGCCATCGAGTCATTAGGCCAGGTTTCGAAGATAGTATCTTTAATAAGTTCTGCAATTTGTTTCTCTGTGGTGCCCTCCTCTCTTGCTACGTAGAGTGTTTTCATGACGGTTGTAAAGCATAGTACATAAATCGTCTCAGCTCAATTGAGATTGAACACGGTTACTCGAGATCGAAATTGGTACCTTGTTATGTTTGAGTTTTAGTGGTGTTTGTTATTTTATCTGCGGATAAAAAAAAGTTAGCCAAACATAATCTTAGTGATCATTTGGAAATACAAAGTTTTTGTGTAATCTTTTTTTTTTTTTGTTGGTATAAGTGTAATCTTGTAATTTACTCTTCATTTAAATTACTTCTTTTTGGGTACAATTCATTTATTTAAATTATTTTGATTACAATTTTATCATTCTTTTACCTAATCAAGAAATTGAAATTGACCTCAATTTTATCATTTTTCTGTCTTGTCTTTAATATCTTGCATATTAATCTTATAAGAATTAAAAGTGTGATTATTTCAACAGGGACAAATAATAAAGTTTTATAGATCAAATATGATTTTAATTCTAATAAAATTATAAATTTTAGGTTTAGTCCTTAAGAAAGTTATCTATTATTAGTCCCTGTTTATATTTTATAAGAAAAGTTATCTATTATTAGTCACTGATTGTAAAGTTTTAAACAGTTCCTTTTTTGTTTCGGTCATATAAAGAGGGAATAGCCACAAAAAAAAAACTAAAATACTACACGGAAACTCTTAGCCATACATGTGCCAAAAATATTATAAAATAAAATAAGACTTTGAAGTTTTTTAGGACGACTTCTTATAACATACAAATTAAAATAGTTCAAAGTTAGACTAAAATTAACTAACCAATCACACATTTCAACATGGAGCGCATCATATGAGTCAATTTTACATGCAAGACTGTTTAAATAATTATTATTGTTGTCTCAAAAGAGATCTCCACACCCTAACAGATTAATTGAGTTTTTACGAGCGTCATCACAAACTATTACCATTACTATTTTAGTCATTAGTTAATAGTTACACATAAATTAATACTACAATAATTTCTCTAATTTTTCTTAAATAAGTTTGAGTGGTGTTGTAAAACTTGAATTGTACAAGTGTGTACATCTATCTGGTTTCAAATCATCCTCCCGACAAAAAGTACAATACATATCTTGCAAAAGATAGATGATGTATTCTTTTCTCATGTTCTATTACAAGAATATATTATCTTTTCAAGTTTTTCGGTTACATATTATTCTTTTCTCTCTGAAAAAAGCTCTAAAATCGTCTACTTTTTGTGTCATTGCATTATATTCGATAATAACAAATGTATTAATTCAATGAATTAGACAAATAGGATAATTAAACATGCATTTGTACACCATTCCTACAAGGAATCTAATTCACTAGAACTGTCTTTTCTCTAGAAAGAATACCACTATAAATGATGAGGTTTTCTACTGATTCATGTGCCTCTTAACACCTCTAACTAACTCAATAGCTGCTTGAAAAAATTGAGAAAATGATCAAAACATTACTTTTATGGTTGTTTTTGTTGATCTCTATCCTCACTTTTTCAGCTCAAAAGATCATAGCCACACAACAAATTGAAGGTCTTAGTACTTCAAAGCAACAAAGGGAGCCAAAAGGTAATATTTTTTTCTTTGCTACTTTACTTTATTTTTCATTCCTTTTATTTTATTTTGCATTAACTCTGTTTTAGTCCCCATAAATTTTTAAAAATTTGTATTTACCATTTGTAAGAAGTTTCAACTTTTAGTCTCTCTACAATATTTTTTGCCAATAGTTCTACCGTTAAGTCAAGTCATGTTTGAATAATGAGCGCGCTCATATGACAGTGCCAGTGCCACATGGAAATTTTATTTATTTATTTATTTCCACCATGTTTTTAAAATGTATTAATTAATAGCCAAATAAATAAATTAATCCATTTTATCCATGTATCATAACATAAGGTTGTTCTTTTTTATAGTTGATATTTTTTTGGTGGGTCATGCAGCCATGTATGGTATGATATTGGAATCAAGAAAACCATTACCAAGCACACAAAGAACAAATCTAGGATTGCATGTTGTTCAACATACAAAGGTTTCAAAGAAAGCAAGGACAACTAATGGGGGAACCAATAACGTGAAGAATCCACATAAAGGAAAAAGTAGTGCAATCACTAATTCAATCAAATCTTCATCCTTGATTATGGCTGCACTAAGCCATATTATTCCAGCAATCATTCTTGTTGGATGTTTCTTTTGAATTCCAAGGCTTCAATCTAGCCTTTGAAACTTATACTATTAATAAATTTTGTTTATTAATTAATGTATGATGCAATAGTGAGAAATAAATCAAATAATGTTGTAACTTGCCATCAACAACTTGTTACTTGATCTAAAATTCCCTTGTAAATGAATTTACCAAGTACCACTTTGTTTTACAAGTATTTTTTTAAAAATAGTTTAGTAGCTAGAAATTTCATCTTAAAGGTGAATAAAAGGTGAATAAGTAAAATGTTTAAAGCTTGAATCTTGACTCCCAACATGTATAATACGATATTTCTACCAACTGAACTAAACTTACGGGGACCCTTTACAAGTACTCTACTAAGGTCTTCAAAAATCTACCACAAGTTAAGGCACCCCCTTAAAATGTGAAATTACGCCATGCTTCTTTTGAGTTTATCTCAAAAACCATGTTATCCAATTGAAAACCATGAACTCAATTGAAAACCATCTTAAAATTTGTTTGTTTCTCTGTCTGAATTGTTATGAAATAGTATATCACTAACATTGTTTACTTAATTTCAAAAGCATCACCGGTATTACTAACTTAATGTCATTATAATCCTTGTGAATATCAACAGATTGATGAATATGATTAACATTTTACAATTTCAGGGATCATTTTGAAATATTGTTAATGACATAATGTAAGAGACTAGGTTGATAAAATCCTAGAATTTCAATTCAATGAAAGACTAGAGAAAGTTTAACCACAACAAATGAATCCTCCAAACCAAATACCTTACTCACATAAAGCCAATTTAAGGTATAAACAAATCAACCTATTATATTTTTTTATAAAAAAAAATGTAAAAGAAAGAGAGGTGGCTCTACAGTACAAATAAGGCAAAGAAACCAAAGGTGAAAATTATCAACAAAATACTTGCCCTTCAAGTATCGTCTACTTGCGAATGGAATACAAAGCTTGGGAATGTGGTGGTGATGTCCCTGCGCAAACACGTGAAAATCAATATCAATATAAGAAAAGTCTGAAGGAGAAAAGAGGGTGTTATAAGTTCACTTTGTTATAATTCGAAAACTAATTCACAAAAATACGGATTGAGAAATTACTTGAGATATTGAAGGGTCATGTTCTTCAAAAGTGATGGATGGCGCAAAACAAGGTTTCTCCACTCCTCCTTGTCAATCTTCCCATCATGCTTTGTATCTGCTTCCTCAAAAGTCTGAAGAAATATCATCGAAAATTTAATGTCAACACAACACTATCCAAGTAAATTTTAAAAAAAGAGACTCAAACTGTCGTATACAATTAGAAGTACAAATGACAGAGGAACGAGGTAGCACCTTGTCGATTATACTTTCTATAACATCGTCTGATAGATTCATACCAGATTCCGCAAGTGTAGCAACCACCATTTGCTTCACCTGTATAAAAATACAGACAAAAATCAGGCTCATCCAAAACGAAGAGCACAAAACTTAGAATTGGATATAAGAAAATGAATTACCTCTTGCCGTTCGATAAAACCCTGTTGTTTTAGATCATATAGTTGAAAGGAAACTGAAATATGACATTACAATTGTTTAGTTCTCGTTTAGTCAAAGAGAAGGATGATGTACGTAAATTAAAAATTGACTCCAAATGTGCATTCTTCTTAAAATTTTAGAAGCTCGAGTACAACATACATTCAATCTTATCATCAATAGGGGCATTCGGATGGAAAACGGATAGGGCGCGAGCAAACTCTTCAAAGCCCAATATCCCATTGTGCTTTGTGTCAAATAAATCAAATACCTAGTAGAATTAGAGAGAAGCTCGAGTGAGATACCAACCACATGAAGTAATATGAATCAATCTTTAAACATGTTACAAGACAAGGGACAAAATAGAACGTTACAATAATATCTAAACCAGTCCGGAAAATGATTTTTCTTGAACATGTGAGAAACAAAACATGAAACGGATAGTATAAATTGTATATTACGACAGAGGTTGAAGCACGCTAATTTGTGCTGTGCACGTACACTAATTTTCCGGTAAAATAACTAACTTGGAATCCTATTATATATTTTGACCTTACTTCTTAGTTACACCTACAAACATACATACATGCACACACTCATACCTAACGACACTTTTTAAATTCCCTTTGAGGTACAAGTTGATCAAAATTTTCATGATTCTTATGTTCAATGAACTATTCAAGCTATAGTATAGTCCACACGGTATACAGTTGCCAAAAGTAAATTAATCCCCTTCCTGGATTGCCGATAAAATAACCAGGAATCATGAAAATTGTAATAAAAATATCAATCATGAATAGTTTATGGAGCAGTCAATTTCAATCGATGATACAGATTTAAAATATAGCCTCCTAATAAAAATATCTTCAGCAAGTACAATAAATCACAATGAGAACTAACATAATAGCCCAAACATAAAGATATTTGCACAAAAACAGATAAATAGAAGGGAAAGCATACCCGATCAGCAAACAAACTTTCTTTTTTATTCGTCTTGAACAATGCCAATTGAAACTCTTCCTGCAAAATGAGCTCTAAAATTGAATATAACATCTGATAGATTTTTTAAAACTAAACCCTTCCAAAGAAAGAAAACAATGAAAATGTTAAAAAATTGTCATATAGATATAGAATGATAAATAGAACTTCAAATGCGACATGTTTTCTTTCATTAAGAGAAGATGGCTAATCAATGAAATAAAATACGCCAAACGTAAGTTGACCATTGACAAAGAAAAGAAACCTTGTTAATCAACCCATCGTCAATTACAGCACTGCTGATCTTTTTGAAGAGCTCATAGAGTGCTTCTATTTCACTAACACTGACTGCATACATATTCAAAATAAATAGCCACCTTCAGTACAAATATCGCATATTTATTTCAAAAACAGTAGTGTGAAAGGTAATATAATCGGTAAAACAAAGAAATAGAAAATCACTTTTTTTTTTGTAGAAATATAATTGGCTAGTAATGAATCAATAGAATAAAGTAATGTTAAATCACATACACACTGTGTCTCTTGCAAGAACTTCAGGATCTTCAAGGCCTCTTGACTGGTTATATATATCAATGTCACAGCAACGTAATACAGAAGCGAGTAAAGACTTAACTCCCTCTAAGCACTGCAACATGATATCTCTTGTGAATCAGAATGCTCCATAACTGTTACAAGAATAAATCAGTTAGATATTCTATTTAGTTCATTCATCATAAAGTCATCAAAAGTAGGCATGTGAAAGCGAACCTTTTAACCATTTCCAACTTCAGGGGACCAATCCCAAATAGCAAAATCTGCGAAATTTGAAAAATAACAATCAGAACAAAATTGACATCTGTCAACCAGACCATCGCATTTAGATATCACGAAGTACTCAAATTAACAACACAACAGCATAACAAGTTCTATATTTTAACCATGAAATTTGTTATATCATACTAAAAGTATCAGCAATCGATAGGCATGAATTTCACATTGCTCTCTCTTCCTTTCTCTTTGAAAAGCATGACATTGTGTGCATAAATATGATCAGACACTCCTTAAAATCGATTCAAGATGTTTGCCTTTAATAGTTTTGACATATGGAATAGAATACATCTAATAACCTATCCCCCCCCCCCCCCCCTCCCAAACCAATAAATTGGGAAATTATGATGGAACAAATTTTTCCTATAAATATTCAAACAATATGATAATTGTTATATTCAACTCCATTTCAATCATTCGATTCCATTTTATATCTGAAATCCTAAATAATTCCACAAGATGGGGCAAGACCATCAAAAACCAAATTTTCAAAAATAAAACCTCATTCTATAAACCACAACAATCACATGTCTCTTCTTCATCCAATCCACTATACACATGGATGATGGATCCATAACTCCACACCCAAATTCACAAAGAATTGAATAGCCTAATAATCAACATCTTCTGATCTATAAACCACAAAAATCACATCTCTATACTTCATCCAATCCTAAACAAAAAGATTCAATTTTTTTTTTAAAAAATTCACTTTCACATATACCCCTTAACATATACATGAAAAATTCATCGATCTATATAAACTAACAATAAATAAAAATCAAGAAACACATTAAAAAAAATGAAATTTACAGAAAACACGAGAAGCCCACATGAAAATAGACGATAAAATCATCCATAGTAGTATAATATGAGATTAATGAGCAATAAGGTGAAGTGGGTGGGGGAAAAAATGAAACCTTGTTGGAGGATGAGCAGAGGATTTTGAGGGTTGAGATGATTGGGACGAATCTTTATGGGAGTGAGACGAAAATGGTATGGTCGATGACAGACAGATAGAGTACAACCCACACAACTTTTACCGCAATAACAACAAATGTAAAACAATTTTTGAACTTTTAAGAAGAAAAAAAACTAAAATTGACTTTTTAAGTTTATTATATTTTTAATGTATCTGACCTATAATATAGACCAAATATATTAAAAGTACAATAACTTAAAAAATCAATTTTGCTTATAAAGTGTTACGAAGAGAGTAAAATGGGTCAAATTCGTCGAATCGGCCAATCTATCCTGTCATTTTAGGCGGAGGTGGGTTGACATAATAATTCATTTAAAAGTATAAACAGATAATAATTTTAATAAAACAATATTTAATAAACAAATTAAATATTTTATTTTAAATAACTTTTTTAAATAATATCAAACTTAAATATAAAATAAAAGTCAATGAAATGCACATGTAATTATCACGGATGCAACAGTGAATTATATTAAATGTATTAATAATAAGGGTATTTGATACTTGTCATGGGAGAGATTAGCATGTGCTGGAGAGGAAGGATGCTTAGGCTTATGTGATTTTAAAACTTTTAACACGTCTATGGTGGCGAAACATGGTTGGAAAATTATGACAAAGTTGAAGTCATTGTTAGCAAAGATTTTCAAAGTCAGGTATTTCCCACACTTATCTTTCTTTGAAGCAAATTTGGCTCTAATCCTTGTTATGTGTGGAGAAGCCTGTGGAAATATTGTAATGTACTTGAACTTCATTGTAGGCGGAGAATTGGCGATAAATGTAAAATTAAGATGATGGATGATCCTTGGCTGAGGGGACAGAGACATGGATGGGTGAGTGCACCGTAATCCCAAAATGTGTAATCTTTGTGTGAACAATTTGATGCTTAAAGGGGTAAAGCAATGAGACTCGTATAGAATCTCTAATTTATTTACTCATGATGCAGCAAATGAAATACTAGTTGTACCGTTGCTTAAAGAGGTGTGGGAGGATATATTAGTGTGGCAATAAGAGCAAAATGGGGAATATACGATAAAGTCCGGTTATCGATTGTTGATGCAAGAGAAAGAAGAAGGGAGACGAGGAACATTTGAAAGTTGGAAATGTTTATGGCAAATACGAGCACCACCAAAAGCTAAACATATACTTTGGTGGATTTGCCGTGAATGTCTTCCAACAGCAATCTAGTTGCGGCAACACCATGTGCCATGCCCAGCAATATGCGAATTGTGGAGAGGAGCGAATGAAGATATGTTGCACATGTTATTCGGATGCACTCCGAGCAAAAACTGTTGGTCTATGGCGGGATTAAAGCTCAGTTGGAACAATTCAATAATGCAAAAGATGTTATCTTTGATATATGCAGACATGCAGCAAAGATACTAAGGAAGTAGTAGGGATGATGACAATGATGATATGGCTGATGTGGAATAATCAATCGCTATGGAATCATGCAAAGAGCGAAGAGAGATGCAGCACAATTGGATGTACAAGCCTTCCATATATGGGATGAATGGTGTAGAACACAAATAATCACTAACAATAGAATATTTGATGAATAGGTACAACAAACATCAATGGTTACTACCAAGACAAGGTTGGCTAAAATGTAACATCAATGTCAACTTTCACAACGACAAAAGAATTAGATTTAGAAGTGGAAGACGATGTTAGACAGTTCATACGTGCAGGAACATATATATTGGATAAGAGGTGCTTATTCAATTCTTGATGCAAATGCACTACCTATTTTAGAGACCATGAAAGCAACTTGCAATATAAACTTGGAGCATATTTGAAAGTGATTCACAAGTTATTGTTGGAACTAAATATGCGCTGGTGTTTTGGTTTTTAGTATAGGACAAATCTTATATGCATTGCTATACATGCAGTTCTTACTTTTCCTCTCACAAAGAGGTAGTTATTTTAATTGAAAAACAGTTTTATTTTATTTTTTAAAAATTACAAGACACAAAAAACCACTTCTTTGTGAGTGGAACAGCAAAAACTGCATGTATAGCAATGCATGTAAGTTTTGTCCTTTAGTATATTTATTTCTAGCATTAAGTGTTTGTTGCTTTTAAATTTTAATTTTGAGGTAAAATTTATAAAACGTCAAAAGAATTTGGTTACTCGTAAGTTATTTAGGATGACCAAATTTGGACTAGTCACCGTGTTTTTTACTTGATTTTTCTTTGTATTGAAAACCAATTAATTAATGTTTTGTTTTTTTTTTAGAAAAAGTTGATTAATAAAATTGGTTAAGTTTGTGTGTGTAGAAACTCGAAAATATAAAACTTATTAGTTTAAATTTTTAAAATAAATTTCGCTAAAAAAATAGTCTTTTTGTCCACGCGGCTGTCTCCTTTCGCGGCACGTCAAGATAAAGTCCGACACGCAGCCCGACCCGACCCACATCCTTCTTCCTGGTTTGGTTTTGAAATTTGGTCAGAGATTCAAAAATCATCATAACATTGCAAACCCTAAAAATCGAAGCTTCTTTTGTTTGCAGTTTCTTCCACAGAGTTCGTCTCAAAGGGTTTCTTCCATCCTGCAGAAATTCGAACACGGAATCTTATGGGGAACAGAAAAGAGCGTCGTCGTGCCGCTCACACCAACGCTGGTCGCAGAGTCAAGCTTGATCTTTTCGCGGAACCCTCCGGTATTCAATTTAATCGCTCCTTTTTACTCTTTTGCTCAATTGTTTTATTTTATGCTTGATTTTTCGATTTGATTTTATTTCAGAAATCCTAATTTGTTCCATGTATGAAATATCAACTTTGTTCAAATTTCCACTTTTTTTGGAGTGATGTTCACAATTATTATTTTTTACAGATAAAATGGCCATGGATGAATAGTTGAATTGTATTTCATGTGACTTGTAATGTAATATTATAGTGTATGAAGTTACTTTCTATTTTCTTCTTCTAAATGTTTTTGTTCTAGACCTAGAAAACACCTACAAACATTAGCTGCCTAGTTGTGTTGGACATTCACAGAGACTTCTAAGACCCTGTTTGGATTAGCTTATTTTTGAGCTTATGCAAATAAATAAATTTTAACTTATTATTATAAGTTGTCAAGCTAGTTTATGAAAAAATAGCTTATAAAAATACAGTTTTCATTAGTGAGAACTTATAAGTTAACATAAAATCTTATTTATTTGCATAAGCTGTTTTGCATAAGCTCAAAAATAAGCTAATCCAAATGGGCCCTAATCCTACATTGCAATTATTTTCTTTAGTTTTCCCAATATTTATCTTTATACTTATATCTGTACTAATACATACGAGAATATCACAGTATTATTAAGTAAATGATATTATGTGTATGATTACTCATGCCAACTTTTAAAAGATGTGTTTTTGATGTATTAATTTATATATTGTAATACAGTGTTTCATAGTTTTTTTAAATTTGCCATATTGCTATGTCCACGTTGTACTGGATCTCTGCCATTTTTGTGCTTTCCAGTAGTCGACAAACAAAAGTTTGAGTTTTTATGATAGAGACCCGAGCAGAGTTCTTAAGTAAGAAAATGGCTATTATGTAATAGAGTGTGGTAAGAATACGAGTAATTAATGAGTGTGATAGGGATTCAAGACAGTGTAAGATCCTAGAATCTTTTTCGAATGCCCTTAATTTCACTGAGATCACCAATTAAGATTTCGTGCTTACTTGGCAAGTTTGTTATACTTTAGTAGTACAAATAGTGAGGTGAGTGAATGGTAAAGCCGTAGAGTGTATGGAAGATTATAGTTTGATGTGGACACTGGACAGTTGGCATCTTGCCTGTGTAGGAGCTTTGCTCTGTGGGAATTAAGATATTCATCCTTTCGCATTTACCTTTCATTTTCAGAGAAATAATACACTGTTTTCCAGTATTTACCCATTTTAATCCATTTCTTCTATATTCTGTAATTTACTGTATTTTCGGGTATGCAACATTTTACTTCTGACAAGAGCCGCATCATATCTGCATTCCATTTGGGGCAATTTATGTCTTGGTCTTTGTATCACGTATGTGTCCGAAATAATTGGTACAATACTCCGGATTATATAGATGACTTATAGAGTAGTATTATTAGATCTTAGATCCGTATATCTGTTATACGTTGCTTTCTCATCTCAATTTTATACATATCCAGGAGAGTTGGGTGGCTCAACTATACACGGTGACGCTGGAGGAGATACTGATTCACAACAGCATGATGGGTTACCCAATTCACCCTCTTCTTCAGGTGGGTTCTGTCAGTTTTCTTCAAAAGGACTATATTTAGAGGACATGAGTGCTCAACATTAAATTGGTGGAAATATGGAACTATATATACGAGCATATTTTGTTCTGTTGTTTGCCCCAAGAAACTGTTCTCAGATTGTAGGGCTGCTGAGGTCTTGGGAACATTCATTTCAGATGAGGTCGGCCCTGCCACATTGAAATATGAATGACTCCCAATCATTTTCCCTCCTTTATGGCAGCTTCAAGGGATTTCCAAGGTTCAGGCGGTAGAAAGTTTTATTGGTTCGTATGTTTCTGTCTTTATTTGCTTAGTGGCTTGCTGACGTTTCCTATCTGTAACAGGTGACACTGATGATACAAGCTACAATGCTTGTGAATCTATATGCATCTTTCAATTTTTTTTTTTATCTCTTTTGCTATTTGTATATAGTTATTACCATTTTATCTCTTTTGCTATTTGTATCTAGCCTTTTGTAATTCTGACATGCTAGTTTTTGTCTTCAGGTCAACAATCACAAAATCCCCTCTTGTTACTTGGGCAATATAGTGATGATGAAGTGGATGAGGGATCAAGCAAAGGGCCTAATGACACAAAGGTGCACGAAGAGGTATTAACTATACTTCCTTCATATCTTTTCTAAACCACAAACTTAATGTTTTCATACCAGATATGCATCTGATTTTCGTGTTTGTACTTGGCTTTGTTGTGATATGCTCTTGATCTTAGTAATTTCTCTAATTAATTCTGACAAACAACAGATGCTTATTTGGTTGGGACATAGTTTACAATAACTCCTTCCTACTATAATATGATGATGTTCATATTTGTCTAGCACCACCTAAAAGTATAGTTGCACAATCATTTATACAATTAATTGCACAATTTGATATATATAGATTATATTCTGGTGCCAATGCGATAATTAAGGTCAAATTGTTTGTGTATTAGATGTGTATAATACCTCATCTAAAACTGACTAATATTTATGTAGTACTTATACTGGGTATTCTATTTTTGTCAGGCTAACAGTGCACTTGGTGAAGGATCTAATGACTTGGATATCAGTGTCTCTGTAGATTATGTTGCTCAGAATAATGGACATCAGGATACAATGCAAAATGAAACCTCAATGGATGTTGAATACAGTGAAAAAAATGAAAGTGATGTTGCTTTTGGTAATTTGCAAAATGAAATGGTTTCCAAAGATCAAACAAATGCTTTGGAAAATCTTGATGAAAGAGATGGAAATGGTATCAGTTCAGGATGGAAGATGGTGATGCATGAAGAAAGCCAACTTTATTACTACTGGAATGTTGAAACCGGGGAGACTTCATGGGAAATGCCCCAGGTTTTGGCTCAAGCTGATCATATGACTAATGATCCTTTACCTCTTGCTTCTGTTAATGACAAAACAGATAGTGCTACAGTTAGTGTGGATAATTCCAACATGCTCTCAGCTGTGATGCTTGGTGCCTCCGCTGATGGCACCGTGGAATCCTCAGCGCCTTTGCATGATCATGATGGCCAAATGAATGGATGTAGTGGTGAATGTACAAATGAAAATCAGGCTTCTAATGTTCATGGAGATGATTTGATAAAAAATGATGGCCTCGTGAGTTTATCTTATGGTGGCGATCATTCATCAGTTTCAAAATCTAGTGTTGATAAACAGCAAGTGGAAATTGATTTTCCTTCTCGTCTTGTCCAACAGAGTGAGTGTTTGTTAGAGAAGCTGAAATCACTGAAAAAGTAAGCATTTAGCTTCAGCTGTTCTGCATTATTTGCTTATGATATGTTTTTTAACTATTTATTTGACGAAGAACTTGTTTCTCCCATATTTAAATAATTAATTAATAGCGTAATCTACAGGTCAAAGGGAACTCTGCCCGGCAAGGATTCTTTGTCAAATTATAGGTTAGAGGTTGAGATTAGACTTTCTGATTTCAAGTCACTTGCATCCTATGGATCATCTTTGCTTCCTTTCTGGGTGCACTCTGACTTGAAGATTAAAGAACTTGAAAGTTTAATCAATGATGAATTGTTGCAAACTGTTAAAGCAGAACATGATGAAGTCGAGGATAAACATGTACCTGTCACTGAAGAATTGAACGAGCAACATAATGGTGTGGGCCAGGAGTCTGAAGTAGACCACAGTGAAAACAAAAGCAGTTTTCTTACTTCTGAAGTTTCTAATGGATATCAGGCTGATGCTTCAGCTGCAGATTTAAAGGACATGAGGGATAAATTTTCCTCGGATGCTCAGTACATTCCATTGTCTATTTTGACTGGTAGTCATATGGAAACAAGTCTAGAAGTCAACGCACAAATTGAAGCAACTATAAAACCTGAGGAATCAACCCATGAAGATGTGAATGCTGGGGATGATATCGATATGGATGTTGACATGGAAGTTGAAGATATGAATTCCCCAGAAAATACAACTGTCATTGATGCATCAGTTGCAAATGATTCTGTGCAAATAGACCAACCATCTCAGCCGAATCCACTTATTCAATACCATTCTTTGTTGCCCGAGGACACATTTGTTGTGCCTCCTCCTCCTGATGATGAATGGATCCCTCCACCACCCCCAGATAATGAGCAAATGCCTCCACCTCCGCCGCCTGGTGATGATCAGATGCCTCCTCTTCCACCCGGAGATCCCCTAGCAACTTGCTATCATGTTATCCCATCATACACAGAGGCAGGCCAACCCCTTTCGTATGCTCAATATAATCCATCTTATCTTAGCACCGGCTCTGAGTATTATGGTCAGTCAGCTGCTGAAGTCCCAGCCAGTAATGTATATGGACAAATTCCTATGCCACCTGCACAGCTCTACTATAGTGCAGTTCCTAACATATACAGTGAAAGTTCTCAAGTTATGATCAATCCGGCAGATCCTGCTGCTTATTACGAGGCTCAAGAGGGTACATTAGTATTTTTCCAGCATATTAGTAGTTAATGATGTTTCATTTTTTGTTTACTGCGAATATTATCATTGCTATTATTTTGTTCTTGTAACAATCGTATGTTTTTGCATTTCAGGAGCTGGTTTGAAACCGTCACCTGATATCAATATTGGTGATTCTGGTGTTGTTGGTGGGGATGACAGGGTCTTTAATGATATTCCGTCGACATCAACATGCATCCATGATCCTGCAACTGTTTCAGTTGATGGCAGTGTTTCATTGCCACCAGCTACTACTGAAGCTGGTGCAGACAAGATCACCTCATCATTAGCTGCTAAAGCACAAACTAAAGGTAAATATTATGTGATATTTTGATATTACTGGCTAGATCATCCTGCTTCAATTTTAGCTGTTAATGAAGTTGTAGAAGCCTGATTTATCCGTTTTATTGGCTGTCTAAGAGTTCTATAACATATAATCCTAGATTGTTGGGTAATAGTAAGTTACAAATTACAATTAATTGGGAATGTGGTTTGTACCTTCCTGGCCCCCAGTTGATGAATACTTTGCCAACTTGCCTTTTCTGGGCGTTGAGGTCAATTCCTGTATGTAATTATTGAATCAGTCTACTCCATATATGTTGACAAATTTCTGGTGGTATCTATGAATTGTAGTACAAATTTTTGCCTTCAATTTAATTAGACTAATTTTTAACCTCAACATGTTTTTCAGAAGGTACAGTTATACCTTAAAAATGTAAGGAAACCCTTTTTTTTTTTCCCAAGAAATAGATTTGGGATTAAGTTAAGGTCTCAAAATATGAAAGTTGGAGCCTCTGGTCATAAATTTGTGAATTGAGCATCTATACGTGTGTTCTGTTTGCATTTATTTGTTCTTCCATAAATTTTAAATGTAATTGTTAAATGCTCTTCATAAACTTCAATTTGTACTGCAATGCACGGGTGCTTACTTTCCTCATCTTTTTCTCAGTTGTCCGTACTAGAAAACGGGCTTTGGCAGTTGGGTCGTCGTTGAAGTCAAATAAGAAGGTTTCAAGTTTGGTGGACAAGGTAGGTTTGCTTTTTACAATTTTTTTTCTTCAGGTTTTTTTAGTTTTTTTTTTATATTTTGCCCTGGGCTGTTTCCTGTTCGGTGTAAAATTCTTTTAATTGTCTAATTTTTGGCTTTTGAACATTATTTTCTGTTTATTGTTATTTCTAGTGGAAGGCAGCCAAAGAGGAGTTACTTGAAGAAGAGGAAGAACCGGAGAGTGTGTTTGAGGCCTTAGAAAGAAAGCGCCAAAGGGAAATAGAGGTTTGCACGAAGAATTATCTCTGTATACTATTAAGCAAATTGCAAATATCCAATTTCATTTCTGACATTTATTTCATTGCAGGAGTGGCGCGCAAAGCAAATTGCCAGTGGAGAGGCCAAAGATAATGCTAATTTTCAACCTTTGGGTGGTGATTGGTATGGGCCTACAAAGACTGTTAATTTGCCATCCACTAATATTCTTACTGATAGACAAATAATGAGATGCTCCTTGTTTTATGCAGGCGAGAGAAGGTCAGACGCAAAAGGGCAAAAGCAGCAAAGGAAGCTGTTGGCAAAGTTGAAGTTGCAATTGAGAACAGTGGCCAAAAGAAGCCAGATATTGTTGAACTTTCCAAGGGTCTTCAAACTAATTGGCAGGTGTGTTTCCTGAGTCCTTTTGTATTGCTCTATTTTAATGGGGAAATCTCATGTACTTAGCAAAGCTTTTTGATGGTTAAATATGATTTGAGGAGGCTGGGTGGAATTGACGTTGCTACTGTATTTTGTGCAAGATGGTAGGATATGTGGCTAGGTGCAATTCAAGAGTATTGATATTTGGTGTTCACTCTTGTCTGTTTTGAATTGTGATATTAGTGGACAATGATATTTTGTTCTTATCAATTTTTACTTGCCTTTCAGGCTTATTGGGATGAGGCCTCAAAGAAGGTTTATTATGGTAATGTTATCACCTCAGAGACGACATGGACCCGGCCAACGAGATGAGCACTGAAATTTATAACACTCACATCAGAGAAGACATGGACCTAGCCAATGAGATGATCAATATATATATGTTAGCAATGGCTAACGTGGGGTCTAAATGTTTAGAATCTTTTGGCTTTAGATAGTTTAAGGGTTTATTAGATATCCATAGTGCATGATTTGCTCTTGCAATTTTGGTTTGATGTTACTGTGCTTTTTTTTAGTAGCACCAGTGTGTGAACATTGTTATTCTGGAGTATATTTTTGCTGCAAACCAAAGGAAACGAAGGAAATAAAACTGTATTTAATTCATAGAAATCATTAACAAGCAAGCCTGCACTTCAACGCTCTTGCAAATAATTGAATGAAAATTTGAGACTTAGGCTCTGTTTGGTTCAAACGGAAGGGAGGGGAGGGGAGGGGAGGGGAGGGGAGGGGAGGGAATTTAATGGAGGGGAAGGGAGGGGAGAGGAGGGGAGGTATTTTAATTAAATACGTGTTTGGTTCAAACGAGAGAAGGGGAGGGGAGATGAGGTATTAATACGATATAAGTTATATATAATAGCAAAGAAAATACAAGATAAACTCTTAATATTCTGTTTTTTTTTGTTGATAAACTTTTAAGATTCGAATAAAGATAATTTAGAATTTTAACAAATTAATCGAGGGTTTGTTAAAATAAAACAAATTAATTGAGGATAATTATATCAATATATTAGATTATATTTTGGTTTCCCTCCCCTCCAAATTCCCCCAATTTGGGGAAGCAAAAATAGCTCTATATTCCCTCACCTCCCCTCCCCCTCATAAAAAAATTGAACCAAACATAAAAATTTAAAATATTACCCCACCTCCCCTTCCCTCCAAAACTCCCGAATCAAACAAACCCTTAGGCTCTGAATGATGGTAGTTGGATCATTGTCTTTAGTGGTTACTTGGGATTAAAGGATAACACCTATGCGGAGCTTATGAAAATTTACCATGAGTTAAAGATTGCTAGAGACCTAGGTTATTTGATTATATTTATAAAACAAAATTTTTTAAAATTGCTTAATTTATTTGTTACTTCTTTATTTTTTAGCATCATATTCGAAAAAAATAACTCAAGTATATTGAAAAAAAATAATATTAACTAAAGTATTGATCAAGATAGAACTTAGAACTTGAATTTTCTTGATTGAGAATTTAATTTTGAACTTAGTCTAAATTGAGAATTTATTTTCAATTTAGAAATTTAAATGTTGCAAATTTTAATTACAGAAATGATGAACACACAAATAATATATCGTAATATTTAATTTTTATTTTTGAATATTAGATAAATAATAAATAATTTATTTTCCTTCATTTTCATGTGTTAAGTATATCTCTTAAAGTCATACATATCAATCATCAAGAACACCACCAACTAATTATAGGCATGACACCACTGACCAATTATGAAGTTTAAATAAAAAAAGTTAAATTTTTAATATTAATAAATCATACACAGTTCCTCCATTCTCATGTATTAAATACGACTCTTAAAATCATGTATATCAATCATCGAAAACATCCACAACCAATAATTATATGCATCACCGTCAATATATTAAAATTTATTCTTCTTAATTTTTTATCTAATACTACATGCATAATAATTTTTTTGATCTCTTATTTCTTTTCATATTTTCATTTGTATTTTTCTTTTTTGTTTCCTTTCATCTTTTTTCTGGTAATATAAAAATTAAAATGTATATTCACCAACTGTATGTTAATTAAAATTAATTTATGTTCATTTAATATTTATGTATTACCAAAAAGTATTTGATATTTTTTTAAATATGGACCCTGAGCGTTGTTCATCTCGAACCGTGCTCAGTGTGTTATTGGTCTAATGGTGAGGGGTTTGTGTAAATATGTAATATACTAGAGGTTCTGAGTTCGATCCGGTGAGGATTTTGGATATGCGAAAATTTTATGGGAGAGAATCTTTTTTTTTTCTTTCTAACCCATGATAAAAAAACTTTTGAGAAAATCTATTTCCTATCTCAAATCAAACACCAACATTGTTTCAAATCAAACACCAACACTATTGATTAATCAATGACTATTGCTTTACAACAAATATTGTTTCTTTCTAGAAAAGAAAATGAGAACAATAGAAGAAAAGAATATGATTAGCCCGAAATAAGGCTGAAAC
Source organism: Trifolium repens (assembly GCA_030408175.1). Classification (NCBI taxonomy): domain Eukaryota; kingdom Viridiplantae; phylum Streptophyta; class Magnoliopsida; order Fabales; family Fabaceae; genus Trifolium; species Trifolium repens. The sequence goes on from CP125841.1 coordinate 8,088,620, forward strand.
CAATTAAGGAGGAGAAAATATATGAGTGCAAAGAATTATAAAATAACAAAGGGTCAAGGAACCAAAAATTCAAAAAACAAATTTCGAGACAACGTACAAAAAATTCAAGTCGACGATCTAGAATAGAGAACTTCAAAAACTTGTCTGATGTTGGGCTTTTCATTTATGGGAGAAAACACCCGAGAGATGTTGCAAGCAGCTGGTCTATCTCTTTAGAAGTTTCTTCACCACCTGCAATGTCTTTGTCTATACAATCCATTACCCTTCCTTCTCTTTCACACAACCTAATCCAATCTATAAGATCGACAAAACCTGATTGTTCATATTTTATGTCGCCTGCACTTTTTCTTGTTAATAATTCCATTAGGATCACTCTAAGGGCATACACATCGGTCTTAAAGGATGGAAGTGATTCTGGAGCGCGGTATTCGAGTGCTCCTAGATTTAGCATTTGCTCTGCAACTCCAGCTGTTGTCATGAGTTGATGCAAATGGTAGTCAGTAACATAAACTAATAGAATTATGTCCCCTCAACTCCGAAATCAACTATGATCGGTGGATAGCACAAAGTTTCCTTCTCTGATTTTCCATCAACGACTTCAATCGTTGCCACCCGTCGTAAGTTGAAGGTTGATCTTCTTCCTCGTTATACCAGTGAAACAACGTTTTGAATAACCAAAGTTCAACTTCACCGGGGATTGAACTTGAACGTGATGATGACCGGTTCTGAGTTAACGCAGAGCTTCCAGAGAATTTTAATCTTCAAATTTAGTATAAAATGTAATTAAATAAAACTCTACTTTTTCTTCAGATACTCAAGAGTAGATTTTTAAGTAAAATATATGGGATGCCCGAATACTTTACAAAATTTCGCTTTAGCCAACGATCTAATTTGCGAATACAAAGGGGCTTACCCCCAATTTCATTTTGAGTGCTTATAAAAATTTCTTCGAACTTTACTCTAAATTTTCAATCTCAATTTTTAGTTTTTTTATTTTCTTTTCAAAAACTTGCGTTGCGTATCACGTTCTAAATGACTCTTTTTGAAAATATATTATTATTAAGACCATAAAACACAATTAATTTAATAATTTAACTATTTAGTCCTTAATTTTTGTTAATTTATCTATAACTTCAAATTAAAGATTAAATTGTAAAACTAAAGGTTAAATAGTTAAACAATCAAACAAATAATACTTTAAGATCTCAGTAATGATATATTTTCAAAAAACGTCATTTAGAACATGATACACAAACTTTTTTATAAAAAAAAAACAGGGACTAAAATTAAAAATTAAAATTTTAGAGAAACCAAAATTCAAAGAAATTTTTTAAAGAAACTAAAAATAAAAATTGTTAAATTTAGAGGGACTACAAGCTTATTTAACCCTTATTAAGTTATTACTAATATGATATAAAAGCTTTGTCCTTTCAAAGTGAAGTTTTGACAGTGTAGTTTTAATTGGTAACAGATAACAGTAACATAAAGTTCAGTGATACTTCTGGTATGATTGGTTTCACGTCAAGCACATCTTTCTCGTGTCCCTAGACAATATTCACCATGAATCTGTGAAGCTAAAATTTCTCATGGCAGCTGAAAACAAATATCATCTTATAACACAAAACCCTGTTGACAAATATATTCTACAGTACGTATATATGATAGGGAAACTAAAGAATACAACACAAAAATCTTCTAACAAGCATACATATGTCCCTGCTAATTCAGTACCCTCTTCTTCGGTTATCGCTGTAAGCATAACCATCATCATCATCACTTTCTTTGTCCTTTAAGAAGCCAAGAAAAGCAAGGAACCCAAAAAAGAAAAATCCACCAGACCAATTGCCGCCACCTCCACCTCCTCCCCCACCGTCATCATCATCACGAGGTGGAAATCCACTTCCGCCATCATCGAGTTGTGGGGACTTCTCTTTACCTGAAAGTTGAATTAAACCACACCATTAGAGCACCCCTTTGGAAGGGTCTTAGTACTAATACATGAAATGGAGACAAACATGTTTTATCAGATAAAAAGTTTCTTTGTAGTCAACAATTACCAGGAAGATGGGTAATTGTCGGAGCCTCTCGAGTAATAGTTTGAGTTTGTTCTGCACTACATCTTGCATTCTGCATATATATTGGAGGATCTTAGTAAAGGGAGAATTGATAAATGTATTGTGTTATTTATAGTATAACAGCAAGTGTAAATAAAATATTTCAAGACAATGTGCAAAATTAACCATTTTCTTAAAACTCCTGAATATGTCGCGGTTTTCTAGTATTCTACCAAAGTATATACTATAAAAATTGCAAAACACAAGAACACAATGGCTGTTTCACAGAAACCACAAGAGACCACAAGAGACCACAAGAGAACACAAGAGACCACAAGAGTAGGAATTTTAAGCTTAGGCTGTTTCACAGAAGATAGCAAAACACAAGAACATCAGATCAAATAATATACATCATTGATTCACAGTAACACGTAATGTTTATAGCCTTGAAGCAGTATGCCACAGGTCAAAATCAATAAATCATACATGAAAATTTCAGTCATTCATTTCATGTCCCAAGAATGTCATAAATGAAGATGTTTTACAAATGTTATGGTTAGACAACATATTCTTCACAGGTCGGAATGAAATAAAATCTATCTAATGAACATATACAAAGTTCAGAAACTGATGGACTAAAAGAATTGTAAAATATTGCGGTCTAGAGTTAAGGAGAAGACTACCAAATATGATAAATTTAATATAAGAGTGAAGAATATTACCAAAGCTGCAGCACATATTGTAGTTGCTGCCTGAGAACGAGTTCTTCTACCAAGTGGAAACTGTGTACAGCTGAATGATCTTGAATTGTTAACAGCGAGTACTCCTCTTGGAAATTTAGATGTAGGAACAACATTCTCTTCAATGCAGTGGCTGCTACCTCTTCTTACTGCGTAAAAAATATGATCATGATACTTTAGTTATAACTTATAATGTTAAAAATTTGAATAATGCTTTCAATCACTTCTATGAGAAATAGAAAACCAAATGTGTCAAATAGGGAAAGTCCTTTGCAGTGAGTGCAAGGATTTGGGATGAATCCTGCCTTTAGCAGGAAGGGATGCAACAGAGTCTCGAGGAAATGAAGGAGATGATTACGTCCATTAATGTAATCCATACAAATAGAAACAAACAATAAAACAAAAATGCATATGAAAGCAGTTTCCTCAAATTATTCATGAAAGCAGTCATTTAACACAAATGTGCACACAATGAAAGAGCTTAAACCTCCACCTCAAATTGAATCCAACAAACTTGAAGTTATTTCAAAGTTTTCCACACGAGTGGATGTGTTGGTTAAAAGCATGGGATTCCAAACATGGATGTATTGACCCTTGGATCAGATAGCAATCAACAATAACACGTTACACATACATCAAATATATTGACAGGGAGGTAGATTGACGGTCAAGATTGCCTAATCTGTACTTCTGGCAGTATAATTGTTAGCTGAACACTTTTATTGCAATGTTTGCACAGTCATATGCCTATATTGAAAGTATAAATAAAAGGGATAGCTAATTATAAAACATGATACAGATGACATGTTCATTCATAAAGATTGTTTCAAGGAATTCTCTATGCAGAGGTATCACATAGCTGATGCAAATTAGATTGACAGGGAGCTATAATTTCTTTATATATCTAATATAATATAATGTCTGTTTTTAAATTAAAATACAATAAATGTCAGAAATTATCATTTACCTGGTGGTAATTTGGGCAAAGATGCAACTGCGCTAGTAGCCATCATTGATGTGCAGACAGAGAACTGGGATTACAAAATGAAATTTAAGTTAAAACATAAAAGTATTATTGAAGAGAATAAGAAATAATATTAACAATAATAATATCTAGCATGTAGGAAGTAGGAACTAGGAGGCAATTGATAATTAATTCTAAAAGGTTGGTTAAAAATGTATAAGAGTGAATGCCAAGAAAAAGAAGACCCCAATTGAGGACTGTCATACCTATTTCTCCAATAGGCCTCCAAGATGGCAAATGTAAACAGAAAAACTACATGCCAAGATTGGCATCTCGAATAAAATATCTAGTTACTCTCAGTGAAAATAAAGTTTAGGGTGAGAGGATGCTCTCTACTGCCCAACGCAGACCAATTGTTTGCCAACAGTAGATTCCCAATTCATGCTTTAATCATGAATGAAAGGTTGACCAATAAATCCAATTGACATACTATAGCTATGTATGGCAGAGCTTGACTTATTTTTCTGAGGGGGACAAGTTACTTGCCGCAAGTATTTAATTACTATTTCATTTATATATTTATTTTATTATCAATTGGTTCTTGGTGTAGCGGTTTGATCTCCTCTATTGGCTTAAATGTTCGAAGTTCAAATCCCGCCGAGGAAAATTTATGTGTTACTTGTGTGAAAAAAGGCAATTACAGTATACACGATTCAATTTTACGCAAAAGGAAATTTCCGGATTCGACCTCAAGGTAGGTAGGGGGGAGGTATTGGAGAAGGTAGGTGTGAAAACCAACAACCAAGACTTCTAGTAAAAATAATATCTATCATTTGGAAGTCTTATAACTAGACTCACTCACTTGACCTCAAATTCGCAAGTCTAACAAAGTTAACCGAAGTTGTTCTACATATGTATCGTTTGGTTCCGCGTCCCAATGCCAATTTCAACGCGATATTAAGAAGCTATATTTTGTTGCTTCAGTCCAATCCTACATTTGAGCCTATCTTACCGCGAAAAACACTTACAAAGAAAACATATCTATCATTTGGAACCGCGGTGGAAAGTCATGTCTGCACATAAGCTACTAATTGTGGCTGCACAATCATACAATATAATAAAGCAAGATGAGTTCTTTGGCAAGTTTGACATTTGGCTGTTCAATTTGATCTTTTGGTATCATCGTTGTATATATTTTTTTAAACCTATGAAAATCTTATGCACAACTATCACAACCCATATACCTATCTATTTCTATAAACTCAAATTCAAACCTTCAACATGCATATTGCATAGCATCAAAACATAAAACTTCAGTGAATAATTGAAATAAAGGGTATTTAAAAAACCCATAAAAAATGAATCTTTATTCTGATATATGAAAGAAAGGAATAAAAAACAGTGGCGTACCGCGAGGAATTGTCGAGGTGTTCCGAGTTGGGGAGTTGTATGAACGGATAAGTATGAAAAGATTGAGAAATTGGGTTGAATTATGGGATTAATTTGGAGGGTATGAGTGAGAAAGTGGAAACCCTAACAATGGTTTGGCAGAGGAAGAAGATGAAGATGATGGATAGCTTGAGAAGGAGTTTGGCCCCTCAGAGACCTTGCAAATTGCCACCACATCTCTTATTTAATCTTTCCAAATTTATCTATTTTATCATAATATAAATATAATCATATTTTAATTATTTATTTACATTTTGTAATTAAAAAAAGATAATTTTTTTTTTTCCATTTTGAATAACAAATGTTGCATGTTTGTATTTGTGGAAATGACAATAGACCACTATAATATTGTAAAAACTACACTAGATAATTTTTGATGAAATCAATAACGATAATCCACTCTAATTTTAAAAAATTTACCCTATATTCAAATATGTTTTTTAATTTGATGCTAAATAGTACATCTACTGCAATATACTAATTAAATTGTAGAACCATCGACTTCAATTTTCTAACCTTAAATCTCTTTAAAGTAAATAATTCCATTATTTTTGGATAAATAAACAAGTTTGCATTTAGTGGATTCCTCACATTTTGAAATTATATTGCTACTCTTTCAACATTTATGGATGATGCTGCAATATTGATCTTTGACTCTACCAAAAATCTAAATGCATCTTCCATTTTTCAAAAAAAAAAATTGGTACAAACTACTTTTAAAAATGTTAATTGTATTTTGTCAAAAAAAAAATGTTAATTGTATTAGTCTTTGACATTAACCGAGAAAGTGTCAAAATTTCAACAAATTTATTACTAAAAGCACTATAAAGTGGCAAAGAAGAAAAATCGAAAATAAAAGTTGAAGCTTAAGAAATTAGGTTAGAAAAGAAGATAAACTTTTCAAATTTACAAATTTACAAATATTGAATTTTAATACGAAGAAAAATTGGATTTAATTGTCATTTTATTCCATGGCTACATCACTAATACATGTGGCTATAAGTTTGAGACACTTTTTCATTAACAACTACGTGACAGAGTTAATAGCAGGGACTAAAACAATTGACGTTTAGAAGAATGAAAGATATATTTTGATTTTTGGCTATCTAGTGGTTTGTCCAATTATTTTTATAAAAAATGCTTTGTTTGTAGTTTGCTATATGTTTTGTTTGCAGTTATGATCAACTTGTTTGTAGTTAGTGTATGGTGAAACAATTTATGAAAATTTTGTCACTTATCTTGCTGTGAAAGCAAATTTCTAAGATTAACATAAAGATAATGCAACTTCAATCTAATTCAATGGGTCTAGTTACCAATATTTTAGGAGAAGATCAGCCTTCTAATTATCTCTAATTGCAGAAGGATCATAATTACAAATACTTTACAATATATATCTTATGAAAATAAACTTTTGCACAGTTAGAATCAATAAAATTGAAAGATGCAAACCTTTCTATTACAGAAGTTTTCTAGCCTCTAGAATAAATGTATGTGTTTTCAATTATTACACTTACTTGTTGCCACAACATAACAGATAATGATAGATAGATTCACATGAAAAGCCTCTCAATTCTCAAGAACTCAATAATGAGTTTTTTTTTTTCTTCAATGATCACCTCATACAAACAAATTGAAGACCTTGATGAGTTTGTTCAAGAGAAAAGTAAAATTTCACATCCTTAAAAAAACAAAGGACCTATGAAGAACACTCTTAAACAAAATGTTGGCTCTTGTATTTTATATATAAATATGAGTATATGTATATGTGCAACAACATTACTTGCAATGCAAGCTACTGAGCGTGGAGCGAGTCACTGATGGCGCCGGCTTTATTCCCCAACTCAGAGAGGTTGGAGCCAACAGATCCACCGCGGTGAAGACCAGCGGAAGACCTATGGAGTCGGCACCTAAAGGAGCCAACATGTGTGGTGGGTGAGCAGAGACAATTTGACCTTCCACCCGAAGCTTTCCTTGCTTCTGCCTTTTGAGATGTTGGTGACACAAGCATGTGGGAGTGTTTCTTTAAAGCATTCATCATATCTAATTCTGGGATGTTTAGATTCATCTTTGGTGGTTTTTTCTCCACATTTGGGTCCATGTTTGACCTTGTCCTTTGAAAGCTTTTCCTTCTAACAAAATAACAACAAAATAAGACCCTGTCTATATATGAAACAAAAATTTCTTGCCAATTTGACTAGAAAACGGATAAAATACAACCGATAGATATAGGTATTTTTATGCGAGGTTTTAAATCACGATCACTGTAGCATCACAATCTTTGACATTGCGAAGAATTGGAATTATATGCGGGCTGATTTGGTCTCAATTGCGGCTGCGAATACATAAAAAACATTGATGTCACAACTCAAATTATATGAGGTTGTGTTATGATATTTTAGGTGATTTCTTTCCCTTTACATGTAATTAACAATGGTAGATCATAATGAAAAAAGTCTAATGGCCAAAATTGGAAGAGAATAAAAGATTTTTTTTTTTCACTCAAGGATTCATATTTGAACATTAAGATAAGATATAACCTCAAAACTACATGAAAAATACTTTTTGTTTTTGTTTTAACCCTCCAGTTCTCAAGAGAAACGGTTGTGATAATCAAGCGTTTGTTTCAGACAAGAGTAAAACTCCGTTGACATGGAAAAGACATTGATTTTTATTGTGTTCTATTTTATGCATCATTTGCTTGTCAAACAAGAAATCATACATGTATACATGAATGAAGCATAAGAATTATAATAACAAAACACCATGAAATTGTTTCTTAAAAGAATTGCATATATTTTAAACATTACCTAGGTTTGTAAGAAGGCATGCAGAAGTTCTTATGTTTTTTGGCTGAAAATGGAGAGAGCGAGATGGAAGGTTTAGATATTGTCACCTGCTCACAAAGAAAGAAATAATGAAAATTCAGTTTGGAAAAACTTACTAAGCGCTTAGTTCAGCTAAAATCTTGGGGGTGTAACAAACTTTGTTTTGCTATTTCAAGTATGTGGTATTTACCAAATCAACAATTTGTGACCACAAGTTTTCAAACACAAAATAAGGATGAAAGAAAGAGCAGGTCCATTATTGGAGTGCCACTCAATCATTTTTGTTGCCATTTTACTTATAACTATTCTAAGCTCTCTCAACTTTGTTAGTAAGGAGTATATACCATTGTGAAGGGACATTAATTTTGGTGAAATTTTCAAATAATTTTTTTTAAAATTTTTATATACATTTGCGAGGAAAATTTTCTCGGAAACGGTTTTGCTAAATTTCAAATTTTTTGGCTCCATTTTTAAAAAATTAATTTGCCGCTTTTTTTAAATTTTTTTATTTACTATTTTAATTTTGAATAAAATATAGGAATTAAATATATATATATTAATATTGACCGTTTCCTAGGAAAGCATCCAATTAAAATATTATTAATGTTTCCAAGGAATTATTCCTAGGAAAAACCTGTCACATCACGTCTGCAACACGTCTAGGAGGATAGACTGCACAAAACCTGCACAAAACCTTACCTAGGAAGGATTCCTAGGAAACGGTCTGACACTCTTTTTCTCATTTTTCTCGGTAAGTTTCTCGCAATAGAGTCCAAAATAGCTAGGAAACTTTTCCTCGGAAATTGCCTCGGAAATCGTCGTTTCCTAGAAATATTTTTGTAGGTAATTGCAGGAATTCTTGTAGTGTAATTTGATTATGACTGTTAATATATTTAATGTAGAAATAATTTTTCTTAATTCTTGTGCATTAAAAAAGATTTTGGGCATGCAATCACGTTAAAATTTTTAGGGAGAGTTTGTCGTCCATTTGGGTCTCATAAGACTCGAGGAATTAGTCTCTACAGTTGTGCACAGAATCAACCATAACTATTACAAAACATGTTATATGAAAGAGAGAAGAAAAGAATAAGATCATTTAAATTCCATGTAATTATAAATTATACTAGCACAACCTATTGCAACCAATGCATTCTATTGAGGCATTGAAAGTTGCCAAAAATGAAAAATCTTGATTTGCTAAAATAAACACAAATAATGCAACTTATAGTATATAATTATGGACTTTTCTTATGTCCAAGAATGTCCAACATTTTTCCCATCAAATTACATGAAATTCCAACCACATTTTTTCTCTTTTCATCTACTAAATCATTGCCATCATCTGAATCAACAAAACTTGTACAAAGATCTTCCTTTTTAACATTTTTCTTATTCAACACAATAGCATTCCCTTCATCATCATTAATATCAACAACAATTGAATCACCTTCTTTTATTTCTTTCCTTAATATCTTTTCAGCTAATGTATCTTCCAAAAATCTTGCAATAGTCCTTCTCAATGGTCTTGCACCATAGCTAGGATTATATCCATGTTGAATCACATAATCTCTAAACCTACAAGTCAAAGAAAGATTTATATCTTTAACCTTTAACTTTTGACACACTTCTCTCAACATTATATTAGCAATTTGTTTAACTTCCAATTTTGTTAGTTGTTTAAAAACAATTATCTCATCAAGTCTATTCAAAAACTCTGGTCTAAAATGATTCTTCAATTCATCCATAACTAAATTCTTTTTATGATCAAATGAACCATCCTTATCCTTATCATCAATCCCTTCAATGATGTTGTTACCAAGATTGCTTGTCATAATGATGACTGTACTTGTAAAGTCAACTGTTTGACCTTTTCCATCTGTGAGTCTTCCATCATCAAGAATTTGAAGCATTAAATTGAAAACATCTGAATGTGCTTTTTCAATCTCATCAAATAAAACAACTGCATGAGAATTTTTCCTAACAGCTTCTGTTAATTGACCGCCATCCTCGAAACCGAGATAGCCAGGAGGTGCTCCAATTAATCTAGCTGCATTATGTCTATCCATGTACTCACTCATATCTAATCTTATCAATGAGTCTTTTGAACCATAATAGTTTGCCGCGAGTGCATTGGCTAATTCGGTTTTTCCTACACCTGAAGGACCGGTGAACAAGAAGCTTGCAATAGGTCTTCTGCTGTTTCTTAAACCGACTCTAGCACGGCGAATCGCTCGACAAATTGTACTGATTCCTTCGTCTTGACCGATTACTTGTTTATGAAGAATGTCTTCTAAGTTGAGAAGGTTTTCGCCTTCTTCCTTTGAGACATCACTAATTGGTACTCCAATCCAAGATGAAATAACATGTTGAATATCACACTTTTTCACACTAGGAATAGAAGCATTCCCTTTCTTTTTGTTCTGTTTCAAAACGATTCAACATATATATCAAGTTCTATAAAAAATATTCAGTTTAGAATTAAAAACACATATTTGTTACCTTTGAATGACATAGTTGAACATGGGATCCAGCTTCATCGATCAAGTCGATTGCCTTATCAGGTAAGAAACGATCGCTGAAATTTACGTGCGTAAAAAACATATGCGAGAAACTAGAGATTCATTTTTGTAATACTATATGTTGAGACAATATTATAGTTACAAATTTTTACCTTAAATATTGTTGAGACAAATTTACAGCTGCAACAAGAGCTTCATCTGTATATTGAAGTTTATAATGCGTCTCATATGTTCTGCGAAGGCTTTTAAGAATTTCTATGGCTTCTCCAACAGATGGTTCAAGCACTTTAACTTGTTGAAATATTCTTTTTAAGGTTATATCATTCTCCATGTGCATTCTATGCTCATTCACTGTTGTAGCAAATATGCACTATATATACAAATTTTTGCATTATTTACTATATAAAAAGAGAAATTTAAATCATTAAAATGATAATTCTTACTTGAATTACACCTCTTTCAAGGGCATGTTTCAGAATGTACGAGAAACTGCGAGCATCGGATGTTGCTTTATCAAATAAGTGATGAACTTCTTTCACAAAAAGTATCACATCACCACTTTGTTCAATTTCCTTAATTAAACACTTCATTCTTTCTTCAGAAGATACTTGATTTGATATTACATATAAAAAATTAGCCACATCTAATGTAATCACCTGAGAAACAAAATAAGTGATGATGCATAATCTTTCATCTCATGCGAATCAATAATACTAGTATGATAAGTAAATATGTACTTATGCTATAAACGCTTAAATAAGCTGTTTATCCAAACGGAACCTTAATACTATTAGCACTTACCTTTTTCCCCTTGAGTTTTTCAGGAACATATCCACTCAAAATTCTTTGAGCAAGGCCTTGTATGATTGATGTTTTCCCTACTCCATGTTCTCCTACAAGGCAAGGATTGTTTTTCATCCGTCTACAAATTATCTGAATCACGCGCTCCACTTGCTCTTCCCTTCCCACAAAAGGATGAAGTTTACCCTATGAAAAAAATTAACTTACGAAATTAAGTTGAAAACAACTTATTAACATGTCATAAACTATTTCCATACGTTCATGATGAGCGGTTCATCCAAACATTCTAACAAGTGCTTATTCCAATAGTCAATAGATAAATTCAAATAAGTCAATCCAAACAAATCGTTGTTTGGTATGACCAAAATGCGCGTATTTTCGAAATGTTTCATAAATTTGATTGAAAATCATTCACTCAAACAAGGAAAAACTAAATATCTAAATTCAATGCCAATACCATACCTCTTGTGCCAATTTTGTCAGATTGGTTCCAAAAATCTCAAGGGCAGACTTTTGTTTAATCACATTTTCATCTTTCTTTGCACTTAAGTTATTGTTTTGAGACACACTAGGAACTTTAATCTGATTATTCTTGGAACCTTCAGCAGTAACCACATCATTGTGAACATTTTCTTCAACTTGGCTTCCCATTTTATTCTTAGAACTTTGAGGAACATTTTCTTCAACTTGTCTAATTACCTGTTTCACATTTCAATGAAAATTCACTTCTAGATGCTCTCTATATTTGACACCAAAGTTCAAAATAAATGCATTATGATGAGTTATGACTTACCTGTTCTCTAATTTTGTTCACATCAGTGCCTTGTCTTTCAAGCAATTGAGTTACCACACTATTAGTCCCTTGAAGTAACCCCAAAAGTAGGTGCATTGTGTCAACATAATCATGACCTTGAGGCATAAATAACAAACTATGTGAAGCAATAATTGAACACTATATGAAGAATCAAATCAAGTGAAAGCAATAATGGAATATATGTTTTGATTGGAGAAATACAAAATAATAGAGATAGAAAAATGTTAAGATGATTTATATTAAAAAAAAATAAAATCAATTTTTAAGAATGAAATTACCTAGAGACTTTGAATGTTTGAGTGAGAAATCAAGAACATTCTTAGCATCATAAGTAAACCTTAAATCTTCACAAGACAAACCACTACAACCACCACCTCTTCCAATCAACTTCTTTACATGTTCCCTACTAACATTAATATCAATTCCACAAGAATTAAGAATTTTTGCAGCCAAACCATTTGAATCACCAAGGATTCCAAGTAGTAAATGTTCTGTACTAATGTATTTATGTCCTCCAAATCTAGCTTCCTTTTGTGCAGCCAACACTACTTGTTTTGCACAATCTGTTAAATTCTCCAACATTTTTGTTACACCAACTCTCAATTAAATTAGGTTAACAATTTATTTTGCTAAAACACCAATTAATTGTTATTTATATTTTAGTTTTTTGTTTGTTATTTCTTTCACAAGCGATTATTTCAATGAGGAATGGAACATATGCATGGAAGTTACCTTCCTTAGTTAACTTAACTTGATTGTTAATTATATTTTTGTCACCTTGTTTACATGGTAAAGATCAATTGATATGCTTAACCTCATTGATAAATTTAAAAAAATAAAAACTATGTGGAGAATGGTTAACGTTAGTAGTAGTAGATACCATAGTGCTTAACGTTAATATATATAATTTAAAATGAGATTGAGAGGGTTAGGAATTTTTTACCCAAGAAACAAAATAAGGTTAAAAACTGATTACTTTTTAATATTAACGGTTTCAAGGAAATTACCCTATTGAATTCTTTTTTATATATCTATTACTATATATAAAAAGGATACAAATTTTTGGGATGACTTTTTCATTATACCTATTTTACCATTGAAAAAAACTACCAAAAAAAAACTAAATATTTGTATATGTTAAAAAATAACTTTCACATAAAAATAGATTTTCAGTTTTTTTTTAGTAAATAATTTTTTTTTCTCTTAATAACTAAGCACAACTTCCACAAAAAAGTATGTTTTCAGTTTTTTTATAGTAAAAAAAATATATATATATTTTTCTTCTTCTTAATAACTAGCCACAACAAAAAAGGATGTTAAGTAGTTATCAATTAACTAAGTCCAATAAAAAAGAAGATTAAGTTGTTATTTATATTTGCACAATAGAGAATTTCGATCACAACAAATAAAAAAAAAGAATATCAATCACACAAACGGGCACAGAACGTGCCCGTTTGGCGGCTAGTTTTTTTATAATGAATATTACTCATAATTAAATATTAGGCTTAAATGCAGTTTTGGTCCCCTAATTTTACAAAATGCGCAATTTCGATCCCCCTATTTTGTTTTGCGCAATTTTGGTCCCCGTATTTTACAAAAAACACAAATTTGGCCCCCTATATTTTTTTGCGCAATTTTGATCCCCCTATTTAAAAAATTTAGACATTTAGTCCCCTCTTCATTTAACATTCAATTTTTTATTTGACACTTTCTTTAAATAACACGACACATAATACATGTTTATGTTTAGGAAGAACACTGAAAAAGAAGAAACATATACTTTTAAAATTGTGTGTCTTTTTTTTACCAATTTTCCTTTATATATTTTTTTTACCAATTTTCCCTTATATATTGAGACGGGGGAGTATTTCTTAACACCCCACAACCAAACTTAGACTTAGATTATTTAATCCAAAGTAGGAGCAAATATAAATATTTACTTCAATATTATTCAGTACATTGATGATATACCTCACAATATTTAAATCTCACAGGAAAATAAAAAATAAAAAAAGTGTACATCAAATTCACCATAAAAGGAATTTTTTAGCAGGCAACAAGCTAGTTTCAAAAAGTAATTGGGATTCACCCTTGAGAACTATAAGGACTTTAATTTTAATGTAAAAATTTTGGTTACTGGTGACCTCTTCTGTACAAACTCACTCATGTAACCAAAGTGGAAAAAAAATTGGGAGTATATTATATAAATTTGGGAGTATATTATATAAGATTTAATTATATGGTGTTGGTTGTTGTGTTGACTTGTCTTATTGGTGCTACCTTTGTAATCCTTGTTTGCAAAGAGGGCAGCATGATATAATTTTCAGCCATTGATCCACACATTTTAGATGAAACATATGGGAACATGGCAATTGCCTAACTTCTTCTTTGTCTTTGTACTTGGCCAAGCATATGCAACATTCCTGTCAGCACAACCAACAACACAAATTTTTTCAATACATATAAATCATTTTTTTAAAATGATAATAATCGCCTGATCACGAGAACAAAACTTCTATAGTGAAAATTTTATGCAGTGAAATCTCAACCATTCATTTAAAAAAATGATTGAGTTGTTAAAATTTATTCTGAATGTCGTGCAGTGAAAATTCCATAGGATAAAATTTCATCTCTTAATTACGTGTTTGAAAATAAAAACTTATGAAATTATTTTTAACTTCACATGATAGCTTATTCAAACGACTTATATAAAATTATGCAAAAAAAAAATCTTAATTACATTCTTTCTCAATATAAAAAATTTATAAATAAACTCTTGTATGGCATGTCACGGGTCAAAATTAGATTCAAGTAAAATCAATGTTGATCGTTCATCGTCAAGCTATCAGATAATATGTATGTATGTATGTATGTACTTACCGACTCTTCGCAGATCAATCTTTCACTGCATTGAGAATCATTGTCGAGATCTAAGTTGTTGGAATGAGCCACTTTAAATCTCCAAGATAGAAGTTGGGAGATTTGATCATCAGATGCACCTTTAGAAGAGGAGCCAATGTTCATGTTGTAACCAAGGAGTGTGCTAATGAGTGGCACACAACAACAAAGCAACAAAAAGAGAAGAAAAGGGAAAGAGTAACAAATTGCATTCCAAACAAGAAGGATTATGCAAAGGACTTGGAGTTTTGGAGCTTGTTGTAATGTTCCAAAACGTGAGTCAAATGACCAAACATTTCCCATCACAAACCATATTGCAAAGAAAAGCTCTAATGAACTTCTGCATTTGCTCATCAAATGTGTGCTCCTATATACACTACATAGTACAAAAGCAATTAAATTTAATTATTTTCTTAATTAATCATTGTTATCATAAACAATTTTGAATAGATAGTAGCATTTTGGTTTATTTCATAAATTTCTTTGAATTTTGATTTTAGTTTTAGTTTTTTTTTATAACTCATCAAAATCAACTCGACCCATTGAAAAAACTTATTTGAATCAAATATATTTTTGGACAATATATTTTATTCAAAAGTATATTTTTAGACAATACAAAATTCGCATTTTAGGATGTGAAAAGTTCCTCCATATTATTGACCCGGTTGATTATGAATTGAGTTAGCTTAATAACATATAATTTTTCTCTTCCAATCTCTTTTGTTTCTTTTTTACCCCCCATTTTTCTATTTTTACTCTTGTATAAAAACTTCAAATGTGTTTTCCAAAGTTTTTTAGTTTACATTCAGAAAAAATTCAAAAAACACATTCTGAAGCTTTTTTCCAAGGCAAAAAAAATTCAAAAAACACGTTTCAAAATATTTATTCAATGGTAAAAATGAAAACCCAGGTGGGAAGGGAAAAATTCAATAACATAAATATGATCGGGCCAAGTCAATGAATTGTTTGGTCTTGTATGACCCAATTTCGTCTTCTTGTAAGTTTACTTTACTTTTTCTCCTGAAAATCATGAAACTATGATAACTTTATATTTAAGGATCATGTTTTTTGTCTTCTACTTATTATTTACTTTTCTTTTTTTCTTATCATTTTAATTTTGAAAAACACCCAATTTATAAAATAATTATATTTCTTTTGAATGGAAATCTTCTCTTTTTCAGTTGATATATTTAATTTGAATTTAAAGAGATTTTAAAAAATGGCAATTTGGTAGGTCATATCCTTATGCACCTTTCTCATGTGCCTTATCTATGGGCACTTAGGCCCACTTCAACTATAGGAGGGGATTGGTATAAATAATAAAATAATATCTTCCTATCTTTAGCGGTCACATATATATCTTTCTTAGCAACAATTGCTTAGGCACAAATATTTGGGCACAAGATTTGGGCACACACACAAAAATTAAAAATATTAAAAGAAAAATAAAATTGTCACATCAATCCTTAATACTTTAGTTATTATTTCTTTATTTTTATTTGTTTCTTGTGAGTGTGCCTAACAAATAATATTTATACTTGTACCTATACAAATATTTCTCATATCTTTCTATTAATTTACTATAATAAAATCAAATGAAATTCAATTCAAGAAGACAATTATTAGATTCTTTAATACATAAGAGATGATTCTTTAATGCACAACAGAAGATTCAATCTTGAAAGTTCTACATAGCCTAAAAATTAATAGTATCATAAATTTCCACTAGCTTTAACATGACATCAATGAGTATACTCTCTTAATTTTAGTCCTTATAAAAAAAAAATCAATTTTGAATCTTTATTTTGCTTTTATATAAACTAAATTCAGATACACTACAAAAAAAATTTACTAAAATTAATAAAAATATAAATTAAGTACCTGTTTTCTTCATTGGTTGTTTGGTTTTCAATATCAGAATCACCTTGAATGACATTAATTTGATGATAGCGACCATGAAGTAACAACAAATTAAGAACACATCCAATGTCATAACCAACTATCCACACCCTCATAGGCCAAACAGGTTTCTCATTCTTTGAAATTGTCAAAGTAAATGTTGTGCTTATTATTTGAACCAACAAAGCAATCAATTCCAACATCATCCATGTACTAGAATTAAAAGGGTTAGAACCAAGATTTGATCTTGGTCCATTTTGGTAATGAAATACTCTTCTTAAAAAAGTGAACCATCTTGATCTTGATATTCTCATAGCCATTCTAGTCAAAAATGAAGGTTGAACAACTTGAGATGATGATGATGATAAGGTAGTAGTAGTTGTTGGTGGTTGAGACATGTTCTGTACCATGCTGTTTTCTCCTATTGCATAATTTGAAGAAAATGAAACCATGTTTCTAGCTTCAAGTTCAAAAATTGAAAATTTGTCAAAATTTGAAGTGACCCTTTTGCTTCTATATATTCATATCATCAAAATTTGTCCAAAAATATTGAAAAAGTATTTCCTCATAGCCTCATACCAAGTCTTCTTTGCTTCCTAAAACAGAACATAGAATTAATAATTATAAAAAAAAAATTGAAAAAGTCCTAAGAAATAATTCAAAAAAAAAAGCACACAAGAAATTTCAATATGTTTAGTAAAAATAAAAAATCAATATGCATAAATTTAAAATACCTTATAATATAAGGCACATGAGAAATAAGTAACTCAATTTGAAGCAACCCAATTGGAAGATATGCCACAAACTCAAAAACTTGGCAATAAAAAATCAAACTTGTGACACAAAGAAATGATTGAATTTTGGTGAATATGAAGAGATATATGTATATATGAAGAGAAGGTGAAGATTGGTATGAAGGGTATGTCTTGGAAGGTAAAGTTAGATTCTCAGAGGGTGACCAAGAATGGACACATGAACTTAACTTTGCTTTGATTATAAGAGACTCTCACTCACAAGTTTGTTTTGTTTGGAGGGAAGTTAACCGTTTGCCAACTTCTTCTATTAAGTAAGAGTTGTTGTTCAAAAAGCTATTTTCAGAGTTCAAACTTATATTTCACAACTTTTTTTTTTCTTTCATAAAATTAGTACCAACGCAAAGATCTTTATTTATACTAGTATATTGTTTTAGAAAATAAAATAGAGTTTATAGTTTTTGTCTCTTTGCATTAAAGTGGATAAGACTTAAACTATTTAAGGTCTAATGTTTGTGTATATCTACAAAAGTGCACACTTTTTTGTTTGAAAGAAACACATTAAGAAGAATCGCAAACCTCTTTGCATATTGCATATTAAGTATTAACTGTAAAGATTAACGAGAATAATTTTTTATCAGACTTTATTTATTTTATAGTCGAACTCTAAATTAATAGAACTTCTTTGTCCAAAAATTAAAGGTTTAAATAAATAAAAAACAAAAACAAAAAATTTATAAAGGTCAAATTAAATCATAATAATAAGTTATTCTAAATTCTTAAGAGAACAAATCAAATCTAATTCTTAAGACATGCTCTCCAATATTCTAAATTTTTAATATAATACAAATAATACAAAAGATACTAACTATATTTTTTCAATCGACATAGAATTATTCTATATACTTTAATTAATAATAAAAAAGTGATTAATTTGAATTGTGGCGGGTACAGTTGATTTAGAGATTTGTGGTGTGGTAAGAGTTGCCGACCTAATCCAACCAGCAGCAAAAATGTGTCTCATGTCATGCTTGTGGGTCATCTACTGCGTGTTACAATTTTGCAGCATATAAATTAGATTAGTCACACTAATTACACTTTGTGGGGTACCTTTGTTTTAACCTTTTCTGATTATACTTTTTAAGTGAAGCCAAGACCGACGTAAGATCAGGTTGGTATTGTTAGTTCCGTTGCACAATTCTTTTGATTCATATACTCAGCATACTGTGATTCTGACATATATCAAAAATAATTACACATGAATAAAATGCAGATGAATAATAAATTGTATTGCTAAATTTTTTGGAGTAGCATAATCAATCCATAGATTTAGGGACGCAATATTGTTATACATATTCTTTGAATTCTTTTTAAAAGGTCCATATATAACCTCCGATGTTTAGAAGCTAAAATTGTCAAATACAAATAATGTAAAAGCATGCATGTTGATTATAAGAAAATATTTTCTCATGTTTAACAATTTTACTTGAAGCAGCTTTGAGAGTTGTCTGTGGCATAATAAAATCTCCAACCCCCAATCCAACAAGTAGAGAAACTTCAATCAAGTCAACACAAATATTTTTCACGCCTACCTATCAATACACCATATTCTCCCCCAACCACGATATCTTTAATCGCCACTTGTAACTCTTTATCAAACAAAACATCTGCCTCCTCCATGTGAATTGGTTGGCACGTCCTAAGACAGAAAAAAATTGGTGATACCAATGTATGATGGAAGTAGAAGAAGCTCACTTTATGGATCCCTTAACTAGTTGTGAGCAACAACTCTTTTCACCCTAGATAGACAACAATCTCCCAATGTCCGAAAGGAACAACCCTCACGAAATTTACTTCCATCACAAGAAGGCCAAAAATTTGTGTTTGAACCTAAAAACTAACTCAAAACCAACAAAATTAACTTGTTAGATGATAATGGTCTCCAATGACACACACATGGTCTTGTCATATCTCATCAAATTCAATACTCTTAATAGTAGCATTTTTTAGTACCCTTAATATAATAACAAATGAAAATTAAATTCAACTTATTACTGAAACTCAAATCAAAAGCTAGCTTTTATTTTTGAAAATTTTAAATCAGAAAACTAATTAAAAATGATTCCAAACAAGTCTTAATTGATTTTTAATGGAGCCTACGTTGACAACGTTTGCATAAAGTGGTGCTTATTTGGTCCAACGTGTTTACATTGCTAAAAAAGGAAATTAACCACACACATTAACAATTAATAATAATTACAGTGCATAATGCATCATGATTTCTTCAAATATATCATGATATTCTTTAATTAGAGTGCACATCACTGGATATTACGATTGATTTACGGCTTCTAACATAACTAGTGAGATGTCTAATTCATGCAATAGGATTCAGAACATTGTGAACTAAAATTATCATGATACGTGCAATGGAAGACTAAAAGTACCTATTAACAGAAAAATTTGAAACATTTAATCATAAAAAGTTGGAGAGATAAGGGTTATTACCTCAAAAAAAAATTATAGATTAAACTCTCACCTCAAAATCCCTAATATTTCTAATAACTAATTATTTTATAAGGAAAATATTTATTTAAAAAGTATAAGGAGTACTCCAATCCGAAACAGTTGCCAAACAAAATATACACTCCAATATTTTTGTTCTTCGACAATAGTTGAAAAATGTTGTAAGAACTGTAAATAACAATGCCAAAAAAATAATTAATGTAATCTTGATTACTACCCTCTCTCATATAAATATTAAATCACCCTAAGAAACAATCTTAATCTGAAAAACCACCCCGCAAAAAAAAAAATAGCCACCATACCTTAAAATATATATATTTTTTTTTTTGACTCAAACCTTAAAATAAAATTTTATTTTGTAACAAAATAACAAAAACAATAATTCAATAACCACAAATGACCATAATATTTGATACCAAATTAACCACCGTATCCGTTTTGGTTTCATCCCTTGAAAAGAAGACTAACTTAAGAAAGTGATGGAGCATAAAAATGAAAGATAATAGATAACTCCATGATGGACTCAGATTTATTGCTTTTAAATAATGACGCAGTTTCATGCGATAATTAATCGTGATTGTTAATTTGAAATCGAATAATTTAAATTTAATTAAATACAATTTTATAAAGTAAAATAATCTCAGCCGTTGATCATAGATCGAACGGCCAAGATCAATTACAACATCCTGCTATATCTGTGGGAAATCTGATCCCCTCCATGACCATCCACTTAAAAACTTTGTAGCAAACTTTAAATAAAAAGAAAAAAAGGAATACTTGTACTGTCGTACATTGTACAACATATCATGATTATTATTCTTATCCATATCATCTGCAGTTCGAAACAAAATTCCACTATAATTACTTTAAACATGAGACGAGGCTTAAGCCCATTTTGTCAAGAACTAGTAAATTCTGGCAGCCAAAATAGCTTCTTGAAACAAACAAACTTAATAGGTCAACATCCAGTAATTAATTTGATAGAAAGTAGGCCTAACTGAAAGGATAGCAAGGTTTGATCATATTTTTAAAACATATTAAAAATTGACAGTGAAAGAAAATAGGGGATGTATACTATATTGCTATTAAACAAAAGCTTGGTTTATAAATTATACATCATTTTCTTCTATAACGAAATTTCGGATAATATTCTTCTTGGTTACAAACAAATATTTCAAATCAATTATGAGGGAAAATAATCTAAATTCATGCAAAATATTTATAGGTAAGAGTCATACTCATGATGTGTTGTCAATTCATGAACGGTTTACATGATCAACAAAGATAATTAAAAATCAATTTAGTCAATTTTAAAATTCATAATAAAAATTTAAATTATAGGGACGTGACCTCCATACGTGGGGTATCAAAACAAATTGGGACGTAAGTTGCTTGAACAACTAGAATACACAACCTTGTGCTAGCTGACCAATAAAATTTGTAAGCATATTGTTTATTAATTAAGTGGTGGCACTGTTAAAACATATAATTAACAAACAAAAATTGTAGGTTGGCTTGTTTGTGGCGTATTTGACCGTATTAGTTGCACCCATAAAAGTTGGAAAATACCACAAAATAAAATAAAACTGACCCTATTAGGATTATGCGGGTGGAACTTGCAACATGTTAATAATTGACAATTTTTATTGTACAAAAAAAAACATTTTTGATTGTTTGAAGAAATAAAAAAAGTTGTTTATGTGAGAATAGTTGAATTGATAGGGATATTGCATATAATATGCAAAAATCGAAGTTTGAATTTTTATACTCTTATACACTACTAGAAAACTTTCAAATACCGACGGGCGAAATCTGTCTCTAAAATGCAAATATTCCGTCACTAAGTACGTTAGAGACGGATTTGATCCCGTCGGTAATTTCCTCGTCTCTAAACTATTAGAGACGGACAAAATCTATCTCTAAAATGAAAATTTCTGTCTCTAAAATAAAAATATTTGTCTCTAATTGCTTTTTCCGTCTCTAATTCCATCTCTAGTAGAGACAAAATATATTCCGTCTCTAAATTCCGTCGGTATTTCAACTTTTTCTAGTAGTGATAGTTTCATTTATTCATTTTAAAAGGTGAAATTCTAACTCTAAACTATTTTAAAAAAAATTGTTTATGTGCGGATAGTGCGGTTGTTATCAAAACAACCTAGCTAACAAAACAAAATGACCACATTTTATGATCAAAGCCAATATATTCTTGTGATCAAATTCTTGCTCATATAATAAAATGGCGGGTGTGTTGGGACTTTGGATTTTGAACCCGCCATTGGTAGCTAACTTGTTTCGCCTAATCGGCTAAAAAAGCAGATTGTGAATTTTTTATTAATAATTTAATTTTTAAAGACTCAATATGTACACATTTTTGTTACAAAGTAGTACAACTTAAATGACCAATTTAAAACAAAAATAACATAAAGAATAAGTAATTGTAAACATTAAATTTATACCCATTGTTAGTTGATTCTGTGGTGATTGGTGCTGAACCTGATGTGCAGTGGCGGAGCCAGGAATTTTTTCTTGGGTGGGCCGCTAAAATTATATAGCATATAACAATTAAAATTGTAATAAGTACAAAATTAATCACTTGAGATGAAATATCATCAATTTGCTTGCATAAAATAAAGTTGGTCACCAAAAAATTATATTTTCTTATCACATTATATATACTAAAAAGATTAAAAAAAAATTGAAATTCTAAATAAGCAATAAAATTGATTTTGTTAACAAAAAGACATAAAAAATAAAAAATGTTGCATCAACTCATATAAAAAATAAAATTAGAAAAAGACAAAAAAAAAATGCTCCCAACAGGAATTGAACACATGCACATTTCATAATATGCACACAAAACTAAACTAAGCAACCGCTAGGCCAGAAAAAATTACATGATATAATGTTGCATCAACTAATATATGTAACTTATACTCGTAATTTTACATACATAGGGGTATCCAAGCAATTTTCAATTTTTCGGGGTGGGCCGTGGCCACCCCTGTCTCCGCCTCTGCTGATGTGTCTAATCTTGTAGATTGGTCTGTTGGTGGCACTGCAAGTGCATTCTATGGATTCAATCATGATATTTTTTTTAATTTTATTTACATACTCCCTTTGAGTCTTATATATAAGTAAAAACTCATTTTTTAGGTTCATTCAATAACTAATGTATTTGGTCGAACTTAAAGTGAAATTTCGCCTATATATGAGGCCCGAGGGAGTATATGTAATGTGATTGTGAATGTATCAGTTTGATATGGTAGACTACCAAGCACATGACACAATGCTAACAGTGATGATATCATCACTAATACTAATTTTGACATTGATTCTAATACGTACACACCTACACACCTGTAATAATAATTTGAGAAAGTAGAAGTGGTTGAATAATATAACCCCCGCGCATGTGTTTATGCCAAAGTTCTCAAGTAGAGGCTATAAACACATGCGCGGGGGGTTATATTATTCAACCACTTATATTATTTGCTTGGCTTATGTACTACCTGTATGCAATCTTTACTCAACTTTAAACTTGAGCTATGCCTAACTTGGTAGGGTCAAAAGTTACATGGACAAACCACTAAATTTCTCATGTTATGTTTACAAGTTCAAAAATAAGTGCTAAGCTTTCTATTGGCGTTCTTATCCTTGTGATATAGATTTACTCACTGTTGTCATAGAGCGCAATTTTGTAGCAGAATTTTAACAAACTGCTATTGTTCTGCAGGTGAAGTTTAGGATGGGAATGTCTATTAATTTTTCCATGATGGGAAAATGCTAATCTCACCGTTAGATACACTATCTATATATTGGATGGCTTAGATTTAGAAGAGTACTTTTTCTTAACTTAAACAGAATCGGAGACATTTGGTTTACTTTGTACCAACTTTTATATTACGAACTACCACTGGTCATGTTAAAAAAAATTGTCCATTCACCAAATTACGTATTAGCCTTATTTATGAATTGCAAATTAGTTCAAGGATATATATATATATATATATATATATATATATATATATATATATATATATATATATATATATATATATATAGGGTATGGATCAAATTATACCGGTGTAACATTTGAACAATATTACACCGATCAATAACGCTTTAATGAATACAATTTTTACAAAATTCATCGTTGGATTGAAAGTTTATATCATATAGATCATCTACGTTGAGTTTTACATAAATCTAAAATTGTTTGATATGTTATTGAGATAAATTAAGATTAACAGTTTATGCGTTTTTATTGAGTACCGTTAATCTTTATGTGTTTCGATAACATGTCAAACGATTTTAGTTTTTTTTGTAAAACTCAGCATAAATGATCTATATGATATATAAACTTTCAAT
Source organism: Trifolium repens (assembly GCA_030408175.1). NCBI lineage: Eukaryota > Viridiplantae > Streptophyta > Magnoliopsida > Fabales > Fabaceae > Trifolium > Trifolium repens. The sequence continues at coordinate 8,113,229 of CP125841.1, forward strand.
CCAACGGTGGATTTTGTAAAAATTGTATTCGTTAAAGCGTTATTGAACTCAAATGTTATACTGGTGTAATTTGATCCCTCCCCATATGCATAAATAGGTCTTTCTTTTTTTTTTTTTGACAAAAAATAGGTCTTTCTATTAAACTTTCATAAATAGGTTTTTCAAAAGTTTGCGTATCATGTTTTAAATGACCTTTTTTTTAAAAAAAAATATCATTATTAAGACCTTAAAATGCAATTAGTTTAATAATTTAACTATTTAGTCTTTAAATTTTGTTAATTTATCTATAACTTTAAATTAAAGAATTAAATAGTTAAATATTCAAACTAATGATATTTTAAGGTCTTAATAATGATATGTTTTCACAAAAAGTCATTTAGAATATATGATACATGAATTTGGAAGAAAAGAAAAAGGAATGACTAAAATTGAAAATTGGAAATTTAGAGAGACAAAATCTCTATTATATACATTACGAGATTTTCACGGGATTTTTGACTACGGTATTTTTCCATATTTTATGTCCATCATACTCAATTAAACTAAAATTTCATAGACAATTGAAAAACGTAGGCAACCTTCTAAATAATATAAAATAAAAAAAGACATAGACAACCTTCAAAAGAAAAATATAACATATGAAAATAAATATTATTGAAAAAAATAAAAATTATCTTATGTTTGACAATGAACCTAATGCAGATGTTCTATAAAGAGTCGGCTGAAGATGAAAAATAAAAAAACATCATGGTATATTTTAATTTTATGGATAGGCTCCCAAAATATTTTAATCTCGTGCACTGACACGGGCTAACATATTAGTTTGAAGGAAATTTTTAAAGATTAAAAATAAAATTTGTTATATTTAAAGGGACTAAAATAATTTAATCTGTTTAATAAATACCGTAAATGAGAATTAGTGCAAAGCAAAACTTGCAATAGATACATACTTGGAATTGATACAAAAGATACAGTGATGTGATGTTAGCCCTCCAATACTTATACTAATATATCAACGGTTAAAAAGATTGTTTCCCATGGTGGGAAAATTATACATATGCTCCCACCTTAAACTGCACCTTGTTCTGCAATACGAAATTTAGTACAAACTAGAAAGTGTTTTCAATTTTCAAATAGAGGCTATAGCATTGCATTGTAATGTAGTAGTGGAATTTGAACAAACTGCTAAACCGCTATTTTTTTGGAGGTGCAGGTTATGGTGGACAACCTTCTTAATTTTCCCATCATGGGATAAATTGTATGATCACCATTGATAGAAAAGAAAAACAATCTAATGGCACAGATTGAAACAAACTATCAATAGTTTATTAAAGTGGAAGCACCTAAACTTTTTTTTTTAGCAAACCACTTGAACATTTTTTAAAACCACTTTATCTTACCAGAATTTAAACACAAATTGGTCACTTCTTTTATATATTTGAGCTCAATTATATGTTAACTTATAAGTCAGAATTTGACCAGATTTATTTTAACATTTTTATTTATATTGGAATTCTTTTTACAAGAAAAATTTAAATAAATAATGTATAAAATTTAAATTCAATAATTAATAAAGAGAATTGATAATAAAAATCCTGTGAATATATTTTAGTTAGTAGAGACATTGCAATATGAACTTGCCAAAAAAAGACATTGCAATATGAAAAATTAAATTACGAACTTGAGAAATTTAATTTAAAATTAAATATGAACTTGATAAATTATGAAAAATTTATGAATTTCACCTACAAAAATTTAATTTTTTAACAACAGATAAATTAATTTATTGTTTAACTCACTTTTACATAAAAGAGCTATTATTAATATTTTTTTGAGATGCACAGACAGTGTAAACTAATTTTACAATGTCATTCAATATTAACCGTGTATTCCTCCAAATCACCCCGTTATACCTCATTTCAATTGTATGTCATGGAAAATTGTTTGATTGGTTGTCGATGTAAAATTTATTTATACTATAGTGCATATTCATTAAACTTTTTTTATGACTAAATTAGTTTTAAAAAATTTGCAAGGAAGAAAAATCACCAACTTTTATATATAAAAGAAAACTAACCTGCTCGAAAAAAATAAAAAATAACCACCGTTTAACAAAAAATAAGAGAACAAAAATATAGCAACGTAACTAATATAAACTACCATAAAATAAGCAAATAATTGCATGAGGTATAATTGGTGTATTCTTTGTATCATCTCTACCGTTAAATTTTGTTTCATAACATCAATGGTAAGCATGTCATTTTCCCATGGTGGGAAAATAAAAGTACCAACCCACCTTAAACGTCACCTTTTTTGAATCTGTGAGTGATTGACAGCATTGGATTTACTATATGTTGCTGAATTGATTACAATGTCTTTCTTTTGAAAAACTGCAGGTGGGGCTATTCCTGCTTTAGCACAACAACTTGTTTCTTCATCTTACCACGCAGCACAGTCATCGCCTCCTTTAGAAGTCAAGAACTCCATCCACTCTAGTTTCATGACCATTTTTCTTTACCAAAGTTTTATGTCCAAATTCTACTTTATTTTTAGTGTATAATTTTGCTGTTTTGGGTTCAATTCAAAATTCTAAAAGCACCCACGTCCATTGTACCCACTTAGGTTTTTTAAATGGGTTTCACTTAATTTTTTATATTTTTTCACACTTCTCAATTATTTAAACAATTCACTTACATTTTATAAATATTCTTATAACTCATCAAAAACTCTAAAATATGACCCACCTAACCCCAAAATATGTCCCACATTTATACTTCAAAACAAGTTTCCCAAACCATTGTGCCAGTTTAATGGCGATGTTGTGCAGAGAAACGGGCTTAAGTTTGTGAACGATATAGAGAGTGAAATATCGGTTGCTTTCTGACACAACATCCTTGGTCACTATGAAGGAGCGACCGATAATGGTGCTCTAACTACTTTCTTTTCATAAAAAATAAAATAAAAAATTAACTTTATACTTTCTTATCATAAAATATAAATTCTATCCATCTTCTGTGGGGTCCTTTGCCATTTATTGGGTGTCATAGCTGCTTACACCGGCTGGGATTCACCAATTCTTAAGGTTTACAAAAGTTTGGGATTAACATTGTTATTTTTGAAAAATTAGTTGATGCAATTAAGTCTCAAGTTGTAGGAGTTTGAGTTTAGTACTATTGTGTTAAATCAACATGGATCCTCTCCCGTGAAATTATCACCGGATGAGGTCCAGTGTCATCTGCACCATTGATTTATTTTTTTAAAATGCTTGCTACAGTGATAAAGAACAAATGAAAGGCCAGGATTTAACTGCAGGAATAATGTGACTGGAGAGGATCCAGTCTCGTGTTAAATATTAGTCTTGCTACATTCTAATTATAACTTTGAGGTCAAATTTATTTGTCATCAAGCAAACATTGTGGTTCATAGTTTAGCTAAAGCGGACAATTCTAGTGTTCGTCGACAAGTTTCCAATTTGCTTTGATTAATGATGAGTTAAAGTTGTTGTGTTAAGAAAACATATAAGGGCTTTTTGGAATTTTCTATCTCATTGTGAGGTGCCGCACTACATCGGCCACGACCTCCACTATTTTGGCCGCTAAACCAAACTGCTCCGCTACTGCAAACACTTTAGACTTTGTTTGCGAGTTTGGAGGGGAGGGGATGGTTTTGAAAAAAAGAAAGAAACAAGTGGAATGAATAGAGAAGTTTGGGAGGGAAGGAGTTTGGAGGGTTATTTTTTCTTCATAACACAAAAACCCCCCCAATTTGGGGAACTCAAAAATTGTATTGGATTGGGGTTTCGAGGGGGGTTTGGAGGGTTTATATGAATTCTTCAAATTTAATTAATGTTGTTATAATGTTCTTAAATTCATAATATATTAATCATAAGTATTTATTTATCATTCTCTATAAAAAATACTTTCTCAAAAAATGTAAAAGATTTTTCTAATTTTCTCTCTATTTTTCTCCCTCCAAAGCCCTCCCCTTCCTTTCCCTACAAACTCGCAAACAAAGCCTTAGCCATCAGGTTCGTTTCACTCCTCCACACCATTATAATGAAGGGGGTAGACTAATTGGTTCAAACCAAGCGTTAAATGAGTTTAAAGACTAGGGTTCAAACTCTGGTGAAGAAAAAAAATATTAACATTACAATTAATATAGTAACATTTGTCTATTGAGCTATTGACAACACCGAATGAAACTCCTACTAATGACTATGGGTGCGTTTGTTTAAGCTTTAAAAAAAATCTAGAGATTTTGAAGAAAATCTAAAGCTATTTTGTGTTTGTTTACAATCATAAAAATCTATTTTTTTTTAAAAAGAAGTTCATAAACTTAAATTCCTTAGTTTTAAAAAAATAGATTCTTGAAAAGCTATTAAAAATAGCTTTTCATTTTGGGGCTAAAAATGATTTTTTTAAGAAAATGATTTTTAAAAAAATCTATAACAAACAATATCAACATTACAAAATGGATTTTTTTAAGAAAAAAATAGATTTTTTCTTAAAAAAATCCCAAACAAACGCACCCTATATCCCAAGAAAAAAAACATTTCCAACAAAATTGCACAAGTCTTTATTTCTTTTCAAGTACAATGAATAATAAAAATTGTTACAGGAATAAATACAGATCCAAATGTACATTTCAACAGACACTGCCACCAAATAATGAAAATATTTTGATGATCCAAAAAATGGATATAAAACCCAATAAAAAAAAAGACCTATTCTTTGCCATTTATAATAATCTTATGATACAAGAAAAATGATTGACCATTGAGAAACTCTCACAATTTAAAATGCAAACTCCACCAACAATGGCAACAAGCAATGCCAATTACTTACACCAAACTTCAACTGCCAATAAATAGTTTTATATAAACAAAGTTGGAAGAAGCTTAGCTAGTTTTTTGCTTGGTCTTGTCCTTAGGTTCTTCCAGAACAAATTCAGCATATAAATCCTTCAAAGCAATCATCACTGTAGTTATCAATGGCCCCATAATAGCTCCCTGCAAAACAACACACCATATTCAGTCAATCTAACAAGGTCATGGATATAAGGTAATTGATAGGAATAGGACCTTTTTGGATAACTTATTTGAGCTTATTTAGCATAAGCACTTGCGAAATTGTTTGAGAGAACTTATGAATGAAAACAGTTTATGTTTATGACATGTCGATAAGTTGTTTTTAGCTTATTTCCATAAGCTCTCCAAGATAGCATATAAAAATAGCTTAAATGAAAACAGTTTAACTTTATTTTATCTCTTGCTACATTAATAGCTTATTCGTGAGTACTTATATGATAAGTCTTTATGTTATAAGCGCTTAATTAAGTTTTTATCCAAATACTTTTCACCAACTTTTGTTTCTCTTTTCTGAAAACGACCACAATTGGTCATCACTATAACTTTGTTTGTCAAAATTCCCTTGGTGGAAAACAGATTCAGTAAAGTCCTTCGCTCCGAGTGACATGTTCTGACATGACTTACGGTTTTCAACAGAAGGATGTCTGAGTGACAGTTAAAGAGTGTGGCCAATTGTGACCATTTTTAGGAAAGACGGGCTACTTTTTTTTTTTGGAGAACTAAAATTTAAGCCAAAAAAATAAAGATAACACAACATTGGAATTAATATCTCAGCAAATTTCTAATCCACCATTATCTTTAGAAAATTAATCATGTTATGTAGGTAAACAAGTTTTTAATGTTAAAACAAGATTCTTCAAGAGAAACAAGTTGACATGATGGAATGCCAAAACATAGATGCCAAAACATGTTATATGCTGAGTGAAACAACAAGGATTAAAACCTAGAGAAACAGCTAATAACATGATACATGAAGATTGATTTGGTTTCACTTTTGGAGGTGGTAAAATTGATTTTAGTGTAGAATTGATATTGACATGTTTCGATGTTCTCAAGTGGAATTGATTTTACCTCCAAAGTCGATTCTAACTTGAAAACTAGAATTTGAAGTTTTTTCCTCTACAATTGAAGTTTAGCCTCAAATTTATTGTTCTACACCCACTTTTACATGAATGTATCCAATCACAAATAACTTAACATTGAACTCGCATTTAGGCAAAACCAATGTTACAAAATCAATTCACACTTCAAGAAATATGATTTTTTGCAACGACTTTTTTAGTTAAAAGTTGTTACAAGTCGCTGGCAAAACTACTCTGGGTAGTTTTGTCAGCGACTTATAACAAAAAAAAGTTGTTGCCAAAAATCATATTTCTTGTAGTGTCATTCAAAATCATTTTTTACCAGTAAAGCCAAACACACAGAATAGTCATCAAAAAAGCAAATCAAGGAGGGTAAAAGCTTTACCTCAAGGGCTGATGGGAACAATGTCATTCCCCCAATGATGCTGAGTCCAGTAAGATAAGCACTATTCCCAGGCACATCTTCGAGAATCTCCGACACGCCATAATCCATGAGAAAAAGGTGAGTGACAGACAAGAAAATGGCCAGTATGTATCTTCCTTCCATCACTAGTTGCAGGGCTCCCGGAATTATTGCAAGCCAAGATGGAAATATCGGCAGCAAAGGACTGATGAATGCAAGTACAGTCGACATGTACAAGAAATGAATTTTGTATAACCTAAACAAAAGCCATGTAAGACATCCTTGAAAAAATGCAATCTCAGCAGTGGCCAAAAGTACACCTGAAATAGCTTTATCCAAAACTTCAACACATCTAACTCTGGTTGAGTTTGAAATTGGAAGCATATGCATCACTTGTTCCGTTACTCCACCAGATTCCGATGTAATGAGATAATACAAAACCCAAATAAACACCATTGTTTGAGATACAAAGTTGAAAACTTCAGCAGCTCCAGAGACTATTGAATTAGCAATGGACAACATAAACTTTGAACTGCTTCCAAGCACAGTTGTACTACTAGCTAAAATACGTTGTGATACATCGATTCCTTTGAAAGCAAACCCTTTTGCCTTCTCAACCAAATCCTCGCGGGTGATCACAAGCTCTCGAAAAAGTGAATCGAGTTCCGTGTAAATTTGACTCCATTCGCGATCCTTAACCCGGGTTTTCAAACTCAAGAACTTTTCTGTGTATGGCGAAGGTTCGATCAAAGCTCTCGAAGGTGCTGATGAGTTAGCAGGAGTTGATATCACAAAATGCTTAATCCCAGTCACGAATTCGGTCATGTTATACTGAACAGCCAACCCATCAATCTGATCCGAAACAGTCTCATAAAACTTAGTGGTGTAACTATCCACCATTCCAGCAACATCATTCTCCTCCATCCACTTCTTAACACCAATTCTCTCAGAATAATTACTCTCTTCAACATGCAACTTAAGATTAACAACAGCATCTTTACCTTCAACACCAATCTTATAAGAAAAGAAAATCACACCAGTCAAAAACCCTACAATCATAACAACAATAAGCCCAATTGCAACAAGAATCTTCAATTTCCTCACAACCTTTCTAGTGAAAAAAGCACTAATAGCACTTCTCCTGAAACTATTAGTCCTTAAAGAAGACAAAGTATGCATAGTTGAATCCACATTCTTAGAGCTAAACACAAAACCTAACACTATAAGTGATGAAGCACCAAAACCACCAAGTTTCTCATAAGCAATAATGAATATCCCAAAAGACACTAACAAACGAAGCAAATTTGAAAATCCACTACGTTTTCTACTTGGATGAGGATTCTGAGGCTTTGGTTTTCTCATAATGAATCTAAACAAAGCTTCACGAATCTCAACTAGAGTACCAACAAAAACCCTGAAAACAGCAACAGGAACAGCAAGAACAGTTTCTGTGAGACCCATCATGAGAGGCTCAGACCAGAATGAAACAATGGTCTGTTGAATTCCTCTAAGGGGAATTGAACAGAGCACTGCCCATTGAAGAGGTCTAAGGTACTGCTCTAATAGCTTTGAAACAGTGTAGAGAATGAAAATGGCGAAAGCAAGACCCATATGTGCCATGGCTATGTATAGAGCGAGTCTCACCTGGGGATCGCCGGAAAATGTGTTTTTTCCATCTGGGTCGGTGTTGGTTTGAGTAGGGAGCCGCGCGTGGGGAATGTTGGATGGCGCGTGGGATGTGTTTGACGGCGCGTGGGGTGTTGTTGTGGTGGATGGTTGTTTTGAGGATGCGGATCGGAACATGTCTTGCCATGCTGGAGTGGTGGCAGTGTTTGGGTCAGAATATGGAACCATTTCCATCTTTTAAGCAAAAAAATGCACTGAGAGAGAGAGAAAGTAAAAGTGGTTTAGTTTGTGATTGTGTGTTCCAATTCTGAATTAACAGAAGAGGAACAGAGACAGGAACCTTGTTAAGGTTGTGGTTAGAATCAGAAGTTCAATGTGTGTATTGACTATTATTGAGAATGGAAGTTAATAATGAACGTGATTGGTTTCATTTTTTGTTTTTTATTTTATTTTGTTTTGTGTTTTTTGTGGGACCCACCTGGCTCTGGTGTAGGAAGACATTGACAGAGAGGGGTTTAAAAAACAAAAACTAATATATCGCGCTATCAAACACGGACAATTATAGGCGTATGTGTTGGATAGTTTAGATAGATGTTTAAGAAATATCATTTCTCGACACTTTTTAAATTGGTGTTCGACACCTATATAATATTCATACAACACGTGTTGGACAAGTGTTCCAAAAGATTTTTTTCTATGCTTCTCTTGTCGTTAGACACATATCCACAAAGACTAAAAATGAATCGAAACAACAATATCGATCAACGAGAGATTAACGACATATAATATTGTTAACTTTTTCGATAGTAAATTAATAAATAAAGATCAAATACTATAGTATATTATTAATAAAACTTTTTAAAAATGAAATAACATGCACACCTTAAATACACATGTATATATTTTGATTTTCAATTTAGATGTTTTATTAATATATAGCGGTGTCGATGTTCTATATTTTTTATATTAGCTGTGTTGATAGGTTCATATTTATCAGTTTGTGTCATGTCAGATGTTCGTGTCGAGTCTGTAGTTCATTGTTACAAAGTAATATTGCAAAGAGTTTAAAAAATTATACATAGCAATATTAGCAATATTGTATTTTTTTGGAACAAGATTATTTTTAAGATTATTGATTTTGTTATTTAATTATGTATAGTTATTTTATATTATTAATTAACAAAGTGGGATTACCAAACTAGGAAATGAACGTGAAGGATGAGTACAGTTGTTCAATCATGACTTTGCTTTTTATTCAATCTTTTATTGCTGTTTGATTACTGTATTTGTTTAGTTCAATCAACCTCACTATTTTTTAATCAGAAAAAATCAGCCTCACTTTTGCTTTTTTATATCTTATGGCTTCTCTCTCTTCTTGTATCCAAAAAAATATCTTATCGTTTATAGCAAAATGGGTCACAAATTATAAATATACTTTGTCTATTCATAACTCAATCATAAAAAAAATAATTAAGATTGATTCACAAAATTGATTTTGTATTTTATTGCAAACTAAAATGTTGTCCATTTAAAGTATGCATTTGTGTGAGGTTTTTTTTCTTCATGATTTTAATATTTAATCTATTAATATCGACATATTCTGTCGAATTTTCATTTATAGAAGAACACAATTCCAATTTAGAAATACATCTTAAGAAAGTTATTAATTTTACTCCCACTACAAGTTTCACATACATGATACAACTCTCAAATGATGCTAATTAATGTGATGTCTATATATATAACATTGATCTCTTAGTCAACAAACTTAATTAAGAGAAATATTAGACATCAATTCTTCTACGGAGGCAAAAGTAAGCTAACAAACGGAAACATATAGCCATGGCTACCATAACCCAAACTTCTTTTAAGCCACCTTTCAAATTTACAGTACCAAATGTTGGTGAACTTTGTAGAGGCCTACACCCTCCTCTACTTTCACAATCATATAATTCATCTCCTGAATATTGCACCTTTAGAAGTAATCTAAAACCATAGTACATGAATGAAAGATACTTTAACCATTGCATGAATTTTGGTATGTGCTGCAACAAAAACATGATGTATATTTTGTTAGTGTCTTAATCATAACGAACAAAACCATGAGCTTTTACTTCTAAAATATGGTATCAATCGTTGTTGGTGTTTTGGACAATTTTCAAATATCGATCCATGCCGATTAAAGTAGTCCATTGTAAAATTTATATTAGTGACTAACATTATAATCATGTCACATTTTTATTTACATTATTGCACACATTATTTGAAAGCTTTTGCACCAAGAAAGAATATCAATTATGTACCTGAACATAGTAGCCACCAGTAAGGAGGAATAACATTAATACCAAAGTAGCAACAAACCCTGATCTTTTTATATCCATAACTGCAGCTCCAAACAATTCTCCTGCACCCTAGTAATAAAATTATAAATAGGGGTTAAATTCAAAGCTTAAAATTAAAACTAAATTAATCATCTTTTTTTTGTCAAGTAGTCTAGTAACTAGAATTTCACCTATTAAGGTGAATAAGTGGGAGTACCAGGGTTGGAACCCCGGTCTTGCATATTAGATGCAATGTCCCTACCGACTAAGTTATACTCACGCGGACAAATTAATCATCTACTATTTTAATTAAGCATTGACATAATTACTTACTTGACTTGTTACAGCTATTAGTAGAACAACAAATAACGTGAGGAAGAAGCAACCAACAGTCCTCTTAAATCCAGCCATGAAGTAGACAATAATCAAGAAAAAAGTAGGATATAAAACATGTGCCACCATGTCACATAGAGTGCTGCATACATAGTATACACTTAATCTATACATATCAGCTTTCCTTTCTTTTATCAAGTAGTGCTTTTCAAATGGAAACACATAGACTGCTCCAAAAATGCATGTAGATGTCCAGAATATACAGATGTAGAATGCTAAACCAACCTGCAACATAGATACTTATTATTTAGTAGCTCAATCTGGTAATGTAAACAGAGTCGGTTTGGATTGACTTATTTGAGTTTATCTGGTGGCATAAACACTTGTGAGACTATGTTTATGAGAGTTTGCGGAAACAACTTTTGGCTTATATGAAAACATTTTGACTTTATCTTATCTTTTGTTACAAAAATAGCTTATACGTAAGCGCTTAAGTTTCATAAATTATTCTGAAGGGCTTATGAAAATAAGCTAAAAACAGTTTATGGACATGTTATATGTTTTTTTTAATAAGCTAAAAAAAGTTTATGGACAAGCATTTATGTCAATAGATAAGCTTTGAGAGAGCCTATGGAAACAACTTCTATAAGTTGTTCTCAACTTATTTCCATAAGCTCTTCTTAATAACTTATAAAAACAACTTTTAGCTTATATAAAAATAGTTTGACTTTACTTTATCTATCATAATCGGAATAACTTATATAGAAGTACTTAGATCATAAGTTTCTTTTTTTAACATCAAAAGTATTATATATAACATTTCTTTAAGGTACTTATAAGCGTTTATGCTATAAGCGACTTAATTACGCTGTTTATCCAAACAGTACCTTAAAGAAGTGTTATGGAAACTACCTGATCTCTGAGTTGAGCTTCTGTGTTGGTTGAAGATTTCCACCAAAGTAGCCCCAACATAAGTGCTACTCCAATTGCTTGAAATAGTCTTAACTTGTCCAAATAGTCCTTGGATCTTGCTTTAAATGTTCTTCTTGAAAGAATCACAAATTGGTCCAACCAACTCAATGTCCACTCTTTCTTAACCTGAATGGCCACTTGAAGATGTTCTGGTATGTTTACTCCTCTATGGCTCTCTTTCGCTTTTGGCTCCAGTAGAGTTTTGTACTTGAGTTGTAGATACTAAAACAATAAACAAACAATTCATAAGATTGGCCAGAACGTAAGTAAAGTCTGGTCAAAGATTATTCCAGATAGGGTTCGAATGTGTGTATGTGTGTGCACGCATGTGCGAGTGGAAGGAATTCCTACTTTAATAACAGCTTTGTAAGAGTCATGAGCAGATTCTTGACCATCAAAAATATCTGTTGGAACACTTATGTCATTCACTTCACCAGTTGCCATATCAAGCAAGAACTCTGCCGGATTCATGGCTATTTCCGGACTAAACCTCAACGACGAAAAGTACTCCATTGTTTCTCTAGCTGTACCATAGTAAATAGGATATCCTTCTGATATCAAAAGAAGTTTGTCAAACATGTGAAAGATTCTGCTTGATGGCTGGTGTATTGTTGTGATTATAGTCCTTCCAGCCTATACAGATTAATCAAATGAAACTTTTTCACCATATATTCTAAATTTAAGGCACTACCTAATGTAATACGTATTATGATTAAATATAATTATAAACCTTAGCAAGTCCTTGAAGTGTAACAAGTAGTTTGTTTGCTGATGTAGAATCAAGGCCTGAAGTTGGTTCATCAAGTAGCAGCAATGAAGGATCAACAAGAATTTCATAGCCAATGCTTGTTCTTTTCCTTTCTCCTCCCGATATGCCTTTGAGATATCCTCCACCTATTTTCGTGTGGCGACATCTATGGTTATGCAACAGATTTATTTAGGGTTTAGGGTTCAGGGTTTTGAAATAATTTATTGTTAATTTTCTTATCTATGTTTAATAATTTCATTGAAATAAAAGAAGAAAAAAAAAAACACCTTTCAAGACCTAGCTCCTTCAGAGTTGTTTCCACTCTTGCATATTTTTGTTGCTTGTTCATACTTGTTGGTAACCTTAAGAATGCTGAAAAGATTAATGTTTCTTCCACCGTTAATTGTGGGAAAAGTATATCATCTTGTGTCACAAAACCAATCCTATAAGTAGAAAATGCAAATACAAATATTAGCACATGAATATGTAACTATAAAAAGGACAATGATACTGACACATACACTAGACACGACACTGACACAAGTAATAATTTTAGAAAATAAATTTAATTGAATATAAATGTAAATATATATCAGTGTGACACCGGACACGCCTTTGATCACAAGCGTCAGTGCTAGAAAAGTATTTTCCATCCATAACAACTTAACCTTCTCTTGACAGCTGGAGTATATTTAACATCATTGTAAGTTATTTTTCCTTTTACATTGTCAAGCAATCTTCCTCCTATAACTCTCAATAAAGTTGTTTTTCCACTGCCAGAAGGACCCATTAGAGCAAGAATTTCACCAGGGCCAATGCTTCCAGTAATACCCTTCAATATTTTCTTGTATCTATCTTCTTCCATAGTGTTTGGTGTAGCTGCCTTTGACACCATTGTCTTCATATTAGAGCCTGTTTGGCTATTTCTCACCTTAAACTCTACATCTTCAAACTGCATGGTAATGACAAATGAAGTGTAACTAACTAATTTCAAATAGTTAAAATACTATAGTTATGTTTAAAAAAAAATTATTTGCCTCGGTTACACAATTTAGATGCCAAATCGAAAGATCAAAAAGTCTACATTTCAATTTCGGTAAAATCAAATCTAAAATAATTTTGTTGAAACATAGACCATGAAATCTTAATCGAACAGTCCAAATTGGCCAGTGCATGACTACATGAATACGTAGAATTTGTTTATATATGTCATGGTTCAATATGTGCAACCACTATTAAAATAGGTGGAAAAAAAAATGAAGGAAGAAAAAACATTTGAACCAAATTAAGGTAAAACTAAGATCAAATCAACTGTCAATTGGATCAATATCTAATGACTGGTTGAGCCAATGAGTTCAATCCGATTTCAATCCGATTTTTGAAACATTGATACATGCGACAAAGAAAATACATATTTGAAGCTAAAAAATAAAGTCATTCAGTACCATAGTACCTTTAAAAATATAGGTAAGGGGCCATTTTGGTTGAAACTTGAATCTTCAACTTCTATATCAATCTCTGAGCACCTATTCCTAAGGTATGCATCCTTAGACATAAACTCCTTGTTGTGACCAAAATCATTCCTTACTATACTTGATGGAGGTACCATTGACATGTCCACAATCTCATCCTCTATCCCAATTTCCATGGTCACAAAAATTAAAAGTTTGAAGCAAAATGTGGAATGTAATTTAGATGTGTTGAGTTGAGTCAACTACATTAAACCAACTTAGCTTTCCTATATATGTAGAAATGATTTTGGTTGGTGTGCCACATACTTTACATGGCATGTTTATTGGTGTAGTACAATCCTCACATACCCTTTAAACTATTATGATATATGCGTAAAAACATGTCAAGAAAATGAATAACCATTTTGTTTGGTACAAAGTGAATGTTTATAAAATTAATTTTTCTCGGTAATTTAGCATTTAGTTACATAGATGTCACTCATTGGCTTCACAAAAAAAATGAGGAGAAAAGAATGTGATTGCAATTAAATAGTTGATGCATGTGATGGGAAATCACACATGTAAGACATTAAGAGAAACTAATCAAAATAGTTTTAGTAGTAAGAAAAAGAAAAGACTTTTATCAACAACAAAAAAATGACTTTTGTAATAAAAAACACTAGTGCAACAAATAAAAATAAATATGGTCATACTAAACAATTTACCCGTTGCATTTGATAAACATACGAAAAATATAAATAAAATATAAAATTAATATTGATAAAGATAACTTTTTATACTTTCAATGTATTAAATGCACAAGTTTTAAAATAATTTTTTTTTATTTATGTGCTTAACTAGTACACCGAGTGCACTATTTAATATTTTTCAAAAAAATAAAATGAAGAAAAAAATCATATAAAAAATTTGAAATGCTTGAAGAAAAGGAATACTCTACAAGTCTACATACTTTTCTTTTCACAAAATAATAAAAGGAAGTGCTTAATTTTGTAGAGCACTCTCAAGTAAGTCCTTAATTTATGAATATTTGAAAAAGGTTCCTCTTCTGTTAAATTTTATTCAAATTAGTCCTTCTAAATGTAGATCAGGGACTAAATTGATAGTAAGCGGATAAAGTTAGGGACCAAATTGATTGTAAGTTATTAAAAACAGAGACTTATTTGATAGTAAGTGGCTAAATACAGGGATCAACTTGACATATTAATAAAGTGAGGGACCATTTTGAAATATTTGCAAAGTCAGGGACCTATTTAAAAGTATCTTACAAAGTGAGGGACCTATTTGAGAGTGTCTCACAAAGTTAGGAACCAAATTGGTGGTTTAAAAAAGGAAGGAAAAAAAAAAAGGAACACGCTACTAAAAAAACTCAAACACACGCAGCATTGAATTAAACGACATCGTTTTTATCACACTCTCAGAGAGAATCAATTCTGAACTTGGAAGTTGATTCAGAGCTTCATCCTCCAAACGGCGTCGTTCTGGAGACCCCTTCCGATTCAGTTGTGAATCTGCTTACATATCAGCTTCCACTAGGTACTATACGAACCTCATAATCATTAAATCTTGCTTTTTTATTTTTAAATTTCTAGGTATGCATAGAAATCATGGAAAACTAGGAAAAAAAATATTAAATTTGTATTTGAGTTTCAATTTGTCAATGTATTATGATATGTAAATGATCATTACTAGTTAATTAGCTATATAAATCACTGTTATATTAGTGCTGTATTATAGTTTGAAGTTAGAAGTCACCTAATGATAATTGAATTGTATGTAATGTACATATTTTTAGTGCATTTTCTATATTATTGATAAAAATTAGGAAGGTAGGGTTACCTGCAGAGTTGTTATCTTATGAACTTGATCTTAGTGTCTGTTTGGAGTCACAGTGACTTTGACGAAATCACGGTGACATTGTAATTTTGCCAAAATCACTTGGTACAGTGTGATTCTACCAAACTCACTGTCAATCTAAGCTAACCAGCCTATGTTTGGTTTTAAAAATGCAATAGCAGTATACACCTAAAGATCGATGTTTCGGGGGTTTGCTTTGATTTTTGTTAGTTGGAGCAGCATTCTTTTGTCAAGTGTCATCATTTGATACATCACTTGTACATTTGTTACTAGTAGTTTTGTTTTTTCTTATTGATATAGGACCATTTTGATTTACTAATTTTTTTTTTGTTCTCAAAATGATTTTGTATAGTAGTACTAGTATATGTGATGCTTGTTGATAATTTGGTGTGTCTGTTTGCTTTTCTTCTTGTTATGTTTCCTTGTATTCATTCTGGGTTTTTGCTTAGAAACAGAATGTATCTGTTACTTGTAGTTGTTCCTGTATCCATTTAAAGAGGACTTGTCTAAGTTGATAAGTTTTTTGGTCGACAGGATTTCAGAATCATCTGAGAGTTGAAAGGTTTCTGACGGTTAAAATATTAGTGCTGAAATCAAACTAAGATGAGATAATTTCTTAAGCTCTTTTGAGGTCAACTGAAAAGAGAGATGATGAAGGGCAAGCTTATGATTATTCTATTGTTGAAAATAAACTAAATGATCTCAAAATGGAGACACAAACACCTGGAATAGGAAGTATCAGCGGTGACACCTCTATCACTCGGGCCAACATAGATAGATCCAACTCCATCAATGATGAATTGGATTGTGTGTTAAATGAAAAGGAATTGAACCTAGGAGAGGTTGATGATGAAAGGGGTCCATTTATAAATGAAGAGAATCCTTCTCGTATTGGTGATGGACATTTCACAGTCTCGCAACAAAAGGTATCTTTCATAAAAGTTCTCATGATATTCTATTTTTAAGCTAGTAAAAACAAATAATGCTGATATTCAGCTCTCTCGCTTCTATATTTAATATCTCTGAACATATTAAATGTGTAGAACAGAGAAAACTTGTTGGTTGTTTAAAAATATTCTTATTTTGTCTTGTGAATATTGCATGTGGAAACTTGAAATATATGGCCCATGTACTTCTTTTCTTTTGACCTGATGCTTAACTAGATGAGATTTGAAACTGATAGATATCAAATTCAGGAGAAAGAACTCGTTGATGAAGTAACTGTATGGACTTCAGAAGTGGAACATCTTGAACGAGAGATGGAACTGATGAAAGCAGCAGCTGAAATGGTACTTAATAACGAACAGTCTGTTGACTTCTACCTTGACCAGTTGACTGAGCAAGTACATGCTAAAAGAAATTACCTTTCGACTTTGGATTCAGAATGGTAGGTCAAAGTGATGTATTTGATATCTACCACAAATTACTGTATTTGATACAGATTTCTATAATAGGTTTATGGATCAACATAGCACACCATTATTCAGTTTCAAATTTTCCCTTTCCAGTAAAGAAGAGTTTTTCATATACATGCACATACACGGATAAATGCATGTCTAAATGCATTTATGCATGCATTTGTAAGACAAAACTTATATTTGATAACCACAGAATTATTATCTTTCCTTTCCTACAAATATTGTTATCTTCGCTGAATTTCAATGTGTCGCAGGGATGCTGTAAGAAAACCCTTGGAAGAGAGAAAGAGAACTCTTGAGGAGTCTCTATATTCAAACAGTCCAGATGCACGGGTAATTCTCCAGAAGTTGAGAGAAGTACACGACGAAGAAAAGTTCATTTCATCTGAAATTTTAAAAAGGTGCATGCCCAAGTATAGTTAATTTTACGTTTTAAACCTCTTCTTACAAGTCCTTTATAGAGACATTCATTCGGTCAGTGTTTTACAGTTTTGTTTCAGAATTGGCGGTTCATAATATACAGCTTTTCCCTTTAGCATCCTTCTTGATTCCATCAAATATTGCTTAAATGAAGATCACCGCCTTCTATTTTTTTCATGATTAATGGAAATGGAAACTTGTTAGAAGTTCTCTCTAGGTATTTGCATTATTGCATTAAAGCCATTTTGCTAATTTTTAACAATAAATAAGTTGACCTCTCACAAGCTAAACATTTGCGAAAATATGCTTTGTAGAAAGAATCAATAGACCTATCAAAGGAAGTTGACTGCACACCAGTGCAGCAAGCTTCATTCTTTGGTGTGTGTGTGGGTGGGGTGGGAGGTGGAATTGTGTTATGCATCTATTGTATCTTTAATTTGTAATCGAATCACGACTACACCGGATTTACATGATTGAAATAGTCTAAGTGTGTCAAAATTTCGACTGATTAAATCTTATCTATGTAATGCTTTCCGTAGTAATCTAATTTACCAGAACAATGCTTATTGACTTGCATATTCTCTCTCACTAGGGAGGAGGAACATTCAAAACTTCTTGCAGATCTGGAGAAGCAACAGAAAGTAGCATCTAGAAAATCTTATACTCACCGTATTGAGGAGATTACAAAAAATAGCCGCAAACAAGATGCTGATATTGAGAGGATCTTAAAAGAAACTAGGGAGGTTCAATTGGAAAGTAATTCTATACAGGAACGTTTGCATCGGACATATGCTGTTGCCGATGAAATTGTGTTTAGGTAAAAATTTTCATGTCTTTGTAACAGAGAGATGAAGTGACAATATAGCACCTTTTGTTAGTAGAGATCTTGCTATGTTTTTTTTCACCAAAAAGTAAGTAATGTATAATTTGTTTCCTCTGCAGGGAAGCAAAGAAAGATCCCACAGGACAGCAGGTTTATAAGCTCCTAGTAAACATCCATAAAGGTTTTGAACAAATATCCGAGAAAATTCTAGCAACTGATAGAATTAGAAGAGAAGTATCTGAATATGAAATGAAACTGGCAGCCACGCCTTCCACTTCCAGAAGCTTAGATGTAAGCAAGCTACAATCTGATCTTGATGCCATTACTATTAGGGAAGATGAATACCCTCTATAGAAGGTACAGTTGAGTGAAACTGTTTACACAACTCATTTGAAATCGGCAAACACAACTTCAGAAGCCTAGATATGAGCAACTTACGCCCAATTGAGGTTCATGTTTATTTTTGGATTTTCTCCATTGTGTTTTTCATTAGGCGTAAATTTATCCAGAAGGCAGTCTAATATTGAGCTCAAATCCTGTAATTGAGTATTGTAATGTCAGTTTACAGAACCAGTGAACTTGCAAAAGTATGAGGAAAATATCAACAAGCAAGTAAAGCAACTTTTAAAGCAAATTTTGACTTTAAACTTGAATAGATAACATGAATAGATCCGACTAGGGTAGCGTTTAACTCAATCAATCCATGGAATAATACTTGTCAAATATTAAAAACATAGTTTTCACATCATCATCGTTTAGAAAGAGCTATAGGTGCATCCACCCATACACAACGAACAAGGAACTTGAGATAACCACAATTTGAACCAGGCACTGAAACAACATATCAAGTCCAATTAGAGGTTTATATTCCACGAAATCTTGTTTCTTACTACTATATATAAAAGGACACTCTCCTAACCACTCTCAAAGTGTACCAAGAGTATAGAAAAAACAAACAAATTCCTTGAAAAACATGCTCTACCACGAGCATGACAAGCATACTTTCAAAGTTAGTTGATTCATTGATGGGGAGAGTGTGCATAAGATGGTTTTTTTTTTTTTTAAATTTATTTTTATAGCAAAATGAGGGATAGATTTTAAATTTCAAATAACTTTATAAAAAAGATTTAATTGAAAGAAAAATAACTGCACCAAAACTTGGTGAGTAAACCACCAAATCAGTCTCTGACTCTGTAAGACGCTTTCAAATAAATCCCTGACTTTACAAATATTTTAAAAAGGTCCCTTGACTTTATCAAACTGTCAAATTGATTCATATATTTAACCAATTATTATCAATGAAATCCTTATATTTTATAACTTACTATTAATTTTGTCCTTAAATTTATCCATTTATTCTCAATTTAGTCCCTAACTTATTTTCTGAAGGACTAATGAGTAAAATTTATCAAAGTCAGGGACCTTTTTAAAATATTCATAAAGTCAATGACCTATTTGAGAGTGTCTTACAGAGTCAGAGACTGATTTGGTGGTTTTTTAATGCTCGCTACATAAAGGGTCTGTTTGGTAAAATTAAGCTATAAGCTAGCTTATAGCGCTTATAGCTGATAAGTTAGCTGATAGCTGAAAAGCTAGCTTATAGCTGATAGCTGAAAAGCTAGCTGATTGAAATTAAAGTGTTTGGTAAAATTAGCTTTTAAAGTGGTTAATAAATATAAAATTACATAAAAGGACAAGTAGTGGGTAGTTATTCTCTTTAGTGGATAATTTTTTATTTTATAAAAAATAATAAAATTAAAGGTTAAAAATGGAAATAACTATAAAAAGCTATAAGCTATAAGCTCAAACGCTACTTGAAATAGCATCTCAAAAAAAGCTATAAGCTAATGAGAAAAGCTTTTTACCAAACACATCTATTTTTTAAAAACAAGCTTATAAGCTAATTCAGTAAGCTATAAGCTAGCTTATTGGACTTACCAAACACACCCAAAATGCAAGGGATGTCGCCTAACGAACTTTGTTTTTTAGATTTTGGTTTTTTAATGCTCGCTACATAAAATGCAAGGGAGTAAAAATGGAAATGGAGGAGGCACACGAGAAGGTTGGGATGCGTTAAAAGAAATTCTCAGCAATCAAACAGATATGTGTGTGGGGAGCTTCAGCAAGCCCAACCCGAAACCAGCCCATGTAAATTCCATATCCCTTTCAACGACGTCGTTCTAATTCATTTGCTTGTAAACCCTAAACCCTAGCAATTTTGATTAAATAAGCAAACACATAACCCACACCAAATTTTGCACTCTCTTCCAATCTCTAATGGCGCCAGCAACTAAGAAAAAACCTTCAAAGCAACTCAAAGTTCAGAAAGCCCCCAAAAAAGTACAAATTGTTCCCGTCAAAGAAGATTCCTCCTCCGAATCGGAAGAAGAAGCACCACCACAACACCTCGAACTCGGAGATGACAGTGCCGACGACGACTCAGCTTCGGAATTATCTTCCGATGGGGATGGTCAGTTAGGCGACGATTTCCTCCAAGGAAGCGATGAAGAAAACGAAAATGAAGGTGTGTATTGTTTTATATGCTTTCACGATAGTCTAGCTTTTTGTTGAAATCGTTTTTTGATGATTATGTTTGGATTTTGCAGAGAAAGCCTCAGGTTCGGAATCTGGTTCGGGTTTGGATTCTGATTCAGATGATGATGATGATATTGAAAAAATTTCGAGAGCTATTGATGAAAAAAAGAAGAGAGAAAAAGATGATGCTGACGCTGAAATGCAGACTAACATTCAAGAAGAGTCTGATGAGTTTAGATTACCAACCAAACAGGTTTCTTTTTTATTTTGTTTTTTAATTTTATGATTTTACATTTATGATTATAATTGTGTTATGGGTTTACTTCAATTATTGGAAAATTGTGTTATGATTATAATTTTGCTTTAATTAGGACTGTTTTGGATTGACTTATTTGAGTTTATCTACCGACATACATTTTGTGAGACTGTTGAGCTTATGACAATTTTCATAATGTTATTTTTTTTCCAAATTATTTCAGAAGTTGTCCAGCATAGCTTATGAAAATAGCGCGTAGCATATATAAAAATAGATTTTGTAAACTTATGCATAAGCGCTTGTGCTATAAGCTGCAATTAAGCTGTCTATCCAAACATACCCATAATCCATAGTTTGGAGTAAAATTTTCAACCAAATAAAAAAGCTGTTTTTTTTTTTTGTAATTTCTAATGTAACCTAGTTGAAGTCAATTCTGATTCTTGGTTATTAAACAAGCTTAAATCAAATTCATGTTGAAGAAAATCACTTTTGACATTGTTCACTGTATTGAAGAAAATCATTATTGAAATTGGATTTTTTTTTCACTTTTGATGTTGAGATTTGTGGTAAAAGTGATGATCACCTTTTTAATGTTAGGAACTTGAGGAAGAGGCTTTGCGTCCACCTGATCTTTCCAATCTACAGAGGAGGATTAAAGAGAGTAAGTTAACTTTCACTGTCAATTGACTGTGACCATTATTGTGAACAAGATTTAGTTGTCTTTTGAGTTTGTTGTAATTGTTTAAATGTTTTTGTTTTTCCAGTTGTCCGTGTTCTTTCCAATTTTAAGGCATTGAGACAAGAGGATTCGACAAGGAAGGATTATATTGAGCAGCTTAAGAATGATATACGTTCATACTATGGCTACAATGAGTTTCTAATCGGTGCTTTGGTTGAGGTTGGAATTATTATATATTATTTGTACCTCTGATTTGAACTTTAATTCATCAAACACTCCATCCAGTGTTTACCATTTACCTCTAGTTGCTGGTTTGAAAGATTGAGCTGTGTTTCGTTGATTTTTTTATGAGGGTTGCATTAAAATTGTTTTTTGTTTTGTCTCAGATGTTTCCAGTTGTTGAACTGATGGAACTGATTGAAGCTTTTGAAAAGCCTCGCCCTATATGTCTGAGGACAAACACTTTGAAGGTTGCATGCCTATTTCTATCACTTTGGGTTAATCTGTTAATTTGAACTTTTCTATGTTCTCGATTGAGCTTATATATTTGTTTTCTGAATACAATCAGACACGGAGACGGGATTTGGCAGATGTCTTGATAAACAGAGGAGTAAATCTGGATCCTCTGAGCAAATGGTCAAAAGTAAGTTTTATGCCTTTGTAGCTTTCATTTATCCTTTTCATGTTACATGATTCCAAGTAACAGTCTCTGAGACCAGATTAATTTGTTTCTGTTTACAGGTTGGACTTGTCGTGTATGACTCTCAAGTACCAATTGGTGCCACTCCAGAGTACATGGCTGGTTTTTACATGGTAGGCAGTTTTCCGCTGTTGCAGTTCTTTGCATTTCATTTAATACTATTAGACAAAACACTTAATACTGGTTTTTTAACTCTGTGCAGCTTCAAAGTGCTAGTTCTTTTCTGCCTGTTATGGCCTTGGCTCCTCAAGAAAAGGAACGGATTATTGATATGGCGTATGTAAATTGTTCTTTGCCTGAAGTTTATAAATCCGAGTTTTTCTGTGCAATCGTTAGAGAGCCTCTGCCAAATTTTTCGTGTGATTTTAACTAAATTTTCTACAGTGTTCTGAATTATTGTAAATTCATAGTTCCACACCATAGTTCTAGTTGTCATGTGCAACTGTTTCTGATGCATATTTTCTTATTTTTAGATTTTTAATATGAACTCTTCGAGATTAGGGTTGCAATACAGGACATGCTTATTTTCTTGCAATGTATGTTTCCTTGGTTATGGTGAAGACATTTTATGTGTGTTGCTGCAGGGCTGCACCTGGTGGTAAAACAACGTACATTGCTGCTCTAATGAAGAACTCTGGTATATATTCTATTCTATTCTCAGTTTTTGTGCATTACACATCATGCATAATATTTTTTGGTGCACAACGGATTATTCAATTCATTTTGTAGCAGTTTATGCACTGCTACATATTTACGTAACCAATACTGTGGAAGGAATACTCGATTATTTCTCTCATGTTTGCTGTAACTACAATTTACTATTTCTTTATTGACTTTGGCTACTATCAACTATGCTTCTAGAGAGTGTTACATTTTGCATGCAGTGCAGCTGAAACATGTTTAACTAACTTACTGTGTCGTGCTATAGCTTTATTCATTAGTGCATAAGTACACTTTCAGCATCACCTTGGATCGTTCCTATTTAGTTGTGATACTAACAGTAACATGGAAGTTATTTTAAATCCTTGAATTTAAAATTTGTGCATTTTCCTTCTTAGATATTTAGTTGTGATATTACTAATTTGTGCATGCTAACACTAATTGCACATCATTTGATTAATCTCAATTTTTTTACAGTTTTATGTTTGTAATTTTATGATTTGAGTAATCAATTTATATATGTTGTTGGCAGGAATAATATTTGCAAATGAAATGAAGGTACCGCGACTGAAGTCTCTCACTGCAAATTTGCATCGGATGGGTGTATCAAACACTGTTGTCTGCAACTATGACGGGAAGGAGGTTAGCATCTTTTGCATGCATTAATTTTTGTTTGCTAGTTTGCTCCATGAAAACTGTAATGTCTTTCTACTTTTAGATTATATTGCAACTCTGGTTTTTTATTTATTTTGATCATCTATCTGTTTTTTTTTGTTGTATGGCATAATGGTTTAGTTTGCAAACTATTTGATTTTTAGTTAACACATTTTTGCTGAACAGAAAAGTGATAATTGTCTCTCCCCAATAATAAGTGAAACCTTTGTTTTTACTATTTTATTTATATAATTGCGTTCATTTTGACATTATGCAAAATGTTGGCGATCACAGCAGGCCTGGAAACCTGTAATGTATATACTTGCAGTTAGTAGTTACAGTAGAAAATTACTCCCTTTTGCTCAATATGGTTTCTGATTGAATGCCCATTGGTATTTTGTAATTATAGTATTATATTATTTTCTATTGTGGGTTTTTTTAGTATAGGTATATACATGAGCATTTTAATTCTACACCAGGTTTTGAAGCCACTGCCATTTTTAGTCTGATAATGATCTTGCACATGCTACAACAACTAGCTTATTGTTTACATTTGTGCTGTTATTTTTCAGCTTCCAAAGGTTATGGGTCTCAATGTTGTTGATAGGGTGCTGTTGGATGCCCCTTGCAGTGGAACTGGGGTAAGAAATTGTGAATAATAAGATCAAGATTTTTTGTAGTATTTATAGTCTGTGTTTATTTTCTTGAAGAACCAAGAAAGGTACTAAAATAATTTGTGTCTGCAGGTTATATCCAAAGATGAGTCAGTTAAAACTTCTAAAAACTTGGACGATATAAAGAAATGTGCTCATCTACAGAAGGTAATTAATATTTACTGAAGGTTTTGTTTTAGGGAGATAGGCAAAATGTAAGTGGGACTGTGATAGGAATAAAATGTATCTAATTTTTATGCGTCATGTATTTTTGTTGCTTCTGCTGCTTTTGTGTTCCCTTCAATAACATGAGTTATTTGTATTTTTAAGGACTAGATTGCTGTTTTCATTTTCTCATTCTGCTATTTGACCTTCCGTCTTCATGTTGAGAGATAGTCAAATGGTGCCAACGTGTTGTAATTGAAACAGATGATTCTCCATACTCCACTTTAAAATAATGGCAGAATTTTTCTTTTGTTCTATACACCTAAGTTTCTTTTCATGGTCAGTGAAATCAGAGGAGAGTTGCTATTTGTTACGAAAAAAAAGGAGAGACCCAAATGATCATGTTCCTGCAAATAATTTATTTTGTTTTTGAAATTCAATCATGATAAATTGGCTGTAGTCGATATATAATTTTTTTTTTGCACAATTTATGTCCTTTGCTAATATTTACTAATTTCCTTTTTCTTTTGTAGGAGCTTCTTCTTGCTGCAATTGACATGGTGGATTCTAATTCAAAATCTGGAGGATACGTTGTATATTCTACATGCTCAATCATGGTTGCTGAGGTTTGTTTTTCAGTTGCAACTTGCATTCATAGGGTTTATATGCTTCCTTTTACGTGTCCTATGTTTCTGAAGTATTTTTTCTTAAATATTATTCAGAATGAAGCAGTTATTGATTATGCACTCAATAGGAGGGATGTTAAGCTGGTTCCATGTGGACTTGACTTTGGGCGTCCAGGGTATTGATTGTTTTTCCCATTACAGTATTGTTTTGATATTTAGGATTTTCTGTATTGTGACATCTGTTCTCTGTCAGGTTCACAAAGTTTAGGGAACAGCGTTTCCATCCTTCATTAGATAAGACAAGACGTTTCTATCCCCACGTACACAATATGGATGGATTTTTTGTTGCAAAGGTATATATGCTCATTTTTAGTTTACTTTGCTTTTTTTGTTTATATTCCCATTCAAATGCGTGATCAATCTTTCGATTGATTGATTCCCCGTAAAAAAAATCTGATGGAAGTTACCTCTAAATTTATCTGTAATGATTTTGGATGACTAGTAAAGATCAACATCTTTTTTTGTTCACATTCACTGCAAATGCATGATTACTCTTTGGAATGAGTCCCTATAAAATCTTCTCTTATGAAAGTTGGCTTTAAATTTAACCAGTAATAATTTTTTATGACTAGTAAAGATCACCAACATCTTTTTTCTTCTAATTTGATTAAATTATCGGTACAAGATGCTAGACCATTGGGGCTATGCTTAGTTTCTTAACTTTGTTATTATGGATAGGATGTTTTGCATAGTCATGTGGATATTGATGTAGTTTGCTAAAAGGATATTTTTAAAAAGTGCAGGTTGTTGGACTTCTAAATTTTCAGTAGAAATGATTAAAATAATTATCTTATTGATTTAACGTTCTCAATATCTGTGGTTAATTGTTCTTCATACTTAATACATGTTAGAGTTAGTGTTTCAAAATTTCGCCGAAGTTCAGCACTTGATATTCTCATGGGCTGAAAATACTTTTGGTTTATATTATTTAATGTGATGTGATTTGATATCTTTCAGTTGAAAAAAATGAGCAGCTCAAAACCCATTGCAAAACCATCAACAAAGGACAAAGAAGAAATTGAGCAGGTGAATGACAACGATAAACCAAACAATGACAAAGAAGAAATTGAGCGGGTGAATGACAACAATAAACCAAACAATGACATAAATGAGAATGGCAAGCAACCTTCTGAATCTGAAACCAGAAGAAGAATTGTAAACCGGCGACAAACCAAGAATGTGAAATTCCCCTCCAAACCAAGTAATGGTGTAAAAGCTGATGTCACAGAAACTTCTGAACCTGAATCCAAGAAGAGGAAGAAAAGGAAATTTAATAGAGAGGAGATTTCAAAAGCAAGGTTAAATGTTTTATTCATATTTAATATTCAAAATAAAGTCTTTATTTGCAATAAATTCTCAGCAGTTTATGGATATAATAATCCTTCCTTTAAAAATCTAAGTATTTTGTGATTCCTGCAGAGAGGAGAAGAGACTGGCTTTAATAGAAAACAAGAGAAAAGCTGTCAAGAAACAGAAAAAATGATGAATGACCAGTGGCAATACAGGAAGTAGCGATTACCAACTGTGCAATTTTAGCGCAGAATTGACTCAAGACTCGAACAATATGCGAGTACTGAGGGTGCTTGCCTGTCAAAAAAATGCACCCTGAATCGGTGGCATGACCTGATTGAAGGTCTCAGTTTTGTTTTGTTTGTTAAGTTTATTTAGGCATGTTTTAACAATCCATCTGTTAAGCTGTAAATCAGAACGGAGAAAAACATATTTTGTAGGCATGAATTTATCTTCTAATTATTGTCTTCATGTCTAATTGTGCTCCGTACTTGTTATCCCTTTGTAAGAATTAATACACTTGCTTGAAATGATATGATATTATAAAAAATTTATGATTTTTTATCATATGATTCATAGGTTGTTCCTTTACTCGTACGTTTTTTTTTTTTTTTGTCAAAAGGATTGGACATGTTAAAACTAGGAACCAACTCACATTGAATTGGGTAGCGGGTTAGTCAAAATGGAATCCACATAACACAAACAACAAATACCATGTAAAATTGTAAATCCACAAAATTGAGCATCAATCAATCACCTGCTTACACATAATTTGTGATTTTTGTTAGAGAATCCTATAAAGGAAGAAATTAGTGGGTGTGTTTTGTTTATGTGTTTCCTATTTTAATTATTATATTTTGTTGTAGTAGTATAAAAAATCTAGTGTTGATTTTTTTTTTATTTAAAAAAAAGTCAAATTAATTGAACTGAATATAACCAACATATTTAAGCCACTCAGTTTAATCTAGTGGCGAAAGACTGAAAGGTTTGGGAAGTATGTTATAGGTTGCAGAATCAAATCAATAATATTTAGAGGGTATTTGTTTAATAGATTATAAATTTATTTTAAGGAATGTGACTTTGGAAATCTTTCATTGTCATATTTGTTTCAAGTTTTCATGAATTATGCTTAAGATCTTTTTATTCCTAACACAATATACACATGATTTTTCCACTTTTTATTCTCATGTTAATAAGAAGTAACCACCTATAACTCCCCACTCCCCTATTATTTTAAACTCATTTATTTTTAATTTTAAAATTATAATTGAATTTATTTTAGACATATTCAAAGAAAATTTACATATTTAATAAACACTTTGATAGAAATATTATTCCTAATAATACTTTTGCTGGGAATGATATTTCTAGAATTATAATTTTAATCTTCAAAAGAGACACCCTTAATTGTACAAATTTTCTCTTAACAGAAAATAAAAAATCAAAGTAATTTTATTTAAGGATTATAGTGTTGTTCTCATTGTATTGTGGTGACACATGTAAATGACACTTTTCCCAAAATTGGGCTTAAAGGTGGAGCAACAAAGAAAAATTAATCCAATTGATGGTTATTTTGGCTAATGAAACAATGGGGTTTTCTCTATAATTTTTTTACATTCAATGTGTTCTCCAATAATAAAATTTGATTGTTATACGTTTTTGTGCCTTAGATTGGGGTCGTTATGAAGAACCCACGTTTGGGGAGGCTTTTGCATATGGGTATTGTTCCATTTTGATGGTTAGATTGGGGTCGTTATGAAGAACCCACGTTTGGAGAGGCTTTTGCATATGGGTATTGTTCCATTTTGATGGTCATGTAACGTGTGCGTAATAACCACCTCCCAGTCATTATCTAGCATATGCCGAATACTATGAATCTCATTGGCAAACCGGTGATGTGTTGCGACCTCTTGCCTAATTAAATTAATTGCGAACAACTAGTCCGAGCAACAGAGAACTTTACGGTACCCACTCTCCCAACACAGCTTCAAACTGTGCCAAATAGCCATAATTTCAGCAAAAAGGATATTCGGCATTATTACAGCACCATGATAACCCCATAATAAAATCACTTTAAAAGCTCTCTTTCTGGCCAACTTTTCAATCGTTGTTTTCTTCTTCTTCTTTTTTTTTTTTTTTGAAAAAAAGGATGTATTGATTAAACTTGGCAAAAGCCCATATCAACAAGGATATGAGATACAATATGGGGGGGTACAGAGGTTAGCCATCCAGAATTGGGCTGACAAAAGGCCCATCTAGCTAACAGATGTGCAACCTTGTTCCCTGTTCTCCTACCCCAACAAACAGAAACATTTGGAAGATTATACAAAAGATCTCCCCCGTTCCTAGCGATACTACCCCAATAAACCCTCGGGTAATCCCTCCTTTGAATCGTAGTTACCACTGTGCTAGAGTCCATTTCCACGATGATTTCGTGATCAGAGAACCGGTCAATCGAGCGCAACACCTCCTCTAAACCCTTCGCTTCCGCTTCCAAGGCGTTACGAGCTTTCACAATTCGGATCGCAGCTCCGAGGCAAATTCCGTCACCGTTCCGCACAACCCACCCTAAACCCCAACGGCCATCACCTTTACAGTGAGCATCCACGTTGATTTTTAAAGCGGTTGAGGGATGGGGACTCCATTTTAGATCGTTACTGCGAGTCGAATTGTTTGCTCGGAGGATCGAGGTACCTTTCTCCACCTGCTTCTTGTACTCCAGAAGGTCTTGGCTGGCTTTGTTCACTACCATCATTACAGGTATGTCTTTTTGTTGAAAAATGAGCATGTTTCTAGCTTTCCATATGTGGTAGCAGAGAGAACTTATGAGATTAATGTAATGGTTCTTTGTCTGGTTTTGCGCAAACATATCTTGAACCCAGTCCACAAAGCTTTTGTTGTCTTGCTTGTTAAAATTTATAGTGAGTTGAGATGCGAACCAGACCTGCTTTACCCACTCGCAGTCACGAAAAACATGATTAGTATCTTCGATTTTGGCATTACATCTTGGGCATAGAGGATTACAATTAATCCCTCTAGTGATAAGGTTGCTTCTCACTGGTAGCGCGTTTTGATTGATACGCCACATTAGCTGGTTCATTTTAGGAGGAATCTGCTGCTGCCAAATATTCTCCCAGATTGGGTTAGAATCTATAGGATTGCTGGTAGAGGGGTCAGTACCTTTTTGCTTCCAATCCTGAATAGTATGGTATCCAGATTTGACAGTGTAGACACCATTCTTAGTGTTAGGCCAATAGAACTCATCTATATAGTTAGTGTTGATAATGGGAATATTCAGGATCTGGGTAGCTTCAAAAGGGAGAAAGAGATGCTTGACTAAGCTAGTATTCCAGGTTTTAGATATGGGTAGGATGAGATCTTTAACCAGTTTTTGAGGGGCTCTATCATTATTTACCGACCAGATCTTGTGCCCAGGTTGCTCAGGGAGCCAATTATCATGCCAGATATTTATGTTTTCTCCATTCCCTATCTTCCATAGCCCACCTTTTTTAAGAATCCAGCTTGCTTTAAGGATGCTGCTCCAGGTGTAGCTCATGTTGTGGATGGGTTGGGCATGCGGAAGATCACTTTTGGGGATGTACTTAGCCTTAAGGACTTTAGATAGGAGTGAGTCAGGCTTAGTGATGCACTGCCAAGCTTGTTTAGCCAACAAAGCTTCATTAAAATCCCTAATGCTTCTGAAACCTAGACCACCCTGCTTCTTATTTTTGCAAATCTGTTTCCAATTAACCCAATGTATCTTTCTGTTGTCCGGGGAATTACCCCACCAGAACTTACAAATCATGCTTTCAATGTGACTACACAAGCTTTTTGGCAATAGAAAATAGCTCATGATATAAGTAGGAATGGCCAGAGCCACAACCTTAATTAAAGTACTTCTGCCTGCAAAGGAGAGATGTTTCTCCTTCCACCCTTTTAGCTTCTTCCACACTCTGTCCATGATAAAATCAAAAGCCTGCCTCTTAGATCTGCCCACATGGGTTGGCATGCCCAGGTATTTAGAGAAGTAAGGAACCACATTCATAGGGAGAATTGAGTGGATCTCATTTTTCCTGGTTTGAGGAGTGAGTTTGCTATAAGTAATTTCAGATTTGTTCATGTTGACCAGCTGGCCAGAAGCTTCTTGATACTCAGTTATGATATTTTTAATAGTTGTAGCTTCTTCTTTGCTGGCCCTACAAAGAAATAAACTATCATCAGCAAAAAACAAGTGATTGATAGCAGGGGTACTATGGGCTATTTTAATACCATGAAGCTTTTCATCCTGTTGAGCTCTAGTAATAAGACCAGATAAAACGTTAGCACATAGAATAAACAAATAAGGGGAAAGGGGGTCTCCCTGTCTGAGCCCCCTTTGGGGAGTAAAAGGATTAGAGGGTTTCCCATTAATGAGAATGGAGAAAGAGACATTAGACACACAGTCTATAATGGTGTCAGTGATGTTGTGAGGGAAACCCATAGCTTCTAAAGTACTCTGCAGAAAATTCCACTCTACTCTGTCATAGGCCTTTGCCATGCCAGTCTTCACACCCATATAGCCTTTCTTGCTTGCACTGTGTTTAAAATGGTGGAAAACTTCATAGGCCACAAGGATATTGTCAGTTATAAGTCTCCCAGGAACAAATGCACTTTGGTTGGGGCTAATGATAGTGGGGAGGATTAGCTTGAGCCTGTTGGCTATAGTTTTAGTAATGATCTTCAAGGTAACATTGCAAAGGGAAATGGGTCTGTAGTCACTGGGGTGATTGGGATTATTGATTTTAGGGATGAGACAAATGTTAGTATGGTTGAAAGGTTTAGAACTGCCCTTGTGATTTAGCACATTCAGAACAGCCTCAGTAACATCATTACCAATAATGTCCCAGTAGGTGTGGTAGAAAAGAGCAGGCATACCATCAGGACCAGGGGCAGCAAGGCCCTTCATGTCCTTTATGGTCGTGGTAACTTCCTCCTTAGTAAACTCCTGCTGGAGGTAATTATACATATCCTCAGAAATACTATCCTTCACAACTTCAACAGTCTCAGGTATATGCATGGTAGCTTGACTGGTACACAGGCCCCTAAAGTGGTTGATTAAAGTCTCTTCAATATTTTCATACTCAGTCTGAACATTCCCCTCCCTATCTGTTATAGCCTCAATTCTGTTCTTCTTTCTTCTTTGAGAGGCTTTCTTGTGAAAAAAACTGGTGTTCTTATCTCCATGTTTAAGCCATAGCACCCTAGATCTTTGGTTCCACCACATCTCCTCTTGATGTAGAAGGTTGTCAATCTCTGTTTCCTTTGTTCTAATCATATCCATCAGGTTTCCATTCATGTTTTGGTCATTTAGCTGATGGAGGGCTTCTTGTGCTTCTCTGATTTTTTTGGGTAGGTTGCCAAATTTCTGTTTGCCCCAACTGTGCAGGCTGGTTAGGGTCCCCTCTAGCTTGCTTTGAAGATCCTGATTGTTGTCCAACCAAGCCTCTTTCACAATGTTGGTGTGTTCCTCATTATCAATCCACATTTGTTCAAACTTTTTCCCTTTATACCTGTACATGTCTTGGTTGTTTGGGGGGGGGGGGGGGGATGTAGAGAAATCCAGCAACATGGGGCAATGATCAGAACCATATCTAGTGAGATGAGTATTCTGATGGTAAGGGAAATTGTAGATCCAATTTGTTGAAGCACAGAACCTGTCCAATCTAGCTTGAATGTAATGGTTCTCTTCTTGTCTGTTGTGCCAAGTGAACTGAGCTCCTTTATAACCAAGGTCCTCTAAATTACTATTATCCAGGCTGTCTCTAAAGGCCTCTGCAATAGTGTAATCAATGGGATTGCCTCCTGATTTTTCAAAAGAGCTAAGAATCAAGTTAAAATCACCAAACAGCAACCAGTTCGTGTTGTCATTAGAATTAGCTAAATTAGTGATCAGATTACAAGTCATAAGTTTCTGGTTATTAAGTGGATAACCATATATGCCAGTTGCACGCCAGTGAATATTATGAGAGTAAATAAGACAGTCAATATAATTCAAATCATAGGCAATTATGTTCAAATCATCAATATTACAAGTTTTCCACATTAAAGCAAGACCACCAGCTTTCCCCCCACCAGTAGTGGAGCAATCCACAATTTTAAACCTATAGTTATTAACAAAAGAAGACAAGAAATAGGAATTTGAACTTAGCTGCTTAGTTTCCATTAAAAACACAATGTCTGGCTGATGAGTGGCAATGAGCTTTTTGAGGGCTCTAGCTGTCCTAGGGTTGCCACTCCCTTGACAGTTCCAGGAGAGGAGTTTCATGGCCTTTGGCTGGCCTGCTCAGCAGGGCCTGCCAATTGATTTTCTGTTGTTTCCACCCATTCCTCATCAATTCTGGGCCTCTTAACCATTATAGCTTCTTTGTTATAGTTGATTTCCATTAGCTGAGCTGTGTTGACAGTACCTCTGTTTGCTCTATGCCATACCCCTTTACCATCTCCAGTTTGAGCTGCTTGTGATCTATGTTGTTGGCTTGTTGAAGGGTTGTGGTTCCGTTCCTCAGTTTCTTCTTGAATTTTCATGGCTGCCATTTCAGCTAGCATACTAGGAGGGATTGGTGGACTATATTGGCCAAAAGATTTTGAGAGGGAAGGATTACTATGAAATTTTCTGTCCTTCTCGTCCAGTATTCTTTTCCCATACTGGTTAGAGCGAATCCACGGGCCTAGAGGAGCAGATTCTTCTTGATTCAAAGGCTCAAGCTGGCAGAGCTGGTCTCCATGTCCCAGTAAACCACATTTGAAACAAACTTGGGGTAACCTTTCATATCTGAAATCAATCCAAGTTGTGCCATCCCTAGCGTTTCCAATTAGAATTCCAGTTTGTATGGGTTGAGATATGTTGATTGCCACTTTTATCTTGATAATCTTCTTTTTACCTGGATACTCATACACTTCAGCAGCTTCAACCTGTCCTAAGAGGTCTCCTATGCTTTCTCCCATTTTCTTTGTCTTGCAATGAGGGGGAAGACCCCATAGTTGAATCCACACAGGTGCTTTAGCGAAATCTACAAGATTTAGGTCAGTTTGTCTATCCCAGGATTTCACAATCAGCCATGAATTCCTAAATATCCATGGGTTTCCCAGCAAGATTCTTTCTTGATCAATGGCTCTATCCATGAAGAATTGAAGAATTCCACCTTCAATTTCCTGAATTTTTAGCCCCGGGGGAGATCCCCATATACTCTCAAGACCCTTTTGAATGGAGCTGACATGGATGGGTTTTTCTGTTATGATTTTGCCCATAATGCTTTTCTTGCATGCTTGAACACCCTAATTAACTATGCTTTCAGGATAAACGAAAAAACCAGATTTTCTAATAGGCGAGGGTGTACCAGATTCATTGTGATGGTTCTGATTTTGTTGTTGACTCTGATGTTGTTGTTGATCCATTGTTGGTGCTTCTGGTATCAAGATTCGAGGGTGAGTGGTGTTGTTTCTAGTGATGGCAGGGTTTTTTATGGGGTTAATTTGGTTGTTATTTGCAGAACTGTTAATGATGGTATTCATGGTGACAGGTATACAGAGAGGAAAAAGCAAACAAGGTCCAAAACAAAGAGGATCAAAGAACTACCAGATCATCCACTCAAAGGGAGATAACTACCAAAGCCAAACATGGCTATAACAGTGCAAACAGAGAGACAGG
Source organism: Trifolium repens (assembly GCA_030408175.1). Taxonomy (NCBI): domain Eukaryota; kingdom Viridiplantae; phylum Streptophyta; class Magnoliopsida; order Fabales; family Fabaceae; genus Trifolium; species Trifolium repens. Next base: position 8,147,533 of record CP125841.1, read on the forward strand.
TAAGGAGAAAGAGACAGTGGAAACAAGAAAGGGGGAGTTAGAAACACGGTGGAGGAGAAGAGATTTGGAAGGAGATGAAGATGGGAAGAAGAAGAATCTTTTTATGAAAATCTATTTAATATGGAGTAAAGAACACCTTTTTTATCAATCATGTTCTTCGTTAGAAATGTTAAGTCATTTATCTGCTTTTTGGTCAACCCCTAAAACTGAATCTTTAGAAATGTTAAGTCATTTATCTTCTTTTTCTAAGAACCTGACACACAGTTTTTTTCTGGGTAGAACGCTCTCCTTCTTCCGCAAAAGTAATATTTTCTAGACCAACCTGAGTGGAGAACACTATCATTTGAGAATCGGTAGTGGACCCAATTGGTGATTCTGATTCAACATTAGGAGACTCTACAACGTCGTTGGTACCCATTGAATGCGTATATTGGCTAGTGATGCTGGTTGGTGGTGGTTGAAACATAAAAGGTCGAGGATATTGAGAATTGTTGCCGGTAGAGAATGACGGTGATTGAAACATAAAAGATTGGGGATTTTGAGAAGTGTCACCGGTGGGATTTTGGAAATAATTAAAATAGGAATTCCATTGGTTGGGATCCATTTGATAAATGAAATATGATTGAAAATTAAAAGAAACAAAATAAAATAAAATTTTAGAAGGTAAAATATATAATGTGCACAAAAGTATAAATTACTATTAATATTTAGGGTTAATAGGTCTTTACCCCCTGCAAAGTAGGCGAGTTTTGCTTTACCCCTATAATAAATTTTTTTGAGATTACCCCCCTGCAAAATTAATTTTTTTGATTTACCCCCTTGGATGCACTTTTTAAATCGGTTATTTTGTTCAACCGATTTTAAAAGTGTTTTTTTTAAATCGGTTATTATGTTTTTTTTGCCTGCCACGTCAGCAAAATGGGGTAAATCAAAAAAATAAATTTTGCAGGGGGTAATCTCAAAAAAAATTATTATAGGGGGTAAAACAAAACTCGCATACTTTGCAGGAGTAAACGCCTATTAACCCTAATATTTATACAAAGGTAAATAACGATAGAGCCGTTGGTTTTAATTAATGCATTTGGGTTATTTCCTTCAATGATATAGCCATTAATATGTATCAAATAATAATATTAAATGTTTGTGATTCAATTAGTTAACGTTTTTTTTTTTTTTGATAATAACGAGGGCAAAAGCCCAAATTAGTTAACGTTTCTACCAGAGTGGATGTTTGCTAATTTTTAGTTAATCAAATGCCAACTCATGATAGGTACAATGCAAGATTTCTTATAACTAACATCAACAATAATAAACTTTCCAATAGTTTACCTGAGCTAAAGATGCCCTTACGATATTAATATTTTTCAACATATAATTTATTTTTGTCATAACTAAATAAGTTTTCTAATACTTTTATTTGCTATATACTGTATAAGTTAATCCACTTTGTTATATGTATCATCACCGCTTCCAAAATACCAATAAGGATATGCAATCCACTTGATTTTATTTATTTTTTAAAAATTGATCTATTATAGTGTGAGTATACTACGAGTGCAAAGTCTATTTGCCTAAAAAAAGGAAACCAATTTATAGTGTGAGGCCCATATTTACACTTGTTCGTGAAATTTCGTGAGAAGATTTTCACACTATATAGCAGTACTCTTGAATTTATTTTAGAAATGTGCCAAAATAATTTACTTATTTACTAAACACGTTGATAAGAATAATATTTTTGATAACACTAATTCTTAAAATAATATTCACAGAATTAATAATTTTAATAAGAGACACATCCTAAAAAAAAAAAAGACACACTCTTAGGGCTCGTTTGGCCTAGCTTATTTTTGAGCTTATGCAAATGACTTATGCAATATAAATTAGATTTTATGCTATTTTATAAGTTCAAACTAGTGAAAATTGAATTTTTATAAGCTATTTTATCATAAACTACCTTGAAAAACTTATAATAATACATAAAAATTGAATAAGCTGTTTGCATAAGCTCAAAAATAAGCTAGGTCAAACGGGCCCTTAATCGTACAAATTTCCTTTCTTTTCATAATCAAATCAAACCAGCTCAATTGATCAAAAAATAAAATCAAACCGGGTTAGACCCGGCACCCAACCCGAATTGGATATAATAAGAGGGCATACCGGATCCGGTCCAGTATGTAGTTCGACTCATCACAACACGACACCGTTTTATAAATTCTCCATAAACCCTAATAAACCCCTCAATTCTCTTTCTTCTTCTTCTTCCATAACTTAACTCTGCAGCAACAGCCATACTCAACCGCCACGAGTGATAGCAGTATAACGATGTCGGAGTCAGACGATTCGATGTCTGAAATTGACGAACAGAATGACAGCAATGGAGTCGGAGGAGGAATACCGGATTACATAATGAACTTAGATAACATTCCGGCGAAGCTACCTACACATCTTCAACTTCACAAAACTCGCGTCATTTGTAACATCGATGCTCCTCAACATGTATATCTATTATCTTCCCCTTTTTATTCTCTTTTGTTCCTTTAAATTCATCACAATTTCTAACTTCACACGATTGTTTAATTTGTAGCATAAAAGCGCTTGTTTTGTTAGTATCTTGGAAGATTATAACTTATAAGTGTTTTCTAAGAAGCACATACTTCTCAGATTAGGCGAGTTTTCAAACTGTTAGTATCTTCGAAGGCTATAACTTATAGCATAAGTGCTTATGTATAAGTTTACATAGGGCAAGTTTGGATTGATATTTTTTGAACTTATAAAAAACAGTTTATGTGAATAAATAAACTTTTATGCTAATTCATAAGTTGTTACTAACAAAAATTGTATCTTGGTAAGTTATTTTTTCATAAACTATCTTGATAAGCTTATAATAATGCATAAAAACTTATTTATTTGCATAAGTTGTTTTGCATAAACTAATAAAACAAAGCAATCCAAATGGGCCCATAAGCTGTTTCTATAACAAAAGTTTGTTTTTTGTATATGTTATAAGCTATTTTCATAGGTTCTTCAAGATAGCTTATGAAAATGAGCTGAAAAAAGCTTATGAAAAATGTCATAAGCTGTTTTTATATTTTTCTCCCAAACAGTATCGCGAAACGTATACAAGTAGATAAACTCAAATGAGCCAAACCAAATAGGCCCAAACTTCATGCATTTTCATATGTTTTCTCAAATAGTCTCACAAGTGCTTAAATCAATAGATAAAAGTTCAAATAAGTCAATTAAAATAGGCTATAATTGGGTTTCTCTACCTTTATTCCCTTCTTTTCTTTATATATATGTTGTTTTATTTTTTTTTAACAATTTTGAATTATTTACAAATTTTATCTTTCATGTTTTGGTGTATGCAGACAGATCCCATAAATTATTCTGGTGCTTATGCAGCCATGGGAGTTGATAACAGTGTACGGTTGGATAATTTCTGTCAAAACTTCAAGGTTGAAGTGAAACGGTTTACGAAAGATGACATCGAGTTTGACATGATTGGTATTGATCCGGCCATTGCCAATGCTTTTCGAAGAATTCTCATAGCAGAGGTGACATGTTTCTCCTTCCCTCGTTAATTTCAGTCATGATGTCATGTTTGGTTTTCAATGTATAAGTGGAATTAATTAAGGTTTATATGAATCTCAAATTAATTGTTTGTTTCTATTTTTTCTGAATCTTCATCGTATTGAATATTACATTCATAAGAATATGAATTTTCCTTCAACTGATTATTTTGAATGCACTAGAATTAGGATAACCGGTGAATTTTGCCTTTTTGAGGTGGAAGTAGTTTAATTGTCATAAACTTTTACACATAGATAATTGCATAAGCCCACATTTATGTTCTAGGATTATGGTTTCTTATGCAATTCATTTGGTATACAATATATCATTTCATGGAGATGACAAAGTTAATCTGCATTGTTTATCAAATAATTATTTGATGGAGATGATTGATTATGCAATTCTTTTGTTTCACAATGTGCCACCTTTAAGAAGATGAAAATTCTCTTTAAAATTTAAGTTTGTCAAAAGTTAGACATATTGCACGTGAGATGGGGATAAGTGATTTAGCTTTGATGTTTTTCTGAAAATCTGCAAGCCTGCAGCCTAGAACTACTCCTGCTATGCATAACATGTTTACTGTGGTTTCATTTTCATCTTTATTTGGTGCATTTTTTCACTTTGACTTTGAGTTGGTTATTACTTATGAGTAACAGTGTAGTTCTAGTTCAATGGAGGCAATAAATTTTGGTTTTCTCCTGTATCTTTTATTTATTTATTTATATATAAATTTAGGTTCCAACAATGGCTATTGAAAGAGTATATATTGCGAACAATACATCACTTATACAAGACGAAGTTCTTGCCCATAGATTGGGTCTCATTCCAATCAATGCTGATCCCAAGCTATTTGAATATCCAGGTCTTATACACTAGCACTTACATTATTGTATTTCTCATTGCTTATGTGACTTGTGTGATAAATTGGAAATACTATACACGTTTTTTGGCGGACACCCTTATATGGCAAGGTTGAACTTTTATTATTTGTCTTTCTTTTTCAAAAACAGACAATGCGGGAGGTGTAAATAATGAAAAAAACACCATCGTCTTCAAATTACACATTCGTTGTGAAAAGGGCCATCCTCGTATTACCGGTAAATGACCTGAAATTCTTGCTTGATAGTATTTATGCTGCTTTTAATTTCTTCTTCAGCTATTTAACTTCTTGTCTGTTGATATTATATTTATGAATGAATGCAGTGAAATCAGATGCACTGAAGTGGTTGCCTAACGGGAGCGAGCTTATTGCTGATGGTACCAAACCAAATGCTGATTCAAAACCAAAAACATTTACATCTTTTTCTGATGAAGATAAACTTCCCAAATTCACCAAAAATCCACCTGCTCCTAATAATTTGGATATTATATTAGCTAAACTTGGACCTGGTCAGGTAATCCTCCTTACTCCTTTCTGTCCCCCCGCGCCTCTCTCCCTTTCTCTCTCTCTCTCTCTCTCTCCCCCCTTTATTTCTTTCCTATGACCACCCTGCATTGTGTTCTTCGGTGATGAAGAGACTGACACAGGAACAAACCAATCTTTGCAAAGTTTGCTATTAATCCAACAGACCGTTGAGGTTACTGAACCAAATTCTGATGAGTTGAAACCTAGCTCGGTCTAGCTTAATCCAACTCCAACATGCACATGTCCCTTAATTTTTAATTGTGATGCTATGTATGTATTCTATAGTCTTTTTGCCCTGGTGCAATTCTTTTGCATTTAAGAAAATTCTGGAATCTTGGATTACTAATTGGTGGAATACGAAACAATCCAAATTTTTCTTCAATATTATTCAAGAAAAAAGTCTTTTAAAGAAATTCATTGAGTTTGAGGAACTGTTCCTCTTGGATGAAATGCTAAAGGACTCACTATTCTTAACTCTTAGGTTCAAGTAAAGCTGGACAAATATTTAATATACACATAATCTTAAATTATGTTTAGATACTATGTTACATGTTGAAACATCATTTGTGTTTAAGTACTCCATAACTGCTTTATGTGTTGAGATTATGGACATTCCATGAGTTTATGCGGAGTGTGGAATTTGACTACCATGATATGAATTATTTGATTTTGCAAACTTGTAATTAGTTATGTGTCATCATATAGAAAACTGGAAGCTACTTATTACCAAATATCATAGTTGCTAAACGCATGCTTTTATAGGAAATTGAACTTGAAGCTCATGCTGTTAAAGGCATTGGTAAGACACATGCAAAATGGTCTCCGGTTGCTACTGCTTGGTATCGAATGCTTCCCGAGGTAGGAAATATCATATATCTTGTCTACTACTGACACTTTAACAGACTGTAAAATTCAGAAAATCCTGAGTTATGTTTGCTTGGCTTTTCTTCTCCAGGTTGTACTAATGGAAGATGTAATGGACGAGATGGCTGAAGAACTAGTAAACAAATGTCCAGCTAAAGTCTTTGATATTGAAGATATTGGAGAAGGTAATTCAGTTTTTGTATCTGCGCTCCTAGTATTAACGCGCTCCTATTTCTTTGGCTTTCTTTTAATTCGTGGATTTGGTTGTTCTGTTCATAGGTAGAAGAAGGGCTCGTGTAGTCAATGCACGAGCATGCACTTTGTGTAGGGAATGCATCAGAGGAGATAAAGAATCGGAGGATGCGGCCGATAAAAAAGAGAAAGAATCGGAGGATGGGGCCGATAAAAAAGAGAAAGAATCGGAGGATGGGGTCGTTGAAAAAAATGAAGAATTGGAGGATGAAAAAAATGAATGGGAGGATCTTATATCACTTCGTCGTGTTAAAGATCATTTCATTTGTAAGTATTATGTGGCATATCAAATTTATGCGTTTGATAATATGACTCCTAATATATTTGGCATATCAAATTCCCATGGTCATAAAGTCTGCTGCTTAGTTTAAAATTTCTATATAGAACTATCTATCTTTCAACAATAATAATGTGCAAATTTGATTTTGGCAGAGTTCTGATATGGATTATTATTTCAAGTCCCTGAAGTATCTTACCTTTGTGTTTTTTCTTGTTTGTCTAGTTACCATTGAATCAACTGGAGCAATAACCCCTGATGTTCTATTTACTGAAGCTGTGAAGATTCTGGAAGATAAGTGTGAACGAGTGATTACTGAGCTTTCTTGATTCTTCTTCTTTGCTATGTCCTAAATTGAATGAAAAGGACAATTTTTGTACATGATTAATTCAATTATTATCATTTTATTTTAATTTAATTTTTGTGGACAAATATATAACTCATTATATGGAAGCTCATAGTTTGGATGTGCATGTGACATGTCTGCATTGATATGATCTCTGTTTTGTATGTACTGTCCAGATCATGGTAGCTTAACATAATAATTAATTTAATTTTATGAAAAGAGAATGAATGCATTGAATGATCCCAGTTTAAGATTGGAATTCTATAGATGTTTGAACCTAAAGCCACCCGAATATTTCTACTTACAACCCCCTTATCCATATGACTATTTTTTAAAGTGTCATACTAAATAGTGTGAAATAAAAATTAAATTAATGTTTAGGAGATAAATTTTTACATTGAATATACAAGTTTTAAGATGAAGATTTCTTATCAACTTGTGCCTCTATTTGTTATCAATATGTTTAACTAGAGGCACCCTTTAGAATTTCCCTTTGTTAAATTAAGATTTTCTTTGACAAGACTGACTTTTAAGCTGATAGTTTGTAGCTTGAGTTTATAGTTCTTTTCAACAGTCCTATTGAATCATAATCTTTTATAAAACATACTTCAAGGAAAAGTATGTAAAACATCTTTATATTTAGGAAGTGTGTATTTTTTTTGGTTTTTCACCACCAGTTTAATCTGGTTCATGGATCAGTTCTGACATCAAGTGGTTTCAGCTCCCTCTCGATTGCAGTTGCGGGGGATCGAACCGTTAGGAAGTGTGTTTTTGAACGATATGAATTGTTTGAAAATGCATTTTGAACTATATAAAATTAGTGTGTTTTTTCCCTTCAGTATGTGTATATTGAAAAATTCATGTTGAAGCTGAGGAATTTTTTTCCCTCAAATTCAATTCACTGAATCTAGAACCACAGCAGGCAATCTAATTTTTTGGATATGAACTTTTTTATAAAATTAATGCTACCTAACATGTGGCTTACCACCTTGGTTATGGACTAACCAATTCAAATTGTTTACCAAGTTTGTTCCACTTGCATAAAGAGGAATTTGCTTACTTCAACAAAGCAATGGTGGACATAAAGAGTTAATAAAGGAAAAGGTGACATGCTATGCTTGTCTAGACTTTAGAAAATTAATATTTGAGAAGATATTCACTCTTTATTTTAATGGTGTTAATAACCCAAAAAAATAAGTAATTTCTATACACCGAAAGCAAATCACCCCAATGGTAGAGTTGAGATTCTCTCCATTTAAGATCTTTTCAATTTCCTCCATTTTGAAGAGAAATAAATACAAATGAAATATGGATCTCACTATTAAGTGGGTCCTACTACTATTGATTATTTTATATTTTATTTTAATTTTTTTTTATGTCTATCTTTCTCCAAAATGTAGGAAATGCAGAGGATCTTAATTAAGTGATTGAGTTTAAGTAGTTAATTAATTTTTAAGGATGAATCATTTGAGAAAATTAATTGAGAGGAATACTACTTGATTAGACTTTAATTATCCACAGACCCAACTTTGAATTATTAGGATTTTTTTTAGAACCGGAAAGTTAACACAAAAATAGAATTATTAATGATCCGAAGTTATGATGGATTGAAAGTCTAATTTAAATTTTAAAAACACTAAAAAAAACTAGATTAATTTTAATAAAATGAGAGTTTACGACTGTCAAAAAAAAAAAAGAGAGTTTACTATTTGGATTGGTTTATTTTCCTTTCGGTAGAATATTTGGAGTAGTTTTTAATTCCTATGATAAATTACTTTAATTTGGAATAAGGTTGGGAATAGGCCAGACCGGCCTACAGGGGCCTACGGCCTAGCCTACATAGGCTCAGGCCAAGCCGACCTATTTATTTAAATAGAGCAGATCAAGGCTTTGCTATAAGCCTATTTAGTTAAAAAGGCCAGACTTCAGTCTATAAAAAAAAGCCTTTTAGGCCTACTAGGCTGGCCTATTTAAGTAAATATGAATAATATTTTTACATTTTTTTTTATTATTATTATTATTATTATATATTAAAATTTGTACTTTGATTTAATTATAATCTATTAACTTTTTCAATAGTTTGAGTTTATTAATCTACATTAACTTTTCACAGATATAAATGTATTATTATAAACTAAAATTGAAATACGATGTCATATCAAAAGAAAGTTTAATATCATTGATTTATTAGTTCATTAGTATATTTAAAAATAAATATAATTATTTATTTAAATACATTCATATGAAATAGGCTTTTAAACAGGCTTATAGGCCATGTCAGGCTTTCAAAAGGCCAGACCCAGGCTTAAAAAATAAGCCTATGACAGGCTACAGGCCTTCAATTTTTTGGCAGGTCAGGCTTGTCAAAGCCTAGCTCGGCCTAACCTATTCCCAACCCTACAAAATTTGGAATACAAAGAGCTTTAAGTGAGAGATCAATTTTGAATAGGCGAAGGGTTGCATGATTGCATCCAACACATGTCTTCTTTAAAATAAGTTTATTTTTTAAACAAGTAAAGGGAGTTTTTGAAGGGAATGTATCCAAACTTTTAAAGAAGCAAGAACATTTGGTTTTAATTTGTTAATGTTTTGTTTATATTTTTGTGGGGGATTCACATCTTAAACACTTATGTTCATGTTTAAGTTGATTTGGTTGTCATCAAAATATTATATTGTTTGATGTATTCGATCAATTTAAATGTATGAATATCGTTACTAGTAAAAAAAAAAGTTCACTTTAGATAATTTAAATCCTCTACTATTAATATTATTATGGGTAAATAGGTTGATACCCCTTTATAATGTGGACGAGTTTTATTTTTTCCCTGTAATATTTTTTTTGATTCGCCCTTGTAAAGTAAATTTTTCTAATTTCTCCCCTTGGGTGCAAGGAATTTGCACTTTTTAAATCCGTTGAATAGATTAACCGTTTTAAAAAACGGAACTTTTTAAATCGATTTGAACAAAATAACCGATTTAAAAAGTGCACCTAAGGGGCGAGTCCAAAAAATTCAACATTGCAAGGGGCGAGTCAAAAGAAAAAAAATTACAGAAGAAAAAAAACAAAATTCGCCCACATTACAGGGGTATCAACCTATTTACCTTATTATTATTATTATTATTTATGGGTGGTGGAATTTGTGTTTATAAAAAAAAAATCACACAAAAAATGAGTGAACTATAATATTATGAATTGCAAGAGCATCTTATACGTGGAAAAGCTTAGAATCCTAGCGACTATTGTGTCATTTTGGCATTATTCATCACTTTCTTCTTTTGCCATGTTTCTCTGTTCTTTCTTAATTCCAACTCATTAATTAATCATATATCGTTGGCCATAAGCTAAAGACAAATATGTTAGCGTATATTTGTAGTGCAAATTAAGTAATTTGAGTACCAAGATTGGGAAAACATTCACCAAACTTTAGGATGCTGTAGGATTAACAAAGGGAAAGGTGATGAAAAGATACATAAAGGAAACCAAAATCATAAATTAAAATAACTTAAGAGATAAGGTTTCTTTATGCTTATAGTTAGATACCAACTTTCAAACATAGGTTCTAATTTTTTGAGCAATATCTAACATAAACAATTGTGATTTTGATTATAGAATAATATAATTCTATTAAAATAATATGGCTGACATTCTTAACAAAAAGCAAATGTAATATTTTCCTAAATAATTAAAAATTAATATTCTTATCTTTTTAAAAACATGTTAATTATTGATCTAGAGCGGATATGAGGTGGCGATTGAAGTAGAAGCGAGAGGTGGAGAACGAAGGCCCAGCTCCACAAAAAGAGGTGGTGTATCTGTACATACACTTTGATGATTAAGTTAGTATTTGATTAAGCAAAGCGAGAGATTTATCAAAATAAAATATGTACTAATTTTTTATTTAGACCTCCTTTTCCTGAAAACCAAAAGGTTATAAGCAAGATGCTATATACTATAAACTTATCATCGTACTCATTTGATTTCGTATTGATTCTCGACTCACTCCTAAACAATTTTCTTTTTCTAAGAATAGATGTTACTCGATCTCTTTATCCTACAATATTTGTCACATTTAATCGTTTCACATAAATTAAAAAAACATATTAAACAAAAGAAAGGTAATGATGATTTTACCTAATTACCCATATTAACTATTGACGCATTTTCATTATCATAAATACAAAATACAGAATAATAAAAAACAACATTAATTTGAGAGTACAATTAAAAAATAAACAATTAATTGTGTAGTTGCATTGAAACCTTAAAATGAAAATTATTTAGATAATATTTTCCTGCAAATATGATATTGTGGCATATGGAGAAGGGCTCCTTCTAGCATGCACAAGGCTTGTAGGTCTCCCACCATGGGAGAGTGAAAATTTACCTACTTTTGCAAGTCAAACAAGTTTTAATAATATAATAATAACTTATGCTATTTGCACAATTACCACATATGACATATTTATGAAAACTACCCATAACTCTCTTAAATTTTAATTTAAACACAAACTGAAAATATAAATTTAAGGAGTTTTTTGTTTTGTTATTTTTTTGCAATTTCTTCTTTGTTTTGCAAGGTGGCGTTGAAACATGGAAATCAGTTAGTCAATTAAAGTAACGTCGTAAAAACGTGATGTTTTTTATAGGGAAGAAAAAAATTGTTAATTTTATAGGGACAAAAAACATATCATAAGTCTTAATTAGTAGAATAATTGACCTAAAAATTCTTAGCTCGGTTAAATCCGCTATAATAAATCTTAATTAGTCAAATGATTTACCTACAAATTTGTAACGATGTTTAATCCGCTATAATAAATCTCAATTAGTGAAATAATTGATCTAAAAATTCTTGGCTGGGTTCAACGCAGTATAAAAAGTCTAAATTACGTAGACAAATAAAAATTCTTAACATTGTTCAATTTGGTATAAGAAATCTTAATTAGTTGAATAATTGACCTAAATTTTTTTAGCATGGTTAAATCCAGTATAATAAATCTTAATTAGTCCAATAATTTACCGAACCTAAACTTGGTTCAATCAGGTGTCATATTTCTTAATTAGTAGAATAATTGACCTAAAAAGTATCAGCTAGGTTAAATCTGGTATAATAGGTCTTAATTAGTCCAATAATTTACCTAAAAATTCTCAACATGGTTCATTATGGTCTAACAAGTCTTAATCGGTCCAATAATTTACCTAAAAAGTCTTAACGATGTTTAATCCAATATCATAAATAGAAAGCCTAACATGATTCAATCTGATATAAGTAGTCTTAGTTAGTCGAATAATTGATTTAAAAAGTCTTAACCAGGTTCAACGCGGTATAAAAAGTCTAAATTAGTATACGAATTGACCTAAAAATTCTTAACGATGTTAAATTCGGTATAATAAGATTTTAATAGTTTATAATTAACCTAAAAAGTCTTAACTAGATTCAACACGGTATAAAAAGTCTAAATTAATATATAATTGACCTAAAAATTCTTAATGAGGTTAAACTCGGTATAATAAGTCTTTAATAGTCTAATAATTAACCTAAAAAGTCCTAACAAGATTCAATATAATTAATCATACATAAACATAATCAAAATTTAATGTAGAATAAAGTTCACTATGTTCAATATAATTAATTACTATCATCGTCACAAACATGATTTTAAATTCTTAATATATAATTTTGTATGATTAAAGATGTTGTTCGTAGTAGGGTGAAAGCCCTCTTTGTAATACAAAAATGATGTTGTTCGTGGTCTACAAGTCCTAGCTTAACTGATAAAAATTTCTGAAATTGTTAGGTTGAATTCCGTGGTCGGAATTCGAACCCCGACTCTCTTATTTGTGTGTGTAAATTTATGATATATTTGTCATTTCATCTATGTAAAAAAAATATTATTTGTAGATTCTCCCTATTAATTAAAATTATATAAATCATGTTGACATTTAATCTAATACTACTATAATTTTTTTGACAATTTTAATCCAATATAATTAAATTGCATAAAAAGTAAGTGATTAATTTTAGTAACACAAGAATTATACAGAACTTAGAAAAGTAGTAATAAATATCAATTAAATGCAATAATATTCAAAATATCATACGCAGCCAAGCGGATAAGTTATATGTGTTTTTTTCAGGTCTCGGGTTCGAAACATATTTGAACCAAAATTATATTTTATTATTTTTATTTTGGTTCTTCAACCTCCAGACGGGTCATAATGACCCGGTTGAAACCCATACGCCCCGAAAATTGACAAACGCGATTTCACAGATCTTTAACACCCAAAACCCAATCTTTTAAGCAGATAATCATGATTCATGAATCTAACAAATTTCCATATGATTCAACATTTTTTCTGCATCTAAAATAGTCATAATCTGAGATCCAAATTTTAAAAGAACAAGCAAAACCCAAATTTTAAGAATCAAAACATATGAAAACTAAATTTTTCCAGATTCAAATATTCAACAAAACCCAGAATGTTAAATATGAAATAAAGATTTGAAGATTTAGTGTTAAAAATGGGGATTTGAAGATTTGGTCGGATGCTACATCTACAACCACCAGTGATTATTCATGGCAGCCACTGTCATATAAAATTTGGGGTCTTTGAGATAAGCTCAATGGGTCTTTGAATTGAGTGAGATTTGAGGCTTCTTAGATTTATACTTATGCATAAGGATAGAAACAAGTTGTTTAAAGAATTTATCATGGTTTTACATTTTGAGTATGTTTCTATTAACTTTTTGTTTTTACAGTATGTCTCTAATAACTTGAAAACAATAACAATGGTTCAATGGTGTTTGGAATTTAGAGTCTTCATTTTAATAGACAATGTTGAATGACGATGGTATACAACCTTGCTGTTTTTTTATATATTAACTTTAAATAAATGAAATAAGAATGGGTGACAATACAAAATATAAGGGTAATATTGGTCATGCACTGATTTTAATTAATAAAAAATAATTGGGCATTACTGTAAATTAGGTTTAACTTGGAGAACATTACACCATCAGGTTCCAGGTAATGCATCATGTCCATTGATTATTTTAATAATAAATCTGATGGTAGAAAGCAACTTTCCCATGATGGGAGACCTACCATCCTTTCCCATGCTAGCCTCAGCCATGGAGAAGTACTAGTACTATCTCATCTATCATGCTTTGATACTGTAAACTTACGATGATATTCACATGATGATGTAAATAAAAGTGAGCACTAAAAGCCAAACAATGTTGTATTTTGAGGTGGTTCGAATATATTATTATGTGACGAGAAACATGTGAAACCACATCTCTAAGCATGCATGTGAAAAGGGAAATGGATTAAGTGAAGTTGATTTTATGTGCATTCATGCATTTATTGCATTTCTGTCTGTCTGATCAAATAGGTACTTAAATCAGACGGCCATGATAACAACTGCATGACTGCAGGAAACTTTTTGAATGCACTGAATCCTGGTCCATGTGAAAAGTCCTCTAAACTTGAAGACCATAAGAAAATGGGAAGAGGTTAGAAAATTGAAACTCGTGTGATAGTAACCTGCCCTATAATTAACAACTTATTTTACTATTGAAAACTATTCATTTAATAAAAGATAGAATTTAAATTTCCCACCGTCAACGTGATCACACGGCCACATACGGGATATTGTTAACGGATGTTATTTAGTAAAAAAAAAATTAAGTAAGAAAGAGAAGATTTATACGTGCTATCATTTAATATTTATAAATCATAACCGCTCTTACTAAATAATAATGCTCTTTTAAATGCGCGCTGTGAAGAAAGAGGCGCATGCGAACTTCTTAACTGACCCACAAAGGGGCAATCAACAGTTCAACATGCAAATGTTATGGTATATGGGTGAACTTGACTAAGTTTATTCACTTGTGAGATTGAAGACTAATGATTTTACTGTGAGACAAACAACTCTCAAAACTTCTTCAAATATAGAAAACATGTTATAACAATCAATATGCTTTTAATTTGGGCGCCTTCTACCGTGGGCAAGCTTTACATATAGCCCACGGGTGCATCATCTAATTATTCAATCCTAACCGTTTGTTAATAAAATTATAAGATATATGTATCACACTTTATCATTGTTCATGCTCCTCTCACATCTTATCTTCCAGTATTTTAAATGTTATAAATTTAATGTTTTTTTTTTTTGGTTTTTTTTTCATTGTCAGTATGTGATTCGTCGGACCGTCTTGGTTCGACAATCAGATGTTGTGAAACATGAGTACTCCATTTTAGGAAGAGTACCGGTACCGGGTACCAGTACGCGTACGATACTCTTTGGGTATGCACCGATCGCGTACCTATTTTATTTTTATTGCAACGGGTACTTCTGTGGTACACGGATCCAAAAAAATGCAATTTTTTTTCTTTGTTTTTATTCGCTTTTTTTATTTGTAGGAAGATTTATGTTTTTTATTTGTTTATAATATAAAAGTAACATCTCTACTAATAAGCAATAACAAGTAGCTCTATTTATTCACTCATTCATTGAAAAAGAATAAACTCAATCTAATTGTATTCAAACAATTTTTCATCTCCTTTCGAGAAAGAGAAATAATAATACATATAATGAAGGAGCAACAAAAATATGCGATATTGGTAGATATAAATGAAATCTATTTGATGTAGCTGATAATTCTTGAAGTTGCAAGTTTTTCTCGCGAAGAACCTGAACTAGACGCCGCTTTTTTTAATGATGATGGAGAGGGAAACAATTTAACTTTTTTTGGCTAATTGCTTTTTAATTTGATATTTTGATGTTTTTGAATAATTTGAATTACTTGTGTGATATTTTTTATGTTTGATTATTTGTTTTAACAATATAGTTCTATTATTTTATTTATATAATTATATTAAAAAAATTATACAAACGTACCCGTACTTTAATTTTTCTAAAAATGTCGTACCCCGTACCTGTATCGGATACCGGTACCGTACCCGCACCTAGGCATCATATATTAAGTTGTGGCTTCAAGTGGTAATAAAAATATTAATTTAAGAGTGATGAAAATAATATTAATTAGAGAATATAATTTTTTTTTTTAAAAAATTAGAAAGTACAAATTTTAAAAAGTAATTATTATTATATTAAAAATAAAAAAGATTATTTATTTTGGAGCAAAATGTTTTTATATTGAATCACTTTTTATTAAACGGTAAAAACAATTTAAAGAAGACAAAAGGGAAAAAAATCTGATATAGACACTACAAGGAAAAAAGAAAACAGCGACGGTCAAATAGCGGCAGTTGGTCAAGAACTGCCGCCGCTCTCACGGTTACCGGCGGTTTCAAACTGCCGCTGCCTCTCAGTGTATTTCCGGCGGTTTAAACCGCTGCTGTTTGCATAGCGACGGTCAAATAGGGACAGTTGATCTAGAATCGCCACCACTTCCATGTTTACCGGCGGTTCAAACAGCCGCTGTTTACGTTTTTTTGTTTTGTTTTGTTTTTGAGGAGAACTGTTTTTTTATAACGTTTTTGACTCTCGCTCATCTCACTCTCACCCTCTCACAACTGGAACCCTTGCTTCCAATTTCAAGCTTTTCCCTCTTCTCTTTCAATTCATAACCCTATTTTTTCACTCTTCTCTCTTCTATTGTTTTCCCTCTTATGATTGAGATTCTCTCCTCTATCGTTTTCCCTATTCTCGTCAAAATCAACCCTAATTATACACATATTTTCTTTCATCCTTGCAAAATTTAGGGCTTCTTGTTGAATTTCACGAATCTTTTCTCCTAATTGCAACCTTAATTTCATCTCGACCATGGTTGCCGCAGAGAAAACCGTACTTATTCTCTCTCTCTCTCTCACGTGATTCATCTCTATGGTTTCATTGTTTCCGTTAATTTTTGTTTTGATTTGGAATTTTGATTTTGCAGAAGAAGACCCATGAGTCTATTAACAACAGACTCATTCTTGTGATGAAGAGTGGGAAGTATACTCTGGGGTATAAAACTGTTCTTAAGTCTCTCAGAAGCTCCAAAGGTCAGTTTCTATAATTCTTATCGCATTTCCTTAAGCTGGACTCACTTTTGTTCCCTTAAAATTATTTTGTTGATCCTAGTTCTAACTGTCATCTTGATTTATAGGATGCTTTGGATGATATCCCAAACATTAAAGATGAGGGCGTTAGTGGAATTGTAAATATGAATGCAAAAGCTGCAGTCCTTTTTGTTCTTGTTGCTTCGTGCTTCTTGTTTATGCTTTATAAATTGATGCTGTCGTGGTTCATTGAGCTTTTAGTTGTTTTCTTCTGTATTGGTGGAATAGAGGTATTGACTACCATTACATGAGTTTAAAATTTTAAATGGATACAACTATTAAAAATTCTATTTGAACATGATATTTATTTATTTATTCAGAAGAAGGCAGTAGATTAACGTCTGTTTTCTTTCTTACGTTTTCCTCGTGTCATCTTCTGTCAAGCTATGTCTAACCATCTGTTTTCATGTATCTGCAGGGCTTACAAACTTGCTTGGTTGCAGTTTTGTCAAGGGTGCTGTAATACTTTATTTTACTCCTAAAAGTCACATCTAAAGGCAATTAATCTCTTTTTTCATTAGATTTTAGAGTGTAATTTTTAAACATGAAAGATTGGGAATGATATGCTCTAGAATATTTGAGTTACATGCATGCATTCTTTTATATCGTTTTAAATGGAAGTTGTTAATATGTCATCCATTATCCTTGATGTTAGGTTTATTCCACATGTAGAAGAAACTGATTTTGTTCTCCGTGCAAGTGGTTCAAGAATGCTAGCGAATCATACATTAAATTACCTTTCATAGGAGCTGTCTCCTATCTGACTTTGGCCGTTACTCCATTCTGTATAACATTTGCCGTTTTTTGGGCAGTTTATCGTGACAAATCATTTGCCTGGATTGGTCAAGGTATACTTGTAAGGATAAATTGTTTCTATATTTATTTTAACTTTTCAAAGAGGGAGAGGGTTATAGTTGCGCTTTGTATATTAAATTATGACATGTGTCCCGGATCCATTTTTCTTGAATGTCTATTTCTTAATATTTCTTTTGACAATTGTACATTTAATAATAATATAGAATAAAGGGAAATTAGAGTAGTTAAGAGTTGTTAGACTAGTTAGTTGATTGATTAGTAAAAGAGTATTTGTGTAAATCGGAGAATACAAGGATGAAGGTCATTAGTGAATATTGTAAACATTGTGATTAGAGAGGGCTGACTGTATTGTGAAGGGGAAATCTGCCGAGGAGAGATTTCTCTCCTATTCTCTTTTATCTTTTCTCAACCTTCCAATAAAATTGTTCATTCTTTTCAATTCAATTCTTGGGTTCCTAACAAATGGTCATTTCTTTTATGTCGATGATTCTAACAGGGAATTGCATTGATAATTACAGTTCTGAAGATTGTCCATGTGCCTAATCTCAAGGTATATATTTCAAACACGTTTTTGATTGCTGAGTCCGGTTATTATTTTCTTTAAAAGTTCTGTTACTTTTCAGTAGTAACCAGTGTATGAAGCATTTTGATATGCACTTGCTGTTTTGATATTTAATTTTATACATCTCTTGTACGGAATAACTGACCTTATGAAACGTCCAACTTGTATGTTGCATTGCTTCTACTTTTCGTTCCTGTTTGTTTCAGGAAATACTCACATCTACAATATGGCACATTAGAGTCTGTTACGAGATATTAAATATTCCATTATGAAAAATTAAGATACTAATATTATGTTTTGATTATTTTACAAAACAGGTCGGCACAGTTCTTCTCAGTTGTTCCCTAATTTATGACTTATTTTGGGTGTTTGTCTCGAAGAGGTTTTTCAACGAAAGCGTGATGATTGTGGTTAGTGTTACACCTCATTGCGACAATCATTAACTTGCGATGTCAATGCTAATTTTAATTTTTGTTTACAATACATGCTGTAGGTAGCTCGAGGCGATAGAAGTGGAGAAGATGGTATTCCAATGTTACTAATTGTCAGTTTTTATGAAAAGCTTTTCTGATCAGCAGTACACTATTGCAGGTATGATTGGCTGGCAAAGAAGAGCCTTGTAAGGGGATACTTTTTGTGGGCAATGTTTGCCTATGGCTTTGGTGAGAATCAACTTATTGACTCAATAGTTGTGTTTTTTCAAACAAACTATGTCGTAACCAAAAAGTTAAGATACATATGCATGATGGTTGATTGACTTGACTTTTTCCTAATTTTGGTAGGTCTTTTGATCACGTATGTGGCGCTAAACTTGATGGATAGACACGGACAACCAGCACTACTATATATTGTTCCATTTACTCTCGGTAGTTTTTATGAAAAAGATCATTATTTTATAATCATTTTTTTATCAAGGAAAAATATTGAAGCCATTTAGGATTTGCTAAACAGCTTGGTAGTTACAACCTATGTCCTCAAATATAAGACCTGTTGTTGACTAAATCACAAGAATTTAAAAATGTTTATAGTAGTGTTTAGGGAGAGAATTAGTTTGTTTCATCATAATATTTATTACAGATCAAAAGGGTCTTATACTTTTAGGGACTAAGGTGGTATATCGATGATAGTTGGGTGCTCATGGTTTTTATGCATCAATGTAGGGACCATTCTAGCATTGGGGCGAAAGCGAGGAGAGCTTAAGATTTTTTGGAGAATGGCAAACCAGAAAGATTCTGCCCACATGTCAGACTCCAACATAGTGAAGAATCAAGTCCCAAATGATATTGTTTTGTAACTTCAACATGTTTTGATATATTCTGTGTATGTAAATACAGGGCTGATATTTTGATAATTGGGACCAAAGCCAATTTCAACTGCTTAGCACAAGAGTTTTATGAAACTGTTACCCTTTCATCCAAGTAGGGTCTTACATTTGTAGAAATAGTTTAGATTCAATATAAAGTCTGTTCAGAAAGTTCTATTTTGCAGAATTAAGTTTGATTAAAATGAATTTGGATAACTTTTCTGAAATTTATGTTTGATAAAATGTATTTCTTTCATGATCAATTTTTTTTTGGTATTGGACATGACTTGTTTAAATTGACTAATCATAATACTGAAATTTGATTCCCCAATGCTTCACATACAATAATCACTCAAATTTTAGATGTAGATTAATTGATCTTATGCTATTATTAATTGCCAAGTCTTTAGATTCATTTGTTTATATAAGTGTGGGAAACAAAAAAAAGTTAAAAAATTTTGAGGGAAACAAAAAAAAAAGTAAAAATATTTGCAGAATTTTTTTTTTTTATAAAAAAAAGCTTTTAGCGGCGGTTTCAGCCGACGCTACTAGCCCAGTAAAGTATGAAAAATAATTGCAAATAGCGACGGTTGACAACTGCCACAGGAATCAAAATAATCGACGCTAAAAACCTAGCGGCGGTTATTCTGACGGTTTGCCAGAACTGCCGCCGCTTTACCTAGCGACGCCGTCATTTGCGACGGTTGGCCAATCGCCGCAGCAAGCAAGTAGCGACGGTTTGAACCGACGCTAATGCTTTTCCACAACTGCCGCCGCTTGCCCCTTTCCTTGTTGTGAGAAAGCTTACAATAAAATCCATAAATCTTTTAATCTAAAGGCCCTTATTTGTTGCTCATGGATGAGAGATATGATAGGGTCTCTCACCCTAGCCCGAGCCTTTAATTTGTATCATTTGAGTTTGACAATTTTGACTTCCTAATACCAGAGGTTGTGGATCTTCTTAAAAAAGTTCAATTGAATATGCATGAGCATGACAATGTTTTGTCTCTTAAGTCAATGAATGCAGTTTTTAAAAGAATTGATTTTGTTATCTAAAATGAGTTAATGGTACAACTTTTTATCGATCTACCATCCATTCATGTATAATTATCTTGAAAATATATATCTTTGTCATTTTGGAAAAAGATGGAATAGAATTGTTCAAATAGATGTAATTAAAATACGGAAAAATTAAATATTAATTCATTATATTTAATGTTTTTATTGTCAAAATAATTATTATATTGGTTCATCCCTAACAAAATTTGATATGTTCCATCATCATAAAATAGTGACCTATTTGTAAAAAAATAAAAAATCATAAAATGACCAACTCGTTCAATTTTCTTTTCTTTTTATAATAATCTCATTCAATTTTCAATATGATAGCACTCTTTCGAATTGTATAATTTACCTAATATTATTTGCAATACTCTTAATGAATTGACCAATACATAATAATAAGGAATATTATTTTATAATCATCTTATTATTTTTATATTTACCTAACATTTTTTTATATTTTATTTATATATATTTTAGCATGTGTAAATTAGTCTAGTAGTTCGGTGATTTATAATAGAGAAAACACATAATTTTGACTTAATAATAAAGACATTACTAGGATTATTGACTTTTTGAATTATTTTGGACTGTTACACAACATTTAATCAATCATGGCGACACCGACACGTATTATTATTTTGCTTGGCTGAGCTATCAATAAAATTTGACCTTTCTAGTCATTAACTTTAATAGTATTAAGTGTTAAAAATGGCAGACTCATGGCCACAACATTAGATATCATATAAATGTGTCCAATTTTAATAGCAACATGTTGCATCTACCTATGATTATGAGGAAAGCTGCTTAACATTGCCACCTGCATGCTGGATGGAATGAATATACATCATCATAGCAAAAATATTATCTTTTATAATCAAATGTTTGTTGTTTTGTTGTTATTAGGTTAGTATAAATATAGTTATTTCTTTTTTTCTTAATAATGGTGAAGGTGACTAAGTCCAGCAAAATCTATGAATTTTACTAATGTGATTTGTTATTCCTATTCATGGCTGTCAATGAGTTGTTGTGCTGGAGCGCTACCTCTCGGTTCTCGCTTATGGAGCTAACAACATTAACTATTTTTTGTTTATTTATAGTAGGTTTTTTTTATGGGTTTGTTTAGTAGTTTTATCTTTTGCATATTTATCATAAATTTATTTAGTTTATCTAACATATATAGTAGAGTTATTTATTTGCTCATGATTTTTAGTTAAATTTATATAATTACTTCTTTATTTTTTTAATTTATAAATTATAATGTATTACACAATAATTTAGAAAAAATGTATTTGTTTAGCAAGAATAATCTTGTCACTTGAATATGATATACACCTTATTATATTACTATGAAGTGTTTATCAAATGATATACATAAAAAAATGTTATTGATTTGTTTATAATCTTACATTTATCAGAGTCGACCTTGTCCGATGGTACTCTTCTCCATTCCGCTCAATGGGAGGGAAATTTTGAACCTGCAGGTGCATTAACGCTCAAGTTAATAAGACGTGAAGCGAATGTTTTAAGAGTAAGAATAATGTACCCGTGAGAGAAGTATATATAGCCTCTGGCGCTGGGCCAAGATCCTTAATGGCGCGTTAATAGCATTAATTGGCTGTTGGAAAATGGCTGAAGAGTCATGATGAACAGTATATATTCATCATTCTGATGTCAGATGTTATGATCCGCGGGAGACTTTGTCCGTTGACTTCCTCGTTTATTGGGCCTTAGGCACAATTTCTTTCCAATTATCTTTGTAGATTCTAGAGAATAAAATGATAGATTTGTTACAATTTTTTAAAATTTTATTCTTGAGTATAAAAGATTCCTGGAAGAAGAAAAACGTTTTCAAAAAAATAAAATTTTCTATGAAGATGGGAATAAACTCATATGTAACTACGCACCAATTAACTTTTCTATTTATAGAGGTTTTCAGGAATATTTAAATTTAACCAAATATGTTTTTTTTGTAGAGCTAAATATATTTTTTAGAAAAACCTACGGAATATAATTTTGATCTATATATTTTCAAGAATTTAATAAACTTGAAAATAAAAACGTCCTCTATATATTTGTTATCTTGTCTTTATCATTTCCTACATATTAGCTGGATTCAAAATCTTTTTCTTAAACTTCTTTGGTGTCATAATTGGTCTCTCAAAAATGTTGTGTCAAAAAAAAAAATGTTGTTGGATGGATGTAGTCCAATAAAAAAAGTTTATGGTGAACATTGAAAGTTAGTTCTTTGAAGAATAATTAGTAGTTCTTTGAAGACAATTACAATATAGAAGAATCTTTTTCAATGTTACATGTTTAAAAACTAAAATTTTAAACTTGAGTACCAGATATTTTTTAAAAATATTGGCTGTAATTTATACTGTTAATATTAGTAGAGGTTTATATGTTTCTCTTTTTCTTTTTTGACCAAGAGGTTTACCTTTTTTGAATAATAAAATATGCTCAATTTTTGGTTCATAATTTTTTGCCAATAATAATAATAATAATTCAATATCACACCCCCCCCCCCCCCAAAAAAAAAAAAAACCAATGAAAGCTACCTTTGGAGAAATATGAGTCAGTAAACATTAAATAATAACCACCATCTTCAAAAAGTTTCATTTGAGGAATGAGGAGGTACATGCTTCTGCCTTTGTTTTCAAATCAACCAATAAAAAAAAACTTTTATGAATGATAACAAAATTCTAACAACCACACAAAAATTGTAGCTTCTACTTTTTGACAAACATTTTAAAAAAATCAGTTAGATTTTAACAACAAATTACTATAAATAAATATTTTTACGCCTTAAATCAATACGATATTGTTATATTATTTAAGATATCAACAAAAATATTCTTCAAATATATATATATCAAGAAAACTTTAATTTAAATTTTGAGAGGAACTATTTGATGGAGATTTTTTTTGTGTGTTTTTTTATCCTATTTTAATAACAAAGATTAAATGATATATTTTATACGGGAGAAAATTAACTGTGTCAAATATATTTTCATTTTGTGAGGAATTCTCATTTTAAGTTCCGACTCATACATATATAATATGATATCTTTATCAATTGAACTATATTTACGAGAACAAAAAATATTTTATTTTAAATATAAATATAAAATATATTTAAATATAATTATTTAAAAACATAATTTTGACATATTATTCTCAACCGAATTGTTTAATTTTTAGCACATAATTATCTTAAATAATTTGATGTTAGAGGCTAAATTAACTGATTTTTCATATATTTTAGAGAATTAAAAAAAAAAACTAGCTAGTTTTTATTTTACCTCCCACCTAATTCTAAAAAACAATTTTTTTTTCCTCATATATTCTCTTCATTGTTGACCACTAAGTAGTTCTTAGTTTCTACATAAGAAGCTGCAACAAAGTCCAAAAACACCTTAGCTTCAATGCTTTGATCCTTGCAAACAAAAACAACACACAAAGCTACAATCTTTTCTCACAAGCCTTTGTTTCTCACCTTCCTTTTTTGTCTCCCACCTTCAAAATTTCAATCTTTTTGAGTAAAAGAATCTTGGGTTTACTTTAAAAGATCTATATTTCAAAACCCAGTTGCAAATTTCTCAATTTGGTGAACAAGAAAATGGGTGTTGGAAATCAAGATGCAATTAAGCAATTGCAGTCTTTAATGGAAAATGGTATGCAATTAAGCAGTTGCATTTTTCTGTTCTGATATCATCTCTGTTGATCACTGACAAAAGTTTTGTTTTTTTTTTTTGTTGCAGTGGATGAGCAATTCAAGATCACATTCAAGGTTTGGTTTTTTTTTTTTTTTAATTATTCTTTGTTTTTACTTGATCTTGGTTTGGTAGTTTTTTGATTGATGATCTGCAACCTGTTTTGATTAAAAATAAAAATAGTTTTTTTTAATCTCTTTTTGTTACAAAATTGATCTGGATTTGGATTTCTGGTACATCACAGTTGTAAAGGGTAATTTTTGATGTTTGAAAATAAATCTTAGAGAGTAAATCATGTTTAGTTTAGTGATTTTGCACCTAAATAAGGATCTTTCAATGTTTTCTTTTCTCTTTTTGTGTATTAAGCCTTTACATTTTTTGTTTTACTATTGACTTTGTTTGAGTTTATTGGCTTAAGTACTTGTGAGTTTACTTGAGAGAATTTGTGATAACAACTTATGAGTTATGACAGGTCTATAAGCTATTTTTAGCTTATTTCCGTAAACTCTCTAGGATAGCTTATGAAATCCGCTTATTGCTTATTTAAGAAGAATTTGACTTATTTCTTCTTTTGTTATAGAAATAGCTTTAATTATGTTGTTTATTTCAAACAAGGCCTTAGTTAGGTACATAGCAAGAGTAAATAATTTGTTTGTGTCTTAGTATTTGCCATCATGAGATTTTTTGTCCTAAAACCTTTCTCTTCAAATTTCAGAATATGCACATGGGATATCCTACTGAAACATTAGCGCGATTTCTCAAAGCTAGGGACGGGAATGTTGCAAAAGCTCATAAAATGGTTCGTTAAATCTTTTTTATGGAATTTCGTCTTGGTTCTTTGCTCTTATCATTCATTAGAATATATATCCTTTGCTGATAATTTAAACTGTTGCAGTTAATTGATTGCTTACATTGGAGAGTGGAAAATGAGATTGACAAAGTTCTAGCAGTGAGTTCTCTCTTTCCGCAATTTCTTCTTCTTCTGAGTTTATCTGTTTCTCTAGTTCTACTTTTAATCGGTTAGGAACTGAATTGATGAAAAACAGAAAAACAGAAAGAAGAACTACCATATCTCTATCGAAATTATAATGGTGTTGATTTGAGTTTTTCCTTTTTGTATTGCAGAAGCCAATCCCTGCGGATTTGTACAAAGGTGTGCGAGATTCTCAACTCATAGGAATGTCTGGTTACACAAAAGAGGTACTCATGTTTTAGATATATATCGTATAACGTGTGCAGATAGATAAATGAATATTATTAAAAACTCAAAAGGTGTGATAATTGAAAGAGTCAAAATAAATTGAATGAAACTTTGCATTTTTTTAAGGAATCTTTTGTTTTTGAGTTATTATAATTTTTAAGGAAACTTTATACATGATCTTAAAAAGGCTTCTATTTGTGCAAAATTTCTAATTTCTTTCAATTTTGGATTAATTATGCCAGGGCGTACCAGTTGTCGCTGTTGGCGTTGGGCTCAGTACATATGACAAAGCATCTGTAAGGATCTCATCATACCGTCTCTTTTCATCGTATTATTAAAATATGACACATAAACTGCACAATATCATTTATTGTCGATGCTTGCTGGACAGAGATAAATATATAAATATGTTTGTATCTTGGTTTATAGAAACTTTAGAACATTAATAGGTTGATCAGTTGATGCATTAGACATTAATATTTGATATTAAATTGCCAGTTATTTTTCTTTTTCAGGACAAATACTATATACAGTCACACATCCAAGTGAACGAATATAGGGATCGGGTGATCTTGGTGAGTATTTAACTGTTTAATTATTTCTATATACTCTTCATGATCTTCTTGCTTATTTGAAAATTTTATTTTAGCCAACAGCTACAAAGAAGCATGGACGATATATCGGCACCTGTGTGAAAGTCTTGGATATGACTGGTTTGAAATTTTCAGCACTCAACCAATTAAGGGTATGTCAGCAATTAATGTCACTTCAATTGTTCCTTTCATGTGTGCTTTGATGCTCTTTATAGTTGACAGTTTGTGTTTAACCGTCTTTTGCAGCTTTTGACAGCTATATCTACAATAGATGACTTGAACTACCCGGAAAAGACCGACACATACTATATAGTTAATGCGCCATATGTATTCTCTGCATGTTGGAAGGTTTGTGCCTCTCTTATTGTTTCATAATCATAACTCCAAATCCAAAGATTAACAACTGAAATCTTTTTACTTCAATAATAATTTGAAGGTTGTAAAGCCTCTTTTGCAAGAAAGAACAAGGAAGAAAATTCAGGTGCTGCAAGGCTGCGGGAAGGATGAATTACTCAAGGTAAATGATAAATCTAGTTTTACTCGTTAATTTTCCATATTTCTTCTTCCAAATTTGTCATTAGGATCAAAGTTGTCAAATAGTGGTGATAGGCGATGCTATAGCGTAATAGAATTTGAGCTTATCACTATTGTTCTGCGATACACTATTTAGTACAAAGTGTTGTTAAATAGGTGTGCTATGCCGCTATAGCATTGTAGTAGCATAGTGGAATTTGAACAAAATACTATTTTCTACAATCTGCAATTACAAGATGTTCGACATACTCAAAATAGTTCTTTTCAAAACATGTTATCAGGTAATGGACTACGCATCCCTCCCACACTTTTGCAAAAAACAAGATTCCAAGTCATCAAGACATAATGCAAGCGGATCAAATATCGAAAACTGTTTCTTCTTCAATCATGTCTTCCATCAACAACTGTATAACTACACAAAGCAGCAAGCTAACTTAGCAGAATCAAGATCACCGATGAGACAAGGATCTTTCTATGTAGACATACCAGAACCAGATCCTGAGGATGCTAAAATTGCCAAAACCATTGAAGTTGAGTTTCACAAATTAGAAAATCAGAATAATGGAACCATTGAAGTTGAGTTTCACAAATTGGAAATTCAGAACAATGGCTTTACTACCAACTCGCGAAATGGTGTTGCGGTTAATGGACATTAAGAGAAAGCTTGTGAAGATTCTGAGGCACTTTTTATTTCTTCATCGCTTTATGAAATATATATCTATTTGACAAGAAAGGTTATACCTGTTGTTTATAAAGGGTTACACCAGGTTATTATTATTAGATGTAATATTGTAATGTTTGCATCAACTCAGATGCAAATGTATTCAGACACAAACTTCAATCTAATTTTGATAATCACTTTGGATGATGAGGATATGATATTTGTTTTAAATAGAAAATATGGCACCATATTATTATATAATTGCAATAATATTGATGCATTATTGTTCCATGTTATCCTTATTTGAACTTAAAAGTTTGACTCAAATGTTAAGTTTCTTTAAGATGCTTTCATCTAGTTCACAAAATTTCTATTTCACAATTTGACTGGTAAAGGGTATAATTTATATAAAAAATAAAATTAATTGGTATACTTTTTTTTGATTATTTATACCTGAATTTAACTTAAGAAATACCAACATTCTCTTTAAATAAGGGGAAAAGAATACTAATACTAATTTGGTTTTAAAATATACTATTAGAATATGTGATAATTTCCAATATACAAAATATATCCAATGCACAAACAATATAAATCATAAATAACATGACTTATAGTATTATTATTCAAAACTGAAATTAAATTAATAAGTAACTTATAAATAGTGAATTGAACCCTTTTTCCCCACAAACCATGTTTTTTGTATTGAGTTACAAATCAATTGTTTAGATCACACATATTTTTCTGATAAAAATTATACTTTTTTTGTATGTTGTGTATTTTCAACCTTTTTTATTTTAATTTATTGAGTCATTTTCAAAATAAAATAATAATGCATACTATGATTAAAATATCAATATTCTCAAATTATAATAGGTCCCAAAATATCAATAATTTCAAAATAAAGAATAATTCATATACTATGATTAAAATATCTTCTGGGTTAAGTGTGATGCAAACACTTTACTTGCTTTCACTTGACTTTTTTCTCACATATAGGTCCCATGAAAGGGTTCAATCCACTTGTCATGAAAGCTTAATATCACCAGAAAAAAAGTACAAATAGTTTTCACCAATAGATTTAAATTTTTCCACTGGTTCCATTTACATATTCATGTTCCATAATTTGTCACCAAACTATTAACACCATACAATAATATTTTCCTTCAAACACACTTCATTAACAAAAATCTAATCAAATTCCTCAACTACACACAAATCATCAACATGATGTTTTCTCTCACATTCAAGAGCTTCACAAACTATACAGGATTCTCACCAGGCAAATAAGAAACAGATCCAGCATCAACATTGCTTTTCTTCCTATGAAAGATACCACCAATATTAGGCAACACTGTTTTCTTCGAAACCGAAACCTTCTCTTTTTCTAACTTCCTTACTTCCACTGTTGTATGAGGAGGAGGGACATTCTGCCTTTGAATCCTATAATGCTGAGGAGATGATTCCGGTGACAATGATATCTGTGTTTCGGCCAGTATCCGAGCTGCAGCTTCGGCTGCCTTTTTCTGTTCCCGCTCGCGCCACCTTCGAAGCTCACTCTCTACTGCCCTCTTTGCCGCTTCGGCCATCTCGGCCTTTTTCAAGGCCTCTTGTGTCGCAGTCTTCATATCCTCAATCTCCTTTTGAGTTGCTTCCAACTTTTTCAAAATTTCATTTTCACTAGCTTTCACAGCTTCAACCTGGGCTTTGGCCGCATCCACTTTCATGTCTGCTAATTTATCCGACTCCTCGACTTTCCGATTTAGTGACTCGAACTCTTCTGTTGAGATTGTAATCGCAGCACCAGATTCTGATGACGTTGATGCACGCGCAGCACTTGTTCTTTCTGTTAGCACTGTAATCTGCTCGAGAGCACTAGCTTCAGCCGCTTTTGCTGCTTCTGCTTCTTCCATTGCTTCTTTAAGCTTCTTCTCTGCATCTTCTAATGCAAGCCTGGTAGCTTCGGATTCCTTCTTTAACTCAGCTGTTTTGTTCATCATATCTTCTGCTTCCCGCCGTGCTTCCTCAGTTTCGGATGTCAGCTGACTCAGCGTCAAGATCATTTCCTCAGATGCCCCTCTAACCTTAGATTCTTCGGCAGAGCAAGCTTCAAGCTCAGCCTTGCTTTTGCGGAGTTTGACATGTAGATTCCCAACGATGGATTCGGTTTCAGACTCTTTTTCCTTCAATTCAGCATGTTCTTTCTTTACATTCTCTAGTTCCACCTTCAGAGTTTCTACCAGGGTTCTAAGAGAGTTTTCTTCATCTACTACTTTATTCAGTGATTCTTTCGCACCGTCAAGCTCTGAAGTAACAGTTTTCACAGAGTCCAAGTCAGACGACCTTTTGTTTTCCATTTCTGACTGCAGAGTCGCAATTTCACTCATTGTCTCGGCCAACTGCGCTTCAAGATTTTTTGTGAGCTCGGGATTGAATTCCTTTTTTAAAGCAAGTAATTTCTTTTTGGATTGTTCAAGAGTAGCTTTGTATGATTGTCTAAGAGCGTCTTTTTCAGATAATGTCAATGCTTGCTGTCGCTGTGCTTCCACCGATGCAAGCTTTTCTTGCTCAATCGACTCTTTTACAGATAAAATTTCTTTGTATAGCTCCGATACTCTTTCTGTGTTTTCCTTCATTGCATTTTCAGCTTCTTCCGTTTGCTTGACAGCCGACACTCTTGCACCCGATGATGAATCATATTCCTGACGAGTTTTCCTTAGATCTTGCTTAGCAGCATCGAGTTCTGTCATGATAGATGCATACCTTTTAACTGCAGCTTCTAACTCCTCTTTCCAGGTCCCATTGATTCCATCCGAGTCACCATACTTTTGTTTTGCCTGAGTTTTTGCAGCTTCTGTTGCCTTGATAGCTAACTCCCTAGATTCAGTGATAAGTTTTAGCTTCTGTGTCAAATCATCGACAGTCCTTTGAGCCCTTTCAAGCTCCACAAGAGCTTGAGCCTTAGTAGTTTCAGCGTTCTTTACTTGTTCCCTCAATTTGTTCAGCTCTTTCTCGGCTACATGAAGTTGCGTCTCCTTGGCCAAAACTCTCTAGTGAAAGAACAAATTTGAAAAATTACAAAATGAAATAGACAAATACAGTCTAAGCTTGAAATAAACTAATAGAACATCGCCATAATATAACTTAGTTCAACAGTAAAAAGTTAGACGAGCTTGTGTAATCTGAAGTCTGAATAACTTGAAATCTGTTTTGGGTTAAGGGAAAGCTATCTGTTTCAACCTTCGTTTTTAATGTGACTTTGTTGTTTTCGCCTTATCTGCTGCTTTCAAAGATTGACAAGCATTATGGTGAAAACTTTTTTGTTTTAACCAATTGTACAAATCTTTGACAATGTAAAACTAAGTAAAAAAAGGGTAGCATTTTGTTGATTATTATTATTCTTAGTGGAAACAGAAACCATTTCCGTAAGCCAAACATTTCCATGTGTGTCATCCAATTAGTAGATTCCTATGCTAATTGATTATTTACTACAGATGATATAATTTACTTAATGTTATTCAATAAAAGATGTAACATAGTTCATGAATTGATTGAAACAAGTAAGTTTCATCATATCCACTTAAATGGTCAACACCACAACTTGTAACCAAATCTACAAAAAGAACTGAACAAATCTTGACAGTTATATTGGAAACAAATCTTGACACCATCGAGTTCTGTCATGATAGATTTGGTTACAAGATTTGAAAGATATGTTGTCATAGGCATTATTGCAGACAATTTTGTACAGACCACAGATGACTAAGAATATGATTGATCCTACAAAGTACAAACCATTTACAACTTCAGATAATCAAACCCAGAATTTTATTGTTGAAATAAAGGCTAGGACTAAATGCACTTTTGATCCTATTTTAATGCAAACAGGTATTTAGTCCCACTGTTTCGCATGTTTAAGGAATTTTTGCCACAACCCAATTTGAGGCTTATTTTTTATTCCGTGCCATATTCATTAATGATGTGGATTTGCATTTGATGACGTGACATTGCTGATTTTGACTAGAGACAATGGATTTTAGAAGAATAGGTTTACATTTGATCAATTAAACTGAAAAAAAAAGTTGTAACATGTTTTCTGGTCCAAAATAGCAATTTCACATCATCAAATGTAATTCCATATCATTAATGAAAATGACACGTCATTAAAATAAGCCTCAAATTGGAAACGTGCGAAACCGGTGGATTTTTCGGTTGAAACAAGGGGGGCAAAAGTGCATTACAGCCTAAAGGCTAGACTATGCTGAAAGTAAACGGTGGATCACATGTCCACACAGATACATGGAAGACATGATGGTGAATGTTGAGAATGTGCATGGAAAAGGAGGGGAAAGGATAGTGGAATGAGAATCTACATAGAAGGAGAAAGAAGAAAGAATGAGTTAGGCGAGTTAGGATTTTCAGCCTTTGAGCAAAGAGGTTAGCAGAAATTTGAAGTCTGTCTTATCAAGTTTATTTCGGCTACTCTTCTAATTTTCTATAGAAGTAAATTAAGTAACTGCTCTAACACACACTGTTAATAATACTTCATAAAGTTAGAATTAGAACATTAGAACATTTTTCTTATTTAAGGGCTAGAATCGAAGTTTAAGCTAAAGTTACCACACCATTAAATTTTACAGAATATATTGATTATGCAACTTTCATTGTTGTTTTACAACACAACAACGGATTTGTAGCCAAGAAAACGTACTAATACAAAACAGACTATTACCTCGGCAGAATAAGCTTTTGGCTTCTTAATCATAGGTCTTTCCCCAGAGAAAGCACCTTCACCAAATAGAGACACAGCATCTTTAACAGACTGAAAAGGAGGGCTGGTGTCAATCTCTCCAACCTCTGGTTTTGGATTCGGCGTTGGAGAGTCAGTAGCACTCTGCCGAATTTTTGCAACCATCGTATTTTAGACCTAAATAGTAAGGACTTCAAAAACAACCTGTCATAAACATGTTAGAAGGAAAACATTAAAATAAAACTAAAAATATTATCATAAACTAGTAATAAAACAATCACGAATTTCCGAAATATTTTTTTAAACATACAATAAGAGCATAAACAATAACATTTTAAATTGGAATTTAGCATAAAAATGATTGCTGTGTAGTGTCAATACTCTTAACTCAAGATAGATATGATTGGAAGATCCTATATTCAATAATATTAGTGTTGCCCCTTAGGTTCATTGAAAAGTTTGAAACAATTAGATTCTATTTCAAATTAAGTACTTATTGACCTATCAATAGCTTAGTTTGGATTAATTTAACACACTCTCCATGATTCCAGAATCTTCAACAATTAAGATCCATTAAAAACAACATAACATTACACATAATGCATAAACCCAATTTTTTTAATAATAATGCAATTCTAAACTTCTAACAATGCTTGTTAAACATAAAAAAAGTCCATTCACAATTGCAAAACCCAATACATAAAAATAAATAAATCAATAATTTCAGGAGCTTTCAGCTTTGCAAGTAGGTTCCATAAATGTAAAAATTACATGCAAAAATATAACAATATTTCACAAAAAAAATTAATTTCAAAGGCTTTATATATGGCATCACCTTCAGAATGAAAAGAATATCTAACATTTAGAATATATATTTTCAAAAACATTAAATAAAAAATCTTCAGACACATACAAAGTCAAGGGTCAAAATCATACGGCAAAATGAAGAACACTGCAAATTGAAAGAACATGTACAAAAAAAACCAAGCCAGGTCAAAACCACATAAAACAACACCAAACACCACACACAGAACAAGAATTTGAAACAACAACATCAACAACAACAAAAGCAAAAAACAAAACAAAGGTACGATGATAAAATAAGCTAGTTGAGAAAACACACAACAAAAAAACCCATCATGAAAATACAAAATACTCAACAACCCAGAATCTTAAAACCAATAAAGCTTCCATCTTTAACTGATTCAGCAACAAAAATCATGAAAAATATTAAAAATAAAAAACTCACCTTTCAAAGGCGATTGTTCAAAGCGCTTCAACTTTGAATCTCAAGTGAGAGAGAGAGAGAGAGAGAGAGATGGTGTTGGAGAGAGAAAGTGATGGATGTGTTTGAAAATAGAAAGCTGTTGAAGACAAAAAAAATTGCATCAGCAGTATAGTAACAAAGACGAAGAGATGAGAGTGAAATATCAGATGCATTCGTTTCTATTTTAAGATTCATGTTCCTGCTTTGGGGTATGTAAAAATTTTCGTCACTTTTTTGTGAAATCACGTTTCTGTCCTTTCTTAGTATGTGGTGTTATGTGATGTGATGCCTTCGAGGGTGTTTGGATCCAAACTTTTTTTAATATTACCATGATATGATATTTGTAGAAAGTTTTCACTGTCATTAGCAACGACACAATTAATCTCCGTCAAAAAAT
The DNA here is from genome assembly GCA_030408175.1 of Trifolium repens. Taxonomy (NCBI): domain Eukaryota; kingdom Viridiplantae; phylum Streptophyta; class Magnoliopsida; order Fabales; family Fabaceae; genus Trifolium; species Trifolium repens. Next base: position 8,181,177 of record CP125841.1, read on the forward strand.
CTATGGGGTATATAAGGTGGTTATCTCCTTCCAATTAAATTTTTTTCATACGTATGAGTCAGGAATCAAATCCTGATCATATGCTTAAGGGTATGGATCATCAAATTTATAAAAACTATTCCAAAAAATTATTTCATAAATTTAATTTAAGCAAATTTTTTAACTTTCTATTTTCATGTTAAGAGTCTGATAATAAAACATAACTACAGATTACTACGCACTTTAATTATCTTCAGAAACTCTCACACAAAACTATAAGGTTGTTAACACAAATAATTATAAGGTTCAAAATGTTATTCCTAATAATATCGATATTTGATATTTTTTTTTTGACAACCACCTACTTTACCATACTCGGTAGAACTAGGCATAACAAAGCTAATTCAAAAAAGTAAATGGATTGAATGTGTATTTGATTTTGCCGTGAGGAAAAAATTAATTTTAAATTAATTAATTTTGTAAAATTGATTTGTTAAAAGTAAGTTAAAGAAAAAAAATTATATTTGATACATTTATGTAAAATGAGTTGAATATTAAATTTTAGTGTAAAATTCAATTTTAAAATCATCAAAATTATAACTTATAAAAATAATTTTTACATAAATCAATTCTACTCTATTGTTTTTTTTTAACTGTGTAAAAGTGAATCTAAAAACACAGAATAATTGTTTTATTTTTGGTTTGAAAATGGATTCAAAGTGAGGGCGAAGAGTTCTCCTTGAAGAGGGGTCGGGAGAGAGCGTGAGACAAGGGGTAAGAAGATCGTAGGTGAGTGACTATGTCTTATGTCTATGAGTATGACTATGACCATAATAAATAGGGAGTGAGATTGAAAGAAAGAGATGTTAAGACAGCAAAAAGCCACTTCCTTTTTATTTGCCTTATTTCTTCACATTTGTCGCCAATAATTGCCAACAAAATTAATTGATTGAAAGTAAAATAAAAAAATTGAGTAAAGGAGTAAAGCCTCAAACTCACGCCTTTGCTTTATAAATCCACTCATCTATGATTATTGTTTATTTTCATTTACAGAACAATTAGACTATATCCAAATTGATTATCACACACATTACACTTGATACATCATATATCCTTTCCATCTTAAGAGTGTCTAAAGGAATAAGAAGTTCTGGTTGAGAGATCGAAGGTTCTTCAGTTTAGATATTCCTAATATCAATCATTGATAAATTAACATGTCGTAGATCCTAAATCTGTCAAATTTTTATTTGTTACTGATGTTTAAGCATGTTTATTCGATTATTAAGTTTCCACTATATAGTATTTAGAAAGATGTCTTGTCTTATTAAATATTAAATTAATTCTAACACTCAACAATTAGGCGTATGCTTCATATTTATAGCACCACTAGCCTTAAGGGGCGAGGATTGCGAATACCACCTTTGTATAAAGAGATTTAGCCAAATGTGGGGCGCTACGATCATCTATGAAGAGTAAATTTTACACATTACATACGCAAATAGCCAAACGAGGCAAAGATATGTAGGCCACTATTTTCTAGCTAATAAGGTTAACATTTTTCTATAAATACCAAAGTTGTACTCAATTTTATACACGATTGTAATTCTATCTCTTTATTTTTATGCATTTCCTAGGTTAGAGTAAAATATCCCAACACATGTCAATGAAAATTAATTAAAATAACATCCTTTAATCAAACCTCCACAGCCTTCTTGTAATATATCTTCGGATGCCACGTTCGAGTTTATTTTCACCCATCTTATTAGTAGAGCTTATCAACGATAAACTTACTACTCCTTTGTAATGAGTCAAAATAAAGGAAAGGGTCTAGAAACTGCCGAGTCAGCAAATGAGGATTGGAGGGTTGCACAAGAGACAAAGGAAGGTCATTTTATTAAGCTTGAAGCGAATTATCAAGGAAGGCGCAAAAGAGTAGTATGAATTGCAAAGTCAATATCACACTAAAGGATTTTATCCCACGTGGGTAGTATATATAGTGAACTAAGAGTTATTTCTCATTTTATGTGAATTGTGTAGTTTGTTATTCTTCTCCCTCAAAACTCTCTATTTCACATCTTGTACTCATTCCACTCACTATTAGTGATGGATTTATTTCCTGAAATTCAATAGAAATTCCTTTATCTTTATCTTTCATTTTTAGTACTGTTTCATCCTTCTTTCTACTCCTTCTTTCTCCACACCCACTAAAGTTTATTTCACCTATCTTAATAGTAGAGCTTACCAAATAGAGTAAATTTACCAACGGATAAATTACGCATTTAATCTCGTACGTTTATTTCTAACAACTAGATTATTTAATAAAAAAATATATGGATACTAAAAAAGTTTCAATATTGGTCCCTTATGTTTTCACTGTTTGCATATATTGATCCTTTCCGCCAGTTTTGTCATTAACACTGTTTCAATTGGACACGTGTTCAACTGTCTGTCCACATATGCAAACCGTATGCCACATGTGACAAAACTGACAGAAATGACCAAATTAAAACCTAAAATAAACGTAAGAGACCAAATTGAAATTTTTTAAAAGTAAGGGACTAAATTGAAATAAAAAATAAACGCAGGGGAGCAAATGTGTAATTTAGCCAAAATAAATATATAGGCTCTGTTTAGTAAGGCCAAATCTTGAGCCTGTAGCTTATAACCTCATATGACAAAAAAAAGTCTTGTTTGGTAAACATTTTCAAAAAGAGCTTATAGTTTATTTTACCAGTATATAGCTTATTTTTTAAATGCTATTTCAAGTAGTTTATGGGCTTATAACTTATCATTTTTTCTTTCAATTTTGCCCCTATCATCTTACTTGAAAAAAAATTAAATATTAATTAAACATATTTTTTTATGTCATTTGATACTTATAAACTAGTTCAACAGTTAATTTTATCAAGCACTACAAATTCAATAAGTTAGCTTATTCGCAATAAGTTATCTTATAAGCTATTCACTATATGTTCATCCGCTATAAACTAGCTTATCAACTATCCATTCTTTTTTACAAATCAGAGCCATAATAGATTTTTTTACTATAATAACAATACAATAGATGTTTTTTATAAAAAATACTAATAGAAGTAATATAAGAAAAATAAATAAATAACAAATAAAATACAAGGAAAATTTTAGAGAAAAAGAAAAAAGGACAAGAAAATTTCTAAAACTTGGGCTTTAAGTTAGAGATGTGGTATATATTATATAATAGACAATAGATAGATAAAATTATATATACTAGCCGCCTCCGTGCCCGTTTGTCTGATCGATATTCTTCTTTTTTTATTTGCTGTAATAGAAATTCTCTATTGTGCAAATATAAATAACTACTTAATTTTCCAAAAATTTGTATCCTCAAATAGATTTACAAACCAAATCTATAATTGAAATTCCAAGTACTCCATAAACAGCTTAATTAGAGAGAAGGGCCGTCATCAAATATTGATAGGAGATAGTTCACTGCGCAGAATTCATAGGAGGTATAATATAAACCCTAAACACGTCCTCTGTTTATTTCTTTCTCAATCTAATTATTATTGAACTTATCAGTAACACTAGTAATTGAAATGATTAATTGAACTTGTGATTCATTCAATATTTGGATTGTGATATTACAAAGTCAGATGTTAACTTTTATTGATCGAGTCCAAACCCTAATATAATTTATTGCTAAGTTTAATATTTAATACTAATTAATCTCTATAGAGTTTTGGTACATTTTATTTTATTGTTTTTATTGTTTTGGTATGATTAAATTTGAATTGTGATGTCGCCGCCGCCGTAAGACTAACTCAGTTGATCGGGACATCATATTATATATGCAAGGGCCGAAGTTCGAATCCAGGATTTTCCATTTATTCAACTTAATGGATGAATTATAGCCACCATACTATTTGACGAACAAACAATAAAATCATTTGAATTGTTACCAAATCCATTTCTTGAATCTAATCACTTTTATATACAATTAATTGAACTGTGTGAAATTGGATTTTGCAGAGTGTTTACTTGAAGGGATTCAATTTTGCAGTGTGAAATTGAACATCGGTTGAGGGATTCTTCGAATTTGGATTTGCTGAAAGGCGAATTTTGTGGTATGAATGCTTTTCTGACTCTTTAGAATCAATCTGATTTTATTTCTTTGTTGTTGGAGCTGAGATCAAGGAATAGAAAAGATAAAAATGTTACCTTTTTAATATTTTAAGAAAAAAAAGCTTACCCTAAAAAATAGGTTTGGATAGAATAAGTTTAATAAAGTGATAAGCTGACATTAAAAGATCAAAACCTAGTTGTAGAAATTATGACAAGAATTGATTCCAACCTTCTGTTAAATGGCAATGTAAAGTAGCTATAGTTTACTCTTTTTCCTGCAACACTTTTTGACAAGTGAAGATATATATGCATTCAATTTTTGTGTTTGTTTTCAACCCGCTTTAATAGATTGTTAATCGCTTAATATATTGCGGTGATACCAATTTGCAGGAGAAAATGGCGACTTTAGTTGAACCACCGAAGAGAATTAAGCCAAAGAGAAAGCATTGTTATACAATGTGGAAAACATTGTTTGAGATTGATACGAAGTATTGTCCAATTAAGCCTATGGGCCGAGGAGCATATGGCGTGGTGTGCTCATTCGTCAATAAAGAGACCGATGAGAAAGTGGCAATTAAGAAGATTGGCAATGTATTCGATAATCATGTTGATTCATTGAGAACTTTAAGGGAGTTGAAGCTGCTTAGACATGTTCGGCACGAGAATGTTATCACTTTGAAAGATGTTATGATTCCAGTCCAAAGAACAAGTTTTAAGGATGTCTACTTGGTCTATGAACTCATGGATACAGATCTTCATCATATTATCAAATCCTCTCAGTCACTCTCAAATGATCATTGCAAATTTTTCTTGTTTCAGGTACTAATCAGTCACTTATGATATTTTCAATTCTTAGTTCTTTTCAAAATTTGCTTATTTTTACATATCCTTCTAATTGTTATTACTAATCATAAACTCTAATTTTATAGCTACTTGAAGGTCTTAACTATCTCCATTCTGCAAATATTCTTCACCGGGACTTGAAGCCTGCGAATCTGCTTGTCAATGCAAATTGTGATTTGAAGATATGTGACTTCGGACTTGCCCGAACCACTCAAGTTGATGGCGAAAGTATGACAGAGTATGTTGTCACGCGTTGGTATCGTGCTCCAGAGCTTCTATTAGGATGTGACAATTACGGAACCTCTATTGACATGTGGTCCGTAGGATGCATTTTTGCCGAGATTCTTGGTAGAAAGCCAATTTTCCCTGGAAAAGATTCTCTAGACCAAATGAAACTAATTGTAAATGTTCTTGGAAACCAACATGAGTCTGATCTTGAGTTTATTGATAATCCAAAAGCCAAGGGGTTTATCAAATTACTACCCTATACACAAGGGACACCCTTCTCTCATCTATACCCACAAGCAGATCCATTAGCCTTAGATTTGTTACAAAAATTGCTTGTGTTTGATCCAACTAGAAGAATTACTGTATTAGAAGCACTTCAACATCCATATATGGCTGATCTTTATGATCCATGGTGTAACCCTTCTGCTCAAGTTCAAGTCAATCTTGACATAGATGATAATTGGGATGAACAAATGATTAGGGAAATGATGTGGAATGAGATGCTTCATTACCATCCTGAAGCTTCTTCTGTCAATGCATAGGTTTCTACTTCACATAGTTTGTATTGTATCTAAGAGTAGTTCTCTTTTTTACTAATGAAATGCAACTTGAATTAACTTTTCTAATAGCTACCATTTTTATTTACTTATATGAGATATCTTTATTTAGCAGGTCCTATTTTTAATGTGTCACCCCCATGATAATAATGACATAATGTGACTTGTATACCAATCTTTGGCTACATTTTGAAATAGTTAATGCTCATCACCTGTTTCATTAAATTTAACCAATCTTTTGAAAATGGGATAAGAGACTGTATGATTGAGACCTCCGGATCATAGTTAAATTTCAGTTGATCGGTTGACCAATAAACAAATATAATGTTTTGGGTAGATTGAATATATAAACGTAAGATAATTACACTTTAATGAAAAGTAAACGGACAATAAGCTGCGCCGCTAACTCTTTTTGGATGGCAAATCCAATCCTTTTAAATACAACATCTTGAGACCTAGGAGACAACACATTACAATGTATGACTCTTGAACTCTTTTTAAAAATCCACGGCCTCCGGTGCTAGAAAACCAAAAGTGTCAAATGCAAAAGGTATAAACACATGTTGATTTTCAGAACACGTTCTCTTATGTTTGACAACTTTACTTGAAGCAGCTCTGAGAGCCGCCTGTCCTACAGTAAAATCGCCAGTCGTCAATCCCACAAAGGGTGAAACTCCCGTCAAATCCACACATGCATGTTTTTGAAAATAGATTTTGATTCACAATTCATCCACTTTCGGAGACGAATTCAGAAATTTAGAATAGTAAGGCAATATATAAGAAAACATTAATGCATATCTACGGGAGTTGTTATGGTGCATAAGCTTTTTCCTTATGCACCGTGCATAAATAATGAAAATTACTTAATGTACCCCCCAGATTGCTTAGCACACCCCTTAGATTACTTAGTGCACCCCAGATTTCTAGCGCACCCCCCAAATTTCTAACGCACCCCCTAAAAAATTGGGGGGTGCGCTAAGTAATTTGGGGGGTGCACTAGAAATCTGGGGGGTACGCTAAACAATTTTGGGTATTTATGCACGGTACATAAACATGGCTTATGCACCATAACTTATGCCTCATATCTACTTATTGTTTTCTACAATTTTTCATATCAAGAACGCATTGAATGATTTTTTTTTTCATTATCAAAATTAATAAAATAAATTAATCTCTACCAACGTGGTTGAGTTGATGAGACTAGTCTCCTACAATGACGAATCAAAATCTGAATGTTAATTAAGAGATGTGCACACATTTAGTACTATGACGGTGCTTCGAATAATAAGATTACTTTCCCCCAAAATAGAATCTAAGGAGATCCCTTAAAAAAATCTCTACCATTTTTAATGTAAGGATACTATTTTTAAAGTATCCGTAAAGTCAAGCATTAGTATAAAGTGGGATAATAGTAAAACATAGAGACTATTATGTTAGTAGATCGATGATCACATCTCATGAGTTATGAATATAAGTTATCAAATTTTTACATAGGTATAAACAGGGGCGGAGCCAGAAATTAAAACTTGGGGGGACCAAGGGCAACAAGCATAATTCCATAGAAAAAAAATAAATTTTTAGTGCTCAATATATACAAATAATTTAAGAATTTATAAGTAAATAAAACAAGTGAATTGTTTTTTTTCCCTAAGGGTCTGTTTGGTTCGGGAGTTTTGGAGGGGAGGGGAGGGGAGGTGATATTTTAAATTTTTATGTTTAGTTCAATTTTTTAACGAGGGGAGGGGAGGGAAGGGGAGAAGTAATTTACTTTTTTACCTTAACCTTATAAATTAAAAATAAGGATTAAATAATAATGGATATATTACGTCAAAAAAATCTAATGGATATATAACAAAAAAAAATCTAATGAGTAGAAAACCTAAATTTTTTTTGTTGTAAAACAAAATTATAACCTAAAATTTTAATATTTCAACAAGGATAATTTAGAATTTTAATAAAAAAGTGAGGGTAATTTTGTCAACATAATAAATTATATTTTACCTTGCCTCCCCTCCTTAAAAATTCCTCCCCTCAGCTCCTCTCCCTAAAAATTCCTCCCCTCACCTCCCCCCCTAAAAATTCCTCCCCTCTCCCTCAGTTGAACCAAACAAGCCCTAACTATTTAAACACTTCGGTACTTCAGAATTTACTTAGATACCGGTATTCTCATAGATAAAATTCAATGTCATTTTTAAATGCATTTTGTATGAGATATTGATACCTAACTAAATATTATGAGTACTAAAAAGTACCTTTTAATAATCCAACAATTATGATTACTATAGATGTAAAAGTTTAATTTCTCTATTCATAAATATAAATAAAATCTATGGTAAAAATGAGAATAATCTTTTATTATTTTAATGTGTCTATTCTAATATTCTTTTATGTGATCAAATAAGACTTTTAATTGGTAAAAATAATACACTTGTGCATGAGAAGCAAATAAAAAAATTCACATACATATACCTAAAGCCTAATTCAATAGTAGTGTAAAAAAGTTGAAAATCTAGGGGGGACTGTGGCCACCCCTTGCCCCTATTGTGGCTCCGCCCCTGGGTATAAATATTAGGAGTAATATTTATACTGAATTACCCACCATAGAAATACTACGTGGTTTGTTATGTAAGTGACATAAGATATTCTTTTAGGTTTGTCAAAAAACTGAAGATATTCTTATAGCGATAAATGGTGTACAACACCCTTCGGCCTGAAATCACTATAGACTCTAGATGTGAAGTTAACTGCTTAGTTGTTGTTCAAACGTTATCCGTAATAGAATGACTATATAGTTGATTGAATCGTTTTCGACATCTCCTTGTTGCTTCAAGAGGTAAACACATTAATCATTTAGTGAATTTTTTTGGTTGTGAGGTCCATAGTAACGGGTTTATTTCATTCTATTAAAAGAGTTTTAATAGTCTATATCTAGAAAAGCTCAACACTTCCATAGTCTAATAATGAATTATTCCATTTAAAATTTGAATTCGGGATCTTTCAAATGAGATTCTTTCTTAGATGAAATGCATTAACCATTTGAGTCAATTTTGGTTGTTTCCGAATTTTAACAATTTTATTTTGTGTCTAATAAAAATTAAATAAATTATAATTCACCAAAAAAAAAAGAATAGTGTAAAAATTTGTTTTTTGGAATAAGTCAAATTTCGATCTAAGACTAATTTAAAACAAAATATTATCCAATCTTTAAAGCAAACCTAACAAATCAAATTATACTAATTCTACTTTGATTTAAATTAATTCTATAAATTAATCAACTTGGGTCAAATCTCATAAAAAAAAAATTTCACCAGTCAAAATAATAATAATCTACATTAGGAAAAAAGCCATATTTGATATATTCATCAATAAATATCTATATATTCGAGAAGAAAAGTCATAAATTAATAACAATATTTTGGTCTTTAAAAAATATTTTGTCAAAAGATTTTTACAAATCTACCATAAAAAGAAATTTCTTGGTGAATATATACCTAATTAACAAATCTTGGAGAAGATTCAATGGCATGCGGTACACCGTAAGATACTGTGCGTTTAAGTAAAATGCAGTACACCATAATATGGTGCTCAACATTAAGTCTATAAATACAACTCATTAGGGTGCTAAATTTCTAACCTAAAAAACCAGTCCTAAAATTCAGAAACCCTAGCCGCACTCTAAATCCGTTTCTCTTTGAAGCTCTGTTCGATTTAGCTAGCATTGGTCATCAGAGACATTCTGTTCGTGTGAACGAGTAGAGGCATCGCTACACTTGCTTTGCTAGTGATTGATGGAATCATTTTCGGCATCTCCTCGACGCTTCAAGAGGTAAACACATGAATTCTTTAATTAAATTTTGTGGTTGCGAGATCCATGGTAACAAGTTTATTCTGATCTATTAAAAGAGTTTTCTCTAGATCCATGGTAACATGTTTATTGCGAGATCCATGGTAACATGTTTATTCCAATCTATTAAAAGAGTTACATCTAGATCCATGGTAACATGTTTATTGCGAGAGCCATGATAACATGTGTATATCTAGAAAAACTCAACAATTCCATTGTCTAATTAACAAGAGCTATTCCATTTAGAAATCAAATTAGGTTTCTTTCAAACGAGATTCTTTCTTAGATGAAATGCATTAACCATTTGAGTCCATTTTAATTGCTTCCGACTTTTGTTTAAAAATAACATAACGAAAAAAATTTATTTTGCATCTCATAAAAATAAATAAATTTTAATTTACCAAAAAAATTTATGAATCAAGTGTAACAATATTTTTTTTTTGGAATAAGTCCAATTTTGATCTAAGATTAATTTGAAACCAAATATTATCCCATCTTTCAAGCAAACCTAACAAATCAAATTAAACTAATTCAATTTTCATTTAAATTAATTATATAAATTAATTAATTCCACCAAATCTCATAAAAACCTACTGCAGTAAAATAATAATAATCTATTTTGAAAAAAGAATCCATATTTATTTTTTTTTGGTATTTAAAAGAATCCATATTTAATATATATTAATAAATACCAATTGTTAGTTGGTTCAGTGGTGATTGACGCTGAACTTGGTAGGGAGGACCACGGTTCGATCCCCCGCAACTGCGATCGGGAGGGGGCTGGAACCACTTGATGCCAGAACTGACCCCCGAACCAGATTCAACTGGCGGTGCAAACCAAAAAAAAATAAAATATATATATATTAATAAATAAAAATTTATATATAAAGTCATTTATTAATAACAATATTTTGGTGTTTAAAAAACAAGAATTCGTTAAAAGATTTTTACAAATCTACCATAAAAATATTTTTTTTGGAGAACATAAACCTAGTAAAAAGATCTTGGAGAAATTCGATGAAAATATCATCAACATCATCATCATTATTTTTCACAAGATTAATGAAAGGAAATTGAATAGGTTCAGAGGGCCCCTCACCATGTGAAGGATCTTCAGATGAAGTGTTGCTCTGATCCATCAATATATTTAGCGAACTCATTTTTCAGTAATTCAATCCTCAATTAGTTCGATCTTGAAAATTGAGGATTGAGCTACAGAAAAATGAGTTCCCCAAATGTATTGTTGGATGAGAACAACATTTCATCTAAAGATCCTTCACAGGGTGAGGGGATCTCTGAACCTGTTCAGATTCCCTTCATTGATCTTGTGAAAACTGATGATGATGATGATGTCATATATTAATAACAATATTTTGATCTTTAAAGAAGACTAAATTATTTTAGTCAAAATCGAATATTAAGATACGATTAAATTCTCATAGTTACATTCTAACAACTTTATGATCCACTCCACTCACTATTTCTTAACTTACAAAAGGAATATAATTGAAAATCAATACCAAAATATCAAAATTCTCTCATAGCATTGTTTCATATTAATATTGCATGATATCTTTGATTTTAAGTCCTCATATCTGCTTTCAAGATTCTTCTTTTTAAATTCCAACTCCTTCTTCTGGTCTTCAAATTCTCTCTCTTTTGATTGATGCTCCTCTACTCGGCCTTCAAGTTACTTCTCTTTTGACTCAACCACCCTCGTTTTGCTATAGATTTGCTTTTGTTTAAACACCAGTTCCATTCCCAACGCCCTCAGATTGACTTCAAATTTATCCTTTTCGGATTCAAATTCCTTCACTCGTCCTACAAATTGGTTCTCTTTTGACTGTAACTCCTTCTCTTGCTCTTCAATTTTCCGCTCTTTAGTTTCAATCTTTTTCTCCCGACTTTCAAGTTGATTCTCTTTTGACTCTAGCTTCATTTCCTGTCTTTCAAGTAGCTTCTCTTTTGATTCAAGCTTCTTCTTACGGCTTTCGAGTTCCTCCTCCATCAATTCAAGTTCCATCATACGTCCTTCAAGCTGCTTATCTCTTGATTCTAACGCCTTTACCCATTCTTTAAAGTGTTTCTCATTTTGCTCAAGTTCCTCCACCTGTCCTTCACATCTTTTCAGTTTCGACTCAAGTTCCTTAACCTGACCTTCAAATTGCTTCTTCATTGGCTCAAAGTTCTTCGTTTGAGCAGAACAATTGTTATGCTTTTGCCTTGTTGATATTACTTGCAGTAACTTTTTCCTTACAGACTGAAGCTCTTTCTTTGTGGTGTCAAGTTCCATAGTACATTCAACAATTTTTTGTGAAACGACATTCAATTTTCCCCTTCCTTCGATGTCACATTTGATTTCTTAACAGAAATATGCAACGAATTGTTGTTATCAAATACCCTCTGAACCGACATTATAGTAGTATCCCACATCACAACAGGAGCATCATGTTTACAATTACATGTTGCAAAACTCGAAATCGGGGAAAGCCTTGGTGAAAACGGAACGTCATCATCATCATCATCATCATTATCATCTTTAACATGATAATGATGATGTTCCGTTTTCACCAAGGCTTTCCCCGATTTCGAGTTTTGCAACATGTAATTGTAAACATGATGCTCCTGTTGTGATGTGGGATACTACTATAATGCTGGTTAAGAGGGTATTTGATAACAACAACTCGTAGCATATTTCTGTTATGAAATCAAAGGTGACACCGGATGATGACGATGACAAAGAGGAAGGGGAACTGAATGCCCTTTCACGAAAAATTGTTGAATGTACTATGGAACTTGACACCACAAAGAAAGAGCTTCAGTCTGAAAGGAAAAAGTTACTGCAGGTAATATCAACAAGGCATAAGCATAACGATTGTGCTGCTCAAACGAAAAACTTTGAGTCAATGAAGAAGCAATTTGAAGGTCAGGTTAAGGAACTTGAGTCGAAACTGAAAAGATGTGAAGGACAAGTGGAGGAACTTGAGCAAAATGAGAAACACTTTAAAGAATGGGTAAAGGCGTTAGAATCAAGAGATAAGCAGCTTGAAGGACGTATGATGGAGCTTGAATTGATGGAGGAGGAACTCGAAAGTCGTAAGAAGAAGCTTGACTCAAAAGAGAAGCTACTTGAAAGACGAGAAATGAAGCTAGAGTCAAAAGAGAATCAACTTGAAAGCCAGGAGAAGAAGATTGAAACTAAAGAGCGGAAATTTGAAGAGCAAGAGAAGGAGTTACAGTCAAAAGAGAACCAATTTGTAGGACGAGTGAAGGAGTTTGAATCCGAAAAGGATAAATTTGAAGTCAATCTGAGGGTGTTGGGAATGGAACTGGTGTTTAAACAGAAGCAAATCTATAGCAGAACGAGGGTGGTTGAGTCAAAAGAGAAGCAACTTGAAGGCTGAGTAGAGGAGCATCAATCAAAAGAGAGAGAATTTGAAGACCAGAAGAAGGAGTTCAAATTTAAAAAGAAGATTCTTGAAAAGAAGGGACCCCGATAATTTAGAGTTCGACTGCGAAGTGTGTAAAGCCTAGTAGAAAATTGTTTCCACCAGAAATCGAACTCGGATTCTCCCGAACAATTTGTTCCAGTGAGAGCTCATTAATCACTTAAGTTCAATGTCTTGGTTTAACTAACTAAACATTTAGTCATTCATCTCCTATGCGATTTTTGTGTTTTACTTTTTGTTTGAATATATTTCTTTTATGTTGAATAACCAACTCATAGAGTTTAAGTTGTATGATAAGTGTGGGGGCATCTTGATCAAAATATCAAACATGTAATGTATTATACTATTAGATAATGGAATGGAATTACACAAGAAACATCAACGGTACTAGAATTACAAAGAGATTGAACATTACAAACAGACACATTAGGCCTTATTATAGCAGGAGGTGAACAATTCACAAGTAGTCTGTATAAGGCATCGATTTGATCACCCAAGCCAAGTATCTTCTTGGAGGTCACACTATTACAAGTATGATTTATTACTGATTATAGGGTTTTACATCGGTGGAAGAGATGCTAGATGTGAAAAGGAATATGAAGTACTTTTTACATCTAGTTTCAATATCCACATAAATGGAAAATACATAGAGACAACTTTTTACATCTGGCCATAATATCTCTAGATGTAAAACTAAACACAGTGGCAATACTATAATTATTCTAAAAATTGTCTAAAATAATTTCACATCTGGACATAATATCCCCAGATGTAAAAAGTCTTAAAAGTCATTTTTTTTATTTGATTAATGGAAGAGTAAAAAAAACATAACACTCATACAATATCTCTCACGCGAATAGTGAACCCTAACTCACTATCTCAATCACTTCATGTATGTCACATTTATTAGAGAAAAACTGAATATTACATAAGAGGGATGAAGAAAGTTTAGAGACAGAAATCAAATTTAACTTGAAATCAGATGAATATAAGACATTGGTAAGGTACAAATTTTGAGAAAAATGAACATTGCCAGCATAATTGACTAACACAGAATCACCATTAGGTGATTTTAAAATCAATTTATTAATTTTAATTTTGACCAATCACAACCATCCATGTGTAAAAGTATTACCACATCAACTTTTTTTGATTGAAATAAGTCAAAATTAGAATGAGAGACTACTAAATATAAAAGGGAGTAAAAATGAGGGACTAAAATAGCAGAGTTGAAATTAAAGAACTAGAATTACACAATTGTCCCGTGAGCTTAGCTCAATTGATAGGACAATTGCATTTTATATGCAGGAGGCCGGGGTTCGAACCCCGGTCATCCCACTTATTCACCTTAAGGGTGGAATTTCTAGCCACTAGACTACTTAACCAAAAAAAAAAAGAATTACTCAATTATGACACTTGGGGTTAAAAGTGTATTAAAACCTATAAAATAAAATTGGAATAAGTCGTATAAAATGATACTTTTTAAATATTAAAATATAACTTAATTCCATTGACATATTAATTCGTTAATTTGTTAAAATATGTGTCGCATTAAAATATTAATATGTATTATAAAAAAATATATATTAATATGCAATAAGCTTTTAATAGGCTTATAAGATACTCCATCGGATCATTATTATAAGCAACAAAAGACTTTTCAGATTTATTAAAAATTTGATGTATCTAACCTATATTATAAACTAGATACATCAATTTTTTAATGAATCTAAAAATGTTGTTTTTTACTTCTAATAATGACAGAGAGAAGTGTGTATATATATATATATATATATATATATATATATATAGGAAAGTGCGTGCAATCAATACATTAAAGTCCGTGCAATCAATGATTGAAAAGTAAAAAAATTGTTATTTCCAATATAAAAATTACTACTTTTGTATAACATAATCCATATATATATATATATGATACATTTTCAAAAAACGTCAGAGTCAAAATACAATTTAATTCTAACTATTTTATCATGACACAAGTGGTCATGAACGACGAAATTCAAAATACAAAAAACATGATAACTATTGCGGACAAGGATTTGCTACAATGAAAAAATAACACAGTAATAAGTAGTAATCAATCTCATTTATTAATTTTACATCGGACGAATATTATAATACACATGCATCAAAATAATTTGAACCATTCATTTTCATCAAACTGTCGGTACTGTAACTGCATTACGCAGTTACATCAAGGGCGGATTCTAGGGTGGGTAAGTGACATAGGTCTTCCACGATGGGAAAACTATGTGAACCGTTGGATCAACAATCTTATAATGCACTTTCAGTAGGTTATACTTTTTTTTTCTCTCTCTTCTCATCATGTCTGGGCTCTCTGCATCATGCTTTCCTTCATCATTTCATTCAATTTCTTTTTGTTCATAGATTAATTACACACAAAGTTCACATGCATTTCAATATTTTTTTATTCCTTGTGAAATACAAGACCAACAAAGTGAAATTAAAGCTTCAACCTTAGAAACAAAAAAAGAAAACTTCAACCTTCAGCGCAAGCAGTAATTAAAGCTAACAATATACAAGACCAATGTCAAATACAAAGACTTCACAAAACAAATAAAAATGCCACCTTAAAATAAACTAAAACACCCAACATCAAGAGAAGTATTAAGCCAAACCACACAAGCTGACAAGCTCAATCATAGGTGCTTGATGTGAAGGTTTAAAAGAAGGCCAACACCCAAAAATCAAAATTGCAAGCCAAAAACAAAACACAATAATAATCAAAGTAACACAGCAGAAAAAATATAGGACGAACTGCCATTGAGAAGAAATATTGTTCAATTTTTTAGTTGATTTTGTGTTGAATTTGATAAGGGTTAAGTTGATTTTGTTCTTCAATTGCTTGATTGAATTTTTCTATTCTCTCACAAATATTTTATGATGATATATATCCTTGGTTTAAAAATTTGGGAGATTTGTGTGTTATTATTATTATTGTTGTTGTTGTTGTTTGTTTGAATGGAGAAAGTAAAAAGGAGATACAAGAACAGAAAATGCAGAGAGATAAGAGAGATGTTGAAAAGAGTGAGAAGATAAATGTATAATATAATGACAGTACATCATAAGATCTTTTATCCAACGGTTCACATAGCTTTCTCATGGTGGGAAACCTATGTCACTTACCCACCCTAGAATCCGCCTACATCAAGATATCTATTTCCATGTCTGAGTATTGCCTACACAAATGAATGAATGATTTCACCCAAGGAGAGACAATGTCTTAATATTTTGAGGATCAATTTAATTCTAACTATTTTATCACCACACAAGTGGTCAGGTACGACGAAATTCAAAATACAAAAAACATGATTACTATTGTGGACAAGGTTTTGCTACATTGAAAAAGGGTAAATAGATTAATATCTTCTGTAATGTGGACGAGTTTTGATTTCCCTTTATAATTTTTTTTTGTGTGATTCGTTCCTTGCAATTTTGATTTTTTTTTTCTAGTTCATTTTTACCCCTTGCAGGGGAGTAAAACCCAACATTGCAGGGAGGTAAAATGAATTAAAAAAAAAAATCAACATTACAAGGGGCAAATCACACAAAAAAAAATTATAGGGGGAAAACCAAAACGCGTCCACATTGCAAGGATGTATTAACCTATTTACCCTTGAAAAAATAACACAGTAATAGTAGTAATCAATTTCATTCATTAATTTCACATCGAAAGAATTATAATACATATGCATCAAAATAATTTGAACCATTCATTTACATCGACAGAAAATCTGTTTCCACGTCTGAGTATTACCTATACGACTGCACAAATGATTAATGAATGATGGTTTCTTATTGGATGACAGTGTAAAATTATTTTACACCGTCAGTGCATATCAATTAAACTCTTTCACAAAGGATTTAATTTATATGCACCGACAGTGCATATCAATTAAACTCTTTCACAAAGGATTTAATTTATATGCACCGACAGTGTAAAATAATTTTACACTGTCAACCAATGACAACCATGTATTCCGCCACATCATCTCACTTTACCACACTTTCTTCATATGACATGGAAGATTGATGGTTTCTTATTGGATGACCGTGTAAAATTATTTTACACCATCATAACATATCAATTAAACTCTTTCACAAAAGGAGAGACCATACACATTTATTGTACTGTGCAGATATAAATGACCCATGCAAGGACATAGACCATACACATTTATTCATTCGGAATTTTAAACATCATATAGTGGTTGCTTTACATACCACAAAATTAAGAATTAATACAAGTAATTTATAGCTCGGGTTAACATAGCTAGATGGCACAGGAGGAGGAGTATTGTCCATTGTTTGAGACAAGGAGAGGGAATGGAAGGGTCATGTACTTAATATTCTCTTTCTCATTGTTTGTGGGAATTTGCTCCATTTGGATCTACAGATTGAGTTACATACCCAAAGTTGAAGATGGAAAATGGGTTTGGATTGGATTGCTTTGTGCTGATATTTGGTTTGGTTTTTATTGGATTCTTAGGCAAGCTCTTAGATGGAATCCCATCTTCAGGGAGCCCTTTCCAAAAAGACTCTCTCAAAGGTACTATATAGTATCATATACATATATTTAGCTTAATAACATTTTAACTATTTATTTATAAAAGATAAAATAAGTTAACTTTATAAGATTGAATTTTTTTTTTCAAACAGAATACTTATATATATATATATATATATAATTACACAAGAATTAAATGTAGACGAACGACAAGCTGCGCCGCTAAACCTTTCTGTATAGCAAATCCCAACCTACGGAAAACTACATCTATAGACCTAGGCGTCACAACATTACTATGCATTACCCTTTGAACTCTTTTCAGAAGGTCAACAGCCTCTGGTGCTAGGAAGCCGAAGGTATCAAATGCAAATGGAATAAAAACATGTTGATTATCAGAGCACGCTTTCTCATGTTTGACCATTTTGGTTGAAGCACCTTTGAGGGCTGCCTGTCCCACAATAAAGTCTCCAACCCCTAGTCCCACAAGTGGGGAAACTCCAGTCAAGTCTATACACGCATATTTCCCTCCTACCTATCCATACACCATGATATCCGCTGGACGAAGTGTCGATCTCTCTTCATGTGGGTCAGTCAAGAAGTTCACTGTGGCCTATTTCTTCACAGAAATGCCCGCCCGCCTAAAGATATAAAAAAACACATCTTTGACCAGGTCATGCCTGTACTTGAAGCCTGGAAGCTCAATACAATGAGCTGCATGCTCCCCAAAAGTGTCTAGACACGCCTTACGACAGACTGGACAAACCTCATCCTTAGGAAATAATGGGAATTTATATGAGTTTCTTCAAAAATATTATGTCATCATGAGAACTTTTTAGGATTAATTGTTAATTATTTGATTACATAGGGAATGAAATGAAATTCATAGAATGGACTTCTTTCGGTTACTATTATGAACTAAAAATTACTTTTCATGTTTACTAAAAAATTGATGTATCTGATTTATATTAGTGATCGGACGCAATAAAAATATAAATTATTTAGTTTCACCGACAAATAGGTTTGCCACACATTTACTCACTTAGTCGCATATACTTTTTCTTTTCATTAATATAGAATTGTCTTTAAGCGACCCTAAATTCAAGATCAACCTAAAATGTTGATATTATTAAATTGAATACCTTTATTTGAGTTTAAATATGAGATCTCGTAATTGTATATATGAATTTCGGTGATATTTATCATTTTGTCTACAGACAAAAAATAGAATTGTCTTTTGATATTAGCCCTTATGATTACATAAAAATAAGTTTCGACAATTTGGAGCTTGTGGTCGGAATAGATAAAACAAAAAATAATTTGAGAGAAGTTTGAAAGATAGAATTATGAGAAAAGGTTGAGAGATTTAGATTAAATTTGTCTTAATATGTTCCATCTTGAAGAAATATTTTAATGAAATTTATGGTGAAAATTAATTAATGTGTACATTGTTTTGAAGCAGATATGAGAATATGTTGCCAAAAGTGGACATCTTTGTGTGTACAGCAGATCCAGAGATTGAACCACCAATAATGGTGATAAACACAGTACTATCTGTTATGGCATATGATTATCCATCAGAGAAGCTTAGTGTTTATCTTTCGGATGATGCTGGATCAGATATTACATTTTATGCTCTTTTAGAGGCTTCCAAATTTGCCAAGCATTGGTTGCCATTTTGCAAAAGATTCAAGGTGGAACCTAGGTCTCCAAATGCATATTTCAACAATATTACCTTAGCCACTTATCCATATAATTCTAAAGAGCTTTTGGCCATCAAGGTAAAGAATTACAAATTTTTCTTTCAAAAAGTTGGATCAGTAATAATATTGACCAAGTGATTGAGCTAAACTTGTAAAAAAATAAATTAATTGAGTTAAAATGATTAATAAACTCTACCAAAAGATAAATTATTCAGGAGAATTTAAGTTTCAATTTTGAATGACATAATTATTTGTCAGAAATTACGTTAATTTGGCAAGATTACTGAAAAATGGATCATCAATATTTATTTTATTTTCGTGTTATAGAAATTGTACCAAGATATGGAAAGACGAGTGAAAAATGCATCCAAGTTGGGTGAAGTACCAGAGGAAGCATACTCAAACCATAAGGAATTTTCTCAATGGGATACTTCATATTCATCTCGGCGTGACCATGACACAATTCTTCATGTAAGTACCCTTTTTAAACTTTACTTGTGAGGGATTTCAACCACAAATGTGAAGAAAATGGTTGATTTGATGAGGGTTTTGTATTTTGGGATTTTGGCAGTTTTTTGAAGAAGATAGGATTTTCTTAGAAATCGATAGAATAAGGGGAAAGATGGTGGGGGCTCGTGTATATAGATAGGGTAATAGTTTGCATTTGGCTTAATTGCAGTTTTGATACCTCTATTTTTAAAAAAATTGGATTTTGGTACCCCTATTTTTAAATCAGCAATTTTGATACCCCTATTTTATCAAATTTTGAAATTGTACCCATCCTTAATCTCTTTTGATGATGTGACACTTTTTAATATTACGTGACATTTGTTTATTTAAAAAATCATTGTCACGTTAGATTATATTAAAATATATATAAAAATTTAAATTTTTAAATTTAAAAAATCTGAAAAATAAAATAGAAAACAAAATAGAGTACAACAAAAATGTTTAAAAAAATAATAAAGTATCAAAAAATTGTAAAAAATAAATAAAATCAGAAAAAACTAAATAAAATACAATAAAATAGTATAAAAATCTGAAAATAAATAGAAAAAAAAGCCAAATAAAGTATCATAAACTTGTTTAAAAATCTAAAAAAATAAAAAATAAAACAGAAAAAAAATCAAATAAAATATCATAAAATTATTTAAAATTCAGAAAAAAAAAAATAGTAAACCAGTAAAAAAAAAACCAAAACACCAGTAAAATAAATCCAAAAAACCAATTAAACCAATATAACTAGTAGCAAACTTAGCAAACTTATCGGCTGTTATAAGCAAGTCCTAAACTATTGTTACATCCCTTCAATTAGTTCTTTTGTTTTTTAATTTCTTTATTTATTGATAGATTATAATAACAATAGTTACTAATATAATTCTTTATATATAAAAAAACAATTATTAATATTAACTTGAATCAAAAAATAATAATAATTATATTAACTTTATTTGATATGGCAATGATTTTTTAATTTAACAAATGTCACGTAATATTAACAAGCGCCACATCATCAAAAGAGAATAAAGATGAGTGCAATTTCAAAATTTGAGAAAATAGGGGTACCAAAATTGCTGATTTAGAAATAGGGGTACCAAAATCCAAAATTTTCAAAAATAGGGATACCAAAACTGCCATTAAGCCTTTGCATTTTACTAAAAACATTTTAACTAGGGGGCATAGTTCCCTGTATTGGGTATTCGAATGTTAAGATCCAAGCGAGACATTTATATAATTTCACAGGATGTGCGAGAAAATGTGAGGAGGAATGAATGAGCAGAAAATATGTTCAAACATTGCGCAATGAGTAACAAATTTATTACTCACAAATCTATTTGATAAACTTGATTGTACTCGAACCAACTTAACTAATAGTGGTTATAAAGTGATACTAATCCTAACAAACTATGAAACAAAACATCTATGGTGGTTATCTCCTAACCCAAGGTTAGTTGGATAACTTGTGATGCAAGTAACCCTTCATTCCTTCTTATCATCATCTTTTACGGTATGATTTTATCTTTATATCTCTCATACATACTTTCTCTACTTTACATGCATTTTAAAAATTCACACAAAAAACATTTAACACCCAATTTGATAATGAATTTTTTATGTACATATATCATTTCTCAATAATCTAATTACTTCATAAAAAAGAAAATTATTTGATAATGGTCTTTTTTTTTGTATGTATAACAAATAGTAGAAATTTGTATTAATTTGTATATAGATACTACTTCATAAAAAGGACTCGAGTGCTAAAGATGCAGATGGATTTGTTATGCCCACCTTGATATATTTGGCTCGTGAGAAGAGACTCCACATTCCACATAACTTCAAAGCTGGAGCTATGAATTCACTGGTACTTTATATTTATTTTATATATACTAAGCTTATAAAATTAAAATTTAATTAGGACCAAGTTTGTGAATACATGTTATGATTAACTGTTAATTATTTACCATATAGTAATGTTTTAATTGTTGGTCCTTTCAATTCAATGCAGATAAGGGTGTCATCAATGATTAGCAATGGGAAAATTATTCTCAATGTAGATTGTGACATGTACTCAAACAATTCTCAATCTCTAAGGGATGCACTTTGTTTCTTCATGGATGAAGATAAGGGTCATGAAATTGCCTATGTGCAGGCTCCTCAGAACTTTGAAAATATCACAAAAAATGACATTTATGCTAGTGATGTACGTTTACTTAATGAGGTAATTTCTCTCGTTTAAAATAACTGTCATTTTAGCAAAAAAAATGTATTTAAAAATAAGTATCATTTTATTTTTTTTAATTTAATATAAATTATTTTTTTTCTAATTTATCTTTAATTTAATATTGCGTGCACATTTTTTTTAACCTTCTGATGAGTTCGACCACGAGGTGTCTGGCTAATATATTTGTATAACAATTGTTAACAATCAATAATATATATATTTTTGGTTTGAGAACAATCAATAATTAATAAATATAATTAGGGGCGGACCTGTGTGAGGCATGGTGTGGCTATAGCCACACCAGCCCACCCCATATTTTTTTTTAAATAATAATAATAATTTAAAAAATAATTCTAGGTTATTTTGTATACATATTTGTACAAATATTAATGTAAATATTAGTTTAGAGTTTATTATTGATAACTGTAAATCATTCGGTACACATTAGTTTAAGTATTAGTGCAAATATTAGTTTATAGTTTATTATTGATGATTTCAAATTATTCGTTATACATAGTGTATTATTTTACGTTATATAATTTAATTTTATAATAATCAATTTTAACTTTGTTTGTCAAAAAATAGTGGATAACTAATTGAATTAATAGTATTATATAAAATTAATGATTGAACTACCATATAAATATGAAATGACATAAAACAATAGGTTTAATTTTTTTCAAGTTAGATGATATGAATAAAATTGAAAATAAGTTATAAGCTAATTGAATTAGTTTATCAAAATAAACTATGAGTTGATATAAGTTTGAGTTCTATAAATTTTGGTCCAACATAAAATTTTGCGAAGTATCAAATAATAGTAATATGCATAATTTAATGTATATTTAATAAGTTAAAATCCTTTATTTTATACGTATAGAAATTTCGTGGTTTTTTTATATAATTTGTTAGTTTGTTGATTTTTTTTGAATTTTTTTTTTTTTTGGTTTGTCGATGTGCCTTTTTTGGATATACATATTTTATTAGGAGTAATTCCATAAATTGTTTGTTGCTTAACTAAAATTATTACGATGAAGAATTTTTTCAGTAGCGCCTATAATTTTTAGCCACACTGATATTTTATGTCCAGGTCCGCCCCTGAATATAATACTGTAATTGTAACAAAAAAAATAATAGTGTAAAATAGTACTTTACTCTAAATATAACATTATGTTTTCATTTGAGTGAGGGTCTAGAAAGTAAACAGGAAAAAATAAATATAACATTACAATGTTTTGTTCATTTTGACAAAATGTGACACAATGATATAGTAGTACTTTTACTCTAAAAATTTTTAAACTTTGAACATATGTGTAGGTGGAGTTCTATAGCATTGATGGGTTTGGTGGGCCCATGTACATTGGAACTGGTTGCTTTCACAGAAGAGATACACTCTGCGGAAGAAAGTTTAGTAAACAATATAGGAATGATTGGAAAAATACAAATGATGACCATATTATAAAAGAACCAAGCTTACAAGAGTTGGAAGAAAATTCAAAGACTCTTGCAAGTTGTTCCTATGAAGAGAACACTTCATGGGGAAAAGAGGTCACACTCACTCTTTTTCATTCCATATATTATCAAAAATATTATTATTTTTTTAATAAAAAAAGTAGGTTTTGATATGTTAACTTCGAGTCTATACAGCTACATAGTCTATGTAAAAGCTATCAAATCTTGATTTAATAACTATTACGAGGTGACAAATTTGGATCTCGATTGGGTACAATCAGCACCCATAATTGCACATGCAGTAAAATCAAAATCGTTTGATTGTAATACAAGGGTTTATATTTAAAAATTAGAATTTTTATATTTAAACCGCATTTAAATTTGAAGTTTGATTTTAATCAGACGACTGTAATGCATTGACTGCATCACAGTGACTGCATTGTATCCATGTCCGACAAATTTAACTATAAAGGTCAAAGTTAATACATTTTTAGAAATGAATGATTAAAGTGGGATAAAATATTTAGGGAACAAAAAGCAGAAATTACTATTCTAAGACAATTTATGGTTGTTTTTATGTATTTAGGGAACAATTAAATGAGATAGAATATATAGTCAAATTAGGTTACTATATTCACTAATTGGCCATAAATTGGACTATAAAATAAAAATACATACACTACAACAATATGAGATTGAGTAACATTTGAAAAATGCTACTAAATCAAGAAAAATGTTACTATTCTAATTTTGTAACATTTTAAAATTGCAGATGGGACTACTATATGGTTGTGCATTAGAGGATGTGATAACAGGATTATCTATTTTATGCAAGGGATGGAAATCAGTGTACTATAATCCAACAAGGAAAGCTTTCTTAGGTTTGTCTCCAACCACATTGCCAGAAGCACTTATTCAACATAAGAGATGGTCTGAAGGAGGCTTTCAAATGTTACTTTCAAAGTTTAGTCCTGTTTGGTACTGTTTTGGATTGATCACTCCAGGCCTTCAAATGGCTCATTGTTACTTTGATCTATGGGTGTTAAACTCCTTTCCAACTCTTTATTATTCCATCATCCCTTCATTATTTCTCCTCAAAGGCATTCCCTTGTTTCCACAGGTATGAATTAATGTTACATTGTTAAGCATATAATTAAGTTTATTTTGGATCAAGTTTCTTTTTATTACATTAAACAAAGTCCCGGGGCGGAGCTGCATGTGGCTCGGCAGGGCCGCGGCCCGCCCTAGTTTTTTTTTTTTTATATATAATGGGAAATTACTATTTTTTTAATAGTTTTTTTTGGTTAAGTATTTGTTTATAGATACAATCAAACTCAATGAAGTGTTTGATTTGGGTGATTACTGATTTGTTTATTGATTTATTGATGTTGAAAAATGATAATTTTTACATTCAAACTTGTTAATGTTTCAAGAATTGAAGGACAGTAAAATTATTGTATTCTTTTGAATGTGACTTTAGGGTATTATGAGAAATTCTAACATAGGCATAAACACAAATATTTTATGTTAGGCACACTCACATCAAAGGTAAATAATTTAAAAAATAATAATTAAAGTGGTGTTGATTGATGTGACTATTTTTTAAAAATTTATGTGTGTGTGCCTAAATTTGTGCCTATATCATTTATGCCTAGATAAGAATTCCTCATTATATCAAATGCATCTAGAAATATACCCCTTGCTTGGTAAAGAGAGTCGCCCAAATATATGTTTATTACAACTTAAATTTTTGATATACAACATATGATTTACATATTTGATTTATAAATTAAAAAAAAATTGCAGCCCAACCCAATATTTTTTGCTAGCTCCGCCACGACCCGTAATTAAAAACAATTATAATGTTATTCTAATTTGTTTTTCTACTGAATTTATCAGATTTCAAGTCCATGGTTCATACCTTTTGCATATGTGATAGTTGGTGATTTAGCATATTGTTTGATAGAGTTTCTAAGGGTAGGAGGAACAGTCAAAGGTTGGTGGAATGGCTTGAGGATGTGGCTTTATAAGAGAACAAGTTCATACCTTTTTGCTTTTGTTGATACCATGTTGAAATTTTTTGGATGTACAAATTTAGCCTTCATAATATCTGCTAAGGTAGTTGAAGAAAATGTTTCACAAAGATATGAGAAGGAAATTATGGAGTTTGGAAACTCATCACCAATGCTCACTTTATTGGCCACACTTGCAATGCTAAATTTGTTTTGTCTTATTGGCATGTTCTTAAAAGAGGTTGTGTTAAGAGGAGCAAGTTTTAGAATACTTGAGGCAATGACATTGCAAGTTTTGTTAAGTGGAGTTTTGGTTATTATCAATATACCTATTTATCAAGGACTTTTTTTAAGGAAAGATAAGGGAAGATTACCAAGCTCTGTTGCAGTTAAATCAACAGCATTAGGTTTAAGTGCATGTGTCCTATTTACTACTCTTTGTTAGCTGTAAGTGCATAAATGTAATTTGTTATTTTAATAGTGGAGATATGTCCCTTCCCTTCAAACCATCAACTTACCGTATTTTTGAATATTTTAGTTTACTATTTATAATTATTATGTAACCAATAAGCTTATGCTATTTATTGGAAAATGGGTTCCAGTTGTCATTGAGCGACATTTCGTTTAATTAATACCCTTTGCAACTTACAAATGTTTGAAATCGAACAAAGTTGTTATTTGATGAAAACATTCCCGAGATCAAAGCCTTTTGATGACGGTATGTTAACGCTTCACATTCTTATTGTTTATCATTCCAATCTCATTGACTGAAGATGTGTGTTACAGTTTGCCGGCTGAGGTGAATAATGCTCCTCAACAAAATGTCGCTTCTCAATCAAGCCAGCTTTTTACACAAAGTTCTATTTATAAGTATTTCCTAAGTTTTCAAATTTGATTCCTATCTTTATTTTTCCTCTAGCTTATCAGATTTTGTTTTAAAACTAATTCCTAAAAAATCTCATCATCTTTTGTTACACTTATTTTCTCAAAAAATCCATTAGACATAATTTCTATTTGTACCCCGCGTTTCTACTAAAAGCTACGCAAATCATTTCTTTTCACTTTCTATATATTTCACTAGCCCACTACAGTTTTGCTACACTATACCCCTTTTCTGCACCTGTTTATTATTTACACCCTCTTATCTCAATTTCTTCTAACTTTTTTTATATTCATCCTAAGCTATTTTCCCTCATTTTATTTTCTTACTAAAATCACTTAAATCATCTACAATTCTATTAATGACCTCCTTACATTAATTCACCACACCTACCTCACCTATCAATTTAGATAATACGCAATCACACCAAAATTAATTAAATCCGAATAAACTAAACATATCTTTCCCTCTAACTCTATTCCTCTTATCTTCTCCCTTTATTAATTTAATCACTAATTTAAATAGGATCTAATTATGGTTTCTTTCACTAATTCAACACCTCCATCCGGCTAATTAATTTAATTAACGCGTAAACATATTAGAATTAATTATATTTTGATAAAATAACTATTTCTAAAAATTGAGGTGTTACAGTTCCGACTTTTATTTAAAAATAACATAACAAAAAAAAATTATTTTGTATCTCATAAAAAATAAATAAATTATAATACACCAAAAAAGTTAATGAATCAGGTGTAACAATTTTTTTTTTTTGGAATAAGTCAAATTTTGATCTAAGACTAATTTGAAACCAAATATTATCCAATCTTTAAAGCAAACCTAACAGATCAAATTATACTAAAATAATTTTCCTTTAAATTAATTCTATAAGTTAATCAACTACGGTTAAATCTTATAAAAAGAATCTACACCTGGTCAAAATAATAATAATAATCTACACCTTTTTTGTTGATAAATAATAATAATCTACTTTGGAAAAAATATCCATATTTGATATATTAATCAATAAATATCTATATATTCAAGAAAGGAAAGTCATATATTAATAAAAATATTTTGGTCTTTAAAAATCAACAATTTGTCAAAAGATTTTTACAAATCTACCATAAAAAGGAATTTCTTGGTGAATATAAACCTAATTAAAAAATCTCGGAGAAGATTCGATGGCATGCGGTACACCGTAAGATACTGTGCGTTTAAGTAAAATGCAGTACACCATAAGATATGGTGCTCAAGATTGAGTCTATAAATATAAGTCATTAGGGTGCTGAATTTCTAACCTAAAAAATTAGTCCTAAGATTCAGAAACCCTAGCCGCACTCTAAATCCTTTTCTCTCTGAAGCTCTGTTCGATTTAGCTAGCATCAGTCATCGGTGACATTCTGTTCGTGTGGACGAGTAGAGGCATCGCTACACTTGCTTTGCTAGTGATTGACAGAATCGTTTTCGACATCTCCTCGGCGCTTCAAGAGGTAAACACATGAAGTCTTTAGTGAAATTTTGTGGTTGTGAGATCCATGCTAACATGTTTATTCCGATCTATTAAAAGAGTTATATCTAGATCCATGCTAACATGTTTATTGCGAGATCCATGGTAACATGTTTATTCCGATCCATGGTAATATACTAATATGTCTAGAAAAACTCAACACTTCCATTGTCTAATTAACAAGAGTTATTCCATCTAGAAATCAAATTAGGGTTCTTTCAAATGATATTTTTTTAGATGAAATGCATTAACCATTTTAGTCCATTTTTTATACTTCCGACTTTTTCTTTTATTATTTTATTTTGTATCTCATAAATAATAAATAATTTATAATTCACCAAAAAAATTGATAATCAAGTGTAACAATTTTTTTTCTTTTGGAATAAGCAAATTTTGATCTACGACGCCAAATATTATCCAATATTTAAACAAACCTAACACATCATATTATACTAATTCAATTTTCCTTTAAATTAATTCTATAATTTAATCAACTCCAGTCAAATCTCATAAAATAACTACTCCAGTAAAATACTAATAATCTAGTTTGAAAAAAATTCCATATTTGATATATTAATCAATAAATATGTATATATTCGAGAAAGGAAAGTCATATATTAAGAACAACATTTTGGTCTCTAAAAAACAACAATTCGTCAAAAGATTTTTATAAATCTACCCTAAAAAGAAATTTCTTGGAGAATATAAGCCTAATAAAAAGATCGTGGAGAAAATTCGATGACATCATCGTCATCATTTTCCACAAGATTAATGAAGGGAAACTGAATAGGTTTAGAGGGCTCCTCACCCTTTTAAGGATCTTTAGATGAAATAATGTTCTAATCCAACAATATGTTTAGTGAACTCATTTTTCAGTAGTTCGATCCTGTAAATTGAGGATCATTGAGATGATTATTTAACCTTCAGCCAATGCAACAAATAAAAGGAATAATAAGAGTGTCGACAAGAAAATAAGTCAAGAAAAATGAAACAGTGAGAAGTATTGACACAAT
Source organism: Trifolium repens (assembly GCA_030408175.1). NCBI lineage: Eukaryota > Viridiplantae > Streptophyta > Magnoliopsida > Fabales > Fabaceae > Trifolium > Trifolium repens. The sequence continues at coordinate 8,210,019 of CP125841.1, forward strand.
AAACACAATTATAACTGATTGATGAAGAAAACATATAAAGGTAAGAAAACATACACTAAAGTGAGATTTTTTTATATAATTTGAGAGTGAGATTAAAAAGAGTTATGTGTTCTCAGTTTATAATGATTTTGTAAAATGGGAAGAGATGGAAAAAGAGTGAGAAACATGTGGACGACCTCCACTTTTCTAGAAAGCAAAAGGAGAAAAATTATAACGGTACTAGGCTAGTCGTCCACATATTTTTCTCACTCTTCCTTCTCTTCTCATTTTGCAAACTTATTATGAATTGAGAACAAATAACTCGTTTTTATCTCACTCTCAAATTATATCACAAATCTCACTTTAGTGTATGTTTTCTTACCTCTATATTTCATCAATCAATTTCAATTTTCAATTGTGTCTATTGTGTCAACACTTCTCATTGTTTCACTTTTCATGACTTATTTCCTCATCGATTCTCTTATTATTCATTTTTATTGTTGCATTAGTTAAAAGTTAAATAACTCTCTCAATGGTCCTCAATTTTCAGGATCGAACTACTTAAAAAAGGGTTCACTAAGTGTATTGTTGGATCATAACAATATTCCATCTGAAAATCCTTCACATGGTAAGGGACTCTCTGAACCTGTTCAGATTTCGTTCATTGACCTTGTAGAAAATGATGATGATGATGATGATAATGATGATGATGATAATGATGATGATGAAGAAGTCATATATTAATAACAATATTTTGGTCTTTAAGAATGACTAAATCCTTTTTGTCAAAATAAAATATTAAGATATGATTAAATTCTCATAGTTACATTCTAACAGCCTATTAGTAGCATGCACGCCTTATTATTTTTCTCTTCCATCCACTCACTATTTTTTAACTTTAGAAAAGAAAATAATTGAAAATCAATATCCAAATATCAAAATTCAATCTACAAGTTATCAATGAGAATAGCACTTTGAAGAGGAACATTACTCTTGAGAGTGATATATTACTCTTCAAAGCGATCTTTCTTGTTTGAAGACATGATGATTGACAATGAAGAAACCTTTGTGATCGACAATAGTGAAGTCAGGACCCTTGAATCAGGGGTGGAGACTATTAATTTTTTGGCTTAATTATACTTTTGATCCATTATTTTACAAGATCTACAATTTTGATCCCCCTATTTTGCAAGATCTGCCATTTTGGTCCCCCTATTTTGATTTTATTTTTGCACTTTTGGTCCTCGATCCTATTTTTTACCCAGTTGGCAATAAAAATGCTTATGTGGTAAGAATATGTGGCAAAATATGATTCCACATCAACAAATTTATTTATTTTAATAATAATTATAATTTAAAACAATAAAGTTATTAAAAAACAAATAAAATAAACTTTGAAATTATTCTTTTTAGGCGGAGCAATATTTTTTGAATACTTGATTAAGCAGCAGCCTATCAGCATATACAATACCCACCGTTGATTCTATAAAGCAAAATGAAGGTTAGCAAGATTGCTACACTTCAAATCATAACAAAGATGTTAAAAGCTTCAGTTTCACTTCCATCTATGTAGTCTGATTAACAGTGTAATATGGCCTACATAATTATCAAAACAGAACAATGATGCTAAAAGCAAAATGAAGGTTAGCAAGATTGCTACACTTCAAAACAGAACAAAGATGATAAAATCTTAAAGTTGCTGAATTTTGAAAAAAAAAAGAGTATTGAGATGAAGATATGAAGAAAAAAATGAAGAGATATGGATTTTTTTACTTTTATATTTGTTTATTTTTTTATTAAGTTTTTTTTATCTTTTTATTTAATTTAAGTAATAAAAATATAATGATGTGGAATTATATTTTGCCACATGTTCTTGCCACATAAGCGTTTTTGTTGCCAACTAGGTAAAAAAGGGGGTAAGGGACCAAAAGTGCAAAAAATGTCAAAATAGATGGGCCAAAATTGCAGATCTTACAAAATAGGAGACCAAAAATACAATTAAACCTTTAATTTACACTCATTTAACACCTCATTTTATTTCTACATCTATCTTCCTATCACATCTATATCTCACAATTTTTTTTGTTATCTCTTCCCCCCTGAAGCCATATAAATCCATGAGTATACACTAAACATTTCATAAAATTTATTTAACAATTATAATCATATATATAAAATGAATAATTGAAAGTGGTGGTTTGAGGTAGGTGTAATTTGATCTGGTTGCTTAGAAATGATTTGTCTTAGCTGGTGAAGATTTGGTAGTTTGTAATGGAAGATGATGTTGATGAGACGAGTTCTTGGATTTATGGGGGAAAAGATACCTGCAAAAATGTTAGCACTCCAACGCTCAAGTCAGTATTTGAAAAAGGCAATAAAAAATGTGTAATTGGAGGCGCAGATATCTCATACCTAGGGATTGATGTATGAATGCTTATATAGGAGAATATTAGAGTTTACAGTATAATGGGGTCCCCATGTGTAGATTATCAGCGACATATAACACTTGAATTGTCCTTTTGTTTTGGGAGTACGTTTGGATATTGGACGCATTTGGCAGCTATCCGTGCCCGTGGATTGGTACCGTGGTAATTATGTCACACCATTATTCTTATCCTATTATGATGAATCTTGATGTATGTTGAACTTTTAGCCGATCCAAAACATAATTAACATGTCATTTAGTTTGACTATTTAAAAAAAAAAATGAAATAATAAAAAATAGTCATTTCAATTTTGTAAATTTTTCTAACGAAATTAGAGCTAACCCAAATCAATAAATGTTAGTTTGGGTTCAACTCAAATCAGGTAGAAATTTGTCAAGTCAAAAAACGAGTATTTTTTATATTTAAAGCAAGCAATATAATTAAATTACACAATTTATAACTAAAATTATGTATATATGCAATATATTTTCCATATTAAAAATCAATTATTTTCTAGCCTAGTGGATTAATTAATTTTTAGCAAGCAAGTTCAAGACTTGGGATCGATTATTCTGATTCAAAATATTATTTTTAATTCTAATTGTATACTCTTCCCGTTCCTTTTTAAGTGTCACTTTGGACCAATATGCACTATTCATATAATCGAGAAAGGATCCTCTCAATTTTATTTTCCTTAATTTTCCTCAATTCTTATATCTTGACCATTGAATAACTTTTCTTCATTTTTTCTAATTAAAATATTGTCAGATGCTTTTTGGTTCAATGACTTAGATCTAAACATTATTTCCTCAATTTTTTTTGCAATGGAGAGAATCCATTCTCCATATAATCTACTTTGACCACATCTTTTTATTAATATATAAAAATAAATATTAGCATATAAGATATTGTTCAATTTGTCTCAACAAATATTTTTAAGAAATAATTTTTTTATAATAGGTAATTATAATAAAAAATATTATAAATAGCAGAAAAAGAAAAAAAAATTCAATCATAACATTACAGTTTTGTCAGTACACGACACAGAGTAAAACACCGATGCAATTATGGTGTAAAGTATACAAATCAAGAGTTTAATACGAGTAAAAATAGTATTATTAGTACAAAATATTAAAATTCGGGAGATGCAGTTGTACCCCTCAACTTAGTGTGGCACCATTCAGATGATCAAGCATATATGGTTGAAGATTATTGAGTATCGTAAGAAGTATGTTGTGGTTGCAAGTTTCGTGTAATGGGACATTGATTTCATCATGGTTGATGAGGTACGCATGAAACTCGTCTAGACTGCATACCGTTTAAAGATCAAGAGCTTGATGGATCTTACATGCAAGGCTTAGGCTACGGGGAGGAGGAAATAATTCGTCGGGAAAACTAATGGACAATTGATTGAATATAAAATAAATTCTTCAATTTAGTCTCTAAATATCTTAATAAGTGAGACTAAATTTTGTTATATTTACTTAGTTTGGAAAATAAATTTGGACCAATTCATGATCGATTGTTATATTTTTAAATTTATGATCGATTGTTATATTTTTAAACAACAATGAATACCGTGTTGAAATTTTAATTTTTTTAGTATTGGTTCGCAATGAACCAATTTAATTAGTGGTCCATTTTAGAATTTTCTCAAAGTATTATATCAAGACTTTATTAATTTTTTTTTCTTTTTCTAATCTACCATATGATCACGCCACGCGCAGGAAACAATTTTGAAATACATACAAAAATCTTCAAGCCTATGCCCTGTGCAGGAAGTTGAGAGGTTGCATTACAACGACATTTTCAGGTCCTGCAAAGTTGCAAGGAGTTGGGATCCTCTCTATTTTTTATTATTTTCATTTCTTCTATTATCAAAATTTTTAAATATTTTGGGGTGTATAAAAGAGATTTGAACACATTAATATCACATTTTTACATTTATATTTTCAAAACTATCTAATAATTGAGAAAATAGAAAGAATAAAAAATGGAGACGATCCGAACTTAGTTGCAAGATGCTTCATTTTGAGATCGTTGACACATCATCCACGTCACTACTATTAACTAGCAGTTGACTAACTGAAAACTAGCGGAAAGACTTAAATAAAAAATGTTACTCCTATGATAGTATGAGGACATAATTACAACTTATTTTAGTTTAGGGATCTATTTAAAAATTCCAAAAACCTTAGATTAATTCAACCTTAATTTTACCTACAACTACTTTTCAGTAGGCAACAAATTAACTCTTAGGGTCCGTTTGGTTCGAAGTTTTTGGAGGGGAGGGGAGGGGAGGTGAGGGAATATTTTAAATTTTGGAGAAGTAATTTACATTTTTACTCTTAACCTTGTAAACTCAAAATAAGGATTAAATTATAATGGATATATTACGTCAAAAAAAAATTTTAATGGATATATAACAAAAAAAAATCTAATGAGTAGAAAACCTAAATTTTTTTTGTTGTAAAAAAAAAATAAAACCTAGAATTTTAATATTCCAACAAGGATAATTTTGAATTTTAATAAAAAAATGAGGGTAATTTTGTCAACATAATAAATCCCTCCCCTCACCTCCCCTCCCCTCCTTCTCAATTGAACCAAACAGACCCTTAGTTACTATTGGGAGTTATAAGGATGGTGTGGTGACCAAAGAGTGTTAATGAATGGAGATGAAGATATCGGAGTTCAATTCTCACCTTCAACAAAAATTAATTAATACTAATTATTAACTACTAACATTGACCATTTTAAATAAAAACTCCCGGTCAATTTGTTAACAAATTATCTAATCCTTAAAACAAAACCTAACAAATCACAATAAATTCTAATTCAGTTTTCATTTAAATTAATTCTATAAATTAAAATACTCCCGGTCAAAAAAATACTTCAGTCAAAATAATAATAATCAACTTTGAAAAAATCTATAATTGATTATATTAATCAATAAAAAATAAATCTTTATCTCTTTAAAAAATAACAATCCGTCAGAAAAAGGCATATATCAATAATTAATCATTTAATCTTTTTCTCTTTACAAAAATAACAATCTGCCAAAAAAGGCATATATCAATAATAAATCTTAGTTTTCCAAAAAAAAAAAAGTATTAAAGCTTAGTCAAAATTAAGTATAAGTATATAATTAGATCCCTAATCCAAAATCCAACATCTTAGTGTTTGAAGAAGATCATTATCAAAATCAAAATTAATTCATAATGTCATCGACGAAGAAGATCACTCTCAAGAGTAACGATGGCGAGACCTTTGTGATCGATGAGGCGGTGGCGTTGGCCTCACAAACCATTAAGAATATGATCAAAGATGGTTTTGTTGAATGTAGAATCTCTCTCAAGAATGTAAACGGCGAGATCTTAGGGAAAGTTATCGAGTATTGTAACAAACATGTGGAGGATGTGAGTTCCACCGACGAACTTAATGCTTGGGACGCTAATTTCGTCCAGGTTGATCTAGTTACGCTCTTGCAACTCGTCATGGCTGCAAATGATTTAAACATCAAGAGCTTGCTGGATCTTACATCACAGGCTGCAGCAGACATAGTCAAGGATACGACACCAGAGTTCATTTGCCAGATGTTCAATTGTGAGAATGATTTTAGTCCCGAGGAAGAGGCGGCGGTTCATCTGGAAAATTAATGGGATTTTTTATTGAATATAGAATAAATTTGTCAATTTAGTCTTTAATGACTTAAATAATCAAGACTAAATTTGTTATATTTATGTAGCTTAAGAAATAAATTTGGACCAATCTATTGTTAGTTGTTATGCTTTGTGTTATTAATGGTGTGGTGTATTCATGTTTATGTTTTAAGAAATAAATTTGGACCAATATCATTTAAGGATTTGTGTCATGTGGATTTATGTTATGGTTGGTTTTATTGATAAAAACCATGCTAGTATAATGGATGGACCTCACATCAATGCAAGGGGACACACCTGTTGATACGGATCGTACTACATGAATAACCCAAAAGTTAGTTGGGAAGTTACTACTAGGGGTGGACAAGATCCGGAAATCCGGCCCAATCCACCAAAACCGGAAGTAAAAAACCGAAACGGGTCGGGTCCAAACTGTAAAACGGGTTCAAATGGCAAAAATTCGGTTTCTTGTGGTTAGTACCGGTCCGGTTCGGTTTATTTTTTTCCATCCGTGGGTAACCAAACCGACCCGTGTCTAGTTTGTCAACTGATATCATACACGCAGACGCAGGTACTGGAAGCTAGAAAAAGCATGCATTTTTAATTTTTATGATATCAATTTTATAATATGTTATTGCTATCTAGAGACAACTGTCTCGTGACTAACACCACCCCACTACCATTACTATTCAACTTTATTACTAGGATAGCATTGAGAACACAAATCAATCAATACCTTTTATATCAATTTTATTTTGATACTCCCTCCGGCCTTAATTATAAGCAAAAGTTACTTTTTAGATACATTGAATAACTAATGTATCTAGTCTAAAAGTGGACTAAATACATCAGTTATTCAATGTATCTAAAAAATAATTTTTGCTTATAATTAAGGTCAGAGGGAGTATTTTCTTTCAGAATAAATTTACTCCATCATTAGTGTTTTGCTGGTTCTTCATTTTCAACCCTTTGTCTTCTATTATTGTAGAAATCTTGCCTTCTACTTATGCTTATTTAAAACTACAATACATTATACTTTGTTTCTCTTCTCTCCAATCTGTTTCCACTTCACATGCTCAAGACCATGTTCTAGATCTATTTTATTTCTTTGTTTTCAATAATAATTTATATTAAAAGATGTTTCCGAGTACTTTTCATATTCATATACTAGTAAGTTGCTATCAGAATATATTTATGGATTTTTTTTTTGCAGATTTGTTTTTTTCATTTTTTTCATCTGAAACCGTATGAGTCCATCCGATCGACCCGAGAACCGTTTGACCCGAACCCGTTTGACCCGCATCTAAAAAATGGTTCGGTATGGACTATAATGCTCTACCCGTGGATTGGGCCGGATGGTGTTTTTGGGCCCGAACCCGACCGACCCGGCCCGTTGCCCACCCCTAGTTACTACTACCTGTTGATACGGAATAAAATATACATATAAAAACCAAAAAAATTATTTACGGTACAACTTTTAAAATGTTTATAACTTGAAATAACACGTCTAAGGTCTAACATTATCATTTCTGTTAATTAGTTATATTAAGCATCCAATTTTGTTTTTGATGGCTATAATATGTGTTGGCTTTTTCACTATTTTTATAATATGGCACTTGTTTCGGACTAGTCCAAGACCCATTCGCGAGTTAAACTGGATTACCAAATTCATCCATAGCAATGTGAACCATACAATGGACATGCCCTGAACGTAGATAATTACCACTCGAAGGGATACATGGACCTCCTTACAACATCACCTTGCCATCAGACGACACATGTTACAATCACATGGACACAAAAGAATATTCTAGGTTCTTACAAACCTAATCCTTCCCCTATATAAATCTGCCAAAAGACTAAGTCGGATATGCAATATCCAACACTAAATATACCTCTCACCTTCAACGTCTAACTAACTTGATCGCTAGAGTGTTTGCAGGTACCACCCTTCATTCACAACAAGCTTCAACCACCAACAACCACGAACATGTCCTTGCACAACGTTACCAGCCTATCATTCAAATCTCAAGTCCGGAGAGGGTTGTTTCTAAGAAAGAGTTAATGTATTTTTCATGAAGCATGTGGAAAAGAAATTTGTGCAACTCACTGTTTTTGTTGCCTGAACACCTTATTTTCCAAGGAAGGATTAATATGATTAAGTAGATTGATTTGTTGGAAAATCTTGTCAATGTGAGCAAGAAAATACCACGTGACTCGTAGGTCTTTTGAACTTCTAACTATAATTAATGATGATAGTAGTGGAAATACAAAAAATTCATCTTATATATGTTCTTGTGCTTGCCCAAGATCCTATTTATATTACACGCAACATGTCACATTGTCATTTGTATATTATCTTTTACATTCATTTTATTATTTTGCATGTCATAAATTATAATGTAATGCACCAAACATACAAACACGACACTTGTCATTTGCATTTTATCCAACATATCTAATGTCTAACATCTCACTAATCATATAAAATACAATTCATCTTCACGTGCACCATGGTCCATGACCATGTGACAATGATTGGACCCCACATAATTTTGGTGGTATTAGGATTACAGAATTATTATCATGACAACCTTTCTTTTATTTTAATTAAGATAAGATAAGATTAAGATTAAATTAATTGATTAAAATGTAAAGAGGATGTGTGTACATAAAAAAAAGAAAGAGTCGTGTGGAGAATTCACATGATATGTTTAAATTAATCAATATTATTAACCTTTAGATGAAAACTAAAAAATGTTCTAAATTTTATTTAAGAACCATGATTCACAATCGATCGTTAGTTGGTTCAGTGGTGATTGATGTTGAATTTGGTAGAAAGGACTACGGTCCGATCTCCCGTAACTACGAGCGAGAGGAGACTGAAACCACTTGATGTCAAAGCTGACCCTTCAACCAAATTAAAAGTGAAAAAAAACCAGGATTCACTACATTCATAAATGAGTGGTAGTCACTCCAGTCAAAGCCTCACCAACTATTGGATTTGTTTTCTATTCACTATTCACCTTTAGATTATTTTGTCCCAAAAAATATTAAAAAAAAGAGATAGAGAGATGACTGCAGCATTACCATATATATATATAATATGCACCGCAATGAAAAGCAGAGTAAACAAACAAGCTGCATAGTTGGCAGTGATGGAGAGAGGCGAATACTATCCCTTATTTGAAACGAAAAAGGGTAGAGGAAGACTTGTCTATAGGCTCTTTGCAATCTCATTATTTGTAGCCATATGCTTCATCTGGTTCTACAGATTCAATCATATCATAACCACAAACCATACTCAACAAGAAGAAGAAGAAAAAGAAGATGGAGGAAAATGGGTTTGGCTCGGTTTACTTGCTGCAGAACTATGGTTTGGCTTCTATTGGATTCTCACTCAAGCTTTCAGATGGAACCCTGTCTTTAGACATCCCTTCAAGAACAGACTCTCCCAAAGGTCCTTTTTATTTTAATTTATCACTATTTTATGTGGAATTTAAGTTTATATTCTTTATTTTCAATACTTGATTTTTATAAATCACTATTTTTTTTAATCTGACCGTCGTGGTGGCCCATTTTCGGCATAATACTAACAATTACTAATATTTTAGCGTATGTATATATGCATGTATGAAATGACATGAGACACCTAATTTCATGTAATTCTATCTGATTTGAGAAATTAGTCTCGTCTCATCCACATTGATTTGAGCAGAGAGCCAGAGACACCTAATTTATTTTATAAAAATGTGAATTATTATTTTTAAAAAAATTAATTTCAAAAGTTTGCAACTAAATTTTTTTGTTTAACTTTTGTCCAAAATAATGAATATTTTATTTTTTTTGCAAAATTCTAGCATGATTAGGAAATTGATGCAATATTTTTTAGAACAGATATGAACACATGTTGCCAGAAGTGGACATATTTGTATGCACAGCAGATCCAGAAATAGAGCCACCAATGATGGTAATTAACACAGTGTTATCAGTTATGGCTTATGATTATCCAACAGAGAAGCTTAGTGTGTATTTATCTGATGATGGTGGGTCAGAAATAACATTCTATGCTTTGTTAGAGGCTTCTAACTTTGCAAAGAGTTGGATTCCATTTTGCAAGAGATTCAAAATTGAACCAAGGTCACCTGCTGCATATTTTAATACCATCAATATTGACTCACCTGACACAAAACTTGGTAATGAGTTGGTGGCTATTAAGGTATGTAATTGTAACCACTCTCTAATATTGTTTCAAACTTTTCATTAAATTAATATTTCAAATTCCAATGAAGTCACCGACTTTCACTATCTAATTTGAGTTAATATGAATGAAAATTCTTGGAATATAAAATTATGACATCTTTAATTTTACACGTTAAAAAAATTTATATCAACAAAAGTTGTTGTACTTAATTTTTTATTATACGTAAATATTTCGAATTTTATTTTTAGTTTATATAAAAAAAATAGTAAGTTTTAGTTTCTTAAATATTTTTCATCACGATTTTTAATCCATTCTATTCAATCGACTCATGTATATAATTCAAAGTTTTAAATTTATTTTTGCAGTGATGTTTAGTATATTATAAAAATTTCTTTTATCAATGTTTAATTTCTTTTAACAAGGAATAAATTAAATTTAAATATTTAAGCTTATTATGTTAAAACATTATACATTTCTATGGAAAAGATTCTTATAATATTATAAACATGAATAAAAAACTTAACAAAAAATGTGAAGAATACACATAAATTGACTTCAAAGTTCTGGGATAAAAAATTGTGATAAAAAAATGTAGAGAATTAAAAGTTCCTGAAATTTTTTATAAGAATTAAAAATAAAATTAAAAATATTTAGAAAAATTGAAACTTATTTATCTTTAGTTTATATTAGGAGAGGACTAGAGGAGGCACTACTAAATTTGTTAAACTTGCAGCCTTTTCATAAGAAAACAAAAACAAAATCCCACCAAGATACTACTTTTATTTATAAATCTTGAATGTTGAATAAAGTACTCCTATGTTGAAAAGATTATCCGTTTTGCCTTATGAAATTTTGTCTTCAATGTATGTGGCTCATATTAGGTGGAGCAAATAGATAACTTTCATTTATACTATATAAAAATTTTTATTGATCAAGTTTTAGCTTATGGGTAAAAATATCGTATATAATATATATGTAGAAAATGATATTCAAATTCTAACACATATATTTAATTTAGTATAATGATTTTTTAGTTTAAAATAAAAACTATGCCTCTCATTTTTAATATTAAAAAAAGATACTGTTTAATTTTAAATATATCAATTATTTAATGAATTTAAAAAATGATATTTATTTATATATAAGATCAAATGGTCTAAAATAATTTTAAAATTTGTGTTTTTTTTAAAATATAAAACATTTATTTTTCAATACAAAATTTTCCCTTGGTGATATTTTCAATACATAAGATTTTTTAACGTATTTCTTTAGTTTCTTTAAAAAAAATATGACTTTGATGAGTTTATGACAAAAAATTCGTATTTTTTATCTTTGATTGGAACAGAAAAATGTAGATTAAAAATAAAAACTTAAAATTTTTCAAAATAATAATATAATAAAAAACATAAACACATACTACAAAATTACAAATTATTGAAAATAATCTTGTGGGTTGACTTGTCTTCGTTTTATTTTCTTGATTGATGGATTATGCGGTGAGGGTTGAAATGAAAAATTCTCATCCCACTTTCATGTATCTTTTTGAAGACAAAAAAAATTCAGAAAACACAAACCGAAAATATTTTTTTAGTATAAATTTTGGTAAAATTTATATTAAAAGAAATTCAATAAATATTTCTCGAATTTTTTTGAGGTGAAAAAAAAATTGAAGGGTACGGGCTTGTGGACCACTGGTTTGGGAACCACGTCATTTTAAGTTTTTTTTTAAGGATTTAAGCCTTGTTCATTTAGATAAAGATCAGAATTATTAAGTGAGGAGTGGGGTCTTCTTGTAGATAAACTTATTAAATGTATATTTAAATATCTTATTAAAATATAAAATTTCATTTCATATTAGACAACTAAAAAGTTTGTATAACATATATAGTCATGCCTTACGTACTTACATACCCACGTCCCATTCCCTGGAAAAGAAAAAGAAGTGTGAATAGGGAGAGACATGCTGGGATAAAAATAAATCAACTAAAAAATTAAAGTTTAAATTACATGACTGTCCATCACTTTTAAAAAAGAAATTGTAGAGAGTTTTGTCCAAAGTAAAAAGAGTAGAATGCTAAAACACACATTCACAAAAAATGGCTGATATGTGTTATGGCAAATTCTTAAAAAAAATTGACCACCACTATTATTCTTATATATGTTGTGGTGTAAGTAGTCAAAATTACATCATGGCGAATTCAGGACATTTGGGTAACATCACTAATACCTTGCATTGCGCTATGTGCAATGTTGTGATAAAATATACGGTTATATTTGTATATACACCTATTAAAAATAAAAAATTTGGAACGGACTGCAGTCCTCCCCGACCTATACCTAACTACTCTCGAGAATGAAATAATTTTTCTTACTATGTTATTTATTTCTTTGGAAGAATTTTTCTTGCTATGTCATGGAAAATTACATAATTCACTTTTTTCTTTTCCCATGCATGTTTCAGAAATTGTACAATGAAATGGAAAAACGAATTGAGGATGCAACAAAGTTGAAAAGAGTACCCAAAGAAGCACGTTTAAAGCATGGAGGATTTTCTCAATGGGATTCATATACATCTAAACGTGACCATGACACAATTCTTCAAGTAAATTATTGCTTAATTCAATTTACTTTATTAATCTTGTGATTGTTAATTACAAATGCTTACATGATTATTTATACTCTCTATTTTTCATTTTCTTTTTACTAGATAATACTTCATAAAAAGGACCCTTCTAAAGATGTACTTGGTTTCATTTTGCCAACTTTGGTGTATCTATCACGTGAGAAGAGGCCTCAATATCACCACAACTTCAAAGCTGGAGCTATGAATTCATTGGTACATATTATATTGAATACAAAACTATTTCTCATGAATGATCACTTTATTTTAATTAGTGAATTATATATTTTTAGTTTTATAATTATCTCAAATTTTATTTTTAGTCTCTATACCTCCTTTGAGCTGCTACGAATTACAAACTCGTATGTTTTTAGTATTTATTTGAAGATTAGAAATATTCGGTATTATAATTTTGTAGGACCTAAAACTGATACAAAAACTAAACAAAAATTATAAATTTTGCAGGACTAAAAATATATATAACCTTATATTTTAATGCTTTATTTTTTATTTTTTTACATAAAATTAGTTCAAATTAAAGTGCACACTCCATTGGTGCTATTGATTCATTCTTAACAATACAAAATTATGCATATATACATCAACGATTCAATCCTAATCATGAATGTGCACATATGGTACTTAATTATATGGTACTTCCACATTTTACTTGAGAAAAATTACATATGTAAGAATAATATAAATATATAGTTTTTAAATTGCAGTTAAGGGTGTCTTCTATTATCAGCAATGGGAAAGTCATTCTAAATGTAGATTGTGACATGTACTCAAACAATTCAGAATCAATAAGGGATGTTCTTTGTTTTTTCATGGATGAAAAAAAAGGCCATCAAATTGGTTTTGTGCAGTCTCCACAGCATTTTGAGAATGTTACTAAGAATGATATATATGGAAATGCTCTACTAGCAATTGCTGAGGTGAGTTATTTCTTGTATCAAAAGTCAGTCACATAAGTTAGAGATTTTAATTACTAGACTAAGTGTATCAAATTCATGAAAAGTTTTTACTAATAACTTAAGGATGGTTGCTCTTCGCCCTCTTAAATTATATTGATCAGAATCCCCTCATGTTCCCCCATCAATCGAGAGATATCTCCCAGTAGTGCAAATCTTACCAGTAGTGTTTTTCTAGTGTGAGCAATTCAGAGGGCAAAGAGCAACCATCTAACTTAAGTGGTTGAGCTGAGAAAAGTCGAAGAAGTTTGAGAATGAGGTTCAAGATTTGAACTTTGACTAATAACATAATTTACTAATCATTAACATTTTCCTAACAAAAATCTATTCGTGATAGTATTTACTTCATATAAATAGCAATGACACTACTGTGATCGTGAGAGGGCTGAAACCACTTGATGTCAGAACCGACCCCTGAATCAGATTAGGTAGTCCTGTGGGCCGGATACTGGTGGTGAAAAAAATAACAATAGCACTAATGTAATCTTATATGTGTGTGAAGGTGGAGTTCCATGGTGCAGATGGTTGTGGTGGCCCTATGTACATAGGAACTGGCTGCTTTCACAAGAGAGAATCTCTTTGTGGAATGAAGTTCAGTGGTGAATACAGGCATAAGTGGAAGAGTGAAAAAGACTTATTCACAGAAGGAAATTTGCAGGAACTAGAACAAAAAGCAAAGGGTCTTGCAAGCTGCTCTTATGAGGAAAATACACAATGGGGAAAAGAGGTCCTCAATACATACACTACTCTGTTTCTCACTCACACACACACTCCTCCAATTATTATTATGTTGTATATGGTTCTAATTTCTAAATTGCGGTCGCGATGCAAACCTTGATATTGCAACAACTACGGTTAAAAATATATAAACCGCAATTACGGTTGCAGACTGCAATTTAGAACTACGACTCTGATCAAATGTAGTAATATTTTCTTGAATTGCAGATGGGTTTGAAATATGGATGTTCAGTGGAGGATGTTATAACAGGTTTATCTATACAAATCAATGGATGGAAATCAGTGTACTACAATCCACCAAGGAAAGCTTTTTTAGGTATAGCTCCAACAAGTTTGCTTGAAGTACTAATTCAACATAAGAGATGGTCTGAAGGAGATTTTCAAATTTTGCTTTCTAAGTATAGTCCTGCATGGTATGCTTTTGGAAAGGTTACTTTGGGCCTTCAAATGGGATATTGTTCTTATTGCTTATGGGCAGTTAACTGTTTAGCAACTTTGTATTACTCTATCATCCCTTCATTTTATCTCATTAAAGGCATCTCCTTGTTTCCAAAGGTAACAAAACAATTCCCTTTAATGAGTACTTAGTTTTAAATTAATTATAGATTATAGATAACAACCATTTTATCATAACTTATAGAGATGTAGATAGAAAAATGTCCCCTTTGTTAATTTGTACATACATATTTGTATTTTTTTTTTAGCATTATGTACTTCTGGTCCTTTATTTTTGCTAACTTGCGATTTTGTTTCCCTAGTTTTTCAATTTAAAAACATAGTCTTCAAATTTTTAAATTTTAAAAAATTTCCTCATCATATAATTTTGGACATTTTTAGCGACGTTTCATGTTAAATAATAAGCTGACAAGTCATTGATATTTTAATAATTTTATATTTTTTTGGGTCGGCCGTGGTCCACCTGAGCCACCCCTGATACCATCTCTGATAATGGGGCATTCATATTTGTTAAAAAGTAATGGGGCTATATTTTAATATTTAGAAATAAATTGTGCAAAACCGTGAATAAGCGAAAATATAGAGAATAAAAGAACATTTAATTCTTATTTTATCTTTTTTAAGCAAACACATAGCTTGCATTGAGCATATATGCATATGTATTTAATATTGTTATGTTTGGTTACATTTTCAGATTTCAAGTCCTTGGTTCATACCTTTTGCATATGTAATAATTGGAGAAACTATTTATAGTTTATTGGAGTTTCTATTATGTGGAGGGACATTTAAAGGTTGGTGGAATGACATAAGAATATGGCTATACAAGAGGACAAGCTCTTACCTATATGCATTTAGTGACACAATCTTAAAGATTTTTGGATTTTCAGATTCAGTCTTTACAATCACAGCTAAGGTTTCAAAAGAAGAAGTTTCTAAACGCCATGAGAAAGAAATTATGGAGTTTGGAACATCTTCACCAATGTTCACTATATTAGCAACACTAGCATTGTTCAATTTATTTTGTTTTCTTAATGTGTTGAAGGATGCAATCTTAAGGGATGGTGATTTTGGAGCATATGACAAAATGGGATTGCAAGTTATTTTGTGTGGCTTTTTAGTTATCATTAATTTACCTCTATACCAAGGACTTTTCTTAAGGAAGGATAGTGGAAAATTGCCAAGTTCAGTTGCATTGAAATCAACAACATTGGCTTTAGCTTTATTTCTCTCCAACAGCTTTGTATGACAAAAAGAAAGAATTATACTTTGATTCTCTCTTTCAATTAGGTATTATTAGTTTTCAATATCATATTGTGTTGTTTAGTTTTATCTTCTATGGAATTAAGAATTTTTAAGTGTTTTCTTTTATATAAATTCAGATATTGAGTGTATGTATGATCGATTTAACTTTTAGAGGGGTCAAAATTAATTTTAGAAGTGCAGAATAGTGTATGTATGATTTAATTTTTAGAGGGGTCAAAATTAATTTTAGAAATGCAGAATTGATTTTGATTGGTTTCTTTAAAATAGAATTGATTCTACCTCCATAATTGATTTTACTTGAAACTATAAATGGTACGCTTCTAATTCTATAATTGATTTTTACATTTGAATTTTTACTTTTTTAATTTTACGCAAGCAAACATAAATCGTTTCATTTATTATAACAGAAGCAATTTGAAATTACATAAAAAATAATGCTTAAAGCGTGAGAAAGAACCGCTCAAAAAACTCTAAAAGAGCAATTCTGATCACTTTTATTAAATTATCAAATGAATATCTCGCCATTTTACTAATAATATAATATAGTTATTACAAAAAATAACTTCATTAGTCCCTGAGGTATTAGGTCAAATGGTCAATAGTAATAGTTTGATTTTAATTAAGGACAAAACTTATATATTTTTTCTTAGGTCAGTTTTTACTTTGCCTCTCACAAAAAGTTAGTTATTTACATTTTTTAATTTAAAAAAATAAAAGAAAACTGTTTTTTTAATAAAAATAATCACCTCCTTGTATCTATCACAGTAAAAACTGTATCTAAAGTATTGTACATAAGTTTAGTCCTTTAATTAATTTCAAGGGATTGCATTAAAATCTCTACGGTGATAGTTGTAAAATATACTAGTCATAATTTCATAAATAAACAAAAATCAAATTCAACAAAAAAGCATGCAACAAATTTCATAAAAATATCAATAGTAATTAACAATCTGAAAAGTTATCAGAGAGTGTCTTGGAACGAGAAAGTCAATCAAAAGCCATAACAACCAATATAGCATTCCACAATAGTGGAACAAACCACTCGATGGCGTAACAACAAGCCTTAATAGTAAGATCCAGTCATGACGACACTCCGCCGGCAATCAACAATGCTAATAGGAACCACAACAACATTTGAAAACTACTTCAATTCTGCTGACGTGGCAGAGATCGCGACGAAAAGGAGTATAACAACCCCAACAGGATGAAATGATGGGACGGAGGAGGACCTCGTCGCACCATCACTATCCTAGCCTACATCATGAAGGAATAATTTAAAAGAAAAAGGCACAGAGGCGGAAGCAAAAATTCCTAACTCCACATTTCATATTGAAACTATAACTTATAAATAGATAAATGTAGATATATATTATCCAAAAAAGATATAGATCGATGTTCTGTAAAAAAGAAAAAAGAAAAAAAAAAGTGGAACGATAATTATTTGGATTTGCTTTATTTCAATTGCAAACACACGAAAATTACATCTTGGTTGTATTATTTAATTTACATCCATAATTCAACTTTTGTTCCAATGTCTACACTTAGAGAAAGACTTTGTTTCCGTATAATACTTACAACCCCAACGTTTATTTATTTTCCAAGTGCAGTTATTGCAGTCATCATATTTCTGATCAAAAATATCAATATAATGTAGTTCTCCTGGCCATGTAACGCTGCAAAACAATAACGTACTTTTATAAGGAACTAATGTTCGTCTAAATGAAAACTTATAACTTTCTCCAAACTTGAGTGTGTGAAATCCAAGATCATCGTCTTTAGATTTACAATGAATATTGATAGTGGCGGGGGTTTGACCTAATGTTACATTATTGATAATCGTAACAGTTACTTTACCGAATAAAGTAGCAGTTGTCTCTCTACTCTCAAATACAAACATTACAATTAGTAGTATTGAAAACTTTAAGGCAAATGGATTTTGATATGCCATAGCTTGATGCACAATATCTTCAAGGTATATGTCAATCTTAATTATTCAACATTATATAACATTTAATCCTACCATTATCAAAGTAATTGTATTCTATTCAGTCAAAATGTTTTCTTTACATTCAAAGATTTTCCAAAAAAAAAAGTAAGAAAAGAAAACTACATTCAAAGATTTCTTTTTTGTATTTCATTTTTTTTTTCTATATTTAATGATATGTATTTAGTCAAGTTATAGTAACCAAGAGTAAGAAAAGAAATCCAATATTGAAATTGATCGCACATTATGGCATTTGACTCTTTCACTTAAATCTTTCTTAATGCTGGTTAGCAATCAAGGATATTATTCCTTTTTGATCCGGTGCATTGTTTCACATTGATTCCATTTCTTGATACCATATAAATCGTCAACCATTATATACCTACCATAAGAGCACACTCACTAACATGAAAAACTGTTTCGGACTAGACCAAGGCCCGCAATGTTGGCATCCCAATAATGTCCAAGGCCTAAGAATGCTCACTCTTGTCCCAAGTTCATTTCACTTATTTCAGTCAGGAAAGATCCAACCGTTTGATTTTGATCGGATGCTTCAGATTAAAAAAAATTAAATAGACTGTATGGCTGATTTAAATGTGGACCATCCGATCTTAATCAGACGGTCAGATTTGCTCTGACTGAATGCAATTTTGACTGCATGCAATCCAAATCCATATTAAACATAAGAGTCTTATCTAAAAATTATATGTCGCTATCAAGTAAATTGAATCACAATACAATAATCACATTTTATCAAATTTAGAATTATCAAAGGTCAAATATCGTATTGCGGATTAAAGATCTCAAGACGTGAGACTGTCATGCCAACTTATCAAATTTAGGGTCATAAAATATCAAATATCAAATTTACATTTAAGGTCATCGAAGCACAATATCTTTCATTTTATCGAATTTAGGTTCATCTAGGGTCAAATATCGTATTTTGTATCAAAGGTCTTGAGACGTGGCATCATTCACATTTATCGAATTTAACATCATCAAATATTAAAAAAAAAAAATCAAATTTACATCAAAGGTCATTTACACACAATATCATCATTCCAATTTATTGAGTTTAGAGTCATCTAGACTCAACATCGATCATATTTCGCTATCAAGTAAATTGAGGCCCAATACTATCATTTCATTTTATCAAATTTAGGATCATCTAGGGTCATATTTCGCATTAAATGTCTCGAGATGAGAACATCATTCTATCTTACCATCAATTAAAGAACACCCCAATATTAGCTAGAGTAGCCATACTCTTATTACTTTTCCGATATGAATGATGAACCACCACTTCCCAATAAAAGACGGCGATTCTTCAAACCAACGAAATTCCCATTACACTACCATCATTTTGTCCTTTTAAGATCTTCACAACAACCAATAAATCAACATTCACCTAAATCTTTTGAAACTCCCAACTTTCTCACATTCTTCAACCACTCATACACACTCCTTAAAGTTGTCTTCTCTCACATAAGCACTGCTCCTTCCAATATTAAATATTTTTCCATCTTTTAATCCTTTGAGTTAAACTTACGGAACTTATAAATGCATCTTATAAATTTTGGTGCATACTTTAAATTCGTATTAATTAATACGGAGTATATCTTTTCGAAAATGAAAGTTCTATATAATTGATTTTTTAATAAAATAAATTTATTGATTTAAAAATTAAAAAAAAATAAAAAAAATTCTACTACTAATCATCCAAACCAACGTTATTGGTGTCCAACACATGTTTGTTTTCTAAATTCTAGTGGCAGAGGATCACACAGATCTTCATTAACGACACAAACCTCAAACTTCACGAATTGATCTACAAAATAACTCATCTCACGTTTTCCATTTTTCTTTTTCCTTTGGAATCATTACTCCCTTTTTGGAGTAAAATCAAATCTTTGATATAAATAAAAGGTAACATTTTATATTTGATTCTTCTATGTACGTGTCTTTTTCTTCTTCTTCTATATCCTATGTATGTTTCAAGTCATGTGTAATTTTCCCTTATGCGATCCCATGAATGTGTAAATTCATAATTTGAAATTCACATTACAAACATACATATCAATTATCTATTAAATGGAGATTTTTATTGGGAAAATTTGAAGGCAAATTTTTATTTATTTATTATTAATCCCCTGGTTCTCAAGAGGAAGGGACTTCGATAATCTAAAATTCCCGCAGGATAAGTAAAATTTGGCAAGAATTGCTTCCACCAGATATCAAACTCGGGTGCTCCTTTTGTTTAAGGGAAACTCATTATTTACTTGAGTCCATTTATTTGGTTGGAGATTATAATATTTTGTTTTACACGTTTACCATTTCTAAAGATGAAAATTAATGTGGAAATTGTCCAAAGGAACAATATGAAATTAATGTGAACTTAGAAATCTAACTCATCTACCAAAAAGAAATATCTAACTCTAATTTTGCTGAATTGTTGATGTAGTTGATAGAGATGAAGGTGGGGCCACACAATGTTGCCATTGCATTTTCAATATTATTATTATCCAACATTAATGCTGTTTTTGGGATTAGATTTGTGATTGATAGAGAAGAATGTTTCTCTCATAATGTTCAATATGAAGGGGATACAGTTCATGCTTCATTTGTTGTGATTAGCACTACTGAATCAACTTGGCCATTAACTCAAGAAGGTTTAGACGTTACGGTAAGTATTGTTAAATAAATGTATTTTAGATCCTTTGTGAGTGAAATTGCTTCTTGATTTGAATAATGGAATTGAGATGGTAATAAAAATGTTAGGAAGGTTCTCGTGAGTGTAATTCAGTTGGTAGGAATATTGCGTTATATATGCAAGGGTCGGAGTTCGAACCAGATTTCTCACTTATTCATCTTATTAAAGGGTGACTTACTAGCAATTAGACTATTGGAAGAAAAAAAATGTTAGAAAGGAATGTGACATCATATGTGCAAAACAAATTGAAGCATGTCTTATGGTTGACTTTCTAGCAATTAGACTATTAGATGAATTTCACTTTACAACATGCATATATAGGGCTTTACTCTAATTAATACTATTATTTATAATTGCCCCTATTTAAAACCATATATGCATGTTGCATTATATTATTATTATTTTGAAAGACAATTATTAGATCAAAGCACAAGATGACCAAGACCTCAAAACATTCCTCATCAAAGATAATGTAAAACACACGTTATATTATATTAGAATGATTCACAAGTCAAGTATAGATATAATAGTTTTTGTTGGAATCATTAGGTTAAAGGACCTTCTGGTGACCAAGTTCGAGATTTTCGTGGTAAGGTAAGCGAGAAATTCGATTTTGTAGCTCGAAGTAGAGGACCCTATCGTTTCTGCTTCACTAACAAGTCACCTTATCGCGAAAAAATTGACTTCGATGTTCATTCTAACCATTTTTCAACCTTTGATCAACATGCACAAGATGGTGAGCCATGTTTGAATTGATTAATACATTACACTTTAGTTCATTTTGAGACTATTAAGCCTTCTAGAATGATAAGTGTGTTACTTTTGATACCTTCATCTATGCAGAGCATTTTACTCCTTTAATAGACCAAATAATAAAGTTAGAGGAAGCTCTTTTCAACATTCAGTATGAACAACATTGGCTTGAGGCTCAAACCGAACGTCAAGCAACAGGTAAATCACATATTTAAATGTCGATAACGGTAATAATTTGAAAATATCACATAATTAGATGTTATTATATGTTTTGGTGTCGTATCAAACACTAGACATATATTCTATTAGAAGTGTATGTGCTACTACTAAAGAGAATTTATATCTAATTGAGAGTTTTGTATTTATTTACTTGAATTTCGAACAGTAAATAATGCAATGAGTTCCAGAGCAATTCACAAGGCCTTACTCGAATCCGCAGCACTAATTGGTGCAAGCACTCTCCAAGTTTATCTTCTTCGCCGCCTCTTTGAGAGAAAGCTTGGTTTGTAGAAAATACAATCATCAGTATTTTGATTTTTAAGCAAAGCTTGTCAATCCACCAAATTTTGTTACCCTTTGTATGTTAAATAGTATTCATAGAAGTATGTATTTGGATTCACGGTGAGTTTGACAAAATTATAGTGTCGCCATGATTTTGTCGAGTCCATTGTGATTCTAAACATAGCTTATATAGTTCTTTTTAGACACTTGAACATGTATTTTTGTCTCCCTAGTATGCTGCACAAAATGATAAGTTATGTAAGCATTATATCTATGGATATGTTAAATTTGAGAAAATTGTATTTATTTGTATTAATTAATGATTATAAATACAATCTTATTTGTCCTCTTTTTTTTCCTTATTTTGAAGAGAATATGGTATATTTTTTCGATGAACTAAAAGTGGATTAAACATAAAAAAGAAATGCCAACAATATATATAACAACTCATAATCAAAAGAAAATAATCAACAAAGTAATCATAAACTATACAAAACAAAAGCTTATATTAGTAAGCTTTCTTCAACAAAGTAATCAAATTAACTCATAAGATGTTTATAAGTTATTTTCAGCTTATATTAGTAAGCTTTCTTCAATAAATTATGGAAGTGATTATTAACAAAACGAAAGTGTCAGTTATATAAACACACACGCTAAAGAAAATCTTACACTCTGAGGTTTGGCAGGATCTAATGCAAGTTTGTTGTGATGTTCAGTGGCAGTCTTTCCTAGTGACTCAGGATTGTCAGCTGAGGATGGATCTTGGACATCCTGTTCAGAAAATTTTGGTAGTAGTAGCCAACCCTTTTCCTGTAGGATAATCACATTAATCAACGTAAAATGAAAACTCAACTTTTAAAAATTCATTAAAAATAGGGTATTAATCACATTAAAAATTCATTAAATTCATTAATCACATGATTTTTTTGCATTTTTACTTCATTTTTGTCAGTCTTTGTAATAGGGTATTAATAAAAATAAAAAATTAAATAGTTACATTATTAAACTAATGATATTTTAATATCTTATCAATGATATTCATACAAAAAAATGTTAGTTGAAATATGAGACATGAACTCTATAAAAAAATAGAGACTAAAATTAAAAATAGAAAATTTAGATAAGCCAAAGTTAGAATAAAAATTTTAGAGTGGCTAAAAGAGAAAGTTAATATATTTAAAGGAATCAAAAATATATTTAACTTTTTTTAATTTAAAATGGATCAAGTTCATAAAAGTATCCGATACGTATCGGTCATTTATTTTTTAAAAAAATAATATTAATTGTTCGATACTTCTCCGATACGGGTATCAGAATTTGGAAGGTATCAGCAAGTATCGGTATCGGATACAATACTTGGCCATTTAAGTATCAAGGCTTCATAGGTAGCATGGAAATTAGGGAGGGAGCCGGAATCACTTTTTTTATTCAGAGGAATCACTATTTTTTTATGAGTGTGTTGAGGGTCTTTAATAGCTTCTAAAACTAATATTGAGTTTTTTTACAAGATACCAAACACTACCTCATATTTGTAACCACCCTTAAGTCATTCCTTCATGTTTGATTGAGCCTCTGTGGTAAATAAGTATACATGGTATATGTGTGACAGTGTGAGTAGAATATGGCATGTCTATATGACAATTTATAAAAATAACTGCAAGGAGGCAACAAAATCAAAGGAATGAAATGCATTCATAAAATAGGACTTGTTTGATAATACAAGGAATACAGTGTGACAAGCAACGCTCTATCTCATAAGACAAGGCAAAACAGAAAGCAACCTTGGCTCCTAATCATAAACCACAACATTGATACACACACATAAATAATACTGTCTTCTTTGCTTTCCCCCCATTGCAGCTCAGTTTTATAGCACAGAATATAAACTCCAGTAGAATTCACTTATGGCTCTACAGCTCCTATCTTTGAGAAAATACTGTGGAGCTAGTAACACATACATACTTTGTTCTGTTTCACCTGAGCCAGCATTGTCATGATTCTGCAGGAGGGTTTTGTATGCAGCAAAACCATTTTTTCTGGAAACCAAACCAAGTAAAATCACTCATGAGAAAAAGGTAAAATGCATATATACTGTTAAATGATTTTACTGCTCAACCAGTATTTAAGAATTATTACATCTAAGCTTGACTATCAAAACACTACTGAAGAAAAAACATAAATCCTATGTTATTATCTGTTTTGACTTCATAACTGACTAATTTCAAAAGGTCAACAAATTATCGGTGCTAGATCAGCAACTAAAATTCACCAGGACCAGACATATTCAAGTGCAGTCAAATAAATCAGAAGATAAATCCTATACCTTCATCCTAAGCACAGTATAATGTAAGGGAATGCATATATTTTAATTTTGAATTCTAGAGTACAAGATGTGATCCTCAAGCATGGTAAAACTACTGTTTGAAGATATGACTGATACAATAAATAAATAAATAAAAACAATCAACAGAGGCTATAATTAATAAATAAAATCACAATTTTAGCAGCTCTTAGATTTGATTGGCTAGAACTTATTCATATTTTTCTTGTTATTATTAACCTAGCATATCTTGTCATCATACACATTAAAATGATTATATTGTCTTCCTATTCTTTTTTCAACTCAATCAAAAAACGTATGCTCATGCACACACAATCAGCATTTTTCAAGTTTAAAGCGTGCCTCTTCGGATTGGCAAAAAAGTTTAAAGCATGCTTCTTCGGATTGGCAAAAAAGTTTAAAGCATGCCTCTTCGGAATGGCAAAATTATCCCCATGTTTATATTAATTCATAAAAAAAAAAAAAAACATATTATACACACAATCAGCATTTTCACAAGCTTGCAACTAGTCTCTTCAGATAGGCAAATATCTCAAGTTTAGAATAAAAGGATTTGGAGAAGTATATTTAAAGCTTATTTATAACTTCTCTCAAGACGTAACTGCTTATGTTAGTTTTTGGAAATGGATACACTAGAAAATCAACTCATAGGATGTCCATAAGTTATTTTCAGCTTATTTCAATAAGCTTTCCATTTCCACAATAAATTATATTTAACTAAACTGTTTTCCCCAATGCTTCCCATACAACAAACAACAGTGTGTGTCAGTTTTATATATGCAAAAACTAAAGAGCATCTTACACTCTGAGGTTTGCCAGGATCTACTGCAGGTTTGCTATGAGGTTCAGTTGCAGTCTTTCCTGGTGACTCAGGATTCCCACCTGTCTTTTTCTCATCCCTTGCCTTATTAAAAATCACTGTGAACCCCTCAGCTGAGGCTGGATCATTGACATCCCATTCACCAAATTTTGGCAGTGGCCGACCCTTGTCCTGTAGGATAATCACATAAGCCAATGTAAAATAAACACTTAAAAAAACTATTAAAAATTCATAATTATACTTATGAACTAGGTAATCATAAACTCTAGAAGTAATTAAGATGGAAAGGAAACCCAGTGATGGAATAGATTCTCTACATACTACAAAAATTTGATAAATACATGCCTAAAAAATGATGTTGGGTGAAAAATACCATCAAGCATAGAAGAATGAACACTAAACATAACACTGTAAAATGGTTTGTTTTGATTAAAGGCAATAGTTAGCGTTAAAATAGAAGCCAAAATCCCTGTGTGTGACTAAAGAAATGCTTCTCTGGATTCTTCTAAATTCTTATTCAATCTCCAACAAGTAACTTGTTTCCAATTGCAAACCCCCTTTGTTAATTCAAAATCCACAACTCCCTCAAGATCAAGCCATTACTTTGTTTTACTGAAACATAACTACTTACTTTTATCAATGATAATATGCTCAATACAACTGAGGATTAGTTGTTGACGTGGTCACCCCTACTAAAGTATGAGCATACACATTAGCTTTCCTCTTAGCAAATTCAACAACTGAGTTTTTACAACTAGCATTCAGTAACTTTATGCATTCTTCAAGCAAAGCACAAAACTCAGTAGCTTTGGGTGGTTAATACCATCAGCGAGCTATTTTAGCCCCTTCATATATCAACTTATCCAGCTCCATGGTCCACAAAATTGCATGTGGTAGAGCGATAGCCTCCCCTACACAATCCAGTAATTTCGGAAATACCCATAGTGTTTTAATCATTAAGAACCTGCCGGGGTCATCTCGTAAACACAGACCAATGCCAACCTTGTCAGTGTCACAAGGAAAACCACATCTATATTACACAACATATCCATCAAGAAGATTGATTCATTTGGCCTGGTTCTGGCCAATATTTGCAGAAACAGTGTCCTCTCGTGTCTAGCCCAGCTCCATTCATGAAGCACTGGTCTACCACATGCTACCACCGCACCAGGCAGCTCTTCCACACCTTCCCACACTCTGCGGTTTCTCTTAATCCATATACACCAGAGTCATCACCCAATCTTCCTTCTTCTGCTGTTCGAAACTTTGAAGCATAAGAAAGGCCAGCTCACCAAAATTATATGTAGGGCAGGTCAAGTCATTCCTTAGAGTTTGGACTATGCTACTTATAATTAATCGCAAATAATTTCCAGCACGTACACAAAAGATACAAAGTTCTCATTTCTTTTTTCTAACATTATGGCATAGTTTTTCCATGTAGCCGACCCCACTTAGCGGGATAAGGCCTGGTTGTTGTTGTTTTGAGACTAATAGTCCTTCATTCCTAAAAATGATTTAGACTCTTCGGTATATATGGGGAATGTTGGAGCAGTCCTGCCAGTTTGGAAAATGAAACAACTTCCACACCATTTCAAATATTTGGGAAGAACAAACAGGACAATGTCCTATGCCATTGTGAAATTTAAACTAGTATTGGGGCAGCTTCCCTTAGTTGA
Organism: Trifolium repens; assembly: GCA_030408175.1. Classification (NCBI taxonomy): domain Eukaryota; kingdom Viridiplantae; phylum Streptophyta; class Magnoliopsida; order Fabales; family Fabaceae; genus Trifolium; species Trifolium repens. The sequence goes on from CP125841.1 coordinate 8,237,123, forward strand.
TTTGCCTCTCTTCTATTGTTTGATTTTCAAGTGTTCTTGCACCCTTTACACTGACACTTATTTCCAAGTTATTCACTCCCCCAGCCCAAGTAACCCTACCGAATAAAATTGATATTCTGAAAAAAGTGCTTGCTCAAACTGACTATTTAAACAACAAGTAAGAATTCTGTAATTCAAATCCACACAAGTAAGGAATAAACAGAATCATCAAGAAGTTACAGAATATCTGATCTACATGCACCTATGAAACTAATAAGTTAATAACAGACTTCACATCATGATTTATTAATATAAGGGGTGTTTGAGAAAGCTTGTTAGAGTTTATCTTAAGGCATAAACACTTAAACAAGTGTTAGCAAGAGCTTATAAAAGTAAGCACAAGCTATTTTCAGCTTATTTTAGTAAGCTTCCTAGTTCCTAGTATAGTTTATCATTATATAGAATTTATGTGAACTACACCGTCATTTCTTCTCATTATATATATAACATGTGCTTATTGAATAAGTGTTACATTATACTTATTATCTACACATTCCCTTAAAAGATACTAGTAAAGACTAGAGTACAAATCCAAATAGTAAAAGATTCAAATCAAACAAAGTATACGGCGCTCTAAAAATAGAAAGAAATCATAAACTCTTTTTTGACAGAACAAATCATAAACTCTTAATAATAGCTAAGCTGCATATATAAACTGACTCCCATTATTAACCACACAATTCAATGAAAAATGAACTAAAATATCTAAATCACTTATATAACAGCTACAAACATGAGAGAGCCACATCTTAAAACTACTTTGTTTTGTCACTAACCATTTAAGGATCAAATCACAACTCAAACAAGCTTTGATATAAAATTAAAAAACAAATTAAAGCTAAAAAAAAGCTAAACAATAAATAAAAATCATAATCATATTCCAAAAGAAACAAGCTTCTATCACAATGGAGCTATTGATATATCAATTTTCACTAGTTTTCTCTTCAAATTTCAAACATACCCAATAAAAGAAAAGAATTTTTTTCATCAAATCCGTCAAATATTAAATTCAAACAATCAAAGAGTAGAGATCACAGTGCAAAAATCCAGAAATAAAAAATATATAAATTTAGAGAAGTAATAATAAATCAAAATCTTTGTGCTAAAAATGTTAAATTAACCACAAAAATGAAAACACAAATCAGCTATTAGAGAATCACATAATCAGCACAATACAATAATCAGAAAGAAAATCAAATCATTGTATGAAAAAAATTACCAAAAAATAGAATCAACCAAAAATTGATAAGGAAATAAAAACACATACCGACATCAATACGAGTGAGAAAGCGCCAATAAACAAAAGAATCTGAGAGAGAGAGAGAGAGAGAGAGAGAGAGAGAGAGAGAGAGAGTTGTAATGAAGAAGAAGACTTTGGAGCGACTAGTAGAAGAGAGAGAGAGAGAGTAAGAATTGGGCCGAAAATGGGCCTAACGGGAAAGTAACGGAGTTTTGAAGAACGGCGTTACGTGTTGGACGGGGAAAGTACAATTTGGTGTTAAATTTAGCGTCATCCGTGACGTGGAAAGTGAAACAGAGAGGAGTGTTTGGGAAAAGTAACGGAAGTTTGAGCTGGCAAACGGTAACGACGTGCGGGGTTGTTTGTTTGTAGGTTCCATGATGTCTTTTGTTTTCTTTCTTGGAAGGGTGTATCTTGCTTCTCAATTGGTCACTTATGATGAACTTTTACTATAAAATAATGTAAACGGTAAAGTGATGATTTTCTTTTTTAATGTTTGATTATGAGTGTGATTCAATTAAGGTGAATGCTCTCACGACTATTATCTTTAAAGTGGTCAATGATAAACTATTGACTTTTTTCGTTGTGAATTTATATTACAGAGGTAGGGTTTGACACTCTATCTATTTATCGGTTTATATCAGTGTCAGGGTTAAATATTATTCGGATTAGTCCATTATTTAGATAGCAAGACTTAATTATAATCTAAATAGAAGTTGAATCTTGCTTTTTAGACCCTTTAAGTTTACTTGCAGGTCCCCTTTCGTGATATAAATACCCTTATGAAGGGTTTCATATCCTATGATACGAAATCACAATTTTCTTAACACAAATTCCAAAACAATATTAAATAAGCGAAAAATTCTGGTAAACCTGTCTTGTTGGCCACAAATGCGCCTAAAAAAACACATTCAACCCGTAGAGTACGAATTGTGGTTTTTTTTTATAAAAAATATATTATGGTTTTGTTTCCTATGATATGAAAACGCTTAATTTCGCATCTTAGGATACGAAATAGACGTATATATGTGACAGCTGCCCTAATTGTACTTTCATAAATACTTCAACACTCAACCGGGAGAAATGCGATCAAGGGCGGTTTTTTGACATTTGGAAGGCTTGAAATCAACATTTCTTTACTCATAAAAGGTTCCTATGGAAGTTCCCAGGAGAATTTGGTAAACATATTTGGATTGGTAAACAGGGTCGACCCCAACTGTTTGGAGGCTCAACCTCGAATGTTAAAATTGACCTTAATCCTCTTCAGACCTAAGATCTGAATGACAATGTGGTTGAAGTCGTTGTTGTGTTAGGACTTTGACCAATGATATTGTTGGTTTTTGGCGGTGGTTTAACCCCGTTGTGAAGGGGAGAGTGGTACAAGTACACACTTCGGCGATCAAGTCAGTAAGCATTATAAAGTGAAAGGTATGTTGGGTTAGATATTGCACACTTGAGGCATCCTTTTGATAAACTTTATATAAGGAAAAAATTAGGATCGTGAAGACGTTTTTTCATATATTTTCATCCACGGGGGGTGCAGACATTGAACTTGAGTTAAATAAAATTGTCACTCGCAAAATAGGGTGCAAACAGTGCTCGCATTGAGGCTATTTTGGTAATTTCAGAGGGCGCAAGAGGATTTCTAGGGGTGCGAAAAGTAAAACCCATTTAGGTAAAATGGATTAGGGTATAAAAGGCCTAAGTATTTTTGGAGTTTTCTCTCTCTTTTTTTACGGCCAGTCCATAAAAATTTATAGGCTAATGAGCCGACCCGACATGTCTTGACAGCTATACCTATATAGTATGGAAAATACTTTTGCCACCCTACCCATTTTATTGCACACAATACGAATTTACCAAAATACATATGTCTGCTATTTTAGTAGTGAATACACCCAAAAAACACTCTACCATTATAACGTTCGCTACTTAAATAACGGACAATATTTTTCAAAATTTCACATTTTTATAATATCTGTTACTTAAGTAGCAGAAGGGTAAAATGGAAAAGACGTATGACACATGAGTAACCGACTAACCTGTAGGATGGAGTAGTATTTAAGAAATTCATATAGAGGTGGCAAAATTAAATAGGGGAGATGTTAATAATATTTTTACCGATGGCCCCGTCTTTTAAATCAGACGGGCCAAGCTTGCAAAATGTAATGAGCCCAAATAAAAAGACACCAAAGCAAAACGATGTCGTTTACATCTCCACCTTCATTGCAAAGAAGAGTACAACACACTCGCGTTATCCCTCTTCTAAACCCCGAACCCATGAAGCCACGAAAACTTCATTCTTCGGTACTCTCACGTGCGCTATCACGTGCCCTAAGCTCTTCAACTGCCACAACCACATCACCGCAATGCGGATCGGCGTTTCCATTAAAGACAGTAACCGTTGCAAACTTTGAACCGTCGTTAACGGAGCTCCGGCACCATGTCCGGTCATCGGACTTTGTTGCGATTGACCTCGAGATGACCGGAGTTACCAGTTCTCCCTGGCGTGATTCATTTGAGTTTGATCGCTCTGACGTCCGGTATCTTAAGGTTAGAGACTCCGCGAGCAGGTTCGCCGTTGTTCAATTCGGCGTTTGTCCTTTCCGATGGGATCATTCCAACCAGTCCTTTGTCGCTTATCCGTAACCACTCTCTCTCTCTCTCTGTTTTTTTCTTTTTTAGAAATGGAAAATTAGCTTATTGCATTGCGATTAATATATGCTATTAGTTTGTAATTAAATTGATTATTTTGTGTTGAGGAAAATGTAGCAAAGTGAACTTAGATTGATAGATATATAGATTGTTTCGGTTCAGGCGTTTGTGTATGTTTGGTTGAACAGATTACATTAATGGTCTTACGCTTGGTATAAGTGGAAAATTAAGGTCTGTTTGGATAACCAACTTAACCAAGTGCTTAATAGTATGAACGCTTATCAGTGTTTATGCATAAACTATTTCTATAACGAAAAGTAAAATATAGTCGAACTATTTTTATATATATATATTATGAAGTGTGTTCTTGAGCTGGAGAGCTTATGAATATGTTATAAGTTGTTTCTATAAGCTATTATGGAGAGAATGTGGACATGTCATAGATTGTTTCCATAAACTCTCTCAAATAGTTTCATAAATGCTTATACTAGTAGATAGACTCAAATAAGTCAATTATAATGGTGGATTGTGTTCTAAAATCGTTCAAGTAATAGTGGGAATATTTGTTGATGAAATGAGTGGTGGGTCATGATTGGAAAACATTGCAATTTCATGCAGGTTTGATAATGCCGCAGGTTTTTTTAGACATATCGTGTTAAGTTTTTATGATTTATTGAAGTTTTTTTTTTTTGGGTTATTAAAGGGGAAAACATAACTTGCATCCAGTCATGTGTTGATTTCATTGGAGTTTCGAAGTACTAATAGAAAGAGCTATTCTTTTATTGTTATTAATGTTATCAATTGTTTTAGTATTTGATAGGAAGTAACAGTACAGTAGTCCAGTTTACCAGCATAATAATTGTAAATACTGTCGCTACTGGCTATTCTTTTCCTTCATTTTCTTTATTCTTGCAATGAAATAGCTTTTGCTGTTCTGATTTAGAAACTTGCTGTTTCTCAGGTACAACTTCTTTGTTTTTCCACGTCAGGAGCTTGCAGGTTTTGGTCCATGTAATGAATTTCTCTGCCAGACTACTTCTTTGGATTTCTTGGCTAAATACCAGTTTGATTTTAATGCATGCATACATGAAGGTTGCTTACTTTTCCTTTTTATTTTGTGCTATTTAGTAATTAGCTAATTAATAGAAGAAAGGTGGAATTAGCTTGCTTACATTTTTCTTTCTTTTATTTTATACTTGGAAAAACTAAATTGTGGATTCTACACTTATGAGTCTATAACTTGGATGTTTGAGTGGTTCAATGGAAAATAAGTGATATGCAAAGAGCTCTTGGTAGATGACTGTCATGGTTAATGCAAACCTGAAAAGCTTTATATACATGACTTTTAGGTTCATAGGAAATTAGAATTTTCATTTGTTTTTACGTATAATCACATCATGACTTCAATGATTTCTTTAGTTTGTGATTTTGCACCCTTGGATAATGTCAGGAATATCTTATTTGTCCAGAGAACAAGAAAGAGAAGCATTAAGGAGTTTGAATTCAACACATGATAGAGAGTGGTCAGACATTTCCAAATTAAATGATGTTAGGGACACACCATCTTTCAACATGGCAGACATTTTATTCACTGCACGAATGAAAGATAAGTTCATTGAATGGCGCGATGGGTTATTACAGGAGCAAAATCAGTCAGGCCAAATACAAGGAAATCGAAAAGACTCAAAACAACAATTTCAAGAGATGTTCTTTAAGACGCATCCAGCTCTCAAGCTTAATGGATTCACCTCACGTCAGCTTAAGTTGATTCAGTCGGTAATGTTGTTATAACCTGTCTTTATTGTTGATATGTTCACATTTTGTCTTTCTTTTCATATTGCTATTTTCATTTTAACATCTATTCATGTCCTTTAGTTAAAGACATTGTAGTATTGCACATGTATTAAGGTTTTACAATGGCTAAATTTTGCTGATTACAAGTTTGAAATTTCAGGTTATAAAAAAACACTTCAAAGATCTTTCTTATATCAATGTGAACAATGAGGTTTCTGGTTCACAACAAATAGTTGTGTATACAGACTCGGAGGATGAGCTAAACTTACTTCTGGTAATTAGATCTTAATATTATGTTCATTTCCTTTTAAATTTGGCAGTGGTTTTTGGAATATAATTGCTTTTTCTGCACTTTTGTAATGAGGGTGATAAGGGGTGTTAGCCGACTGAATCTTATGACTACAACTAAAAATGAAAGGGTCATGCTAAACAGTGCCCCTGGGGCACTTGTTAAGCATACCGAAAAAGGAAAGTAAAGACAATTAATGTTGAAAGGAATCAAGGATAACTTTTTACATTTTTAAGGTATTGAATGCACAATTTTCAAGATGAAATTCCTTATTAATAAGCTTAACTAGTGCCCCGGGGGCATTGTTTAGCATTTCCCAAAATGAAAATTTGAATTGACTTTATATTAGCCTTTATTTTTAGTTTAGAATCTTGAGATGGCTAGGTACTTCCTAGAAACTGAGCTTAAGTCTAGTTGGTTATAAATGGACACAATTATTAAATATTAAAAGGTGATGCTTTTATGCTCTATTAGCATAGGCATCTCATGTATAGTATAGGCTGAACACCATGGTGCTGAGAGATGAGATAGCTAACATTAAGTGGTGAATATAGTTTTATTGATGCTACAACACCATATTAAATTCTTAAAAAATGTTCTTTAATATCTTGTAGAAGGAGGTAAAAGAGGAAAATCACAGGGCAAAAGAGGTGAAGATCCAATCTGCAGTCGGATTTCGCCATGTTATTGATCTCCTTTCGTCAGAACAGAAGTTGATAGTTGGTCATAATTGTTTTCTAGGTATCAATGACATTCTCAATCCTTAACCGACTATATAATTTTCTGAGACAGTGAGATAATATTATATAATTCCATGATACAGATATTACTCATGTCTACAGCAAATTTATCGGTCCTCTTCCTGGGGCACCTGAAGAGTTTGTTGCCTCTGTTAACAAGTGCTTTCCACATATTGTTGACACAAAAATACTCATGAACACTAATTTTATGCTCCAAGAAAGAATGAAAAAGTCAAAAAAATCTCTGGCTTCTGCATTTACTATGTTTTGTCCACAAATTGCCGGAGGCTCCAAAAGCACAGAGCTAGTTTCACCATCCTATGTGAAAGTAAATGTTGAAGTTGATGATTCAAGGTTTGTCTCTTTTTTCCTATGTATAATAGTTACGACTTCCGGAGGATTTGTTCTTAGTCTTATCTACACAATTTCACAATGATTTATTATTTTATATTGAGGCTGAGGGGCATGCTAATTCAGTGATTTTTCAGTTTGTGACATTGGAGTTTATGATACAACTACTCCCTCCGTAACAAAATATAAGCAAAAATCCACTTTCTAGGTTCATTGTATAATTAATGTATCTGGACAGCTACGGAGTAGTATTAGTTATACATTTTTCAACTTTTCTCATACAGGACACAGTTTTTTCCTTTATCTTTTTTGTCATTATTTTGTTGTTTTTCTTTCTTGATATCTTACTCCAGTAATGCAAAGTTTATATAGATATATTATTCACTTTCCCTTTTCTTCTATTTCAAAAAAAGTTGTACAATCTTGGATAGCTTTTTTACTCTTCACAGCATTTTCTGTCTATATAATCTGCATATAATTTGAGGCGATTTTAAAATTTAGACAAGTTAAAATAATTACTAATCATTGTTTGTGTCGTCTAAGCTGTCTCTTTAGATGTATCTTTCATACCAACATAAACTGTGTATTTGCAGATCGTCTAGCTGGAACCCTGGTGGTAAGCATGAGGCAGGATATGATGCTTTCATGACTGGATGCATTTTTGCCCAGTTATGCAATGATTTAGGAGTTGATTTTAAACTCCACGAATCTTCAAAACAATTGGCTTTCAATGAGAAACTACAGAAATACATTAATCATCTATATCTTAGTTGGATGCATGGCGATATTATTGATCTAAATACAGGTGATAAAGTTGCAAATTCTACACCAAGCTATAACCTCAAGAGACGGTACCCAAAGATTATGTTCGAGAACATTGTTATTATTTGGGGATTTCCTTCTAAGATGAAGGCTGGCGAAGTACGAGAGTGTATATGTAAAGCTTTTGGTCTAACAGCTGTAGTTTCTGTCTACCACTTGGATGCAACAGCAGTGTTCGTTCAGTTTAGCAAAACTGAACTAGTTTCCGACTTTCTTTTATTGAAGGAAAGCTTAGAGAGAAGTAACGGTCCAATCTCGGTTTTGCATCCGCTGTCAAAACTTTTGGAAGGTGGAAATACATGTGCTGCTAATTATGATACTTATAAAGAAATTTGTGGTTCACCCTTATCAGAAACTCTATTTGCTGATCAAGCAAACAAAGTTTCTATGAAGTGGAAAACCAAATTGATTGAAAACAAGATATCATTAAGTAGCGAAGAACATGAAAGTTCACGTATACAAGATAATGCAAATGATGTGCCAAACACAATTGACCAGTTAAGAAACGATCAATCCCATGGGCAAGCCTCCCAATCGGAGATTGAAGAATCTTGTGTTGCAGAAGCCAATTTGTGAGTTTTGGCTAATTATTGTATATACCATTAGAATTATTTGTAGTGTAATATTAACAAAAAATTTAAAAAAACTTTATTCGATGACTATAAGAAGTCGTCCTTTTGATTTGGTTAAAATTAGGTGTAGTATCTTTTGTTGCAAGTTAAATTCAGTTGTAATTGATACATCAATTTGTCACAGATACGTAAAAAACTTATAACAGTAGAGATTTTTTGGTGAACAACAATAGAAAATTATAGTAACAGTCATTTATTGCTATTGCTATGGAATACTTCTTTTGTTATGTATTCTAAGCTCAGAAGAATTGTTAGACTTGAAAGGAAAAAGATTATTGCTTTGCTGGTAAATTCTAATATGGTCCACCTCATCAAGTGGTCCATGGTGGACCTGTTATGAATAATATTACAATGGATACAAATTTTACAAAATCCACCATTGGATTGAAAGTTTATATCATATAGATCATCTATAGAAAATTTTAGAAAAATTGAAAAGAATTTGATATTTTATTGAGATTTATTAAGATTTTGTTATGTATTCGGTAGATCACTTGTGATCCACCGTAGCATTAACCTTGCTTTGCATAATAGTTTCATGAAGTCACAATCAATCTGTTTAGCATTTTTTATTAGCTCCATAGATCGTTTTCTTAGATGGATGAACTGAAATGTCACCCAAAAAAGATGGAAAAACTGACAGGAAACTTAATACTCATTTCACTTTCTATTGTATGAAATTTGAAATCTTAAACTTGTAATTTTTTTTCTTCTGATTATTAAGTTATGAATTTTATTTTAGACATTGGGAATTAAACATCTTCAATGTTTTAAATTACTATGATTTACATTAAACGGATTTGCATAGGCTATATATTTGACTTGATAAGAGGCATGGGCTATATAGCTGAAAAGGGGACCAGTGCCAGTTGTGCATGTCAAAAACGTGTCATAGAAAATCTTCTCTTCTCTGATGTCAGAATTCACTCAACTCAGAAATCAGAAACAAACGAACGATTCATAAATGAAAATGGAATCTCCATGAAATAAAATCTAAAATGCCAAAAATGTTGAGTGCATGCATTGTTATTGTTACTTGTTAGCATGGCATAGCAGGTCCCTCATCTGATAAACGTTACCACTTGTTACCAAGTTGTCATTGTAATAGCAAATTTCCAATATGGCAATATCCCAAAATCTTCTGTTAGTTTCACATGCATTTGCTGCAAATACATTATAAGAAGATCCACATTCTATCTTATTTCTACCAACTTACCCTACCATTTCAATTTTCAATCTTTTTTTTTTCAAGTAGCTTATTGGCTAGAATTTCACCTTTTAAAATAACTAAATAGTGTGTCGAAGATTCAAAACCCGACTTTTGCATATATAATGAGATATCTCCTACAAATAGAGTTCAGCTCGTAGGGACAATTTCCTTTTCTTTTTAACAAGACCTATAGTAAGATTTATTTTATTTATATAGTATTTAACAATGCCTTAAATAAAATAGAGCGACCCCATACATATTAAGGTCTAAAACAAATTCTAAAATAAGACATTTTTAAGTTAATATAATATTAGTGGTTTTGTACATTGTCACACACACACTTATCAATTATGAAATACGAATTCTGAGACGGACACTGCAACACGATACGACATGGACACTATGACACCACTAATATAAAATGGAAAATGCTAACTAGTGCCCCCGGGGCACTAGTTAAGGATACTTAAAATAGTAAAATTACCTTAAAGTTTGTGCAGTCAATGTTTGAAAAGTAGAAAAATTATTATTTTCAATGCAAAAGTTACTTTTTTGGTATCCTTACTTAATGCCCCAGGGGCACTAGTTAGCATGACCCATATAAAAAATATACGACACCGACAGATTAGGTGACTAGTGTGACAAGTATCAAATGGGGTATAAGTTATAACCTATGAGTCAACTTAGTCAAAACTCATGTCACCGACAGATTGAGCTAAAAAAATGCTCATATTTTCTTAAGTTGTTTTGATCCAGCTCACTTTAACTAAGGAGTCAAAGTCATCTTTAATTAATTAATTTGAACCTTTATGTGAGTACAAAACCATGCATACTAATAGGACAAAATTGTGAAATCACTTAGATTTTTTTATATATTCTTAAAATTGTTGTTGTGTCTTGCTATCGAGTACTATATCGTTGTCAACTTTAATTTGACATTAACTTCTTAGTACCTGTTTGTTTGTGATTGTCCCTTAATTAAACGCACTTTCAACACCAAAGAATAAAATATCTTCTCTTACGTCAAAGTGTTTCATGAGTATATTTTATTATTTTTATAAAGAAAAAGAGAGTATATTATTATTATTATTATTATTATTATTATTATTATTATTATTATTATTATTATTATGTGTCCTATATTTTGTAGGTCAGGATTCTCCGCTGTTGTTGAAACAATTGCAAATCTCCTATATTTTGTACAAATTATATTTGAGTAAATGACAAAATTGAGGATACTACTCCGATCACAATTATAAACGAAATTTTAATTTTTATATTCTTTGAATAACTGAATATCTGATATATAATATAAACCAAATATATTGGTTTTCACAAACTTATTCTTTGTTTATAATTGAGGTCGGAAGATATGTTACGTAAGAAAAAGTCAAAAACCCTAGATGCATGATAATGCAAATTAACATAGAAAATATAGGAAATTTTTGAATGGATTGAATCCAGTTTCGGGACTGTTACTCTTGTTTGGTTATGAGGGGGCAGTCGGGGATCATTTATATACATTAAGCATAAAACAACTATGCAAATGAGTTTGACACACATTAAATTTAATTATATGTCATTTTACTTATAAAATGTTCTACTTCCCCTACTTTAAATAATTTGATACTTAACTCACCTTACACTTGTCCGACAATTCTAAATACAGTATATAGTAATATGATTACTATTTTTTTTAATAATAATAATTAATATTACTATCTCTAAGAAAACATGAGAAATAAGAAAAGAAGTTTGTTGGGATGAAGAAAGTAATAATTAATTAAAATGCTTATCCAAAAACGCGTTTATCAGGATAAAAATGCAAATGAAATTAATCCAATTGTCTACAAGCATAGACAGGAATTGGAAATAGTGACGGTGAAGAGTTGCCATTCAAAATGGGAAAAACATATAATATAGAAACTGCCAAAAAATAGTGACAGCCACCTACTGAACAAATTTAACTTGGATGAAAAAGTGGACCACTTCAATTCACACATGATGAAGTGATGAACCATTCAATGAATTTGATGTGTGTATATTAACACCTTCTAGTGTCTTCTCTCTCTATTTCAATCTAGAGATAGAGTTTTTATTTTATACGTTTTTCTCTCTTTTATTTATAAACTCTAACCCTTCAACTTTGTTTCCCTTTCCTCACTATATATATATTTCTCCTCCTCTAGAAAAATTTGGTCTTATACATTTTTTATAGACCTTATTTCTTGGTTCATTCTACTCAGCTAGATTTTCTAGTTTTATTTTTCTCTACACGATTTTAATCATGAAAGGTTTACAAGATGTGGCTGATTTTTGGAGAAGAGAAATGAGTATGCGCATGCAGGTGAGTGATATTTGGTTTATGATTTTATGTTGGTAATTATATATAGTATACCTTACCTTGATATTCTCTTATAAATAAAAAAATCCTTTGTTTTTTTGAATATGAAAAATAGTACTGTTTATTTTTTCATATTTTTCAATCTCTTGATATGTGTTTTATAGATTAAATTAAATATTGATTAGTATATATATGTTGACTTTAATTATGAATTTTAAATATTTATAAGAAAAAAAGTCAATGTATTTGGGCCCATTTGTTTAAGATTTGATTTTTTTTCTTCTTACAAAGTTATTTTGATATAAAAAATTTAGAGATTAATTTTTAAAGTTTTTTTTTAAAAAAATAATGTCATTTTGTGTTTGCTTAAATTATAAAAAGACATTTTGTCAATTTTTTTATTTATAAAAATACATTTTATGTTTCTCTTTTATCAAGAATAATTTTTTTAGCAACATTGGTAGCTTTTCATTTTCAACATAACAACCATATTTTTAATAACAATTTTTTAAAAAAAACTTACTCAAAAACATAGCTAAAATATTAATTATTACAGTATTTTTTAAAGATCTTAAATAAATTAGTCCAATATTGTTAGTATTATACTGAGAGTAGATATCAAACTTTTAAATTTCTTAGCACTTTATTAACTCTCTCCCACTGAGCAACGAGCACCAAACCAAATTATTTCCTTAAGTAATTATTTTCTTTAGTGGGTGACAAGAGAGAATTGGATCTACCATCCGATCCAGTGGTGCATAACATGTGTGAGTTTGTAAATTGTAGGGTGCAAAATTTTGTGATCATAAATAATTGAGAATTTGTATTTTCTTAAAAGGATTTGTCTAACATGTGCAAGAATGCACATGATAAAGAAGCTAAAAGTAGCAACTATTTATTGAAAAGTAATAATTATTTATTAAAAAATTATATATTTAATATAAAATACACAAGTTCAAATGCAAACTTACTATTTTAAACTTGTTAACATGTACAAGTTTGCACATCATATATGTTAGATCATGAAAATATCTTTTTTTTTTAAAAAAATTGTGAAAGAAAAAATTATTATTAACAATGGTGACAATAATGATCATTTTACAAATCTTAGACTCTCCCCTTAAAAATACAGTACCAATTTATCTTGATTTTGCTCCAATGTTAGTACAATAATAAGAACTTGACATTGTAATCACAAGGGACAATAATAAGCACTTAGCTTATTTCAAATATATATGATTGGCACCTATATGTGAATGTAATTTTAATTTTAAGACTCTTACAAGTCCAAGTCATTGGACCACTTCAGGTGTTATTAACATTGATCGTGTACAGAATCCTAGGGAACCCTATCATTATGAAACATTTTCTGCATGCTAATTTAAATTTGAAATTTAGTAACCTAATTCTCAGACTAAGCAAACTCATGCATATTATAATTCCTTATAGAGTAAGGTTTTTCCTTGCCAATTATTATATACTAGCGGGCCAAACGGGCACCGTGTCCGTTTGTGTGATCTGCGTTTTCTATTATGTTAACGTATATAAATGTAAACAGTGGTTTATTATAAATTTGATTTTTGTTTAAATTAATTTGTGTATTTTTAGTTTTTCTCAAAATAAAAATTGTAATTTACGTGCATTGGGACGCTAGTCAGTGTGAGTTATTTGAGGAAAGTTGGTTACTATAATATAATATTATTTTTTAGTAATTAAGTGGCAATTTTTAAAGGATAAAATTGAAATAATAAAAAAGTCATCCCAAAAACACATATTCTTTTTATATATTGTTATAGATTACCTAAATTATACAACAAACTTAAAATAACTAACAAAGATTTGTGGCTCTGATTTTTAATTTAATAACACACTATGCTCTCTAGAATACTTTTTTTAAAATAAATTTGTTTAAGTGAGTTTTATCACTTGCATGAAGAAGAAACTCAATGAATAGATTCTCAAATATAATTGCAGGGAATTTGATCAAATATGTGTGGAAGAATGCATGGCAAGTAGGGTTTCATTGGTTGGTATAGTCGTGAAAATATGTGATGAAACATAATTTCATGTTGACAGAAGAGAGAGAGCACAACCCGGGAATGGTTTAAAGAGAGTCTTTACCATTGTTGGGAGTGTGCTCTCCCTTCTTCTGTCATCATCACATCACTCACTATACTTTCCACCCTTGGCTATATGCACCACTATCTCATACCAATCAAGGTAATGTGACCTTTTCTATACTTCATGTTGATTGGTTTAATATGTCCTTTTTTCCCTATTCAAATGGAATATATCATCTTTCAATTATGATATATTGTGTTGATTCACCGTAGGGACCCCTACATTTGGAGTCCAAATTAATGACTATATCAATTAATTAACTCACAATATAAAGGAAATTAAAACTCTAATTTAATGAAGATTATCAACAAGGTGGAATGATACATTAAAGGCCTTTGATAAAAAGAGGAAGGAATATTGCTTGAATAAATTACTCGATGTCTTTTGGATTTATATTTATTAAGCAAATTGATATCTTTTGGAGTTCTTTTTTTGTGAGAAGGTTTAGAATTTGAAAAGTTAAGGTAATGATGTTGAAGGTTTAGAAGATGTCACATGAAAAATCTTATCAATTTGATGAAATTATTTTAGGAGAATTTTTTTATTTTTTTTGTAAATAGATCAATTATTGTGGATCAGAATAAATATTATTGATAGGACCAGTTCTGGACTTATGGCTCATTATTGATATTGATGTGATTATAAATAATTTTGTATATATCAAAATATTCAAAGAAACCGTTTCTTATGAATTTTCGAGTAAAGAGATTTTTTTTATTTTATAAAACTATTATTATGTATTAAGGCGTATTATATTAGATGAAATAAGTTATTTTTTTTTCACTGTTTTACCTAGGATCCATAAAATGTAGCCTATGTAGGTAACGAGGTTGATTATTGATGAAATTATTTTCCTTTTATCACCCTTGAATGCAAATATGTCTTCATGAAGAGCCAAATAAAAAGTGGTATCATCATCATGATGATAGATGATCTGATGGAGGTGAATGAAATTAAACCAACAAAATAAAAGTTACTATGGCTTTTACAATGAAGACGAAAAGAGGTGATAAATGAGATGATACCCTAATGGTGTATCCACTAGGAAGAAAAAGGAGTATATGTTGTCGTTACTATTTCAACCTTTCCTAATTGGTTCAACTCCAGAAAATGACTTGTTACTTTCTTGTCTCACTCTTTGTTTGCATGATGCTTTTCACATCTCTAGTTATGTGTATATCATAATTTTAAAACAAAATATAAGTGTTCCCTACTTTGAAAGAAAGATCAGTTCATCTATATGACTCGAGTTTTAATTTGGACCACTTATGTTGGTAAATGGTATATAAGATTGCGTAACCTTGTTAAATATATGGTGCTTGATAGACACCAATAATTTTCAGCTACACCATTTGTACATTCAAATATTGGATTTAATTGTTAACCAAAATATATATTGTATTTAATCATCATCAAAAATTGGAGTCAATCACACATCAAATATCAAAGCAGTTTTAAAATAATAATAATATTATATTACGATATATTTTCAGGATAATTACACATAAATGAAAAGTAGACGGATAATATATTGCATCGTTGATCTTTCTTGGATGACAAATCAATTCTCTGAAAAAAAATACATCGATAGATCTAAGAGATACAATATTTCTATGCATATCCTTAAATTGAAACGGGAATGATATTTAATTTGTGTTGATCATGAATGTTATTTTTCCACTCTTATTTAATAGAGCTTAGTATGTGGGTTGACCTGTCCCGCATAAACCTGCATGTAAGGTTGGAAATGAGTCGAGCTGAGTCGAACTCGTCTGAGCTCGACTTGATAGGAATTGGTTCAGCTCGAAAGTCGACTCAAGTTTGACACAAACTCTTTTTCAGCTCGAGTTTGGCTCGTTTAAAATTTGACTCGTTTGGTTCAACTCGTTAAGTCAAATCACATGATTTTAAAGTCATTGATGGGACACTTTGTACGGATATAGATTCTCTACTGTTATGAAATTGTGCAGTCATACAGTCACTACATTATATATGATTAGGTTGTGTGTTAATACATTTAGACAGATTTGGAGGACCACAGTTATACAATGGACATTTACTTTTGCCACCCTACTAATTACTCATGCGCCCTACGTCTTTCTCATTTTATCCTTCTACTACTTAAGTAGCGGACGTTGTAAGAATTAATAATTTTTTAGAAAAAATATCCTACATTAAAATTCATGGTTTTAAACGTCATCTACTTACTTAAGTAGCGGACGTCATAAAAATATGAAATTTGAGTAAAAAAACACTCCCTAACATGAACATTTCTCATTTTTATACTGTCAGCTACTTAAATAGCAAATTATGTCCGCTACTTAAGTAGCGGACGTCATAAAAATGAGAATTTTTAAAAAAAACACTCTCCTAATATGAAAATTTTGGTATTTTAAACGTAGAATCCGTTACTTAAGTAAAGAAAGAAGTAGGAGGGTGATATTTTGAAATTTTGATACTCTCTTAGACATGGATATTTTGTTAATTTTGTAGGATGCGCGAGTAAAGAAGTAGGGTGGCAAAAGTAAATATCTTCCCAAAGTATTCCTGGAGGCCTAAGACTAGCCCAATTAGCTTCAACCCATTAGAGAACCCCTTCTAAGCATTGCTATTGCACCCCCCTCACAAGCCTCTTTTTTCTTTTTTACCTCCATGTGCACTAGGTCACAAATCTTCCTATTTGAACCAAAATTATTCTCACGGTTTCTCCTTATAGAAGTTATGTTGAAAAACTTTTGAACTACTGTCCTTAACACAATTATCATCAATTTCTTTATCAAATTTGTATCTAGACATCAAATATATAACTTCAATATTTTTTATTTTTTATTGGTACAATTAATTATTTTTTTTGAAATTTACAACAAATTCAAAAAAAAAATTATACATTAGTTTTTCAAATATTAAAAGAGGAGTGATTTTAAGCTCATTTAATAATTATTATATAACAATAATTATTATATACCAATAGAAATGCATTCCGGTCAAACCGTTTATTAAAAAAAAAATACTCCTATATATAACCAAATATTACTATTTATATATAAAATAATTATAATATTTTCAATAAATTCTTCGTAATAATGATAATTTCTTTTTGACCAATCTTAATAATGACTATTTAAAATCCCATTATTTGCGTTACGACAAATAATTTCGCACTTTATATATATTTTTCAATTTTAATAAATATTTTTGAAGTCAAAGATATAATTAACTTTATTTTTATTAATGATTTTTATCGCTTAAATATTTGTATTAATGCAATTGGTGGATGTGGAGTGTATAAATGTTATAAATTTTGAGGTGCCAAATTATTTTATATTTTTTAGTACAAAATACCGATTAAATTTTTACTCATAAAAATTAAATTTGTGAGGATTAGAGTTCAAATTTGGAATTTTTCGCTTATTTTTGTTAGAGGGTGAAATTTTGACCACTAAACTACTAAAAAAACAAAAAACTTCCTCTGGTTCTATATATAAGCAAAATTTAGCTTTCAAGGTTAGGCATGGCAATCCCACCCGCCCCTGCTCGCCCCCGCCCCGAATTTAGTGGGGAAAAGCCGTTTTGACTGGGTGCAGGTGCGGGTGCGGGGAAAACCCGAATTTTAAATGCGGGGGCGGGGGTGATACAACCCGTCCCCGCACCCACCCCCGCCCCGCCCCCGCCTCCATAAACTTACGTTTTTACCCTTATATTTATCTATATATTTACTATTTATTTATATTTTTTTTTAAAAAGTGCTTTAACATAGGATTTTTTCAAAAAAAATAATAAAAAATACAAATTTCTTAACCGGGCGGGGGCGGGGACCCGTTCCCCGTGGGGGCAGGGGTGGGTGTCAAATTTTACACCCGACTGGATTTGGGGGCGGGGGCGGGTGCGGTACAGGGATGCGGGGGCGGGGGTGGCAAAACCCGGCCCCGCCCCGCCCCGTTGCCATGCCTATTCAAGGTTCATTCAAAAAATAATAAATCTAATTTATATTATTGACTAAATACAATACTTTTTCGATGAATCTAAAAAGTAAAGTTTTAATTATATGTAATTAATGTCGTATTAATCAGCATTCACCGCTATAATTTCACTTTTTTGACAAAAGTTCTCTATAAATTCATTAGTTTGATTTTTTGTTTCCAGTACAAAATTCATTAGTCTTAATTCAAGTGTTAGGTTCAAACATGGATCATGGAGATTCCTCCTTTTACCATGGCCAAGATGCGAACTCAAGTTTTGGTAAACACTCAACAAAGAAGAAAAACTCATACACACTCACACACGTATTTTATAAGATTTTTCTTCTTCATATAGATATGCCATCACACACTCAGTCACACGGTTGTAATATTTGTTTTAATCTATATTATTTTTTGTTGTAACTTAAAATTATGCTGATGGTCACGAATGTATGAATTCAAATTAAAATGAAAATAGACTTTTTTCATTTTAATTTGTATTTTAATTCTATTTTATTAGAACATAGTGCAAATTGTCTAATTTAATAGTTCTGATTCAATGGCTTTATTGATTTTGAAATTTTTTTTTTTGTTGCAAAATTTCACCATTTTCTATTTGTAATAAATTGGACGTTCGTGACGGTAATTAATATTCTTTTCTTTTTTATTTTTTATTTTTAAAATATCACACTTCTGATTGAATGATATACTATACAATTTTGTTTTGTTGAAGAAATCTTATATATTGGTTGTTTTACACAGATTTTATAAAATTTTCACTTAGATGAATGATGGAAAGTTTTACCTTTAAGATTTCCATGTTTTTTGTCTATTTATACAATTTGTTATGTAACCTATTTTTTTTTTATTTTGTGCTAGATATTTAGTCTTACTTTTTTACCATGAAGATTTTATTTATTTTATATATTGCCCCAAATGCTATGACTGCAAAGAAAACAAATAGTTATTTTTTGTGGTTAAAAAAGTAGTTTAGTTTTTACCCAAGGATGATGAGAGTTGTTATAAAACCAAAATTTAAAGTATAGATCTATGATTGTGATTATGTATGCAATAAAAAAGTTTTTAAGACTTGTTTAATAATAAATAGCTAATAGAAAGAATGGAAGATTTAATATAACTTTTTTACAATATTTTTTTTGTAACATTGAGCATTTAGATTTACCTTGAAATATAAATAAACGTGAGTAGCAAATCATGTTATTTTATAATTTAATTAAATTAGTTGAATCTACAAATTCAATATAAGAAGGAAATTGATGTGCTAATTATTATCTTCTATGTAACTTTGAACTTGGTTCCTCTTTTTTTTTTTTTTTTTTTCTTCTTCTTTTTCTACAATTGTTATTGGACAATTATATATAGTCACATTAATCCTATTCAAATGCATGCAGGAGCTCCAGCACCACAAATCAACCCAAACAACAATGCCTTTGTGCCTCAATTGGTTGAGCAAGACAAAACTGCAGCTTCAATCAGAAAAGTGACAAAAATCATGCGACAAAGTTTGCCACCAAAAGCAAAAATCTCTACTAATTCAAAGGAGATGATTCAAAAATGTGTCTCAAAGTTCAAGAACATTATAACTAGCAAAGCCAATGAGCATTGTCTAAGAGAGTATAGAAAAGTTGTGAAGGCAGAAGACATATTATGGGCCATGAAGTCCCTAGGCTTTGATAACTATGATAAGGCTTTTACCCATTATCTCAAAAACTATCGAGATAATGGGCTTGGGCCTGGGCCTAAGGAACCACCTGTTGAGATTCCAAAGCCCATCTTAACTTCACAACATGTTGAGACATTTGTTGGGTTAAACACTCCCACAAATCGAAGCCCAATTATTGAAACTTTTGATGCAATGGACATGGATGAAGCTTTGGCTAACTTGGGTGAGTTGGATGTTGGTTCTTTAGACAATGCTGCTTCAACTAGCTTTGATGTTTCAAACTTTTTCAACTTTGATGGGTTTGTTGACAATGCTGAGTCAACTAGCTTTGATGTTTCAACTTATTTCAACTTTGATGGGTTTGATGAGAGATATGATAACTAGGTGCGGTGAACAAGGAATTATTATATGCATTAAGTAAACAATAAATTAGGTTTATCTATGTATAAGTTTTGGTTGATTTCGGTTCTTTATGTTTTTATGTCATATCTGTGTACTCTTTTTCCCTTTCACCAAGAATTTATTTCTTTAAGTTTCTTTGGTAAGGTTTTTAATGAGGCAGATGAATTCTCGCAATTTTGATTTTGGTCTAGTCCTCCAAAGGTTTCTATGTATCTTTCATATTTTAATTTAATAAATTTTATTAAGGTGTGTGTCTTTTTTGAGATGTCAATATAGTTATGATGTCTTAGTCTTACTTTTTGCTTTTATAAAAAGAGTAATAATCCGTTATATTTATTTTAAAACTTTTTTATTTATATACAATTTATATCAACATTGTTATTGGCATTTTTATAACCTGATTTCGGTTCTTTACAAATGTTTTCTCCTACAAAGAAAATTCACCACATTATCTAATATTGGCATTGTTGAAGGCCAAGTTGTTGCCATGGGGTCCATTTCCACTAGTATCAAAATGAATAATTCGATGGGTTATATGACCGTTGCAAAGTTTTATACATATGGTGACACTTTTATATTATCGTATTTGTTTTTCAAAGTTACATGATTGTTTATCTTTTGTCATAACATAAGACTATACCAGTCACATGGTTAAATTAAAATTATGCCGTTACACTATATAGTCAATCGAATCTAGTTTCCAGTCAATGCCACCAATAATGCAAATTAAATTATAATAATTGAATCAGTCATCAATTCTAGTTAGATATTAGTCTTTTCTATTTTGGTCATAGTTAAACTTGAGCATTATCAGATACTTCAATAACTATAGGTATGAGACAAATTTGAATTCCATGCAGCAACTGTTATGGAAAATTTGACCGTCCGATTAAGATCAGACGGTTTAGATATAAAACAGTTATACTTTTAGATTAAATCATTTTTATATCTGGACCGTCCGATCTTAATTGGACGGTCATATCTTCCCCAATTACGTGACTGCATGCAATTTTGACTGCATTCAATCTAGATCCGTATGAGACGCAACAATAATAAATTAAAACCATAAGAAGATGCTGAATCATCATTGTGGAGAGTTTTCTCTCATATAAGAGATATAAAAATAAAATACAATTGTTACATAAATAAATAACACTTGGAGTAAATTTAGGTAATGTATATTAAGCTTTCTTCTATATATCTTGAATACAATGTGGTTACATGAAGTTCAATAGATTAACTTGAACTCAAATCAGAATGAACTCATGACTAAAGACTACTACAATACAAAATGTTACAACAAAGTATATAAAAAAAAAACCAAAGAATCAATCAAATGAATAAACTCAACAACTTGGTTCAATTTGTATCTTGCAACTATATTGATTAATAGAACTAAACCTTTCATCAAAATCAGAAACAATCTCATCAAAACTCAATAACAATCCAGAAGAGAAACTAAGACATGGTTTCACTTTAGGCACAACAAGAGGCAAAGCTTCATTGTTAAGAATTTGCAAAACTCTTCTCATAGAAGGTCTTTCCTCACTATTTGGATTTGCACAACTCAAACCTAACAATAACATCTTCTTCATTTCATCTTCGTCGAATTCGCCGTTCAATCTCTTATCAACGGCCTCAATTAACTTCCCTTGTGAATAAAGTCCCCAAACAAAATCAACTAAATTAACCATCTCTTGACCCTCTTTCTCAATTGGCCTTCTACCACAAGCAACTTCAAGAACAACAACTCCGAAGCTAAAAACATCGGTTTTATCGGTTGCTTTACCGTATTGAAGATACTCAGGAGCTAGGTATCCCATTGTTCCGGCAGTTAACGTCGAAACCGGACTCATATCATGATCCATAAGCTTTGCCAATCCAAAATCACCTAACCTTGGATTCAAATTTCCATCTAACAATATATTCGCTGTCTTAATATCTCTATGAATCACTCTTTGTTCACATTCTTGATGCAAATAAGCTAAAACAGAAGCCAAACCAGCAACAATGTTAACTCTTTGAATCCAACTCAACAAAATGCCACACTCAAATTCCTTATAAAGCAACTTATCTAAGCTACCATTAACCATAAACTCATAAACAAGTAACAATTCACCTTTCTCAACACACCAACCTAAAAGTTGAACTAAATTCTTGTGCCTTAAACCAGCTATAATCGATAACTCGGATAAAAACTCGGTTTTCCCTTCGTGTGAATGTCTTGATCTTTTAACAGCAGCAACTGTACCAGAAGAAACAAACAAAGCCTTATAAACTGTCCCAAATGAACCATTTCCAATTATTCTTGAACCATGAAACCCTTTTGTAGCAAACTTCAATTCCTTGTAACCAAACTCTTTAGGACACCCTATAGAACTTTCATTCTTTTTAAGCTTCTTTAAACTAATCCATTTCCTAAAAGAAACATACCCTAAAACCAATAGCAGAACAAAGAAAAAAGCAGGACCCACAATAGCAAGACAAAAACCAATCATGAATCTCTTTCCATGACTTTTTCTTGTTGCATTTGAAGCTGGGATATCTTCATATTGATAACCTACATGATGAAAGGTTGAATTTTTATTTTGAGTTTGATTAATAACTAGAAACTGAAAAGATTCAAAGCTCCAATTCATGATCTGTTGAAGCTCAGTACTTCCTTCAGCAGAACCCGAAAACCCAACATATAGAAGCTCAATCTCCTTAAAATACTCAGAAAGATCAACATCGAAACTCAAAACCGGGTTTTCGGGTTTCGAAAAACTCGAATTTTCATAGCTTAAGTAAACACTCAAATTACTCTGTCTCTTATACTGACCATCAAACGGACCCTTATAGTCGATCCAAGTAGTTATCAAGTTTCCATTTGTGAAATTGAAATCAATGGTTTTTTGGATTGAAGTATTGTTGAAATGAAAATCAATTTGGTTATTATTGTTAGTGTGAAAATTGAGGGAAATGAAAGAGTTTGTGGAGTTGATGAAAAAGGAGAAGCCATTGAGAGAAGAAGAAGGAGGGTTAGGATTTGTGTTAGTGATAGAGAAAGTGAAATTGGTTGAGAAAGAGAAAGATGAATTGGGTATATGAGAAATGGGGTTGTTGTAAAGGAGAGTGCCGGAGCTGGAAGCAGGGACGGCGGTGGAGCGAGTTAGACCGACGATGCCGTGACGGAGGAAGGAGTCGCCGAGGAGTGTTATGTTGCGGAGAGTGAATGAAGGGAAGATGAAGGTTGTGTTTTGTGATGAGAGTGTTGTTGGTAATAGGAAGAAGAAGAAGAAGAAGAAGAACAAGAGGAGCGTGTTCGGAGACATTGAGGTAAATTGGTTTGTAGTTTGTTTGTTCGGAGTGAATAAGGTTATGTCATTGGTTGTTGTCGGTGATGATGTGTGTGTTTTTAAAAGGGATGAATGGAATATGGTGGGAATGGGATTACAACGGTTGCCAAACCAGAACTCCACTATAATATATAATAAGAAAATATTTTTAGTCAAAAAAAAAACCTATAAAGTATGGGTACTCCTAAAATGGGGTGAAGTATCTGTACCGGGTACATACCAGTATCGGCTGTATGGTACTCGTATAGTACATGCACCGATTGTATCTATTTTATTTGGTTGATTTGGGATGATGAATACGGAAAAAATATATTGACGGTTAAAAAATATTTTAAAATATTTTTATTTATTTATTATATTTCAATTATATATCTCACTTTTTATGAAAATAGTTGAGACAATGGATAAAAAAAAAGTAAATTTCTAAAATATAATGATAATAATTCATTTAAAAAATAAATTTTCTAATATTTTATTACCGTTCTCGCATCTTAAATTTTCTAAAAGGAAAATGATATGTATAGCGAATATCCATTTCAAGAACGGGTTGCGAAGTACTTTCCCACTGCAATTTGCGTTTCTTTTCCTCTTACCAACAAAATGATGTATTCAATATCAATACTCGTACCGAGTACCAGTACCGTATCCGCATCCAGACAACATAGGAAAATATATATAGTAAATTATAATGAGTGGAAAATGTTGGTAAATATGTTTAAAATATCAATGATGATAATTTTTGTTTTTATTTTTATGATGATAATTTTTATTTTTTTTTATAATGATAAAGTTTGTTTTTTAAATCTTGATGTTATTGGTCTTTGTAATTGTTTATAATTAAGTTGAGGTGATATCACTTAACGATGTGACACTCATCTCACATATAGCTTTTATTATGATTTTGTTTTAAGAAGTTAAATAGAAAGTGTTACATTAAATCTTAATCAAATATATTTCTAAATATATTTCATTGAGAATATTAGTTTGATGAGAAATATCGTACACAATTTATTCTCGCGTTATACATAAGATTAAAATTGTTCAATATAGTCCCACGAGCTTAGCTCAATTGGTGGACATTTGCATTATTATGCAGGGGATCGGGGTTCGAACCCCGGTCATCCCACTTATTCACCTTAAAGGTGGAATTTCAAGCCATTAGGCTACTTGACAAAAAAAAAAATTGTTCAATACAAAAGAAAAAGTAAGAAGAGATTATCCCATAAATTTTATTTTATTTCTATTACAATTATAAATTTTAAAGCATAAACAAGGTGTTTGGGCTATGCCCCATCCTTAGAACAAATTACAAAAAACGCAAATAAGAAATTATTAAGATAAATATAACATATTATTACTACTTATTTAAAAGCATCTTAGTCATTCATTTTCTCAACGCTCTCATATGCCATCAAAGTTGACCTCAGTAGAAGGATCAAAGTTCGTTGAAGCAGTGCCTGAAGAACCAACATCCAAATTATCCACTTCAGCCCAAAACTTATCCATGTCTATTGCCTCGACCATTTCAAAAATAGGATTTGGATTCACGGAAGAGTTTGACCCAACACCAATTAGTGGTGGAGGTGGTAAGGTGGGATCAGAAATCTCAAAAGTTGGTATAGTGGGCATATGCATCTCACCCACTAGATGCATAGGCCCGATCTCCTTACAATAGCGATACTGTTCGAGATAAATGTTAAGAGATTCAAAATAGTTATTAAAATCTAAAGAATTCATAGCCGACAGTATGTCATCTCCTCCCAAAGTCATTTTGGACTCACTTTTGCAATACTCATTGGCTTTTTCGGTTATCCAATTTATGAATTTTGAGGAGCATATTTGAACCATTTTCTTTGCACCATTAGATATTTTTGCCTTTGGTGGCAAAGCTTTTCTCATAATTTGTGTCACATTTTTGAATGGCAGTGTAATTTTTTTCCGCATAACTAGTTTAGGCACAATGGCATCGTTCCTAGGATTCATCAAAGTTGTTGGAGCTCTTGTATTTGCATATGCACCTTGATGCAACATAGATGAACCTGAACAAACCCAACAAATACTTTCATTATTTTAACATTTCAATAATAAATCATTATCTGTCAAAAAAATAATAATAAATCATTATATGCACATAAATAAATATTGTAAAAAAAATGTACAATTATATCAAATACAAGTATATAAGAATAATAAAGCATTTATTTGTCAAAAAAAAAAGAATAATAAAGCATTTTGTCAACAAAAAAAACAAACAAATTATACCAATTATGATATCTCGATATTTGTATATAATAATATAATATTATAGTTTTAATTAAATATTTATATTGCAAAAATTATTGTTAGATTGAAAATTTTATATATAAGAAAGATTATTTTTATAATTTTTTGCGTAAATCTAAAATTATTTAAATATGGTTGGCATACATCAATACTAAAGTCATTTATTTAAAAGGTAGAACACATTAATAATCTTGGAAAAATAAAATAATAAATCAGATGACTTTAGATTTACATAAAAATTTATATAGTTAATTTATATTATATTAACTTTCAATTCAACGACAAATTTTGTAACATGTGTATCTTAGTATCTATGCCCAGATATTAGAGTGGTATAACTTGATATATCCTTTGTATATATGTATTAGAAATCATTTTATTATGAAAATGAATTTTTGTAAGAAAAATGATCAAAACCATACGTAAATCAACAATAGAAAGCAAAATAAATTAAATCGGAAAAGCAAAAATATCAAATTTTTGGTGTTTTTTTTTAAACAAACTAGAGAGCAAGACATCACATGATCGACAAAGAATCATATACTAATTACTATCGGATCTTTGGTTGAAAATGAATAAAAACCAACATATATATCAACTAGTATTGAAATCTATATATATAGACATTTGCATGAAAAAAAAAACATATCTATGTCTAACTTATTTTGATATTGTGTTTTACCAGAACTTGAGCTTGGTTTTTGACCATTGTGAAAGAAGGGATATTTGCGCTTCATGGTTGATTCTAAACTTCAATGGATTCCAATCCAAACCCAACTATTGAATTTATAATAGGTGAACCTAGCTACAACTAGTGTTGTCAATTAATTGATAATTTTCATATTATTTTTAAAGTATCTTTACAATCAATTTTTTAGACTAATCTTAGTTAATATAATATTCCCTCCGATTTTATATATAAGCAAAATTTTACTTTTCAGATTCATTGAAAAAGTAATATATATAGTTTATATTATTGACTAGATACATTAATTTTTCAATGAATCTAATATATAGAACTGGAGGATTAAAAAAAACTTTAGAATTGTAATATTTATTTATTACACGACAAATGATATGGATATACAGGAAAAAACAAAGAAGACATTATAGAAAGAAAAGAAACGTAATTTTTTCTTTGACTATAAACGTAACTTTTTCATATCAATAAATATTGTTTTTTCCTAATTTTTTAAAACATTTTATAGGTTAATTAAGTGTATTTCCATGAAAATTTAGTGGTTTTGATGCATTTGATGGTGACTTAATACAAAGATTCGATTTATGATAGTAGAATGCCTTCTTTAATGAAAAGATGGTGGAGAGTCAATGCAAATCAATTTTGGTCATAGTCAAATGATCAAAAAATCGTCACTGAAGTTGAGCATATGAAAAGTTAAGAAAATACCAAAAAGTGGGACCTACCACGGCCGTGGATGATAAGTTAGAAGACATGCCCTCATTTTAGATGGATCTGCCATGGCCCGTGGTAGTGTGCCACGACCGTGGCAACCCCATGATCAATTTTTGTCTCTTCAGATTTTGCTTAAATGTTTATTATCTGTAGTAATACCTTATGAGTGTTGAAGTTTACAAAATTGATGGCCCTCTATATTATAAATAGCTAGGACCCCTAGGCTAAAGGAAAATCACTTCTTACTCTTGTAAACATTCTGAAATTCGATAATTTTAGTTTTAGAGCTGCAAACCATGTTTAGGTGTGAGTAGTTCCCTTTTTATCTTAGGATTAAGGAAAATAATCCAAGAATATTCTTTTGATAGTTCATTCTTTTATGTTTTTGTTGATCGGAATTTCTAACAAATCTTATTCATATCATATTGTTCTTTATCTAAAGAAAATCTTAGAACATGAAATGTAAGATTGGGAGGTGAAGGTTTTTTTTTGGAAAAGCAAAATTCTATAAAGAGTGAGTTATGCACAAAGTGTGCAAAACTCACTGCAGGAAGGCAAGTTTGATATAGA
This sequence comes from Trifolium repens, assembly GCA_030408175.1. Lineage (NCBI taxonomy): Eukaryota > Viridiplantae > Streptophyta > Magnoliopsida > Fabales > Fabaceae > Trifolium > Trifolium repens. The sequence continues at coordinate 8,265,010 of CP125841.1, forward strand.
TAAGACATATAAAATTGTATAAGTCCTCCTTATATACACAATATGCTAAACACAATATGCTGATTCTAATTTTACCAATAAGGCTATACTAAGCTACTATATTAGTGTTGTTTCACTTGATGAATATTAATCAAGTAAAACAACACTACACATGATGATATTCAACGAAATTAAGGCAAATAATATATCCAGTGAAGCTAAGACACATCAGTCCATGATAAGCAATCAAACCGAGGAGAGCAACTGTCTGCATTACTTAGCTCCCAATACAGTTGGAGGACAATTAATGAAGGAATATTCACGATCTCGTCGATTCGGAGCTGAATTAGCAGCAAACACTCCTATTATGTAGCGTCTTAGGATCTCGCGTCATGCCACTAAATTACCCTCAGGCTTTAGAAACAAAACTGTTTTCGTCCCAAGAGCACTAGACAAAGACTTAATGAGATACAACTAAGAACACTATGAACTTGTCCCTAATCTTAGCATTATCTGGCACTAGATTCTTCATTAGTGATAGATGAGACTATCCCTCATTCACTAAGGCAACCAAAACCCCTAACTATCTCACTACCTCTCTCCAAATCAATCCCAACATAGGACTCTTAAAGAATAAATGGTCTTCTGTTTTTGGACTACCACCCCCCCCCCCCCCCCCCCCACACACACACGCGCGCGCGCGCGCATACGAAGAGCGAAAGAATTAAGAGTGATTCCTCTCTTCGTAAAGTTTTCCTTAGTCAGCAATCTCTTATGAAAAAGCCTCCTAACTAGAGTCGACATGTTCAAAGAAATTAATTGATTCCAAACGTCTCTGCACCAATCACACTCCTCCTTCTCCTCTCCTCCGATTAATACATGACAAGCTTCCTTAACCGAGTAGCTAGGTCTCTTCTCTCCATTTCCAACAACCTCTCTCCCACTCTCTACCCTCTTCTTACTAAGCGTTAAACCATTACATACATCCACCATCTCCATCTCCCATTGAAATGATCTCCTCCTTCATCTCCAATATATCTTCTTAACTCTCTCTTTTTCGATTATTATCTCTGCTACACTCGAATTTTTGTCTAGAGACAGGTCCAAAAGTCTCCTAAAGAGGATACTCAACATATAACCGTCCACCCAAGGAACAATAAATTTCAATAAAATTTTACAATTTTCATATTAATTTTAAAATATTGTTAATGTTTTTAACTAAATTGATACAATCCTACAATATAAAATAGAAATAATAAGTTTAACAAAATTTAATCCTCTAATCTTTAATTTGAGAAAAATATTACTTTTTAAATTCATAAAATGATTGATGTATTTGATCTAGAAAATAGACAAGATACATTAATTATTTCATAAATCTAAAAAATAATTTTTTCTAGTATTACTTTTGGGGTAAATTCTAATATGTGGAGCATGTCCATAAAAATGTTTGAAACATTAACGATGATAATAGGTCAATGATCTTCATGATTTTCATAATTAAAAAAAAAACTTAATTGATTCATGTTTGAATAAAACAACGAAAAACAAATATTCATTTAATATTGAATCGTCATTGATTAGGTCTTTCTTTAAGCCATAAAATCATAGAGATCACAAATTTAATTTCTTAAAAATATCATCATCGACGACTATTAAAAATAACGATATTTTATCACTGATCCACGGTAGACCTCGTATTCACATACTCCATGTTAGTGTGAGAGTATATTGGCCTTTTGGGGTCTCCTTAAAAGGAACAAAGCATTCTTATTTCTCTCATTCTCTCTGCTGAATCACAAAAAAACTTCTTCTTCTTTCTTCCATTTTCTTTGAGAGAAAAAGAGAGTGAGTGATTCACTCAGTTACCAATCAACCATGTCTCTTGGGTATGCTGAAAAACTATCTTATATAGAAGATGTAGGCAACGTTGGAATGACAGAACATTTCGACCCATCTCACGTTTTGCTTGAAAAAGTCAGTCTTTTTTTCCTCCATTCACTTGTTCATGTTTCTTTGTCATCTTCTTTACACTGTAGCTTACCCTTTTTTATGGATGATGATTTTTTTTATTCCATTTGCAACTTTTTTTTTTTGCTTGTGAGTTATATGCTTATATGTTGCATGAATTGATTGGTAATGGTAGTGATCTTGAGCTTAAATTTGGGTGAAATTTAATTGTTGTTTGGGTAATTAGCTTGCATGATTGTGAATATTGGGTTGTGATGATAAATTAAATACTTTGGGTTAGATTATTATGTTTTTGTTGTACAAGGGTTTTGATTTAGTGAGTAATGCTTTGAGACTTTGAAATGTTGACTAAATATGTTTTTAGGGACTATGTTTCATCTTATAATTGCAAAAATTTTATAGACATTGGTTAATATGCAAATTGACTATGCTTTTTATTTGATAAGTTGAATTGTACTTTTACTTAGATTTTTACTTTGTCTTGTTTCGTTTAACCATTCTTGTTCATGCAATGAACACGAGGTTGATCACATTGACCAGTGATGTGATCTCCTTGATTCTTCTAGTACGTTTCTTCTCCAAAGTGGGGGAATGTACCTGCAACCCCCTATTTATATTGGCTTTACCCTCCGAGCTGCGATATGCTCCTTTCCTCTGATTGGTTGATTTAGTGGCGCTTATCCTGTTTTAGGAGCCGTTGAGGCATAGTCGGTATGAACGTTACAGTTCCATTTCCTGATATCTGCAATCGTGGATATGTGCTTGGCTAGTGATCTTAACCAGAGAAAAGAGCCACTTCCTCTCAACTAGAATCTTGGTAACCCGTTCCTCATTTCATCCCCCTAACTCTCATTTCACCTTGTTAACTTGGTCTTACTTGATTGGACACGGCCTTGGTCTATACGTACTGAGCTAATGCAGCCACAGTCTGACTGATCTTCAGGTTGGGCCACTTAAGTCCATACCATTACAATTCTCTTTTTCTACATTTACTTTTGTTATCTTAGTTCTCTTTCAATTGTTTCTCTTCTTTGTATTGGAATGCAATATACCAATTTATCACCTAGTGAGAAGTTTCCTTCATTACATTCTAATGAATGTATATGTTTGAAAGTAAACCATTACCTTCACTTGACCAAAATAAATACTTATAAGCTAAGATATATGCATTTTTTTTCTTTGCAGATAGAGCAACTTGCTATCATGATTAAAAAGGTATCGACTGTGGCTACGTATTGGTGATTATATTTGGAACCTTTCTCTGTATTATTTTTTATGTAATCAGCCTCTTTAATTTGTATTTATTTTTCTACTTGCAGAGTAAGCATCTAGTAGTGTTCACAGGTGCAGGAATATCAACTTCTTGTGGTATACCTGATTTTCGAGGTCCCAAAGGAATTTGGACGCTTCAGGTGATGGTTTGAAGTTTGTGTATGCTTGTCCTATAATGAAAATTGAACTTTTTTTGGGATGTTCACATAGTTGTGAATATATGCTTGAAAATCTCATCTGTTTCTCTCACATTTAGAGTGCATATGCTAACTAGAATAGTGTCATCTGTTGCTTATATTTACAACACATTTGCTATAAAAAAATTCTTTAACTCACCCAGTTTGAAGTATACATAATTTTGGACGTGATGAGTACCAGTCAGATGCTACTATTGTCTGTCAGTACTCATTCGTGTGTAGTCTTCTACCTTTCTCTCATGGTTTATGGATTTTATGCGGCTCTTTTCATCCTATTTTCTGTTCTGTATTATTATTACAGCGTGAAGGTAAAGCCTTGCCAGAAGCATCATTACCATTTCACCGTGCAGTGCCAAGCTTGACTCACATGGCTCTGGTTGAATTAGAAAAGGCTGGTATTTTGAAGTTTGTTATCAGCCAGGTAGAATCACTATGTTTTTTTTTATTTTATTTTTTATTTTTATGTATATACTTCTTTCATTTAGGTATATGAAGACTTTAGTTTTAGCTATCTTTTCACTTGTTCTCTTGCAAATCGCAATCAAACTTCAATAAAAATTTCATCCAATTTTAATTGAAATGGTCATTCTTTGGAGCTGAATTCAGCATTTAATTTTCTTTCCCATTCTTATAACCTTTTATTTTCTTATGATAGAATGTTGATGGTCTCCATCTTCGATCTGGAATACCAAGGGAGAAACTGTCTGAACTGCACGGAAATTCCTTTATGGAAACATGCCCTTCTTGTGGAGCTGAGTACGATCTTATTACTCTTTCCATGCTAATCTCATACGAGCTTTTTTTTTATAAGAGTTAACTAGTCGATCATATTCAACATATATCTTCCACGAAGTTATGAATAATTACGGTGAAGATGCTAACAAGTATCAGCAAAAAAAGGACAACTACAGTTCTCTCATCAATACAAGTTCTATTTTATAAATTTTTTTAATCACAAAGTTATGAATAATTTATAATATTTTCTTCATAGATCTGTAGACTTGGCCTGATTTTTCTACTTCTTGCATTTAATCAATCATGCAGTGACTTTGACTCATTCCTGTCGTGTTCGTAATTTTTAAAATCTTAGATCTTAAAAGAATTGCTATCTAATTGTATGATTTGAACCTCTTAAGGTACTTTCGTGATTTTGAGGTCGAAACTATTGGTTTAAAGGAGACATCAAGGCGCTGCTCAGATGAAAAATGTGGGACAAGACTTAAGGATACAGTCCTTGACTGGGAGGTACAGCATTTTTCACCATTAGGTCCCAATTGTACAATAATATAAAATAATAATATGCTAATATGATAGAAGAGATACAGACTTAATGTGTGCATTCACCGAAAAATAGAAACTGAAAGATTTGATTTTGATAGCTAATTTAAGTTGTATATTTAGCCCATTTGTCCTTGACCAAGCTAACCATTATTTGACACTACCGGCTTGTTGATATCTGTAGTCAATGTTTGTGAAAATATTAAGCCTTGTGATATGATATGATTATGCACTTGAAAAACATTTTCCTGTATATGTGTCTGCATATTTATGTTTCCCTCTGAGTATCTCTAAGTACGTTGTTGTATTTTCAGGATGCATTGCCTCCAAAGGAGATGGATCCTGCTGAGAAGCACTGCAAACAGGCAGATATTGTGTTATGCTTGGGGACAAGGTACTAATAACATGATTTATTTCTTATCACTGGCTGTTTACTATATTTTTTTTGCGCCCTCTATCTGTACGAGCTTATTTGTTTTTTAATATTAATAACTGATTATAGTAGAATAAGTTGAGTTCAAAATGAATCATACTGCTCTGGGAGTAATGGTGAAACATTAAGAAAATTTATATTAGATGTATTTTGTGGTTTGTCAATGACTGATAAGATTATACTAGACATAAGTTTGACCAACTTTAAAATTGATCTTTCGAACATATTTCTTGTCATTGGCATACATTAATGAACTATATGCCATCTCTTTTTCAAAATGTTTTGCTTTGCTATATTTTTCTTTTGATATAGCATGGCTAAAATATCTCAAAATGCAGTCTGCAAATAACTCCAGCATGCAACTTGCCTCTTAAAGCACTCCGTGGCGGAGGTAAAGTTGTCATTGTGAATCTCCAGGTTCGTCTCCCCTTTTTTCTGCTAACCACCTTCTGCATGTTAGTGAGGGTGTTTGATCCCATCTCCCTATTTCATTAATGATGTTTCGTATTCTGTTTCAAGGGGTGGAGACCTCATGTTCTCTCTTTTTTTCCTTCCTATTTTGCAGACGAGTTTCCTGTACTCAAATTTTTTTTGCTAAATTTTCTGCTTTTCTTTAAGAGAGCTATAATTAGTACATTCTCATTATGTGTTCAATAGTATCCAGAATAGAATATTTTATTTCATTTCAAATGTGATTCTTATGATTGTCCCGTTTGTCACTACGATCATGTTGGTATCATGTGGAAAAACAAGTCTTGTCTGTGTCTCGACAAGCTTATGCACTGCAAAGATACATAAGAGTGCGCTAAATTTCTAGCATTTAGATGGCCTAATTCAACTGTGGCCACTGCCGTACATTTTCTGTATTTACAATGGAATATTTCAAAACTGTAGGATATTTATGCTTGCTATGACTATGATATTATCAAAGTTAAGTATGTAATTATATTTTCAATCTTTGAACTTCAGCCTTGAACATGCTGGATTCTTCTAATTTTGGAGTTTCACAGTTCTGTTTTTTCTTATTATACTTTTGTTCTTATCATAGTCATCTAAGTTCTAAACTAAATATGTTTTGAACTCTTCAGAAAACCCCAAAGGACAAAAATGCCGCTTTAGTCATACATGGGTTTTCCGATAAGGTATTTATATATTTTCAACCTTTCCATTGCTATTTATTTATTTGATTATTTATTTTGACATCCTTATTCTTCCCGTAACTCATTCTTTCTTATGCCTTTCATATCAAAAGTTTTCGGTTTGAATTAGATTAGTATTGCCTGTTTTTTTCCTGATGTAATGCGAAATAGATACAACATTGACTTGATGCATTTTAAATTGCAACAGGTTATTGCAGGTGTCATGGAACACCTTAATATGCAGATTCCTCCTTTCATCAGGATTGACCTTTTCCAGATTATTGTAGTGCATGCTTTGAGCAATGGTAATCAACTTTAACTTTTTGATATGTGCCCACAAACTTACCCACACTCACAATCCCACACTACATTTTCAAATTAACAAAATTAACTCATTATTTGATTCTTTAATGCCCCATTGTTAAACTGCATAAATTGTGAGTTGCATTAGTAGATCAACCTAACTATTGAAAAGTTTCAATTTGTTTTAATGTTGTGACCTGGAAGGAAATGAGTTATGAGTTTTCTATGCCTTTTTGTTATTAACGAGTAGCATCAGTTCTTCCAAACCAAGAACCGTTTGCCTCACAAATTACATGGCATGAAAAGACCTAACAAAAGCTTCTTTTTTACATAGTAGAATTTGTGTCACACTGCGAAATATCACACGACCAAAATACAAATGACTAGCTAACAAGAGGTGTTGATTTATATATTTCACATAACTGATTCAATTTTCATCACAGATAAAAAATTTGTGAACTGGACTCTCCAAGTTGCAAGTGTCCATGCCCAGAAAGCAGCATTACCTTTCATCAAGTCTGTCGAGGTGAATGCACATGTTGACTCTCTATCTGCTTGTTTTATCATTCATTTATATCCACATTTGTTGTTGTCTAAATTGGCCTTGTGTATAAACATGCTTGAACCTAGTAATTTAATTCTTAATTTTGTAGTTGTACACTTTTGGTAATATTGGTGTTAGTTCCTTGCTTATTTCTTAACTTAGCGGTAACTAAACTGAACCGAACTGCCAAACCGAACCGAACCGAAAATAACCGAACTGAACCATAAATTTATGAACTGAACCATTAATTCTGGACAATTTATTAACTGTGAACCGAACCATTAATAACCGAACCAAACCATTTGAACCGAACCAAACCATTTGAAAAACTCAAAATTCTCAAAACTCAAAACACTTGTTTTTTTGTTGGTTTTAAATTCATATTTGTTGTACTTGAATTTAACTTAACCATTGATGTTTATTTAAGTTGTAATGTTTAGTTAATTATGAAATTAAGAGGCCAAAAAAATGTTGTGCTTAACAGTTCGGTTCGGTTAACCGGTTAACCGAACCATAACTACAGTTATTTGTGCTTAACAGTTCAGTTCGGTTAACCATTTAGTTGAACCATTAGTACAGTTCAGTTCGGTTTTACTATTATCCATAACGGTTCGGTTCGATTTCTCGAACCATTGTTATGGTTCAGTTCGGTTCGGTTCAGTTTTTTGTCCGAACTGAACCATGAACAGTCCTAGCGGTAAGCTTCATGTGGAATAGTTCCTTGCTTATTTTGGGGGTTGTTCAGAGATGTAATAAAATATATTTTTCTTGGACATGATATTAAAGTCTCTATCATTGCACCTCCCCTAAGAGCCGGCATTCCAATGTTTGCAATGTACGACTCTTGGTCTTTCTAAGCAGCCCCTCCATAGGTAGCTCTTTTCAGTACACTGACAATTTGCTCTTGTACCACTTAAGCTATCAAGTTGAGCTACTTAAGTGGTCCACTGAGCATCTCATAGGGCTTAAGTGGTCCACTGCCTTTTCCTATTTTAAGGATAGCATTTTGTTGAAACATTTAGAATTAGACTTAATTTGGGAATTGAAATTGCTTCTAAGTTATTCTTAGATCTCCTCCTCCTAGTCTCATGATTTGTTTCTCTCCTTCTCCTTCTCCCATACCCTGCTCTCGATCAGAACAACATTGTCAGTAGCTGTGCCCCATAGAATAGTGGCTAGCTTCCCCCACATGCGGCAGAATGGACTTGCAGTCATTGCAGCCACTGTCGTGCCTCGGTTTCGTCTTTCGGTCACAGGGCACTGCTACATGAGTGCTACAACATTGGGGTTTGAATGGATTTTGTGCAGTGACAAAAAAAATCTATTTTCTTTCCTCTTCCTTTCACTACAAACCAGAAAGTCATTTTCCCTTCTCTTTATATTCCCCTCTTTCTTCCTGCGAACTAGCTGCCATCGTCCCAGCCACCGCTTCCTTGCCTCTACATTCAAACAGTCATGACAACTCTTCCCACAGCCATGACAACTTCTAGTATTAACTATGTAATATGTCCAAAATAATTCAAATAACGGCATCAACACTCCCACTTCGCGCAATCCGGGATTAACAGTTTTGTACATTCAACAGTTTGGAAACCTGAACAATGTGGGACTCCAATACAACTTCAATACCCATCCCCATGCATAGCGTGGATCCTAGGTCCAATTCCCACATTGAAATCTCTAATTAGGTTCTGATACCATGTTAAATACAACATAGGACCAGAAAATTCTAATGAATTTGTTTTTTTGTAAAATAATTCTAGTGAATTTGTGTTTAATAAGGTTAGTGAAATCAGATGATAAATCCTACTGATTTCATGTTAAGGGAAAGTAAGAATGGAACATCCTTATTCTTAATCTCCTCGCTGGAATATAACTTTCTTGTTCCGATTCTCTTCACTAGCATAGCTGTATTCCATTTACCAATCTCATGTTATCTTGACAAAATGTAAATAAATAGCGGAAGGCCAGAAATTGACTACCGTATCCGTCCTTGTCTGCAGGTTTCCTTCTTGGAGACGGAAGGTTTCAAACCAGCCATTCTGGAGGAGCAACCATTTCGGCTTAAAAGGTCCGACACTTATGCAGTGTGTTTATGTTCCTTTAATCAGTTTTTTTACTCAATCTATTGATCCTTACATACTAGATGAGACCAAATTGAATTCTGAAGAATTGTGAGGATCTGCATATGTAGTTTGAATTTTTTTTACCTCTCATCATTGATTAAATTCATCTCATTATGTTGCTTAAATTTTTATACTTATTTCGATGAATGGTGTCTTAGGAGAACAGCATATAACAAAGCATTTGAAATGGTTCTAAATCTTAACTTTGGTGATGGTTGCGGTTGTTCTTCCCTTGAAGTTGATGTCCCAATAGATTTTACGGTAAGACTTGCATAAATTTCACCTATCTTCTGATACAATGTCTTCACATAATAGGCGATGACAAGTGGCAAAGCTTGTTTCGGAAATACTATTTATAATTTTAAAATAAATGAGATGGGGGCCAAATGAGTTTCTCACGGCTTCTTTTCTAATGTTATTTTCTTCTTTGATCGAAGAAAAATATAATTAGTTTTTCATTATTCATAAAACTTGTCAAGGGCCAATTTTTAGAAAATGACTTAACACTAAAATTACCTTTTTTACAGAGTTCAACTGACTGCTTCAACTTTGACAAGGATGTCATATTCCAAAAGCTGAGAGATAAGGCAGTCAATGAATCAAAATGCGGTCAGAATGCTGTTATCGAAAGAAAGACCATCTTGACACCTAGAAGCGACATTACTACCTACGCAGTTGTGACCAATGTTGTTCATTACAGCAAACCAGTCCCCAATTCTCTAACCAATGGTGATCATAAAAAGCGAAAAGATAGCTTGACCGGTACAGGATCGTCGAGGAAGCGCTCAAAAGTTTCTAAGGGTAAATCGAAGGTGTAAATATAGATAGAAAGGTGTAGTTTTTGTAAGTATGATACCGAACTTTAGAACTGACAGGATTGACAAAATGTAGAGACTGAGTGAATTTTGTTAGATGTTACACTCAGTCTTCCCCTAAATGGTGTTCTTGATGCTGAAAAGCTTTTTGATACACTGATTACTGAATATAGTGTGTAATCTTGGTGTGGCTTTTGTAATGTTTCTTTGGATAGTTTGAGAAATTATAAGTATATGGAGAACTCAATAGATGTATAAAAATGTATTTATGTTCTTTAATTCTTTATATTTTTCTTGCTGTTACTAAATTTTGTCAGTTAATATTGTTTTTATGTTAACTAATCTCGTCTTCTATAATCTGCGAATAATTAAGAGATCGTCCTCTAAAATTTGTCAGTTAACATTGTTGGATTGAACGTTTTCACTCAAATTCAAACCCAAAAATTTGCAATTTGCATATGTTTTAATCGTATTTATCACTTTGTCCGTAAACAAAAAGTAAAATAGAATAACAAATCATTAACAAAAAAGAAGGATCAATGGTAAAAAAAAAAAAAAGATAAGAAGGATCAATGGTGTTTCCATTAATGTAGCATACCTTGTCTAACCTTCAATTTCATTCATTTTTTTTCTTATGAAGTAAATGACAATTTTTCATAAATTATTTTGGTTCAAATTATGTGACACGTCAAACGAGGCAAGTTTTGTGACTTCATTGTTTGACTTAGTGCGTATGGTGTGTTTCCAATTTATTGACTTGGTGGACCTATTAACATCAACACTAATCAACAATTCAATAGATTAAGCGTATGTTCAGGACAAAGTAAAATCACAAGGGGTCAAAGGGTATTCAAAATGTTTGAAATTTTTGCACTCTGTGAATAATATTTGTACGCAAGGGATGACAAATTCAAAAGCATGTCCACAGTGAGAGAGCTAAACTTGTTCATACTGGTGTAAGTGTAAGGATCAGTTATTCATTACGTAACCATCCAACCAACCATGACATTCACAAATGACGTATACCAATTCACGAAATAGATACTGACACGTCGACACCGATAATAATTTGAGAAAATGACACAATTCAATGTAATTATAAGTATTGGTGTCTGACATCGACGCATGTCCGACACCAGAACATGTCTAATTCAAGTAGTGTTTGTGCTGCAGAGTCATAATTTATTTTATTTGATATTAGACGAGTTGACTAAATCACGTTGAAATTGTAATTTTGTTAAAGATACAAATTGTAGCTTATATAAACAAGTATATGTTTTGTAGCAAGCAGCATGTTTATTGTCGAGAAGAACAAAGTATACTTTTAAGAGTTGCTCAATATTGCAGATAATTCTTTAGTTCAGTGTACCAACACAACACACCTCCGGTTATTAGTTTTCGGCCCCGCAACGATAGTCGCTACAAAGAATCTAAACACAATACAATATAAGATGGTGCAATTGGATCTTGCACTTAGATTGAAATCCAAATAGTGACTAATCTATATATATGGACGGCTAATGAATGATTGAAGGAAGGAAAGGCTAATAATGTTGTGTAGTGAAGCAAGAGTTACATTGGGAGTGGAACTACGTCACCAAACACTCATGGTACCAAAGTGAGTGCTTTCTTGTTATAAATATGCAACTTTGTGCCTTTCATCTCTTCAACTTGCACTTGTTGGTGCTCTTTGTTAGTTCCCTATCAACCTCTTTATTTGCTACCAAACTCTACCCTTTAAATCTTCAAGTTTCTAGTTAAATCTTCATTGCCTTCTTAGAGTTTGTTTTCCAAGGTAAATATATTATCTGGTTTGGTTTACCATATTTTTCTGCTTTTCCCATTAGTGAGAGTGTCTTCAACAAAAAAAAAAAAATTCCATATGCAAATGTTAGGAAATTAATAGTTATATTAGTTTTGAGGGATCAAACTCTGAACCTCCTGCTAAGAACTCATTCAGTGTCACTTAGTTCACCAACCGAGCTACCTTTTCGGGACAATATTTGTAGCATATAAAATTGAATAGTATGCAACATTTGTGCTACAATATTTGATATTGTCAAAAATTACGGTCAAAAGCAATTTATGATGCAACTTTCTACCGTAACTTAGGCAATTTTTTATAATTTCACAAAACTTATGCCAGTAGATATGCTCAAATCAGTCGATCCAAATAGGCTCATATAAAGTGCTCAGCTTAGCTTTTGACTTATCAAATTTTGTGATTGAATATGCAGTTGAGCTAATGTCAGTGGCAGCTAGTCCAGCACTCCCTTTAGGGGATCACTTATGTGAAAATGGATTTGAATGTGTGGAAATTCTTCCTTCCACCAATGATGCACATGGAGGAGTCATTGTTGACTTGAAGAATCCTATGGACCCTGAAATTTTTGCTACTTTGCTTAAATCTTCACTTTTACAATGGAAGAAACAGGTGACTTTTATGATCTATATCATAGCTTTAAAAAATTGTATTGATCATTGCATATAACTGCGTCAAATACACGGATTTAACTCATCTAAAGTGACAAATTAAGAAATTTTAACACCTTATCTGCTCAAACACATTTGCATCAACCGTCGATTTATCGATCTATGGTTTAAACTTGAGAATACTTATATTCTAAAGTTAATAAATGCATGTTTTTCCATTATAACTGCATCATATTACAGTGTTCCAACTAACTTTAGTTTTCATTGCAGGGAAAAGATGGTGTATGGATCAAGTTACCTATTGAACTTGTTAATCTTGTTGAAATTGCAGTTAAGGTAATCTTTCCATATTCTATTTCAAAGTTTTGTTATATAAGCACTTATATAAGTATTTGGAAAAAGTTATAAAAGTAACTTATGAATCTATTATATGTTCAGAAGTTGTTTCCTGCTTATTTTCATAAGTTTTTCCGAGCCTATAGAATTTAAATCCATTACCTCTTTGATTATAGAAATAACTTATACATAAACTCTTGTATGATAAGCAAAGAGCTTATTGAAAAGGAAATACTTGAAAATTAAATCATATAGCGAAACACTTCTTGAAAAGGAAATACTTCGAGTAAATTGTTCAGCGAAACTTTCATGTGTTTTTTTCGCCGAGCAGGAGGGTTTCTGGTACCACCATGCTGAGCCAAGCTATGTAATGTTAGTTTACTGGATTCCTAAAACAGGCTGCACAATCCCTCCAAATGCTTCTCATCGCATACGCATCGGCGCCGTTGTCTTGAACGATAAGAAAGAGGTATAAAATATAGAGTCAATAGTGGTTCATAGAGCTACATGTTTTCTTGCATATAATGAGATTTGTACTAATTCTTTACAATCTCTTTTTTGTTTTTTTCCATTTTCTTTTAGTAATTAATTTATTCATTTTTGTTTGGTGAGCTTTGTAGATGCTAGTTGTAAAGGAAAAAAGAGGTATATTTCATGGAATTGGCGTTTGGAAGGTACCAACTGGAGTAGTTGATGCAGTATGTCCATTTTCAAAGACTTATATTACATCTCATCTTCAAAATATGTTTATATACTTTTAGTCCCGACAAATATAACGTATTCTAATTTTGATTTATGTAAGTTTGTTTTTGGATTTCGTCTCTGCAAAATTAAAAACTGTCATATCACCAAACGGAAACTGAAATTTTGTTAGTCACGTCAACATTTTTAATTTGTAGAAGTTGACATCACACGAGGACCAAAATTGATGGTTTCTAAACAAAAAATTTACAATGACCAAAATAAATAAATAAAAACACTATATTTACGGAGACGAAAAATATATTTAAACTTACAACACATATAACTACTACAATTTGGTAGAATAAAATAATTACAATTTGGTAGCAACTTGGTTTTTGCACCTGCAGGGTGAGGAGATTTTTGAAGCAGCTATTAGAGAAGTAAAAGAAGAGACAGGAGTAAGTAATCTTAGTATGTTGTATCTCAATCCATGTGATGTTTGTTTGTATTGACTATTTTGGTTTGTTTTATATAAAATCAGATTGATACAGAATTTTTGGAGGTGCTTGGATTCAGGTATGAATATTTTAATATCAGACCTTAAAGACCTTTTTGTAAAGTTTTAGATCACTTTTTTTCTTCATGTGGTTAACATTGGAAAGTGATTAACAATTCTCCTCTTACTTTCTCATTTTCATCAGTATTATAAAATATGTTAGATGAATTAAAAATTAGGCCACAGAAGTGCTGATGCTACTAGCAGCATATGAAATCATTTGATTGGGACCTGTTAAATTGTGGCATTATAGTAGTGATATCTGTTTACTTAATATTCAAAGATTGATGGGAATATCATAATATTATTTTTAGCTTGTAATTGGTTGTATTAGGTGATGGATGTGTATCTGATGAGCTTGGCCCATAGAGATATAATTGTCTAGTAACATACTATACTTAGAAAAAATAAAGGCATGTTGAAAATTTTATACTTGCTTTATCTAATTTTTAAAAGAATAAAATTAGCGAGTCCCACATATTAACATACTATAGAGCATTCTTATCCGATATAAAACTGTTAACACCCCTCTCCCGCTACAAGTATAGGACCGGACATCTAAATTATGACCTTAGTGGTCCAATAGAGAAAACTGGTAGTAGGTGGTCCAACAGATCTTGGACAGACTTTTGATACAATCTTTGAATTTTGGGTTAGATCTAACTTAATCTTACAAAATTGGCTTGTAAGGTGGAAACTTTCGCTACTTATAAACTCATGTTCATGTCTTATATCTTTCAATGCGAGACTCTTAAGTCTTAACACATTCTCTACGTTCATGCTCATGCCGACATCTGGAGTAGGACCCAACTCTTATTTCAACTAATAATTTTGATTAGGCCTAACTCAATTGACTTGTATGGTTAGGACTGCCCCCACTCGGTAACTTATAAACATATTGTCAGCCAATATTTCATCTCATATAGGACTCTTAACAAAGAAGAAAATATATTATTATTAATTAAAGTGTCACTGATAATTATTTTACGACTATTTCATATGGAATTTAAATTTTATCCCTTAAAGTTATAAGGTCAAACTCACAGACCCTTGCTTTATCTAATCATTTATTTGGTTTTCCAAAATAAATTTTCTGTTTGGAATCTAACATTTTAATTCCTTAGAGTACTTGAGAATTAAAATCTCTTATCATTTTTCATTTGACATTTTCATGTTTCTCATTTTCAGACAGGAACACAATTCATTCTTTGGAAAATCAGACCTAACTTTTCTTTGCATGATGCGTCCTCTTTCTTTTGACATCAAAAGACAAGAACTTGAAATTGAGGCAGCTCAGGTACTTCCTTTTGCCAATGTCATTTCAATGATCATGTATTTTTTGTTTTCTTCTTCTTATCTCTAGGATCACTTTTGTCCATAACAATAACCTAACAATCACTTATCATTACATGAATAATGTCCAAAATATATGAGTGGTTCACATGTTTCTTAGAATCTATTTATATGAGAATGAGCCTTACAGAAAATATGTTAGGAGTGTCTCAGATGTGTCGAATCGAAAAAATAATAATTTACTAGGACGCCATTAAAGTGTGTTACTGTTGACACTTGTTCAAGATGTTTATAAGTGTTGGTATCTGATATGTATCTAACTCACAGACACGATAAAGAAAAATAGTGTGTGCACTACAAAAATTAAGGACTGAAAATAAAAAATAAAACTTGCTTATAAGCAAATTAGACTTGTTATCATAATTTATTTTGGTGTGCTTTGTCTTTTCTCATGAAGTGGATGCCATTTGAAGAATATGCAGCACAACCATTTAATCAGAAGCATGAGTCCTTCAAGTACACAATTGAATTATGCATAGCAAAAATGGAAAGAGTTTATACTGGACTCTGTCCAAAGCCTGTGTCATCATTTTTCTCTAAGGATTTGAGTTATGTATACTTGAATACCAAAGACTTGGACAAATCTTCTTGAGTTAGTCTTTTATTATAGTTGATTTTGATTGATATTTCAGTGAAATGACCACATATCATGATTTCTATGTTATTTGGATTTTGAGCAAGAATTGTGTGATTGTTGTTACTGAAATTCAGCATGGTTAACTTTTATATTGTAAGATTCTTAGAAAGAGGTTTGACAATTATCATGTTTGTTTTTGTGGCTTTCACCAGTTTAATCTGGTTTGAGGGTCAGTTCTGACATCAAATAGTTCCAGCCCCCTCCCATCACAGCTGCGGGGGATCGGACTATGATCCTCCCTACAAAGTTCAACATCAATCATCACTGAACCGACTAAATTTAATTAACACATTAACATTCATATGTTAATTCTATTATTGGTATTGAATTACCGCAAATCACTCACCATAATCCACAATTTCAATACTAAAAAAAGTTACTTGAATAAAAATTAATCAAAGTGAATGAATTAAGCGACCATTCAACCAAAGTTAAACTCACAACTCAAAATTAAATCAAACTAGACATATATTAAAGACCTTCAATGCAACATTTACTTTATGTTATCTTTTTTTACAATTGAGTTGACAACGCTACTAATACAATTATATAAGAACCAATTTCTTTCAAATAAATAGAATAATAAATAAACCAAGAAAAGTGAAATTCATGCCATGAACAAACTAAATAGAGCAAAATTTCATACACCAAAACCTCAATAATTTCTACACAGGAGGATCGATTAAGATTGTTATCCCTCCATTGATATGAAAGGACTTGTGAAAAATGTTTTGGCTTTAAGTTGTCACGGTTTATCAATTGTAAAATGTGTCTTTGTGGATAAACGAGCATAAGGTTATATTTGGTAATGTCAAATTTTAAAATTAATTTATAATTTCGTATGACATATAAAATACTTCTTAAATAAGTGTCTTTTCATCAAACAAATTCCACATATAAAACAATGACTGATAGTTTATAACTTATAGTTGATGATACCTTTCAAACTATAGCTTGAGTTTATAATTTCATATCTTATAAGTTTTTTTCCTTTAAATTCTAACTTCAAAGGTAAAATCAATTCCAAGAGAAAAATCAATTTTAATCAAGACCAAAATCAATTTCAAATCTTCAAAATCTTTTTTACTCTTCCAAAACCAAATTTCATACATTCTTTCATATAAAATTCTATGATGAATCTTCGGACCGAGATTCCCTACAGTCAAGTAGTGACTGCAGGTAAATCTTAACCATTCAATTTTTTATATCTTTTATTTATTTAGTGAACTTTAAATCTGGACTATTAAATACAGTGAATGCATGACTGTAGGGATATTCCGACTGCAGGGAATCCGAGTCCTGAATCTTCTAGATGTAAAAAGAAAAATCGAATCCTATATGACAAGAACACACATGAAAGATGTACTAGTATATGACATGTGTTTCTGTGCAAACATGAAAATGGTCCCTCATTTCATATGGACCCACAAACACAGCCATGTGAGGTGAAAAATCTTAACCCTTTATAGTGAATCCTCATATGAGTAGGGTAGTTTCTACTTCTGGGACAAGGGAGAAGCCACCAAATGTTTTTATTGTAAAAATATAGTACTGGGCCGCTGGAAATTTCACTTTCCCTTTGATTGAAAACTTATTCTAATAATGGTATTGTAATTTCCTACATTTCAGATAGATGTTTTTTTCCTTATAAATTGAAATGTATAGTATTAGATTAGATAAGGTACACCAATTTGAACCAAGTGTGAGTTTAAAATCTAACCACTTCAACCCATTCATTAATTAATACTTATAAATTTTTATAGTCAGAATAATATTTTTTTTAAAATGCATATATATGGATGTGTTGTAATATTTCAGACGATTGTAAGTATTATCTGACTGATCTTCCAAATTAATACAGAGTTTTTTAGTATGTTTTGTCTTCACTTATGCATTTTTTAAAAACTTCTCGGTCAAACACGTTTAACATGGAATTCTTATGGAATATGTTACCAAAAAGAATATGCATTTTGTTAATCGATTTGGATCCTCAGCAGCGGCAGCCTCTGCTGCGGCGCCTGCTGCATGATCCTGACCCTTCAACTCATCAACTGCTTGGTTCTATACTAATACATATTAACTCATAAAGCATGTAATTAAAGTTGTTGCTTGATCCTGCTGTATAATTCACTTTTCACATAGTACCTGGAACTCTTCTTTCTCTCTTGCACCGCTTAAACATTCACGACAAACGGATCAAAATCACGATGTTCCCTCGCCGGGCCGTCCACTGCCGCAACGTTAACTATCGCACTGTTGACTGATTGAAACAAATCCCTGTTGGTTTGTAACCCAAAATAAAGGGGACCTTATCACCTAGATTGCAAAATGTCTGTCTTCACTTTATAAAAAATTGTCATCACATGATTCACGTCATCACTTAGCTTGTAAACAATTCATTCACATATCCATTTTCCAATTTATAACATGTGCACCTTAAATTTGTTTTATTCTTGTTGATTTTTATCTCTTGACAGAACTCAATAAGTATTAAAAACAAAAAACAAAATTTGTTGCTTCAATCTTAAACAAAAAACAAATTATCTCTTGATAGAGTCCAATTTCTTTGCTACTAATTTTGTTATCACTGTTCTTCTCTGCGGCGGCGGCCAAACGTAGGAAGACACGGCGAGAGGGCAGAGATGTTTGAATTCTGGGTCACAAACGAACAGGGGTTGTGTTTCAATCAGTCGGCGGCGTGTCGGTGGGTCGGCGAGTCTGTTGAAAGGTGAATAGAGAAGGGACGAAAGGGAGTGAGAGGGTAACAGAGAAGATCAGAACTTGTTGAAAGGCAAGCAGAATTAAGATACTTTATGAATTAATAAGTATTAATATAGAACCAAGCAGTTGATGAGTTGAAGGGTCAGGATCAAGCAGCAGGCGTTGCAGCAGAGACTGCCGCTGCTGAGGATCCAAATCGTTTTGTTAATATAGATACTACAAATCAATTCTTATAAGTCTTTCTTTAACGTAACCATACAGTCTCATATCTACACGGTATAGTTCTTGAATGTATTAAAATTGCAAACACATATCTACTACTAGTATCTCTTTTGTTAGTAATTTTATGAACTAAATTCTTGATTTAATCTAATGGTGAAAAGACTAATTTGACTAATAAAAAAATTTGTGACTTCGCTAAATGCCACCATGAAAAGACCTTTTGGTAGTAGGAGGGAGTAGTTGACATGGCAGAATCAGGAAGAGTAATTGATGAGGATATACGTTACATAAAAGTAATTGATTAAAATTTGCCAGATCAGGGTGCCATAATTGACCGAAATTAGAGCAATTAGCCCCTTAATTTTGCAAATTTATTAATTACTCCTGTGACGTAACACCAGTTGGCAGGTGTCACGTATGCAATTAACTGTCATATCATCAAAATAGAAGGAGTAAACGGAATAGGGAACAGTTTGAATTTGATTGATGTTTTACAATAGGTATTTGCCGGCATAAGTTATGGTGCATAAGCCATGTTTATGCACCGTGCATAAATACCTAAAATTGCTTAGCACACCCCCCAGATTTCTAGTGCACCCCCCAAATTACTTAGCGCACCCCTCAGATTTTTAGGGGGTGCATTAGAAATTTGGGGGGTGCGCTAGAAATATGGGGGTGCGCTAAGTAATCTGGGGGGTGCGCTAAGCAATCTGAGGGGTGCATTAAGTAATTTTCATTATTTATGCACGGTGCATAAGCAAAAAGCTTATGCACCATAACCACTCCCGGTATTTGCCTATTTCCAAAGTTTATGAAGTATTTGACAAATTTTGAAATTTTAGAGGAGTATTTGACATTTCACTCTATATATATCTTATCCACTAATTGAAAATAAAAAGGCTAAATTATCACATGTAAAGTCATCACTAACCATAAAAAAGCTAAAACTATAAGATAATAAGATAATTTAATTTTGATAAACATTAACCTAACCATAAGAGAGTTAAAGAATCGTAAGTAGTAAACAAATGTTTAAAATTAACATTCACAACCAAGTAACAAATCATGTTCCCTTACCAGCAAAATTACAAAATAATAATGATATAAAAATTCACACCTGCTCTGCTACGACTCAAACGGAAAAATAGGGCCAACATTTGAAATTCCCTTCATTTCCTTACTAAACAAAATAAAAAATAAAACTAAAAAAAAATTATTTCAATAAATTAAAAACAACACAATGCAAGTTTTGTGTGTTACAGCTCACAGCATTAAAACTCCCAAACCCAAACTCAAAACCATAACAAAGATACCGTTAAACCTAACGGCGCCGTCACTATCATCGGCAGTATCATCAGCTGAATCGTCCGGCGAATCAGCCGGCGAGTCAGAATCATCCTCCGCCGGCGCATCAGCAGCTTTCTTCTTCTTTCCCTTTTTCTTATGCGGCTCAGGAGCATCAGCAGCAGCCGGCTCCGGCGCCGGCGCCGGAGAAGGACTTTCAGCTTTACCTTTAAACAACTCCTCCGGAAGAAGAACCTTAGAAATAGTAAAGATCGCATCCGGTTCTTCGTCAAGGATCGTATCAATGATCCTAGCAGTTACACCTTTCGTCTTCAACGTGATCTCTTCACCGTCGTTTTGAACATTGAAATCGTAACTGTCAGCACGCTCTGTAGCAAGAGTGTTCATAAGTCCGTTACTCGATTTCAGCATAGCTTTTGATTGATAAACCGGAACACCGTGAAATTCGAGAAGAGCGACTTTTCCGGCAGCGGTTAGGTTTTTGAATTTCGGTAAGAAAGCTTTGAAAGCATCATCGGCGGGACAAAAAACGGTTAATCCACCGTTGAGATTATCGTTAAAAGTGCTGAATGCGTCACGAGAAGCAGCAAGTGTTTCGGCGAAGATTTTACAACCGTGTTTGGACATTATAGCGGTGATGTTTTGTTCGCTAGGTGGTGGTGTAGGAGCTTCAGCGGCGACGGAGGGAAGAATTTGACTGATTTGAAGAACGGAAATGTTGTAAGGAATTTCTTGAACTGATTTGACGTAAGTAGCAGTTAGGGTTCCGTCGTTGTTTTGAGCACCGAATCCGACTTTTCCGCCGTGAAGATCGGTAATGTTGACGAATCCAGATGAATCAGGAGCGGTGCCGGAGGCTTGGTACAATGTGGCGGCGAGAGAGGTTCCGTTTCTGATTTGGTGAAGCTTTTTGGCTCCGTAGTAGTCGAGAAGAACGTGGAGGGAGAGGATGTTTTTGATGGTGTAGATCGAGGTGTTTTTTGATGTTAAGTCGTGCATGGCGGCGTTGTCGACGGCTAAGACGGTGATTGTGTTTTTGCCGTTGATTTCTGGTGCGAGGTGTGTTAGGGTTAGGTAGTGGTTGAAGGAGGAGAATTCAGGGTGTTTGGAGAGAATGTCTGTGATGTTGTGTGCGTTGGAGGTTGTGAAAATGGAGGAGATGAAGAGTAGTAGTGCCGCCGTGAACGCCGCCATAGTTGACGGTGGGAGAAGGTTCTGCATTGTGGAAGAAGAATGAGATCTGTAGAAGAAGTGGACAGTGTGGAGTGTGTGAAGAATGGAGAAAGTGAGACAACAGAGAGAGGTACTGATAAGAGTGTTGTATACAATGGGGTTTGGGGTTTAAGATTATTACAGATTTTGCCATTGATGACGAAACGTTTTTTTTATTTCTTTTTTTGGCTAAATTGGTTAATTAGTTAATCTTACAAAAAAAAAGTGTCATTTTTTTTCATCTATTTATGAATTTAAATATTATCTCGTTCCAATATATAATATATTTTTAATTTTTGATAAAAAAATATTAGAATTAAGAAAAATAGCTTTTACATAAAAAATTTAAGTAATGTGCATTTGTTTTTTTTTTTTTTTTAAAAGTTTTCCTTTAAAAGAGAAATGGCGATATTTTGCTGTTAAAAAAAATGATGTTATTTTACTTTTCTGTATTTAATTAGAAGTTTTTTTTTTGAAAATTTAATTAATTCAGCTCGAACTTTGAAAAGTGTATTATAAAATGAGATACCAAGTTTTAGCAAAAAATGTCTTATAAACTGAGACAAATACTATAATATAATAAATTAGATTTTATTTAAAATTATTTACCTTATCTTATCATAATTAATGGAGTAAATAGATTCTATATAGTAAAACACTCTAAGGTACCAATCGTTAGTTGGTTCAGTGGTGATTGGCGCTGAACTTGGTAGGGAGAACCACGGTTCGATCCCCCGCAACGGTGATCGGGATGGGGCTGGAACCACTTGATGCCAAAACTGACCCCCGAACCAGATTAAACTGGTGGTGAAAACCAAAAAAAAAAAACACTCTAAGGTGTGTTCACATTTTAACAACCATTTAGTTGTCGGACAACTTTTATTTGTACATTCATTTACTTTTTCAATTTTTCATTGCATCTTACCAAAAACATGATGTTATAGTTGTGTGGATAATTAACAATTAAGTAATATGGTGTTTTGGATCCAAAATCACCAACTTGATAAAAATTGCAATTATTTAATTTAGACACATTTTCGATCATTTACATCTTTGGTTTGTTCAGGTGTTGCACCGTACGAGTTAGGTTGAAACTTTATTTACATTAAAAAATTCATAATTTTCAAATAGTTAAATATGCAATTATTTTGTTTCAAATCTATAAATCTAAGGATAATAACAGATCAAGTAGAAGATAGGTAAAAATTAAAATAAATCTAGGGCAGATGCTAAACATTGCACCCCTTGCACTAGTTAAGGAACCAAAAGTGGTAAAATTGTCTTGGAACTTATGTAGCCAACTTTTTAAAATGTAAGTTATGTTTTTTTCAATGTAATATTTACTACTTTTGGATTCTTTAACTAGTGCACCGGGTGCACTAGTTAGCAAGACCCTCATTCTAGAATATATTCCACATCTCTTTCATCAAATATTAGAATCTTGTAAAATATAATATTTCTTTTATATATATTAGATAATTTGTCAAAAAGTTACTACAATAAATGTTTTGTTTTAGACCGATATATTCAATGACATTTTTGTACGCTTAATAATTACTGATATATGCATATGATGTCAACTACTAGGAGAGCAGATTCTCTGCAGTAATTTACCCCCTGCAGTAAAATCTAAACCACTCATGATTTTTGTACATGAAAATTTTATTTTAAAAAATAAATAAATGGTCTAGATTGAACATGATACTCTCAATTACCGAAGATTAATCTTTTTTCCAACTACTATAGTATGTGCTAGGACATTTGTGCCAAAAAAAAAACCGGAGATTATCCTTTTTCGAATTACTAGTATGTACTAGGACATTTGTGCCAAAAAAAAAAGTATATGCTAGGACATTAAATTGATGATTAGTTAGCAAGGCCCTTTGTTTTTAGGGAAAAAAAGCTTAATAAATGTTGGTATAAATGGAGAAAGGATCATCTCAATTTGTTTTTTCTCAATTTTTCTTAATTGTTGCATCTTAACTATTGATCAATTTTTCTTTACTTTTTTATAATTAAAATATTATCACATATTTTTTATCCAATGATCTATATGCACACATTATTTTTTCAATTTTTTTTTAATGGAGAGAATTCATTCTCACTCTAATGTAAGTGTTGATAGCACTTTTGGAAGTTGGAATTAAAAAATGGAAAAGAATCAGGAAGACCAAAAGATGAGAAGTTCGTTGAGTAAAAGAGGAAACAGTTGGGAGCATAACACGTGACTTGAGGAGCATCTCTTCCCTTGGAGAAAGAATAAAATTAAACAAGGAAAATATTGAATTTAAACGGTTAGTGGATTTTATTAAAGAATAGATTATTTGGGAAAATTCATGTTTGATTTTTGAGTGGAATCATTTTTTGATCAAGTTTTTATTATCTTGCTGCTAAACTAGAGTCCCCTCCCTCGAAGAACCGAAGGGTTAAGGAAAAAAATTAAAATAAACTAGTAATTGATTCATTAGTTAAGCTTTTTTTTTTAGTAGATAATCTCCTTTTCACTAGCAGCTGGTTACAGTTGACGGTGATAAAGAATAAGGAAGGTATTAGGTAAATGTTGGCATGATGCTGGATGTTGCAAATTATCCAATAAAACCAATAAAAGTTTATCACATCCTTTCCTCGTCAAGAATAAGAAGTTACACAAAAAAAAAAAAAAAATTAATTAATTGTACTACCAAGCAAGCGTGGAATCGCATAATCACAAGCTGTAATGCATGCATGACCTAAGACCATACTATGTCATGAGAACACCAATTCACGAGAGGAGATCCTATCCGGTTAATTTTTCTTAAATTTAAATTCTAACCATCGATATAAAGCTTAAATAGTACTCCCTCCTGTTGGCACAAAGATGATAGAATGAATAGAAAGAAAATGTATTAAATGAGCTTGTAATAAAATGACGGCTACAAAGAGAATAAGGCACTTACTTCTAAGATGATATAACTACTCATATTTATACACAAGGACTAGGTCATAAAGACAGCATAGCAAAATACTAAAATACCCTTAAATATAAATTACTTCTAACACCATCCCTTAATTTATATTTACACAAAACTAACAACACCAATTTCATCCCTCAAACGAAGAAATTGGTCAGTCTTGATTGCCTTTGTCATCACATCTGCAAGCTGCTTCTGAGTGCTACAGTGCACAACTTCTAACACTCCACTCTGAACCTGATTCCTTAAGAAGTGATACTTGGTCTTAATATGCTTGCTTCTCCCATGCAGCACTGGGTTCTTGGCAAGATTGATTGCAGACTTGTTATCAATCATCAGCTTCAGAGGCTTGTTTACCTCAATCTTCAGATCCTGCAGTAGGTTCAGAATCCACACAGCTTGACATGCAGTCAGAGCGCCTGCAATATACTCAGCTTCACAGGTTGATAGAGCAACAACAGGTTGCTTCTTGGAACACCAAGAAATAAGACCACCCAGGAATTTGAACAAGTACTCAGAAGTACTTCTTCTATCAACCCTGTCTCCACACCAATCAGAATCTGAATAGCTCAGAAGTTCTGATTTAGTCTTTCCTTCAAAAGGGAATAGCACTCCATGCTTCAGAGTTCCCTTGATGTACCTCAGAATCCTGACAGCAGCTTGGTAATGGGACCATTTTGGTTTACTCATAAATCTGCTAACCATTCCAACTGCAAAGCAAATATCAGGTCTGGTATTGCACAGATACCTCAGAGAACCAACCAACTGTTTGAAGGTTGTAGCATCCACATCTTCTCCATCAGAATCAGAGTCCAGCTTCTGATTCGTATCAGAAGGTGTAATTGCAATTTTGCAATTTTCCAGCTTAAATCTCTTCAGAAGCTCAAGTTCATACTTCATCTGATGTAAAATGATTCCTTTCTCAGAATACAGAAATTCCATCCCTAGAAAGTAACTCATTTTACCAAGGTCTGTCATCTCAAATTCATTCATCAGAACCTTCTTGAACTTAGCTATCTCTTGTTCAGAGCTTCCTGTCAGCAATATGTCATCAACATACAAACATACCAGAATCATATTGCCTTCTGAAGTGTGCTGAACATAAACCCCATATTCCAACTCACATTTCTGAAACCCATGCTTCTTGAAGAAAGAATCAATCTTCATATTCCAGGCTCTGGGTGCCTGTTTCAATCCACACAAGGCTTTATGTAATCTATACACCATCCCTTCCTGATTCTTTTTCTCAAAACCAGGAGGTTGTGACACATATACCTCCTCTTGTAATGGACCATTCAGAAATGCAGATTTCACATCTAAATGCATCAGAGGCCAATTCCTGTTAGCAGCTATTGCAATCACCAGTCTAATTGTTTCATGTCTTGCTACAGGTGCAAACACTTCAGAATAATCTAGCCCAGGTTTCTGCAGAAATCCTCTTGCTACTAACCTCGCTTTATGTTTGCCAATTGATCCATCTGGCTTTAGCTTCTGCTTGAAAACCCATCTGACACTGATGGCTTTCTTGCCTTTTGGAAGTTCTGACAGCTTCCAAGTTTTGTTTCTCTTGATAGCATCAAGTTCTTCTTTCATGGCCTGCAACCAGACTGGCTGCTTAAGAGTCTCTTCTGTACTCACGGGTTCAGAGTCTACTAACATAGCACACTGAATAACTTCTCCCTCAGAGTCTACTTCAGTGTCTTGCAGCATATCAAAATCTGCAAACCTTCTTGGGATGCTTCTGATTCTCTGTGGTCTTTGACTTTGTTCCACAGAATTTCCTTCAGAAGTTGGAATTTTAGAAGTGCTATCTTCAGAGCCTCTGTCTATTGAAGTTTCTCCTTCAGAAGCTTGACCTTCAGAGCCATCTTCAGGACCATCTTCAGGACCATCTTCAGAGTCTCCTTCTGAATCAGAGTCTCCTTCAGAACCTGAATCTTCATCAGAGTCTGAATCCCCATCAGAGTCTCTTTCAAGAATTCTCACATCAGAATTGGATTGAGTTTTGTTCCAATCCCAAGTTTCTAATTCCTTCACAATGACATCTCTGCTGAATTCAATTCTATTAGTCTCTGGACAATAGAGCTTGTACGCACCTGTACTGTGGTACCCCACCAATAACATTACTTTGCTTCTATCATCCAGCTTCTGTCTTCTGGCTTCTGGGACATGTTTGTAACAAACAGAACCAAACACCTTCAAATGACTAACACTTTGTTTATCTCCAGTCCACTTCTGAATAGGAACTATTTCCTTCAGCTTCTTCGTTGGACATCTATTGAGCACATAACATGCAGTTGCAACAGCTTCACCCCATAAATTATGAGGAAGCTTCTTCTCTTTCAGCATGCTTCTCACCATATCAAGCAAAGTGCGATTTCTTCTTTCAGCAAGACCATTGTGTTGAGGAGTGTAAGGAGCAGTAACCTCATGCTCAATTCCATTCTCCTCACAGAAAGTTTTAAACTCATTGGAATTAAACTCACCACCACCATCAGTTCTGAGAATTTTCAGCTTCTGACCACTCTGTTTCTCAGCTTTCACTTTGAACTTCTGAAACTCAGCAAACACTTCATGTTTGAACTTTATCAGGGATACCCATGTCATTCTAGTGAACTCATCTACAAATGACACAAAGTATTTATTCCCTCCAATTGATGCTACTGGAAATGGACCACACACATCAGAATGTACTACTCCCAAGGCATGCTTTGCTCTTGGAGCTACTCCTGATGCAAATGATAGTCTTGGTTGCTTCCCTTCCATGCACACCTTGCATGATTTCTCAGGTTTCTTGATTGTAGGAATTCCATTTACCAGATTCTTTGACCTCAGATGCTCCAGGCTTCTAAAGTTCAAATGACCAAATCTTCTGTGCCACAGCTCACTATCCTTCTCAACACTTGTTGCACTAAGACATTCAGAGTCTGCAGTTCTAACATTCACCTTGAATGTCCTGTTCCTTCCCTGTTCTGACTCCATAATCAGCTTCTGATTACGATTATACAGCTTCAGAAGATTGTCCTTCATGGTAACTGAAAAGCCTTTCTCAATCAGTTGCCCTACACTCATCAGATTGCTTTTCATGCCAGGTACATACCATACATTCTGAATCAATGCTGATTTTCCATTGTTCAGAATGACCTTGACATTTCCCATACCTTCAGCATTAAGGTATTTATCATCAGCACATCTGATCTTTGTACTCTTGCCAGAGTCAAAGTCAACCAACCACTTCTTGTTTCCAGTAAGATGATTTGAACACCCTGTGTCCATATACCACCACTCTGATGAATTTATATCATCAGTTTCAGAAGCCATTAGCAACACAGATTCACCATCAGAGTCACCAGAGCTTCTGGCTATATTTGCTTCTTCTGACTTCCTTTCTTTGTTTGAACGACACTCAGAAGCAAAATGACCAAACTTCTGACAACTGTAGCATTGGATCTTCTTCTTGTCAAACCTCTCCTTTCCCTTCTGATATTTCTGCTTATCAGAAGTTGAGGTTTCTAGCTTCTGAACTCCATCAGACCTTCTCTTGGTTTCTGACCAAGACTTCTTCTGATAGTTCTTTCCAGAGTCTGCTTTCAGAGCCTGCTGCTCCACTTCTCTTTCAGAGTTTCTCTCAGTCAGTCGCAACTCTTGTGCTTCTAGACTGCTTTGTAGCTCTTCAATTCTCATGGAACTCAAATCCTTGGAATGTTCAATAGCTACCACAATGTAATCAAACTGAGGGGTAAGGGATCTCAATATCTTCTCAATGATTACTTGTTCTGAGAGTGTTTCTCCACAAGCCTTCATCTCATTAGTGATCAGAATCATTCTTGAGATGTACTCAGGGACCTTCTCATTGTTCTTCATGTTGAGATTCTCATACTGCTTTCGTAAGGACTGAAGCTTCACCTTCTTCACTGATGCATCACCGCCATAGCATCTGATCAGTGTGTCCCACGCGGCCTTCGCCGTTTCTGAGTCAGCAATCTTCTCAAACACATTCTCATCCACACACTGATGGATGTAGAGCAACGCCCTCTGATCCTTCTTCTTCGTATCCTTCTGAGCAAGCTTTTGTGCATCTGTTGCATCTGCTGCTACTGGAACATAACCTTCAGTAACAAGTTCCAATACATCTTGAGCACCAAACAGAACAATCATCTGTTTCATCCAACGATTCCAGTTTTTGCCATCAAACACTGGAAGCTTGGTACTCATACCACCGTTTCCGTTCATCTTCAAACTTTGTGCTTTCACTTAAAAATCTCACTAACACTCGTGTTTCCCAATCCCGCAGAATCAGAAAAATGTGATTCTGTTACAACTTTGTTCAAGATTCAACTCGAATTCAAGAAACGAAATCAATCACACAACGCCTCACGTTTCACTCGTGTTTCCCGTGGATTCGAACCGGAGCTCTGGATACCAATTGTTGGCACAAAGATGATAGAATGAATAGAAAGGAAATGTATTAAATGAGCTTGTAATAAAATGACGGCTACAAAGAGAATAAGGCACTTACTTCTAAGATGATATAACTACTCCTATTTATACACAAGGACTAGGTCATAAAGACAGCATAGCAAAATACTAAAATACCCTTAAATATAAATTACTTCTAACACCTCCGTCCCATTTTAAATGACCTTTTTTTGACTTAGTGTACTATTCATTTGACCTGCTTTGACCTTATTTTTCTACTAATATATACATGCAAATATTAGCATATGAGATGTTGTTTGATTTGTCTCGAGGAATATTTTTCAAATATACAATTTTTATAATTTTTAACAATAAGTAACTAAAGATAGTAACGATCAAAGTTGTACATTGATAAACGTAAACGTAGTTAAACAGGTCATTTATTTTGGGACAGAGGGAGTAATTTACTTTAAAAAATTATTAAATGAAGGGTGAATGAGAGAACTGCTCCCTCTCTAGTTTTTTCCCCACTGGCTCCTCTCCCAATTCACCAACCGTAAAGTGAAAAGGTATGGTTTTCGTGTGGTTCTCAAAAGGAAAAATTATTTGGCACTTCTAGTTAAAGGTTTAATCATAACCGTCAAATTTCATAAAATAAAAAATCACGAACATTAAAGATTTGCATCATTATAGAATGGTTAAAATCGAACTTAAGATCTCATGTATACTACTCAATTCTTTTATCATTAGAACTAATTTAATGGCTTTCTAAATCTAATGGCTTCTAATAAATTGAATGTTTTAATGGCTTAGGTATCATGTTTGTTTTAAGATTTTTTTAGATTATCTCTTGGATAATTAAGAATAATTTAATAGTGATTAATTCTTACTTTTTAATTGAATTTTAGATCATTAATATATTCACTTTTTAAAAAAAATAATTTGTGACAAACAAATGAAAACTTTCAAAAGTGATAATAATTTTTTTTTACAAATTAAAATAAGCGATAACAAATGGATTCATTTGAATATAAAATATAATTTTTTATATCAACTTTCATCACATTTGGACAAAAACTTATCATTTTTAAAGCAAAACACTTGATTGGATCAAAATTATACCAAATTTGATATTATTGTGACAAAAAAAGTTGATTTTAGAATAGATTTTTTTTTTTCACCACGAATCTACAAAAAGTTGATTTGATATTCCTGGTGAGTATATAATAATATAATAAAAGACATATAGTGCAATTAGAGAAAGTCTAACTTAGGCACAAACTCAACACCTCATTGTTAGGCACACTCACAATAAAGGGTAAAAATTTTAAAAAAATTGAATAAAGTGATAGTAATTGATGTGACCATTTTATTTTTCTTTTAATTTTTTTAATTTATGTATGTGTGCCTAAATTTGTGCCTAAATATTATGTGCCTATCTAAGACTTTCTCGTGCAATTAAGTCTACAAATTACCAAGGAGTTTATTTTAGAGTGTAGACCATAAAATGTGGGAGATGCCATGTGAACGGTTGATGATGAGGGCATGCATGCATGTGACGTTGCTAACATGTACTATACCACCGACAATATTTTCTTCTCATTTTTGGTCTTCATTTTCCTTAGATTGTGCTTTACATTACACTTACTTAGGGGTTTTCCTTATTCTTTCTTTTTAACAATTCCATAGTCTCGTGTTAAGATAGAAAGGAAAAAAAAGCATGGCTTGTGTTTCAACGAAAGAGAAATTTAATAGTATTATGTGGTTGATTAGTCTCTGGTTTTTTTTCTTGGTTACTAGTCTATGGTTTATTTATTCTTTTTTTTAATTATCTTGAAAAAAAAAGGAAAATTTTAAGGAAAATACTCTGGCATATATCTTATTTAGATATATACTGATACATTGTTGAAGTGGATAATTAAATAGTTTCGAAAATTAATAAGTGAATATATATCGTTCATCCCAACAATATATTAATACATATTTAAATAAAATAAGATGTGTATTGAATAATTTATCAATTTAAAAAGAGAAGAAGAATTGGTTGATTAAGTTAGGAATATTTTGTGTGTGTGTGTGTGAGAGAGAGAGAGATGGGGTTATTGACTATTATCAAAGGGGGATTCACCCAAAAAAGAAGGGGGATTCACTCCATCTATTATTATTATTATTTTTTTTCTTAATAGAAAAAACTATATAATTTTTCATACTCATTTTTGACAATGCAACAAAAGATAGTACTCCCTCCGTTTCAAAATAATTGTCACGTGTATTATTCATACAAGCTATTTTGATCATATTTTTTACTAATGTATAAAGATAAATATTAACATATGAAATATTGTTAAATTTTTCTCGATGAATCCTATCAAAATATTAAATTTGCATAATTTTTAATAATGCACAACTAGAAATATTGATGATCAAAATTGTGCATCGTTAAGTGGACAGTAGTTAAATGCAACAATTATTTTGGAACGGAGGAGTATCAAAATTGTGCATCGGTAAGTGTACAGTAGTCAAATGCTTCGATGTTTGCTGCACCTAAAACCATATTAAATTATAATAACGACTTCATTGGATAGAGTGCTTGATAACTTAATTTGAATCTTAATGGTTTGATAAACAGAACATATGATAACAAATTAAGCATACCATAATAAGGACACAAATGTAATCATCAAATTTTATTCTCAAACACTAATTTAAACATATACTAAAATAACATATCAAATGAACACTCATGAACTAGATAGTAACATATGAACCATCAAATCACATTACATTATTTGCTAATAATTTTACTAAGTGTTGGATTTTGTTAGAGAATTTTCCTTCATCTTTTCCATCATCTTCTCTTTGATAAGCCTTCTCATTATTTTACCAGAAGGTGATTTTGGTATAGCTTCAACAAAGTGAACCACTCTCACTTTTTTGTAATGAGCAGCATTAGAAGCTACATAGTTCATAATATCCTCTTCAGTCTCTTTTGCACCTTTGCTCAAAACAACACTTGCAGCTGGAATTTCCCCTGCCTCTTCATCTGGTAATCTGAACAATCATTGCACAAAGTAACATAAGATTGAAAAAAATTGAAATCTTATAAGTTTTAATTCATATAGACCGTCTATAAAATTGACACGGTCAATCAATCATAAATCATTAAAAATGTTGGCTTTAAAAGTAAATATTTCTAAAGTCACACATATGATTAGTTGTAATTTTTCGATAGTACAAAAAGACCTTTTACACTAACAGTGTATCAAAATTAAACTCAATCTTATATCCCAATGATCGGTTACTTACGGTACAACAGCTGCATCTTCAACCGATGAATGAGACAACAAAATAGCCTCTAACTCTGCAGGAGCAACCTGCATTCATGAAAAAAGAAAGACATAAATTAATTTTAGCCTTTACTTTTCATATGATTCCTTAGGCGGTTATGGAGAAAAATCGAACCGAACTGAACCAAATTATTTTCAAAATTCATAGTAACCGAACTAAACTGTTTGTCTTGAACCGAATTGAATTGTTAAAGTGGTTTAGTTTTAAGGTTCTGAACCAAACCGTAATTAACTTTTCACTAAATCGAATTGAACCATTAAAGCAAACCGTACCAAACTGTTAATGATGAACCGAGCTGTTTCAGTTCAGTTTCAAAACTGTTAGTTTTGGTTCAACTTTTTTTTTGTTCGATTTGGTTTTCTTAAAAAAAATTACCCACCCCCTAGATACATATTATTTTGTGATCAAGTTCAAGCTCATAACCTCTATTTGGTAAATTAGTAACACATTAATGTGTAGGTGATACATGAATGTTACATGATGTTCAAATTTGTTCCTAGCTAATACGATCAAGAACTTACTTGAAAGCCTTTATATTTAATCAACTCCTTAATACGATCAACAATAAAAACATTTTCTTCATCGTCTATGAATCCAATGTCACCAGTATGAAGCCATCCATTTTTGTCAATAGTTTGAGCAGTCTCATCAACCTGTTTATAGTAACCTAATAAAGACACAAATAACTTAAAATTATATCATAATGTTACTCATAGTTTTATAGGGAAGATTAATGTATCTACATTTTGCATTACCTTGCATTACACATTGGCTTCTTACACAAAGTTCCCCTGGTGTGTTCCTTGGGAGGGATCTACCTGTCTCAGGATCAATAAACTTCACTTCCAAATTTGGAAGGATAAAACCAACTGAATTTTTATGTGTACTTCCTAATCCTTTTTGTGCAAATGTTAGTGTGATGCAACTATGCTCAGTTAGTCCATATGCCTGCATAAGAATAAACTTGCACTTGAGAAACACATACTATAAGTACCTATGTCGTAGATTTGGATTGCGTGCAGTCAGCAATCTCACACATTTATACGGTCTAACATATTAGCAGTCGTTGGATTGAGATCAGACGGTCCATATTTCAAATTTGATACTTAAGCTTTTAAATAAAATCAAAATTTGCTTGTTTTCTGTACCACTGATGTACTGACTGCATGAATGCGTGAAATTATGACTGCAGACAGTCAAAATCGGTGAAAATTTATTTTTAAAATTTTCATCATTTCCTTTACAAATTGCAACTAATAGTAAAGAAAACAATGAAAATAGAAAATATTTTCGCAAACCGTAAAAAAAGGTATTTAGTGAAAGTGACAACCTCTTGGACAACAACACCAGGGAACTTATGTTGAAAGGAAGTAAGTATTTCAGGTGCAAGTGGTGCAGCAGCAGTCATAATAGCTTGAAGCTTAAGCTTACTAAGATCAAATTCATCAACTATAGGATTTTTAACCAAACCAAGAATAATAGGTGGAACAATAGGTGCAAATGTGACCTCATGTGTAATCAAAGCATTCAAAAATATTTTCAAATCATATTTTCCCATAACCACAACTTTCCCTTTGTTCCTAATAGTTGCACAACATATTCCAGTGATGCCATAAATGTGAAAAAATGGAATTAACCCTAATGTGGTAACTTGACCAATCATTTCTGGCACTACACTAAAGAGTGTAGAGCAAAGATTTGCGACGAGATTCCTGTGTGTAAGCATTACTCCCTTTGACATTCCTGTTGTGCCGGACGAGAATGGCATGGCGCAAAGATCGTTTTGGTTTATCGGTTCTTTCATTAAATCGCCGCCTGCCCTGTCTGCTGCTTCAAGAAGTTTTTTCCAATTCATTGCATCTTCAACAAGTTCATCTCCTAGGACAATCACAGGTAGTCCTAGACTTTTCACCTGTTCAATTGTAATTAAAAGTGAAAATACTTTTAAAAAATTACTTGTAAATATATTACGTTTTGCTTTTAGTCCTTGTCATTTTATTTTAGTTCGTAAAATTTAATTATGTTGGAAGTAATCCTTGTAAGGAATATTTGTGCACTATTATTTCCAATGTAAACCAATATTCTAGGGGCTAAAACAAAATGTAATATATTTATAAAGACTAAAGTAAAATATATATTTACAGAGACTAAAAACAAAAAATGGTAACCATTAAGGTTGGATTTAGCAGAAGGGATTAGACTCTCACAATATGACAAATCAATGTTCAAATCATGATTAAAAGAGGTGCATATATTTTGTGCCAAATAGTACTCGTATAACAAGTGGAGGAATCTACGAGAAACTAAAAAAAATGATATATTTGTGGAGACTAAATATATGTGATTTATGATGTAGGAGTTATACCTTTTCATGAGTTGTACTATTTGTGACAATTAATTTGGCATCAGCAGACTCAACTTGTTTCTTAATTTCTGAAGTATGTGAAGCTGGATTTGCACCTGAAAACACACCACCAGAATCCATAATCCCCAAAGCAACAATAGCATACTCAACTACATTTGGAAGTACAACAATCACAACACTCCCTTTTCTCAAACCAAGAGATCTTAAAGCCTTTGAAAATCTATGTATATCCCTCGCTACCTCGCTATAAGTTATCTCTTTTCCACTCTCCGCATCGACAAATGCAACCTTATCACCGTAAAATTCGACATTTTGAAGCACAAATTCCGGCAATGTCACGTTGTCAGGAACCGGAACCAGCGAATATTGGCTATGGAAAATGTGCTCATGCTCTTCTACAACATTTTCTATGTAGGTTCCCATGTTTAAGTGTTTTTGTGAATAAGCAATTGATAAAAGGATGAAGTTGAATGATGAAGTTGAGAATGTGAGATTATTATATAGACATTTTTAGTCATTAGCCATACTTTTTGTATGGTTTGAGGTTAGAAAAGTTGTAAGTGAAGTTGAATTGAAAATTTGACATGCATGTGGTTTTTGTTGGTAAGTATTTGTTGAATCATGAAATTTGCAATGGCCAACTACAATATTTGGCTATTCTTATCCAAGTAATGAATCAAATAGGTAAACGGTTTCTCTATTTTGGTGAATGTGACAAAGTTTAATAATTTTAATGTGTGACATGCACTTTGAATTTTTAGTAGATTTTTAGTCCGATTTGGATTTATTATTTTCAAAATTGGGATAAAGGTTGCATAATTCTTTCAGTGTATGCGTGAGAACTCTAAGTTCAAATTAAAATCAAATAGTGTAAGAACTTGTGTCTTTTTTTTTTTTTTACTAATAAGAACTCATACAAGAAATATTGACTTGGAAATATTTGTTCGAAAAGTGGGGGTTTGTGTTAGATGTTATTTTAGTTTCTAGAAAACAAATTTTGGATCTTCTGTTTGACACTTTTTTAGAGTCTTAAGATATATTTTGATTTTTCACAAAAATATGAAATTATTATCGTAAATTACCTTAGTACAAGACATGCTAACATAAAAATACAACTACAAAATACAAAAAGTCATATATATAATACACAGAAGTCAAAACATATACATATACACCATAAAAAGAAATCAAAACATTGAAGAAGATGTAAGGTGAATTCTCATCTCTCAACTGAATTTTTTTCATACACAAAAGTCAATGATCAAAATCCTAAATTATTTTCTCCTCCATTCCTACCGATTCTTTTTCGTTCTCACCTTTGCTTTGACGCCATCCGCTCTCACCATTTTCACCCTTCTCCTCCATTTGTATTGTACTTTCTCACTGTTTATCTTCACTTCGCTTCTCATAACAAAACGCTGAAAGAAAAGGACCAAAGTACATAGTTTTTAGTTTAATTGCAGTGAAGCTTTTGGGGTGAAGACGTGGACACGACCGTGGTCATCGAACAGATCTAGCTAGACTATAATCAAACGGACACGGAATTTTGAGATACAACTAAGACGCTTAAAAAAATTTATTTTTTATTTTGGCAGGAAAGGAATTTCATTGATAACAAGGAAATCCTTACAAAAGTGAAGACATAGTTTGGTCAGGAACAATCAAAGACTATATTAGCAATAGCAGCAGGTTTTGCAATACCATACACACACTTCACTATTGTTTCAACATCCATTACAATGATTAGGTTCCTGAGATGTCGATGATCAGCACGCATCAAGTACCAACACAGTCCCATGTTTTCAGCTATTAAGGGCGATACTTCATTGTCTTCACATTTCGTTGCAGCAAACAGAACCGATGTTTTCAGCCTGCATCTGCATTGCTTAATGTTAGCTTTGTTGAACTCTTCGACAAATGTTGAAGCCGATGCTACTACCATTACAGGGTCAAAGAATCATCCCTTGAAAACACAAGCATTTCTTTGTTGCCACAATTTCCATAAGGTGATGCTGAATAATTGTTGAGCCAAAATATCTATTGCAAGCAACCAATCACAGAAATCAGTGATAGCCAAGTGAGGCAATAAATTAGC
This sequence comes from Trifolium repens, assembly GCA_030408175.1. Classification (NCBI taxonomy): domain Eukaryota; kingdom Viridiplantae; phylum Streptophyta; class Magnoliopsida; order Fabales; family Fabaceae; genus Trifolium; species Trifolium repens. The sequence continues at coordinate 8,301,704 of CP125841.1, forward strand.
ACCCATCCCCTATGAAATTGAACTAGATACCTCACTCCAAAGTCCAAACATGAGATATAGCAGTAAAAATCCCAAGTATATATTCCCCCAACCTTATAACATCACCTAATACATTAAGAGTGAAAATTGAGATATAGTCAAAATGGCTTGTTTGATATACCACATACCACAAATATAACATTTGTAACTCAAAATGATTAAAGATTGATTAAGGCCTTAAGGGTAAAAATTGTAGAAGGTCTTTATTGTATTGTTTGTTTACTAGTATCCAGACCCGTGCATTGCACGGTTCAGATAATTTTTATTTTTTTATGACATTGGAATTATTGGTGTGTGCGGTGCGGTTTTGTTCGATTTTGAGTATAAAAATCATTCTAATCGCGAGATAAAAATGCATGTGGTTTGGTTCAGTTGATTTTGAAAAAGTCATCCAAACCAAACTAATGTGGTTTGAATTGGTTCGGTTGGTGTCGTTCACAAAATAACATTTCAGTACCAAACAATTTTAAACATCCAAAAGAAAACTTGAATTTCCAAAATAACATTACAGTACCAATAAAGTTGTTTATCCAAAATAACATTACAGTACCTTACAATTTTAAATATACAAAAAAAAAACTTGAAGTTCCAAAATAACATCATAGTACCGATAAAAGTTGTTGATCTAAAATAATATTACAACACCAAAGTAACATTACATTACAAAAAATAAGAACAACTTGAAGTTCCATTAATTTGGTGGACTGACTATGTATATTGGAATAAAATAGAAATTTAATGCGGTTTTAGCAGTATTGGAATATAATAGAAACTTAATGCGGCTTTAGCGGTTAATTGCGGTGTTTGCGGTTCAAAAAAAAATCCATACAAATCAAATGCGGATTTTGCGATTTTCAGTTTGGATTGGTTTGGTTTGCTGTTTTACTTTTGGATTAGTTCGGATGCGATCACCCCTAATTGGAATGAAGTTCTTAATTTATTATCATCAGTGATAATTAATCTCCATTGGGAATCTGTAGAGCACATAAGGTGAATTTTTATCTCCCAATCTGATTTTCTCCATATATATGAATCAATTATCGGACCCACGGCCACATAATTAGATATCGTTAAACTTTTAATTTTTGAATCATTTCATTTTTCTAACATGTTTAGAATACTTTAAAAATTTCTTTACAAAAAGAGAAGAGTTAATTTTGAATTTTTAAAATTTCAAAAGATAAAGACAAAAGTAATGAAAATCTCGACTCAGAAATCAAATTTTGGGTTACATTTTTTTTAGAAACTTTTTATAATGTTCTAAATATGCATGCAAAATAATCGTTCAAAAGTATGACTGATTTAATAATAGAGACTAAAAATGCATGCATAATAATTTCGTAGGTACCAAAACATGCCACTTTTTATGTATGAACCAAAAATAAAATTTGATAATTTTACGGTGATAAAAAACATATTTAAACTTTATGAAAAAATACAAAAATACAAAACATGGTATACACACCATTCAAATATAACAAAATAATAACTTGAAAAATATTGATTGTAAACAAAGATCATAGTAGTTTAACAATATTGAAACAAAACTAAGAAATCAAGCTTCATTCCCAAATTGTGTATTTTTTAAATTTATCAATAATAAATATTTGTTCAGTATTTTTATATATTTATTGTATGTTTTTTTCATCATCAATTGCAAATATCTATCTCATATTTTTTAAATCGTTCCAATTAATTTTTTATCATAAACTGAAAGATGTTTCTTATTTTATTCCAAAAACTATAAACATAAATATATTTTTCTCTTGTAAATATGATCTTCTCATGTACAAAATTTAGATCTTTCAAGTTTATCAACGAACAAAATAAGTTTTCACTCGATAAACTCTTGTTAAAAAAATTATGAGAATTAAGGGTCTGTTTGGCAAACCCAAAAAATTGACTTATAGCTTATGTCTTATAGCTTATAAGTTAAAAGACCCGTTTGGTAACAATTTTTCAAAAAGAGCTTATAGCTTATTTTACTCAAAATACCCAGTACGAAATGACCAAAATACCCTTCCGTGGCTTAAGTCACGGATGTAGAAAAAATGAGAAATTTTGAAAAATACCGTCCGTGACTTAAGTAGCGGACGTTATAAAAATAAAACCCAGTAGGGTGTTTTAAGGGGTGTCCGTGACTTAAGTCACAGAAGTCACGGACGGGGAGTAATTTTGTAATTTCGTAGGGCGCGCCCCATAAAGGGTAGGGCAGCAAAAGTAATTCTCAAAATTATTTATGGAAGACAAATAGAATCCAGGCCCAGGAAGGGCCCAACAAAATGCAGCTACAAACAAAAAAACAGGGGGACATTCTCAGCCGTCTGATGAAAAACGGTGGCTGAGATGGAGAGGTTACCATGGGCGCGCGTACACTGGATCAGTGGGGGTCTAATTCCTTTTTCCCACAAAATCTCTCATTTCTCAATTTCTTTCTCTCTCTTTTCTTCTCTTACTCTCACATCTCTTGTTCATCAATGTTCATGATGAACACCTGTTGAAGTTCAACTGACGCCGCCACACGCCCAGTTTCCGGCGCGGTGGTTATCGGGTCAACGCGGCGGCGCGCCGGCACCATAGTCGGTCTACTATTTTTTTCGCGTTTTCTTTTTCTCCATGTTCCGATCTCTTCCCTCTCCTTCTTTTCTCCTGTTTGTTTTTTGTTTTGTTTTTTTTTTTTTGTTTTAACTTGAGTTTGGGGTTTTGTTGTTGAATGTTTACGTTGGTTTAAAGATAATGAGTTGGCTTTTGTTGTTGCCCGAAGGAGAAGAAGACAAACCTTCTTTGTTTGTTTTGTTGTGTATTTTCTCTTCTCTGATTTTTTTGTTTTTGTTTTGGGGAAGAAAAATGGTTTTGATTTTGTGAGTTATGGTATGTTGTATTGATTGAGATTTTCTTGATTGTTATTGTGAACTGTAGTGAAAATAAGGATATAACACAGTAACTTGTTCAACAAGTTATCTGTGTAATCGGTTTGTAACTACCACCCTTATGTGGCTTAGTTAGTTAGAATTCAGTTTTATAGATAGATCCTTATCTGTTAGTTAGTTATGTAGACTTTGTCTTGTATATATAGTTGGCTAAGTCTCATTGTAACATTTTAAGTATGCTTAATAAAAGTTTCTCTTCTACTAGCTTCTTCTTCTTCAATACTATTGAATGATCAAGTTTCTTTCTCCATTAATGGCATACCAACTATACTCTTCACATGGTATCAGGCCCCAACACGGGTTATGCCATTGATTTTCTCATCTCTTGCACACTTCATATCTTTTCTTTCTCTGCAAGTTATCTCAAAAACTTGCTTCATTTCTTCAAAACCCTGTTTTGTTTCTCTCTTTGATTCAAGATCTTTCCTTGAATCTTCATCTTCTTTCTCTCTGTTATCAGCAACCTTCATCAATCTTTCATCATGTCTCAAAATTCCAATGAAGGTAGCATCAATGGTGCAGCCAATTCTCAAAACAAGGGTTATCAAACCGACACTCTAAATCCATATTTTCTTCACTCAAATGAAAATCCAGGTCTTGTTCTGGTTACTCCCCTTCTTTCTGGCCCCAATTATCACTCTTGGTCGAGAGCAATGACTATGGCATTGCGATCCAAGAACAAGATTCATTTTGTCAACGGTACCTTACCTCGTCCAGCTGAAGAAGATCATGACTCTGTTGCTTGGGACCGGTGCAACACCATGATCATGTCATGGTTGAGCAATTCTGTTGATCCAGAGATATCACAAAGCATCCTTTGGATGGATTCCGCTGCTGAGATATGGCAAGATTTGAAGGAACGGTTCTATCAAGGTGATGTGTTTCGTATTTCAGATATTCAAGAAGAGATCTTCACACTCAAGCAAGGTGATTGTACCATTTCTGCATATTATACCAAAATTAAGAAACTTTGGCAAGAACTAGATAATTTTCGTCCCATTCCAACCTCTAATTGTGTTGCTAATTGTGAAGCAATTGCTAAAATGAAATCCTACAAAGATAGTGATAAGGTCATTCGTTTCTTGAAGGGTTTAAATGAACAATATTCTTCTGTTCGTTCTCAGATCATGTTAATGGATCCACTCCCCAATATTGGTAAGGTTTACTCATTACTTGTGCAGCAAGAAAGGCAACATGTCACTCCTTTAGATGAATCTAAGCTTCTAGCAGTTTCTGGTAATAATGCTTATGGAGGTAGAAGTAGTTCTAATCGTGGTAGAGGCCCCAGTAGAGGTGGTAGAACTACTGGTGGTCGTGGTAGAGGTAATAAACTCTGCACATTCTGTGGACAAACCAATCACAATGTTGAAAATTGTTGGAAAAAGAATGGCTATCCTCCACATCTTCAAGCTAATGGAACTGCAAATAATTGTGTTAACACTAATGGGGATGATGAAGACACTCAAACAGTCAATTATGAAGAGGATAATCATGATTCAGAAACTGGGAAATTCTCATTCACTGCAGCTCAACACAAAGCATTGTTAGCTCTTCTCCAAGGTTCTTCCACATTGCCCTCACATAGTATTAACCATGTAACCACAAATTCAGGTATCCTATGCACTATTCCTCTTTCCACCAACTCAAATCACTTCATTTTGGATACTGGTGCTACAGATCATATTTGTTTTGATTTAAAGTTTTTCCAATGCATGAAACAAATTCCACCAATCAACCTCAAATTGCCTAATGGTTCACTTGTAACCACTTGTTTTGCTGGCACAGTTTTATTTGATCAAAATTTTTACCTAACTGATGTTCTATATTTCCCTAATTTCTCTTTTAACCTCATATCTGTGCCTAAGCTAACCCTTAATTTGCACTGTTATCTAATGTTCAATGATCATGAATGCTTGATACAGGACTCTTGCTCAAAGAGGATGATTGGTGTAGCTGAGTTGTTTAGTGGCTTGTACATTCTCAAAAGACCAACTGTTAGCTTAGGGAACCTACCTGAAAAATCTTGTATCAACAAACTCAATAATATCTCTCAATTTACTCATTCTGTCAATAGCTTAGAGTCACACAAAGATAATGATTGTAATGTGTGGCATAGGAGGCTTGGTCATGCTTCTCATGACAAAATACTTGAAATCAATAAAATTTTTCCATTTGTTAAAATTGTCAATTCTTCTATTCCTTGTGATACTTGTTTTTATGCCAAACAGAAAAGATTACCTTTTCCTAATAGCACTACTATTTCTGTCAAAACTTTTGATTTAGTCCATATGGATATATGGGGGCCTTTAGCTATCCCTTCCATGCTTGGTTTTAAATATTTTTTGACTATTGTTGATAATAAATCTAGATTCACTTGGATTTACTTCATGAAATTGAAATCAGAAGCATCTACTCATATTAAAGCTTTTCATTCCATGGTTAAAACCCAATTTAATAGTGATATTAAGTGCATTAGGACTGATAATGGTACTGAATTTTTGCTCAAAGACTTTTATGACAAGTATGGCATAATACATCAATGTTCATGTGTTGCTACCCCTCAACAAAATGGTATTGTTGAGAGGAAGCATCAACACATTTTAGGTACTGCTAGAGCCTTACTTTTTCAATCTCATCTTCCTAAAATTTTTTGGGCTCATGCAGTAGGCCATGCTGTTCATATCATAAATAGACTTCCTACACCTTTTTTATCTCAAAAATCTCCTTTTCAAATACTTTATGATTGCTTACCTGATTTAACTACTCTCAAAGTCTTTGGCTCTTTGGCATATGCCCCTACTTTACAAGCCAACAGACACAAACTAGATTCTAGATCAAGAAAATGTGTCTCACTAGGATTCAAAACTGGTGTTAAAGGTCACATTTTGTTTGATTTAAATTCTAAAGAAATTTTTCTTTCAAGAGATGCTATATTTTTTGAACATGTTTTTCCTTATCAAGTTAAGTCATCACAGAAAAATGATCAACCCCCTTCTACTCCTCACAATCAGGTTCTTTATGATGACTTAGACTTGTCACAAAATTCTCAACCAACCTCAACTTCATCTCCCATCACTAATTCTCCACCTTCATCACCTAATCATCACCCTATATCTCCATCTTCATCTATTAACCACCCTACTTCTAGTTCAAACAACCAGCCTACTACATCTCAAAACAATACTCCACCACCTATACCTAATAATCCTCCTAATCCCTTACCATCAACACTTCCACATGATACAGTCAGAAGATCTGACAGAGTTTCAAAACCACCAGTTTACCTTCAAGATTTTCATTGTAACTTACTCACCAATACAAGTCCACTATCTTCTCAGTCTCCACATCAATCATCATCTGAGTGTAAGTTTCCTATATCTTCTTTCATTTCATATGATCATGTTTCTTCTGCACACAAACACTTTGCTCTTGCTATATCCACCCTTACTGAACCATCTACTTATGAGGAGGCAATGTGTAATGAGCATTGGAGAAATGCTATTAATACTGAGTTGACTGCTTTGTTAAAGAATCATACCTGGGATTTGGTCAAGTTACCTAATCATAAGAAGGTTGTTGGGTGTAAGTGGGTGTTTAAGTTGAAACTACATGCTGATGGCACTATTGAGAGGCACAAGGCTAGGTTGGTGGCCAAAGGTTTCACACAAACTGCAGGCATTGATTACACTGACACCTTCAGTCCTGTAGTGAAAATGACAACTATAAGAGTGTTTATGGCAATTGCTGCTTCTCAACATTGGCCACTATTTCAACTTGATGTCAATACAGCTTTTTTACATGGAGACCTAAATGAGGAAGTATACATGAAGCCCCCACCAGGACTGGCACTACCTCATCCTGACTTAGTCTGCAAGCTACAAAGGTCCCTTTATGGGTTAAAGCAAGCTAGCAGACAATGGAATGCTAAGCTCACAGAGACTTTACTTTCCTCAGGATACATACAGTCTAAAGCTGATTACTCTCTTTTTACCAAGCAAACATCTATTGGATTCACTGCTATCTTGGTATATGTTGATGATTTGGTAATGGGAGGGACAGATATGGATGAAATTACTCAGCTAAAAGCTTTACTTGACTCCAAATTCAGCATCAAGGATTTAGGTCATTTGAAATACTTCCTAGGCTTTGAAGTTGCCAGATCTAAAGATGGAATATCTCTATGTCAGAGAAAATATACTCTAGATCTACTACAAGACAGTGGCCTGCTAGCAGCTAAACCTGTCTCCACTCCTATGGAACCTCAGCTTCAACTTCAAAAATCTTCTGGAAATGCTCTATCTGATCCCACCACATACAGAAGATTGGTTGGGAGATTGCTGTACTTGACACACTCAAGGCCAGAGATAGCTTATGCTGTAAGCAAGCTTAGCCAGTTCCTTGATTCACCCACAGATACACATATGCTTGCTGCTCTACATGTTCTAAAGTTCTTGAAAAACAGTCCTGGTCAAGGTCTATTCTTCAAAGCAAATTCACCATTACTTCTTCAAGGATATTCTGATTCTGACTGGGGTGCATGTCTAGACACAAGAAGATCTACCACTGGTTTTTGCTATTTCCTTGGTAGTTCACTCATCAGCTGGAAAAGCAAGAAACAAAATGTAATATCAAGGTCATCTTCAGAAGCCGAATACAGGGCTCTAGCACAAGCCACTTGTGAAGGTCAATGGCTACTATACTTGCTTAAAGACTTCCTGATCACACATGATTCACCTATCTTGCTCCATTGTGACAACAAATCAGCAATGCATATTGCTGCAAACCCTGTGTTCCATGAAAGAACTAAGCATATAGAAATTGACTGCCATGTTGTGAGAGATAAAGTCCAAGCCAACATCATTCAACTATTGCCAGTTTCATCCAAAGAGCAGATAGCTGACATATTCACAAAATCACTTCATCTAGGACCTTTTCATACACTACAAATCAAGCTTGGAACTATTGACATATATTCCAGCTTGAGGGAGGCTGTGAACTGTAGTGAAAATAAGGATATAACACAGTAACTTGTTCAACAAGTTATCTGTGTAACCGGTTTGTAACTACCACCCTTATGTGGCTTAGTTAGTTAGAATTCAGTTTTATAGATAGATCCTTATCTGTTAGTTAGTTATGTAGACTTTGTCTTGTATATATAGTTGGCTAAGTCTCATTGTAACATTTTAAGTATGCTTAATAAAAGTTTCTCTTCTACTAGCTTCTTCTTCTTCAATACTATTGAATGATCAAGTTTCTTTCTCCATTAATGGCATACCAACTATACTCTTCACAGTTATGGTGGTTATGGTGATTTTGTGAGTTATTGATAGTTTATGGGCCTGGTTCTTAGCTTCTTGGAGTATTTTGGTGTTGTTCTGTTTGTATCCCCTCTGCCTGCGTGTGGAAGGATTTTTTTTTCCTCTTTTGTATTGTTTGGTGTTGGTTCCTGGTTGGGGGTTTAGTTGTTTGGCCCCTGGACTTTTCCTTTTATTTTGTTCCTTAGCTTCTCTTGTACTTCTCATTGTTTCTTCTCAAAATTTCTTGCAACGGTAAGTTTGAACCTCAAAGCTATGAGAGAGAGACATTGAACAGTGAAAAGTGGAATAAGACAAAAGCTACTTAATAGGCTAGGCTTAATATGTTTTTAAGTGGGACACTCCCTATAAAAATTTTTTTGAACTAAAACTTTCTTTCTCATGTTTTCTGAAGGCCACGTAGATAATTTGGAGCAATATGAGAGCATCTACAGTGTTTTATAGTGCAAATAGAGATTCCTCATTTATAAGTGGTTTTGATGTTTTCATTAATATTGAATAACTTACAAATGTTCTGAATTATGATTAACAATACAAGGAAGATTCAAACAATGTTTTACTCCAGAACGTATTTGCCGAATATATTTCATTCATGCCACAACCTATCAACCATTTGTAAAGCAATTTTACGCATGTATCCAATAAAAATTTACGATTATAATGACATATTCGTCTACTCTTGTAAATTAATCTTAAATTAATAATAATATAGAAGTGAAAAATGTTGGGAAAAACAATAACTAACTAAACTAAAAATTTAAAGTAATTAACAATAAATTATTTATCCATCAAGGTAATAAAACAATAAAACAAATGCTAATAGTTCAAAAGAATTGCCTAGACAAAAAAAAAATTACAAAACGCCTCAGAAAGACAAGGCAACCCAAAAAGCCACAGCACCACAAAAAATAACCGGAGCCCCGAAATTTGATCTTGAACCCGAATCATCACCAATAGGACCCGGTGAAGTCTCAGGCGAAGAACTCGACGGTGCAGTTCCAACAGGCGGGGATTTTGTTGACGGAAGTGTTGCCGGTGAATCTGCCGGAGTAGCCGAACTTGAAGAGATTCCCGGAGAAGAAGCCTCTGGTGGAGAAGAAACAGACGGACCCTCTGTCACAGATGGAGCCGCAACCGGACTACTCACCGGAGACACCGCTGCCGTTGGCGGAGGAGTCGCCGGAGATTGAACTGGTGGCGAAGACACATTGTTGGATGGACTGATTGCCGGAGAAACGGAAGACGGCGGCTGAACTGCCGGAGACTTCGCCGGCGGGGCTGTTGTCGGCGGTGGTGTAGACCCAGATGGAGAAATCGTCGGAGTTTGTGAAGGCGGAGATAAAGTTGGAGACTTTGCAGGAGATGATTTAGAAACCGCCGGAGACTGTACCGGAGGAATCGAAACTGAAGATGGTGGTTTCGCCGGCGGCTGTGAAACCGATGACTTAGGGGAAGAAGCCGGAGCATTGTCTGCACGAACCAAAATCAAAGTTGTGAAGAACATAGAAAGTACAAAGAGTGAAAAAAACTTATTCATTTTCGAAGTATTTTTGAAGATTCGGAAAGTACGAGGAAAAAATGAAACAATGTGTTTGTAAGTATGTCGGAAAATTTGTAGTGACAACGTTGGAAATCTAAGTGGTCGTGTTTGTGTTGTGGTAAAGTGTGTTTGAAACGTTGGTGTTGGGAATTTATAGCAGTTTGGGAGCGTTAGGGAAACAAAAATGTAACCGTTGCGATGGTTCACATGTTATGTTATGTTATGTTATGGCCAGTAAAAGTAGCCGTTGATTGTTGGTGTCATTGGACCGATCTGACATGTTTTGTTTGGATTCTTCATTGGGAGATAAAAAAACTGATTAAATTATAAGTTTGGAATAGATTTATGTTGTTCAATTCAATACTATTTTATTTGTGATTTTTCTTTGATCTTTGGGGTTGGGGAAAGCATGATATTAATGTATATTGGGAGATTTAAGAGGAAGGGTTATAATGTTTTTTTTTTTTAAAAAAGAGAGAGAGGAAGGGTTATATTATATGGTATCTAAATTTATTATATTTAATAATATAAAAATTTTATTTTTTAAAAAGTTAAATGTATAACTTTCAAGATTTTTTTTATATTTTGATTTTTATGATGTGTGTTAGCATTCTTGAATAAGATTAAATTTTTGACTACTTATGGTTTAGTTTAAAGGATTCACTTAGATGTAATCTCACCTCCTTATGGTTGTGTTTTACATATGATCCTGAAGATGAAAGAAAGAGCAAGTTTCTAAAGATACTTGTAGATTTAACTACTTTGTATATTTTGTATCTTTAGATTATTATGTTTTAGATTGGTGGTTGTAATTGCACCTTGTGACTTATGCTTATGTATGTAAGATAAGTGTGCAAGTCTTTTTGTATAATCAATTGAATCCATGTATCTATCTAGAATATATTTAGACCGAAAATATAGTAGTTGAATTTAAATGATTAATGAGTTTTAATTAAGATCAGATTCTTTTAGTATAATTTAATTTTGGTTCCTGACTAGAAAAATATTTCACCAAACTTCGCTAGCATCCTTATCAAATTCTGAATTATTAGATGTTCCTTTCTGGGAATTGAGATTATGATACTTAATTAACCTTAGAGGATTTTAAGTCTAAGTCTTAGAGCAATTGAGTATATGTAAAAGTGATGATTTCGTGGGATTTAGAGAGGGCATATTTATAGGTTGAGAAATAACTACTCGAGGCGAGATCCGCTCACCGTATTATGGGGAATAACCGTTCCGCATATCTAGTGGTTGATATCCGGCTAAAACCTCGCCCCTTAGGATCGTTCATATCAATTCCACGTCCTAGTTGGGCTCTTTCGTAATGGGCCATTTGGATGCCTACAGGGGGAAGTCCATTTAGGCGATCTAAGCCTTAAATGAATGGCGTCAGGTATTTCGCCCGGTTCATTAGCGCTACTTTTTTCGCTAAAAACAAGAGAGATCAAATAAAAAACATTTCATGAGGAAATTATATTTAATGATTTGAAAAAGAATTTGGAACTTTTGAATGAATTTAATGTCAAAAGAAAACTTTACTTTTCCTTTTTTTCTATTAATGTGTTTTTTGTTTGTTAGATGATATATTTGCATTCTATTTTTTCCTTTTTGACTAAATGTTTTCATATTATTTGTCTTGTGATAAATAAATATCATAATTCTAAAGTTAAAATTTTAATAACTAATATTATATTAATAAATACTTTATTTGATCCTTTTTGTTAGAAGCAACTCACTTTTTAGATTCATTAAATAACTAATGTATTTAATCTATAATATAGGTTAAATACATTAATTATTCAAACCGTTTCATATAAAAAAAAAACTGAGGTAATATTAAGTCTCCACAATTTAGTGTGGAGATATTCTATAAATTCAGTAGTTGGGATTCCTCTTTCACAAATGAGCATAGAGATATTGGGTTTGGATTAATATCCATTGAAGTATTACTATCAATCATGGTGCATGGAGATTCCCTCTTACACAATGCTCAAAATCCAAATTCAAGTTGGGTAAAACACATCATAAAAAATCATATACACATAGATATGAATTTTCTTTTATACAAATGTCTCTTCTTGATTTAAATATTAGGTTGATAGATGTGTTGGTTTTGATTCATTTTCAACCAATATGATTTTAATTTACTATATCTATTTGTTCCAAAAAAAATTACTATATCTATTTAATTTATTCACTTTATATTGGAGAGTTACATATATATGGTTTCGAGCATTGATTTTTCTTTGCATATACAATTATTTCTAATAAAATTTCTCATCATTTGCGTAAAAAAAAACTTCTCATTTTTGATACATCTACAGAGGATATATCAAATTATACAACATAATATACATTTTCTTAAAAATTATCATATAAATTAACTCTATAAATTTTGTAATACATGTATTCGATAAAAATATATAAATTGGTATAACAATTGAAATATTATAATTGATATAATTTAATTATTTCTCATAGTTGTATATGGAAAGCAAATATATTCTTTTATCGCCGCAATTGTTATTTTATTTATGTACTTTTTTTACAATAATTTTTTCTGTACATATAATTCATTATTCTTGAAATGTTAAAATAACTAAAGTATTTTTTTTAATTGGTTCAGATTCATTTATGTTGCAACAAACTAATGCCTCTATAAATATAGGAGTTTCAACAACTCTGGTGAACCCAAACAATGAAGATGGATGATTTTTGGGCTGAATTAGATAATAAGGGTTCTGGTTCCTCAGACAATGCTTCGACCACCTTTGATCCATCTACTCAATGCTTTGATGGCATACTTGGTTTGAGCGATGATAAAATGGATGCTTGAGGTTTTGCTAAAATAATGATTTTAGCATAATCAATAAGAAATAACATGTAATATGTTGTGTTGGTGTTTAAACTTTTTTATTTCTTATTATTCTATTTTATTCCAAGGGTGGGGCATAACCCTAACACATTGTTTAAGCTTTAAAATATTAAATTATAAATGATATTTATGAGTCAATCTGGTCTTACTTTTTTCTTTTTTTTTGAATAATTTTAATCTTATGTATTTTAGGATGATAAAATTTGTTTAATTCTTCACACCAACTGAACAATCTTAATGAAAATCAGAAATATATTTACACATATACATTGGTAGATAAATCAATGTTTGAAATTTTATAAGCACAACAGTTCTATTCTCTTAAAATGTAAGTGACTTCGAAATTCATTTGTGTTGAGTCTTTGGTATTGGCTGCATTTTTGGTAAAATAAACCTTGTAGCAGGATGTGTGATCCGATGCCTCAAGCATTGTATTGTCTCACGAGGGGTGTTTGTGACATGTTCTATTTATGGAATGTTTGGTTTCTCTCTCATGGATCTTGCATGGCGCTTTTAATCAGGCTAATTATGAGGATCATTATTTAATGCTTCAGATCCTTGTCAAGAATATTTCTGAAGAGAATCTCCTTGAAGAATATATTTGTAGAGAATCTATTTTAATTAATGTGGAGTTATTGTTGGATCTTACAACATACCAGCTGTGTTTGAAGCCCGGATTGCTCAGGAAGCTTATGCTAACTCGTGGCTATTTAAAGGAAGGAGCTAAACCTAGTTTCTTCACTGAAACCAATGTATTAAAATGTAGACTTTTAGGGTTTCGTGTCTTTGTAAGCCTTGTGCTTTATTTGTGAGCCTCTCTAGTATCATCTTGATACTTTTGTAGGACTGTTTTATTGAGTTGTAACTTTGTATGTTCTCCAAAGCTTTTAAGCATGGAGTATGATTGTTCTTGTGCATCACTCTAAGCCTTTAGGAGTGTGTAGTTTTTAGGAGTATGTCTCCAAAACCTTTTTGTATTGTGTTTTAGAAATCCTTGCTGTCTGTAAGGTTGTAGGGAAGTGAGATGGGATCTCTGATCTAGGAGTTCCTAGGTTGAAGAATCTTTGGTAGTGCCTAGGTTGTAAGTTGTAAACGGGGCGTTTGCTGGTAACTTAGAACTAGGGCTATTATAGTGATATTCCTTCATGGATTGGTATCCCCCAGACGTAGGTTGCTGTTTGCGCCGAACTGGGTTAACAAATACTCTGTCTCTTTTATTTGTTTTTTCTTTACTTGGTTTACATTATTACGCGCTAGACCGGATAGAGTGCTTAGAGCATCGTGCATAGCGTGCCAGAAATTTCAATTGGTATCAGAGCAGGCATACTGTTCTGTTTATGGGTGAGATCCAGGGAAGATACTTTCTGGCTCTATGGACAAGGAAGAAGAAGATGTGCTTGTTGCTCCGATACTGTTCTTGTGGTATGCATATTCAGGGGGAGCATACGTTTTGGTGTTGAGGGGGAGCTGATTTGTGTTATGTAGGGGGAGATGTTGGATACAATGCTCCAACATCCTATGCATATTTGCAGGGGGAGTAGTTTTGTGAAATGCTGAAGTATTCTATTCCACATCCTATCAATTTTTATTTTCCTGACCATTTAAGGCGAAGTAGTTGAAGTATCTGTTTAAGTAGTATCTGTATGGTCATATTTTGTTTTAGCCAAAAATTTGCCAAAGGGGGAGTTTGTTGAGTCTTTGGTATTGACTGCATTTTTGGTAAAATAAACCTTGTAGCAGGATGTGTGATCCGATGCCTCAAGCATTGCCTCAAGCATTGTATCGTCTCACGAGGAGTGTTCGTGACATGTTCTATTTATGGAATGTTTGGTTTCTCTCTCATGGATCTTGCATGGCGCTTTTAATCAGGCTAATTATGAGGATCATTATTTAATGCTTCAGATCCTTGTCAAGAATATTTCTGAAGAGAATCTCCTTGAAGAATATATTTGTAGAGAATCTATTTTAATTAATGTGGAGTTATTGCTGGATCTTACAACATACCAGCTGTGTTTGAAGCCCGAATTGCTCAGGAAGCCCATGCTAACTCGTGGCTATTTAAAGGAAGGAGCTAAACCTAGTTTCTTCACCGAAACCAATGTATTAAAATGTAGACTTTTAGGGTTTCGTGTCTTTGTAAGCCTTGTGCTTTATTTGTGAGCCTCTCTAGTATCATCTTGATACTTTTGTAGGACTGTTTTATTGAGTTGTAACTCTGTATGTTCTCCAAAGCTTTTAAGCATGGAGTATGATTGTTCTTGTGCATCACTCTAAGCCTTTAGGAGTGTGTAGTTTTTAGGAGTGTGTCTCCAAAACCTTTTTGTATTGTGTTTTAGAAATCCTTGCTGTCTGTAAGGTTGTAGGGAAGTGAGATGGGATCTCTGATCTAGGAGTTCCTAGGTTGAAGAATCATTGGTAGTGCCTAGGTTGTAAGTTGTAAACGGGGCGTTTGCTGGTAACTTAGAACTAGGGCTATTATAGTGATATTCCTTCCTGGATTGGTATCCCCCAGACGTAGGTTGCTGTTTGCGCCGAACTGGGTTAACAAATACTCTGTCTCTTTTATTTGTTTTTTCTTTACTTGGTTTACATTATTACGCGCTAGACCGGATAGAGTGCTTAGAGCATCGTGTAGAGCGTCGTGCATAGCGTGCCAGAAATTTCAATTTGTGAAAGAAGATGCGTGCAATTTCGCCATCTGTTGTGAAGAATCCGCGAGATAATATTAGGTTGCTTGAAAGTCAATGTAACAAGCTATGAATAAGTTTCTAGCCAAAGATTATGTCAGCCCTTATCAAAAGCAATTTCAATGACCAAAATAGATCCCATTAATTCAACATGAAGAGCAAAAGAGGCACCAATATTGGAAGCATAACAACCTACAAAATTAGTTTAATAGGCTTTGAACACACCACTACAAGCTGCATTGTCAGAGCTACCATGAGCAGCTCCATCTGAGTTGCATTTAATCCAAGATATTAAAGGAGTATGCCACAAGATCACTCTGATTCTAGGAGTTTTAGGAGGAAGAATCTTCACATTAAAAGGTTTAAGAATAACAAATTCTACCATGTTAGTACAAATTGAGGTGTTAGTACAATTTTCACTAAGACAAACATTAGAAATAATAAAATTGATGGCAATTCTCCGATCTATTTTCTTATCGTGAAATCTGCAACTATTCATGCATAACCAAATAATGTTTAAAATATTAATAACGGCACTCTGGATGACAACCTTGCACTGAACATACCAAGACTTATCTCAAGAGTTGAGGATATGTTGCACAAGGAGTTGAGGATATGTTGCACAAAGCTAGTGTCAATATCTATGTCAATGATACTTTGCAACCAACTCAAGATTTGATTAGCAAACCGACAAAGGCAAAAAAGATGAAAAGAGGATTCTAGGCTATCACCACAAGTATCACATTTAAAAACAATAACACAACCTATGTAACCCATACTATCATCAATAGGTAACTTGTTGTGAATGAGTCTCCAAACAGTGATTGATTTAGAAAGAGGAATATCTTTGTGTCAAACCATTTTGTTCCAAGGAAGCAATGGACCATTTTGGTCCAAACCAGCTTGTTAGGAAATTTAACCTTGTGAATGCTTTGTCTTTATTGATAACTTGAGTAAAGAGTAAACCTTTTTTATTTTAGATTAGAGGTTTTCAAAAATTGGAAAGCGGAAACCCCTTTCTTTATCTTTATTGTGTATAAATACTTTAGCCGGATGGGAGGAAACCCTCATGTCCGACAAGTCATCTAGAGTTATCCTTCACATAAAAAAATTGCTTTTAATTCCTCCCCAAATAGAAGAGTAAATGTTATAGCGAATGAAACTAGTTTTCCTAGGGACTCTGAATCTAACAAAACAGAGTCATTGGTTTTGAGAACTTTAGAAGCTCACATCCAAGTTTAATCATAGCTGCTCCAGTGACATCTCTAAGGGACTTGATACCCAAATTGCCTTCAAGAGTGGGAGTACAAACCTTGAGCCAAACCACTGTAACAATTTTCCTGCTATTAATGTTGCATGCCTAAATGAAATTCCTTATCCATTTGTCAATGGTATTGAGGAGACTAGTGGGCAAGAGTAAATAAAGAATAGGTAAATCAACACGCCCTGAATGTGAACGACACTCTTGACAAGTTGGACTTTTCCAGAAAGAGAAAGAAGGGAAGCCTTCCAAGCACACAATTTGGATTTGGTTTTTCCAACAATAGGTTGAAGATAGTTGACTTTAGGTTTGCCTTTAAAAATGGGAACCCCGAGATAAGTGAAAGGATATGTGTCAATGTTAAACCCCAGCATCTTAGCTACATAGTTGGGATGCCTTAGATGTCACCTTTGTATTATTGTGGCCTTTATAAAAAAACTTGTATTATGTTGTGTTTGTGTTAAAACTTTCTTATTTGTTGTTTTTTCTATTTTATTTTAAGGGTGGATGTTTGGAATGAATATTTGGAAATTAGTGTTTTTGTTTTTAGAAAATATGCAATAAAAGAAACATCTTAGAATTATGGATTCATCACAATAACAAAAAATCAAATACCAATTCTTCTTATTCATTAATAATCAAAATTCTAATGGTGAGTTAAACATCGATAAATAATGTCCCTTTTCGAGGATGCAAAAGTGTATTTTTAACTAATACAATCTTCTATTTTCATGGCTCTCTATCTTGACAAAAATTCATTAAGTTGAATTACCCTATATTACCTTAAGAACATTTAGACTCTTTTCTTATTTCACAACTCTTATCAAACATTACAGTTTCAACATCAACTTTCACCTTTCAGTTCTCTACCCCGGAGAGTTTTTAATACTAATATCAATTTTTTTTTTAATTTCTATTATTCAATTAACTCATATATTTAAAAAATATATGCAATATTCTTATAAACTCATCTAAACACATGCATACTTATAAAACAGTCCAATATGTAAACAAAACATTGCTGCATAGATATTTATTTGTTGAACAAAATCAAAGTCCATGATATTTGCAAGAGGACAAAGACCATATGTGTTTACCTTCATATGTGCCGTAAATAATTAATAATCCAATCTCTAAGAAGAAAATACTTGTCATTATGATCAAATTTTTGTGTTTATTATGCACAAAATCTTCTAAATGACATCAACAACAATAACCATGATGAAATTTATATTTGTGATGTAGATTCAAATTTGTGGTGCTTAGATTCTTTGTTTTCAAAATACTATGATTCATCATTTCATCATAAAAGAAAAATATGATGATTGAAAATTTACTTTTGAATTATTATAAAAATAATAATTTATAATTAATAATTTCAATAGTTGTGAGTCTAACAAAAAAAAACCACTTATTTTAAATCCATTTTTCATTAAAAAAAATAAAATAAATTGGAGAAAACAAAACAACATTGACATTTGACACATAACACAACACAGTAACTTCAGTATCAGCAACCTTAAAAAAATGACATTGAGTTAGGATTAGATTAGTGGACAAACTTCTCACGTTAGGGTTTGCTTTTCTTCTATTGTGTTCTTTCTTCTCTTCTACAACACGCATCTTTCTCTATTTTCTAAGATCTCTCTCAAACCCTTCTCTACGCTGTCGTTTTGATCCCCAATTTCACCCAAACCCTAAAAATCAAAAATCGTTTTTTATTTTTATTTTGGGAATAATAATGGATGAAGCTGGTGAGAGCGGAGATCCTATGGATCAGTTTCACCGTAACGAAGCTATATCCGCTGTAGCTGACGATGGTTTTTTAGCCGAAGAAGATGACGATTACGAAGATCTTTACAACGATGTTAATGTTGGTGAGGGTTTTCTTCAATCGTTACGCAAAAACGAAGATTCAGGTGTTAGAAATGATGTTGGTGATGATAAGAAGGTTCAATCGGGTTCTGTTGTTCAGGATCCGAGTGGTGTTTCGATGATACCTGGTGTCGGTGGTGATGGAGCTACGGGTACTGTTGTTGGTGGTGATGAATCTAGGGTTTCTGGGTTTCAGAATCAAGGGTTTAGAGGGAGTAATTCTGGAGTTGGATCGGGAATTGGTGGTGGTGGTGGTGGAATTAGGGTTGAGTTAGGTCAAGCATCTGGGAAAATTAGTGAAATTGAAGACCAAAGGGGTAATGATGGTGTTGGTGTGCAGCAGGGGATTGGACTGCAGCAGCAGCAACAACAACAACAACAACAACAGCAACAACATGGTGGTGTTGTTGGAAATGAAGGTTTGGTGAGACAAGTTCAACAAGGTGTTGGTGGTGGTGTTGTTGGAGGGGGTAATCTTAATAGGGTCGGAGGAAATGGAGCTGGGAATAATGTGATTGCTATAAATAGTGGTAATCCCGGAGGAGGTGAAGGTGTCGGTGGTGTTGGTGGTGGTGGAGGAGGAAGTACTGTATTATTTGTGGGTGATTTGCACTGGTGGACTACTGATGCTGAGCTGGAGGCTGAGCTTTGCAAGTATGGACAAGTGAAGGAGGTGAGGTTTTTCGATGAGAAAGCTAGTGGGAAATCCAAAGGGTATTGTCAGGTTGAATTTTATGAAGCATATGCTGCTACTGCTTGTAAGGAGGGGATGAATGGTCATTTGTTTAACGGGAGGCCGTGTGTTGTTGCTTTTGCGTCGCCTTTTACTGTTAAGAAAATGGGAGAGGCTCAGAATAATAGGAATCAACAGGTGAATCAAACGGCCGGCGGCGGGGTTAACCAGGGAAGGAGAGGGCCTGCTGATGTGGGGGCTAAGCCTGGTGGTAGTAATATTGCGACAGGTGGTAACTATCAAGGTGGAGATGGGAATAATAATAGAGGTTTTGGAAGAGGTAATTGGGGAAGAGGGAATAATCCTGGGATGGGGAATAGAGGACCTGTTAATCCCATGAGGAATAGAGGTGGTGGGATGGGTGGTAGAGGTATAATGGGTAATGGTGGAAATGGATTTGGACAGGGTATGGGTGCTGCACCGCCAATGATGCATCCTCAGTCAATGATGAATCAGGGTTTTGATCCTGCATTTGGCGGTCCCATGGGTAGAATGGGAAATTTTGGAGGCTATCCTGGTGGTCCGGCGCCTCCGTTCTCGGGAATTTTGCCCTCATTTCCTGGTGTTGGAGGTGTTGGTTTGCCTGGAGTAGCACCTCATGTTAATCCCGCCTTTTTTGGAAGGGGGATGCCTGTGAATGGAATGGGGATGATGCCCACATCGG
Source organism: Trifolium repens (assembly GCA_030408175.1). NCBI lineage: Eukaryota > Viridiplantae > Streptophyta > Magnoliopsida > Fabales > Fabaceae > Trifolium > Trifolium repens. Next base: position 8,321,626 of record CP125841.1, read on the forward strand.
GTATGGATGGTCCTAATATGGGAATGTGGCCGGATCCAAATATGGGCGGATGGGGTGGTGAGGAACCTGGTGGTGGCAGGGCTGGTGAGTCAAGTTATGGGGAGGAAGCTGCATCAGAGCATCAGTATGGTGAGGTGAGTCATGATAGACCTGGGTGGCAGAATAATATGAGGGAAAAAGATAGAGGATCCGAAAGGGACTGGTCCGGTTCTTCTGAGCGAAGGTATAGGGATGATAGAGATCAAGGTTATGAGAGAGACGCACCTAGAGAAAAAGATGCCGGACATGATCCTGAATGGCCAGAAAGAAAGCATCGTGATGATAGAGAGGTTGTTCGAGAACGGTCTCGTGACCGTGGTCGGGAAAAGTCTCGAGATCGTGAGCGTGAAAGGGGAGATCGTGATCGTGAGAGGGAAAGATACAGGGAAGATAGGGGGGACAGATATGCTGATCATCATAGGTACAGAGACCGTGAACCAGAGCATGAGGAGGAGTGGGAGCGGGGCCGATCATCTAGAACTCACAGCAAATCACGATTATCACAGGACGAGGAACACCATTCTAGGTCAAAAGATGCTGATTATGGAAAGAGGAGGCGTTTGACCTCTGAGTAATACTTTCCCTTGAGGAAGGGAAGAATAGTTACTGAAAAATCAGGATTTGTCATGGTTGTTTGGGTTTTCTGTTGGTGCTCCTCTGACCCCAGAAGTTGTTGAGCAGCTGTTTTATTTCATTCACTTGTCCTAGTTGCAACATGTCAGGAGTGTGGTTTTGCTCTCCTGTGGAAATTGGTTAGTTTCAAGACTCCATTCTTTGCTTGTTTACATATGGTATATGTCTTTCTATTTATGCATTGTGATACCTGTCTTCTGTGCTTATTATGATTTAAATATTCTAGCCTGTAATTCAAAAGCTTGCAATATCTTATTCTATAGGTTAAATATGAAACGAGTTTTTTGTAAGTATAATTGCATTGTAGTTTTCATTTGTTTACTTTCATATATGTGTATGTATATGTTCAAGGTTTACTTTCATGCTGTGACGGTGCTGTAATTTTATTTTGTCTTCCTTTGCTACGACTATGATGCCATGGTTGACTTGGAGAGTGAATATTAGTATTTTTCCTGATTTATTGAAGGGCTAGCATATCTTTTAGTTAATACCAGGTGACTGTTGGACACTATTGATGTCTGGTAAAATAGAAATCCATAACTCTGAATGCCCTCTTTTAGAAAGTAGGATCATGCATTTATCACAGATTTTCCTTTCTTAATTAAGCAAACTAATTGGATTTATTATCGTGAGTCAGCTGTGTTTATGATCATTCTAGTTATGTAATTTCTACACGTGGGGATGCTAGTACAGTGTTGTTAAATAGCGGCATGGCAGAATGGCCTGTAGAATTTTGTGCTAGCCGTTGTAGCCTTGTAGGCAATTTGTGAAGCACCACTTGTCATGTCAGGGCGATAATTTTGATCATCCGCCATAAAATGCCATTGAAAAACATTGTGCTGGTAATTTTCTTGAGTATAATTACCACAGATTCCACTTCCCTGTTGATACTGTAACTTTCTGAATGCAAAACAATAAAATGTGGCAGAAATGCACTTGTTGAATGTGTGATCATAATAATCATATCAAAGTCTTATTTGTTGTAACAAGGTTGCCGTACAATTCATTACAGTTGTTATCTATCCCTCTGTATTAATTCCTCCCTTGGGAAATAAGCTTTGAACATGGATATGAAAAAACGAGTTGAAAACATTGTCTGCATACTTTCAAGTCATTCATGCAGATGCAAAAATGTCAAGTATAGGAGGATGAGATGCTTGGGATAGGGCAATTCCCAGATTATTTTTATTCAAGATTTTTCTAGACAAAATTGAAATGAAATACTTTTCTGGGGTCTAAAACAACCGAGTTGTAGTTTGCTTGTGGTGTTTAAATTTTTTGGTTTACTTCCTCACAATACAATTAATTTGATGTGCTGTTTAATCCAAAATGATATTAAACCTGCTATTGCTTCTCTTTAATGCCATCTGAAGTGCATCTGTTATTGTTATGGGCTTGTATGTTATGTAGGGACAATTGTTTGAGAAAGGAAACTGTTCAATCAAACCACTAGGTTGCTTTGGGGATCAAGAAGTGCCATCAATATTGTAAAGCCAAGTCATGACAATCCTTTTTCTTACATTGAGAAGTGGAACTTTTGCTATGAAGATATTCACTTATGATTTGAATTTATGTTTTTATTAGCTCTTGATTAAACCAATGTTGTTGATGTAATGGGCTTAACTTGTTGAGAAGTCTGAAATGTTGCAGACTATTTAGAACTTAATTGTTTGAATGATGTACTAGGATTTAGCAGAGGATGTTGATTATGTGCCGTTTTTTAATTGGCTCTTTGTTGTATCATATTTTCCCACATTCCAATTTTTTGTTTTCTCCCTAACAATTAGTTAGTATACCGGTTGAGCATGCCAATTTTGTGTATAATGTAGAGTGCTAACCATTCAATTACTGTAATCATTCTAAGCTGGAGAATTGTATATATCACTTTTTCTTGTATATATTGATATGTACTTTTCTGATTACAGTCCATCTCCAGTTTTGTTATATGCTCTTCTCTTGTTTACAACTGGTCAAATGAAATCCAACTGTTGAGAGTCTTCAAATGTATAGATTTTTGGACAGAGTATATTGTTATTCACTCATCATAGATAAAATTCATTTACTATTTGTATTTACTTCTTTTTTCTTTTTTTTCCCACCTTTTAGTTTTGTCTTTGAATGTAGGGATTGAATGCATGTTTGATTTGGCGGTAAGTTTGGCAGAATTATGATTTAAAATTACACTTTGAAGCGTCAATAAAATTATGGTGCCATCATGATTTGTCAAATTTATTGTCAATTTAAACATGCATTGAATTTGATCTTAGTCCACTGAAATGTGACTAGTTTGTTGGTGTTTCTGCAGTTCTCCATATTTTTGTTTTCTTGCACTCATGTATTAAATAAATATAATCTATTTATAATGTTTATTTTAGTATGCTAACCTTTCTTTGCTCCCAAAATCTGGATTAGATTTTCTCTACTAATTGTTGTTCCATGTTTGCAATGGTTTTTAATTGCTTTGCTAACATATCTTAATGGTTGTGTGTTTGTGGTATCTTTATGGTGTTTTCCTGACAAATTTTCCTTATCTAGGTAGTGCTGCTCAACCGGTTGTTTCAAAAAATTACTATTTTCATTTCCTAAATTTTGGTGCTATTTATTTTAAATTAATTAAACGGAAAAATTTCCAAATATTTGCTATATTTACATGATCATTCAAAGGGTAAAAGATATCATTTCTAAGTCACTATTTGGTCAAATGGTAAAGGATTTGCGTAGAATGTATGATGTCTTGAGTTCAATTTTCATTGGTTTCATTGTAAACAAAAAAAAAACGATATCATTTTTAATTTCTTGCATTATTTGTTTTTGAATGAGAATATATTTTGCACTCACATGTGAGTTTCAAGAGACGCACCTCTAGATACCCATAAGATAGATTGTCTATTGTCATCACTCATCAGCATGGCCTTCTATGGTGGGGGAAGGCCAACCTAAGTTAAATGGTTATGGCTATGTTTGGTTGATTGGTGGCAAATATATTCTTGCTCGGTTGTCCCACCGTGGTTACAAACAAACAATAAAGTCGTGGTGATTTTGCTTTTTGGAATCAAATTAAGACCTTTTTAAAACTCTTATAATAATTTTTAACTCGCCAACCGAACTACTATGAGAATGAATTCATCGTTCTTCATAGACAATGCCAACATTGAGTAAAAAAAGTTCCAACATCTAAAAGATGAAATTCGAATAGGTACAACTGACACTCTAAAATTCTTCTTTCTTGAAATTCTTCATTCCTTTTTCCAATTCTTATTTTATCCAAAGCCCTCCACGTAAAACTTTTAAATAGACTCTTAGGTAGCTGAATTTCTAGTGCGTGGCATAACTTTTGCTTCTCTTAGTCAGGGTGTAACAAACTTTTGTCCTACATATAGAATGTTATGTTTCTACTAAATGAACTAAGTTCATGAGAACAATATAAATATATTTTTTTATCTCTTTGGTTTATGGTGATGTTCGTTATCACAACTTAATCAAATGAGTAGTTGAACTCCAGTTAAATCAGGAAAGAAAAAATGACTAGGGTGAATCATATACTACTCCTAAATAATCACGGTTCTACCAAGTTGACAACCGATAGATGCTAAAACATATATGGTGAATTTTAGCTTCATGAAACATATGACATATTTCCACTTCTCATTCTATATCTAACCAACGAAAAATAGGCCTCATCACCTCCAACCCTCCATACTTCCTCTAATCCTAGCTTTGAAGGTGTCAACTACCACCTTGAAGTCCACATGAAGCTCAATCCTACAAAATCCCTAGACCAAGTCAACCCAAAGCCAACAAAAATTTCTCATAACTCCACAATTTACGCACTACAATTTCTCAAATAGTCAAAGAAACCGCATAACCACTCACCCTGCTATTCCCTTAAAATACTACTACACTCAGCACTACCGTGACTTTTGAATTCCCCATCGGTATTTAACTTTAATTTTTATCCAATCTTTTGTCCCTCAATTCATCTAATTCTAAAAAAAAAATTAAAATCAAACATAGTACAACAATTTAGATTCAATCCCTTATTTTGTTTAGCAAATTAAATGCATTAGAGTTTTATTTTATAATTAATTGTTTTAATCAATTACTGTACTAGTTTATAATTTAACAAGATTATTAGTTTGTGTAAAAAAAAAAAATATTAGTTGAAACCACACTCTCTATCTTTTTAGTCAAAAAATAAAAAACCCTCTATTTTCTCTCTCTCTCTCTCTCTCTCTCTCTCTCTCTTCAGTACGCACCGTTTCATCCTCGTTTTCTTTTACTCCAATTTTTTATCTTACTTCAAACCCTAATTTGAACAAGAAAAGTAAAAGAGGGAAAGAAAGAAACCCTAGAATGGAAGAAGGCGGAGCCCACGGTGATACCGGGGACCAATTCCACCGCAACGAAGCTATATCCGCCGTAGCCGACGACGGTTTCTTGGCCGAAGAAGACGAAGATTACGAGGATCTTTACAACGATGTTAATGTTGGTGAGGGTTTCCGTCAATCTTTACAGAAAAATGAGGATTCAGGAGTTAAAAACGACAACTTTGAAGATAAGAAGCTGCCACCACCACCGCCACTTCCATTGCCACCGCCACCACCACTACAGCCACAGCTGACAGTTCAAAATGCCGGTGGGGTTTCTTTACCTGGTGTGGGTGGGGTTGTTGAACCGAGGGTTTCTGGGTTTCAGAATCAAGGGTTTATAGGGAGTGAGGTGGGTGTTCAAGGAGTTGGAAATAGGGTTGAATTGGGGCAGAAATCTGCTACATTGAGTGGGACTGAGCAACAAGGTGGTAATGCTGGTGTTGGTTTACAAGGGATTATTGGGCAACAGCAACCACTTGGTGTTGGTGGTTTTGTTGGGGGTGTTGGAAATGATGGATTGATGAGACAAGGACAAGGTGAAGGCGGTGGCGGTGGTGGAGGAGGAAATGCTTTATTATTTGTGGGTGATTTGCATTGGTGGACTACTGATGCCGACCTTGAAGTTGAGCTTTGCAAGTATGGGCAAGTTAAGGATTTGAGGTTTTTTGATGAGAAAGCTAGTGGGAAATCGAAAGGGTATTGTCAGGTTGAGTTTTATGATTCTTTAGCTGCAACTGCTTGTAAGGAAGGGATGAATGGGCATGCTTTTAATGGTAGGCCGTGTGTTGTTTCTTTTGCGACGCCTTTTACTGTTAAGAAAATGGGAGAGGCTCAACATAATAGGAATCAACCGATGAACCAAACTGCTGGGGCTAACCAGGGAAGGAGGGGGCCTGCTGAGGTTGGGACGGCTAAGCCGGGTGGTGGTAATGTTGGGACGAGTGGTAACTACCAAGGTGGAGATGGGAATAATAATAACAATAATAATAGAGGTTATGGAAGAGGTAATTGGGGGAGAGGGAATAATCCTGGAATGGGGAATAGAGGACCTGTTAATCCGATGAGGAATAGGGGCGGTGGGATGGGTGGTAGAGGTATGATGGGTAATGGTGGAAATGGATATGGACCTGCTCCGCCTATGATGCATCCTCAGTCAGCGATGAATCAGGGTTTCGATCCTTCATTTGGGGGTCCCATGGGTAGAATGGGTGGCTATGCAGGCTTTCCCAGTGGCCCGACGCCTCCGTTCTCTGGGATGATGCCCTCATACCCTGGTGTTGGTATGCATGGAGTATCACCTCATGTTAATCCTGCCTTTTTTGGAAGAGGGATGCCTATGAATGGTATGGGGATGATTCCGCCATCAGCTATGGATGGTCCTAACATGGGAATGTGGCCGGATCCAAATGTGGGTGGATGGGGTGGTGATGATTTTGGTGGTGGCAAGGTTGCAGAGTCAAGTTATGGTGAAGAAGCTGCTTCTGATCATCAGTATGGTGAGGTGAATCCTGATAGAGCTGGTTGGCCTAATGCTATCAGAGAAAAAGATAGAGGATCAGAGAGGGATTGGTCTGGTACTTCAGAACGGAAGTTTAAGGATGATAGAGATCATGAATATGAGAGAGATCAAGAATATGAGAGAGAGGTACCAAGAGCAAAAGATGCGGGACGTGACCATGAAGAAAGAAGGAATCCTGACGATAGAGAAATGGGACGGGAACGGTCTCGGGACCGTGATCGTGCACGATCTCGAGACCATGATCGTGACCGTGAAAGGAGTCGGGACCGTGACCGTGAGCGTGATAGGCACAGGGAAGACAGGGACAAGTATATGGATCATCATAGATACAAAGACCGTGAGGCACAACACGATGATGAGTGGGAGAGGGGACGGTCATCAAGGACTCGCAGCAAATCACGACTATCAACACATGAGGAGGAACACCATTCTAGAAAAGATTCTGACTATGGAAAGAGGAGGCGGCTTACCTCTGAATAACATTGTATGCTGCTTATTATATCTGAGTATTTTTGTTGAGTAAAGAAATAATAGTAACTGAAAATTCTGGATTTGTTGTTGTTGTTTGAACTCTGGTTGTGCGTGCTCCTCTGGTTTAGAAGTTTTTAAGCAGCTGTTTTATTTCATTCACTTGTTATGGCTGCTTCTTGTTAGGAGCATGATTTTTTCTATGAGAAAGGTTAGTTTTATGACTTAAATGTGTTGTCTGCCTGTTTTATTGGTTGTTCTTTTTGTTGCGTTCTTGTTTCCTGTAGTGCTTATTATGGGAATATATAATTTAGTCAAAGCTGAATATAGAATTTTCTTATGAGCTGCCTGTTGTTTGTTGATGTGTAATAATAGGTTTAGCGAGTAACAGATAATTTTTGTACTTTCAATATTTAATTTTTGTAGTAGTTTCACTTTTTTTTGGAGTGATTTGTAGAGGCTTTTGGGACAATTGGGGTGATTCCTCTTTTGTTTTATTGTATCTTTTTTATTTTTGATGTGTTTATTTATGGTTTTCTATGTCTGATTTTACCTTTTGTTTTGCCTCTGCTTTGCTGTATTTTTGGCAGGTACCTTTATGTTTTCTTATTTGTTTAGATATGTGATCATATCAAAATCCTCCTATTATTCATGAGTGTATGCATTCATCTCTGGTCCCGTTATTAACAGCGTTGTTTGTTAAACAGTCTCGTTTATTAAGCACATAATATGTGATCTTTAAATGATTTGTATTCCATGGCCTTTTGAAGTTGGTAAACTTTGTTTTTCCCGCAAAAAGAAAGGTGACTTTCTTATATTGATATGATGTATTGTGATGTGATGCTAAAGAGAAAGCAAGGACCCATCGTCAACCATTTAACGCTAATCATATAAGGGACCAAATAACTTTTAAAGACACATTAGGAATATAATAGTTTCCTAAGAACATAGGATCCTTAGAAATAATTTAACATAGTTATTGTAATCTATCTATTATGCATTATTTTCTCCTTCTAGGGTAAATATTTTGTAGACATTCTTATTTCTAGCATTAATATTTCCAATAACCTTTGAAGTCTAAACTCTCTGTATGAAATTGTCCCAAAATGGTTTGTGAGGTTAATGCATTCTTTCTCATCTTCAAAATTTTTCCTTTTCTGTATTTGCTTCTTTTTTTTACCGCATTTCTGTAGTATTTTGTTTCCCCTTTTTAAATGAATTATTTCTTCTTTGTGTTACTGTCATCTGAATTGCAACTACTTTTGTTTTGGGCTTCAGTGTTTTGTAGGGACAATTGTCTTAGAAAGACTGTTCTTTCAAAATCTGGTTGCTTTTGGATAAAAGTATCTTCAGTATTGGAGATTCAAAGACATGACAATCATTTTCTTACTCTGAGAAGTGGAACTTTAGCCTTATGGATTTATTAGTTTTGATTTACATTTATGTTTTAGTTGAAGTACATGATTAAACCAACAATGTTGATGTAACTGGTTTAACTTGCTGAAGTCTGTCATTTAGTAGACTGTTGTAGAACTTTTTGTTTGAATGATGTACTAGGATTTAGCAGAGGTTGTTGATGTTGTGCCCTTTTTTATTGGCTAACTGTTGTATCATTTTTCCCATTTTTCTTTCAATGTTTTCTTCCCAACATTTTGGTAGAGAGAGCTAACCATTCAATTACTGTAATCATTCATAGCTGGAGAATTGTATACTACGCACGCAATCATGTATATATTGATATATGTTTTTTCTGATTAAGGTTGTATCCATCTCCAGTTGTCTTTTGCTCTTGTATAGTATATCACCAGCCAAATTGAATGAAGTCAACAACATTTTTCCTTCACAAGAGTGCCAACAACACTCTAACACACTCCTTTAACACCGAGGATTTCTCTTTCCACCCCCTGTGTCTCTTTTTCACCCCCCAAAAATCCAATTTTACCCCTGATTTTACCCCCCAAAAGTTCGGTTTTCATTTACCGAACTTTTCCAATATAGAAAAACATGTGTTTTCAATCGTTTAAAAAGTTCGGTTCGCATTTACCGAACTTTTTTTTAAGGGTATAAATGGGAACTCGGGGGGTGAAAAAGAAAAGCAGGGGGTGGGAAGAGAAATCTTCTTTAACACCATCTAGTCTTGTAAAGTCTTGTAAACAATGGATTTAAATTCTATTGGAAGGTAATTCATTTATTTTTTTCTAATTTTTTTATTACAAAGTAATTTTTGTTATCTTTGTATAACAACAACGGCAATGGCACAATTGATTATAGTTATAGTTAATGCATCAGCTAGTCCACAATTGATTATCTTGATGCCTTCTGAATATAGCAAGTTGCATCATATTGTTGGTTCGGAAGTTCTTGCACTTGTGGGCTATTGAACCATGATTATTAATATCTACAGTTTCATCTAATGTGATGTGAGACTTCTAATTCACAGAGGATAACAAAATGATTGGTGGTAAGCACATTAGTTTCAACCTGCTCGTGGAAAATTGACAAAGATTAGTCACAAAAATATTCCATACTGGTAGTTGCAGACTTGCAGTAGTGAGATTTTTTATTTAGTTTATTTCAGGTATTCTCATACCATTTAAGTATAAGGCACTGTTTGGGTTGCAACTGGTATTTTTGTATTCTTCTTCCCACTGTTGGTGAGACCTTTCCACATTTGATGTCTACAAAAGTTTTAACATAAAATTAAAATGCAACAAACCTTAATAATAGTAAATGGAAACAAACATTGCTAGCCTCTTATCTTTCCATATAACAAACACTGACATATGAATCTTGACATCACTTCCACAGTTCCACTTATAGAAAACCCAAAAATTCAACTGAACTCCATTACATAGAAAAAGTGTTACAATACCAACAAACACCATTTCTATTGTACAACACTACAACAGTCAAAATTATAGTTGCATATTGCTTTGACTTATGAGTGTTCCTTACTTTACATCATGCTAATAATCTCCAAATAATATCATAATACAATTCCCCAAACCAACCTCTATCATTATTAATCAACAAATAACAATATATGAATAACTAAACATGGTCACACCATGCACATAAATTAAAGGAGCAACTTTCTTCGCCCATGTTTTTGAAAGTATACTTTCAAGAAATACAAAATTTTACATTTTTTCAAACCTGTGCGTCCGAAGTGATATTGTGCGCATGAAAAGTTCCACCTCATAAATCAAAGGAGAAACTTTATGCATCTATTTTTAGAAAATCACACATAATTTTAAAAGTATTCATTTCAGACAACACAATAACTCTTGATTTGTCTGAAAATACATGTCTGGACGACATATACATCCGATGTGATTTAAAGTGGGAAAATTTTCTCCCTAAACAAAGGGAGTTACTTTTACCACCCACGATCTCTTAAAAATCATGGCCATTTTGAAGTACATTCCGAAAGGAAAGAAACCCATTATCGTCTTTCCCAGAGAGGAAAAATGGTGTTTTTTTTCTTTCTTCGGATTTATCCATCTCGTGTACATGGAGGGCGGGAAAAGAAACTCCTTAAATAAGTATCTATCTGGGCCTACCTGGATTAGATCCAGGCCCAGGATATCCAGGCCCACCCTTACCAATAACTTGGTGAAACCCACCAGAACCATACACGTGTCCTTGATGCATCATGATTCCACCACCATAACTACCACTCTCAAACGAACTGTTATTAACACTATTAGAACCTTGAGGCGCGTCCTTGTCACGCGCCACCACAGTCTTCTCTCCTTCCATTTCCCTAAATCGTTGAAGGTAACCTTTAAGAGGCTCCACGTATTCCTCAAATCCAAGCGTCGTCATCGCCCAAAGCAAATCGTCACCGTTGATTGTCTTACGCTTCTCACGTTGACACTTGTCGGAAGCTTCGCCGGTGATGAAGCTGATGAACTCTGAAACACACTCCTGAACTGTTTCTTTTGCATCTTTTGAGATCTTCGCGTTCGCTGGAAGTGCTTTTTTCATGATCCTGCTTACGTTTGCTATCGGAAGGAATCGGTCTTGTTCTCTTGGTGACATCTCGCTGCCGTGAGCGTTCGATCCGCCGTGTGGACCGCCGGAATCGTTGTCAGAGTCCGCCATCGTTGAATTTCCGACGGAGGTTCGATTCACCTGAAGATTGGAGAGGGTCACGGACTCAACTCGGATCGGTTTGACTCAGCTCAACGCAAATTCAAAGCACAGTCTATGGAAGAAACACGTCGGAATCTGAATTTTGAATTCGATTTCGATAATTGATAAAAATGAATTCGAATTTGAGGATTGAATTTCAGTGATAGCGAGTAAGAAGCGCGATGCGAATCGGTTTGACTCGGAGTTTTGGCGTGAAATTGAAGCTGTGTTTTTTGAAAGATGAAATTAATGAACGTGCGAGTTTCTGTGGAAGTAGAATTCGAGCGTGGAGAGTGTTGACAGCGGTGGATGACGGTGGCTCTGGCGAGAGAATTGGGTGAAACGGAACGGTAGGGGTTTGTATTTTTGAGAGGTACTAATGAGCAGGGTCCGTTGGATCAGAAGGGTTAATAACGTTTATCTTTTGGACACGTGGAGCTATTTGAACCGTTGCTAGTCGATAAGTGATAGTTTGTACGGATGAATTGGTTGCCCTTGGATTTTGTTAGTGCTCCTTCATCTGGACCGTTGATTTGGTATCTGGCACATGTTGGGGTGTCTAACTCTTTGACTTTTTTTTTTCTTAAAAAAATAATAATGAATCTTCTACAAAAATTTTTAATGTATCTTTGGTATCACAGTGGAAATACTAGAATGATGATGATTCACCGTGATTTTATAGAAATTACACAGTGTAGTTTATGCAAAATTATAGTTTATTATCGTGATTCCGGCATATTTACTTTGATATCAAACATAAATTTAGTAAATATGGATATAGAAATACGTCGATAAGATTTAACTCAATTTATAAATTTGGAAATATGCTAACTAATGTCTTTTGAGACACTACTTTTAATATATTGTGTTTCTTTATCTATTGTCCATTATTCCATGATTCCATGATGTACTAGTTAATATGACCTTATAAATTATATTTGGGTAAAATAACTGATACCCCTGTAATATAGGCGTGTTTTGTTTTTCCCCCCTATAAAATATTTTCGTGCAACTCGCCCCTTGCAAAATACTGACTCTTTGCTTTTGCCCCTTATGCACAAACTTGGCAGCTAAATGTGCATTTTTGCCACGTGGCAAATCCACGTGACTTTATTATATTTTTTATTTAAATTAAATGCCACGTGTCACTGACACGTGTCACACTAAATATTAATTTAAAAAAAATTTAATAAACTGAATTTAAAAGAAAAATAAAAAACAAAAAATGGTGGAAAGGTTTCTCCACAAGGATTCGAACCTGTGCCCTACTCTCTCCAGGACTCGCCCCTCAACCAACCGAGCTACGTGCGCGCATGTGATCTAGTAGCAGTTTCAAATTTATTTTAATAGAGACAGGATCGAAAAAATAAAAAAAACAGAGCAGCAGCCACCACCATCAATCCATAAACACCATAATCATCACCATAATCAATTTATCATCTTCTTCTTTCAACCACTACAAACCTTCATCTTCAATCTTCCATTACTCTAGTAACTCCACAAAATCATAAACTACATTCCAAACCATCACTTTAACGTTTCAACACTATTATCGGAATATCATCTAGCAAAGAAATCCATTCCGGAAAAAAAATTAGACCGTATTTTGAACAAAAAACCCAAAAAGCATTGCAACCCAACCAAACAAAATCTATATATCATGAAAGAATAAAGCATTGATTGAGAGACCCCTAACTGTATAAGAATCCCCAATTAAGAACCAAACCTATTAAAATTGAATCTACTATCCAAGTATATACAGAGAAGACAAATCTCGGAGAAGTATATATCAACACGATTAACAAATTCAAACATAAGTTTGACACAAAAAAAGAAGAGAACTTTAAGTTGCTTTCCCCTATCTTTTTTAACAACAGATTGATGAAAAATAATTTATCTTCATCTTACACATGAGAGAGCTAAATTTACACAAACATTCAAAACAATCAACCAGTAAGCTATAACTATTAGTAATAACAATAATCGCTATTATTGATGATTATGGTGTTTATGGATTGATGGTGGTTTAGATGGTGGTGGCTGCTGCTCTGTTTTTTTTTTTTTCGACCTGCCTCTATTCAAATAAATTTTAAGCTGCAACTAGATTGAATGCGTGCACCCAGCTCGGTTGGTTGAGATGTGAGTCCTGGTGAGAGTAGGATGCAGGTTCGAATCCTTGTGGAGTCTGTTTTTTATTTTTCTTTTAAATTCAGTTTATTAATTTTTTTTAATTAATATTTAGTTTGACACGTGGCATTTAATTTTAATAAAAAATATAATAAAGCCACGTGGATTTGCCACGTGGCAAAAAAGCACAGTCAGCTGCCAAGTTTTGTGCATAGGGGGCAAAAGCAAAGAGTCAGTATTTTGCAAGGGGCGAGTTGCACGAAAATATTTTATAGGGGGGAAAAACAAAACACGCCTACATTACAGGGGGGTATCAGTTATTTTACCCATTATATTTTTTCTTTTTGACAGAAATCATATATCTCATTAAAGAGCAAAAATAGAAGATACAATAGACTCCGAATTAACTTAAGTTGGGACAGACCTCAACTGGAACTGAACTATGAGCAAAAACATTTAAATCATGCTTAACAAACATTACATTGATAGTTTGAAAAGCTAGAAGCAATTCTCTTCAGTCCTGAACAATATGACCAATGGCAGCTAGATAACATAAGCCTTTGCATTGATACACTTTAATGTTGTTAGGTTGAAGATTTTTTTACAAATTAAATTCTAAAATCTTGTAATTATGTGTATGAATTTTAAGTGATAATTGCTATTTGTTTATATATTTTTAAAAAATATATAGTGGTGGGAAGTGGTGTATTGAACTTTCAAAATACACTTATTGACAAATTGACACAAAGTCATTTAATTAGTGTCCTTATGAGTTATGTATGTTGTAAGGATGAGTTAGGCTCAAACTTAAATTTAAGGCTTGTAAGGTGATAATTGCCTCTTATTTATAAACACTTATTCAGGTCATCTCACATCCGATGTGAGACTTCTTAACATTTTCTTGGTAGCATTTCCGACCATTACATAATGTATACTACATTGATAAGTGCCCAAAAGTAGTTAAAATTCATATATATATCAAGCACTTATTAACTTATTTTGTAAGATATTCATTAGGTTTCCCCCATTTTAGTGTATATATTTGTTTAAGTTATATTTTTTGCTAAGCTTTTCTAAATCTCAACTATTGATGCAGGAAATAAAAAAATGAAGAAAAAGCCAAGTTAACTCGCCAGAGCGTGTAGAACTCGCCAGGGCGAGCAATGCTAACACGCCAGAGCGTGTTCAGGGCGAGTAGAGGCAGAGAGCATCAAAATGGAAAAAAGGCAAACACGCCAGGGCGAGTAACAACTCGCCAGGGCGAGCAGGAACTCGCCAGAGCGCATGAGGGCGGTTTAAAAGTTCAATTATGACGTGGCAAAACCTTCTGATGAAGAAAGGTGAACTCGCCAGGGCGTGTTGTAACTCGTCCGGCGAGTTCTAACTTTTAGAATCACTATATATAGAGTTTGCTGTTATTTTTCTTGTATCAATCACTTGTAATAGAACTAAGAAACAGAGAGAAAGCTTAGAAATCATAAATCCAAGGATAAGGTGAAGGAGGATCAACAAAAGCTTGAGACATCAAGTGTTATGTTCATTATCTTTTCTTCTCCTACTCTTTGTAAGCTTATTTTTACCATGAGTAACTAAATCCATTGTTGTTGGGATTATATGTAGCTCATTTGTGACTATGTACAACTCTTAAATATGTTAATATATGTTTTAGTTTATTCATCAATGTTAGTGTCATCTTCAATCTTCATGCTTTATCTTTTGATTTGAATTTATAGACATATAATGTTTGAATCAAGGAACTAAGATGAACACTTATTAAAACCCTAAATTCTAGACATAGATTTAGGATTAATATTCACTTTGTGTATTGGAACTTAATGATATTGTGTCGTTGAAATTATCCGAGACATCGGAAGTTTAAATAATACAATATAAACGTTGTATTGATTAATCACTCGAGACATCGAGGATTGATAGGTACAACGTGAACCTCGTCGTTATCTGGACACAGAAACGTACGTGAGCAATACGTGATAATAGTGATGAATAGCTAAAATATATGTGACTAATTTACAAACGTACATACGAATGAATGAGTGAAGTTTAATCCCGATAACCTTTTCTCTTTGAATCTTAAATCATCGTTTAGCGCAATTTTATGTTTACAAGACTTTTTACAACAAAACAACTTCCAACTTAAACTTAAAATGATGTTATTTGTTGAATGGTTCTTAATTTCACACTAGTCCCTGTGGATGCGATATAAACAAAATACTTGCTAAAGAAACTTTAACAAAATGGCGCCGTTGCCGGGGACTGGCGTTTGAAATTAAAACATTGCGACAATTTCTATCTTTTTAAGCAATTTTGTCTTTTTAATTTTCTGTCTACTTCTATTCCTTGTGCATGCTAACTTGTTTGGTTAGATTGTTGACTTTTGTTTATGCGAGGTAAGACTCCAGTAGAGAACTTACTTTTTGATCCAGAAATCGAGAAAACTGCTCGAAAGAACAACAGCAAAAACAAACGAAAGAAAAGACAAGCCAAACAGAGACAGCAGCAAGAAGGAACTTCTGTTTCTATTTCTTCAACATCTTCTATTGCCGAAGAGATAATGACTGAGCAAGTAAACCCACCCGAGGGCAATGCTATGCCCTGCCACAACAGTCCACGACGCCTGGCTCACTTGGCAAGACCAAGAGCTGGAGCCAGACAAACTGAGATGAAAACGGGTTATTTGCAACTGTTATATGCTAACCCTTTTGCAGGTTTGCCACATGAAGATCCTTACAATCATCTTGTCAAGTTTTATGAGATAGCCGGTTCACTTGGAGCCACTGAAGCGGAAGAAGAATCGGTGTTCCAAAGAGGGTTTCCACATTCGTTGATTGGTAAAGCAAAGGAGTGGTATCTTGATCAACCTAATCAAATTATGACCAATTGGAATACTCTTGAGGAGAAATTTCTCGAAAGATTCTTTCCGCATCACAAGTTTATGGAGGCCAAAACATCTATTGCCGTATTCGCTCAAGGTACAACTGAAACTCTAAATGAAGCTTGGGAACATTACAAGTCTATGTTACGGAAGTGCCCTAACCACGGGTTTGATGAACTCACTCAAATTCATATCTTTCGCAACGGACTTCTTCAACAAACAAAGCTTTTGTTAGATGCTACAGCTGGTGGTTCTTTATTATCATTGAGTGCTGAAGATGCTACCGCAATAATTGAAAAAATGGCACTGAGTGACGGTCACGGTGATTACAATAGGAATCCCTCGCAAAGGAAGCCGGGAGTTCTTGAACTTGATACTTCAGATGCAGTCTTAGCTCAGAACAAGCTTCTCACTAACACTGTAGATCAACTCTCAAAGCAAATGTCTCGGATGATTAACCTTCAAGAAGAGTCAAGCAAGGCTAAGCAGGTTGCATGTTGTGAACTATGTACAGGTGATCATCCAACTGGTCATTGCCCTCCAACAAATGAAGAGGTGAACTTTATGGGAAATCAGCAAAGGCAAGGTCAATACCAAAACAACACTGGCTATCAAAGAGGAGACAATTCAAATTATGGCCAGGGTGGGAGGCAGGATGTTGGCACATCAAATAAGCAGAGACAGTTTGAAAGTTACACTCAGCCATCGCCTATGCAAACTCAAATTTCAAAAATGGGGGAGGGTATAAGCAAGCTGATGGAGATGATGAAAGAATCCAGCCAACAAAACATGCAATATCAGAGAAGCAATGATGCTGTGTTAAGGAACGTGGAAACTCAACTGCAGCAAAATCAACAATACCAGAGAAATTCTGATGCTGCACAAAGGAACTTGGAGACTCAGTTGGGGCAATTGGCTAAGCAAATAGCCAACAACAACAGTCAAGGAGGATCATTCACGGCAAACACCGAAGCTAATCCAAAAGATTGTAAGTCTATTAAGACTAGAAGTGGTATAGAGATTGGTAAGGGTATTGGTGATAATCTAGTGAAGGAGAAGGCTGTTGTGGAAGCAAGAGAAAAGGAAGAAAAGAAGTGTGAAAAAGAAGAAAAGAATAAAGGAGTATTAGTCGAAAAAGAAAAAAATGAGTGTGAGGGTGAAGTAAGTGAGGAAAGGGAGAGTAGTGATCTGAAGTCAAAAGAAAAGAAAAGCATTCAGAAGAGTCCTCCGGTTCAACACTTGCCATATCCGCATGCTCAATCAAAGAAAGACAAGGACAGGCAATATGTACGGTTTCTAGATATCTTCAAGAGATTACAAATCAACATTCCTTTTGCCGAAGCCTTAGAACAGATGCCTACATATGCAAAATTCATGAAAGAAATTTTAACCAAGAAAAGAAAGTACAATGATGATGAGGTTATCCAGTTAGATGCAAGCTGCAGTGCTGTCATTCAACGGACTCTTCCAACAAAAGAAAAAGATCCTGGACGAGTTACTTTGCCTGTCACCATTGGCAATGTAAATGTTGGAAAAGCTCTCATTGATTTGGGGTCAAGTATCAATCTTATTCCCTTGTCGGTTGTTGAAAGAATTGGTGGTCTCGACATCACCCGCACCAGGATGACATTGCAACTAGCAGACAAATCCATCACACATCCTTCAGGGATAGCTGAAGATGTTCTTGTGAAGGTTGATAAATTCATGTTCCCAATAGATTTCGTGGTGATGGATATTAAAGAGGATGACGACGTTCCATTGATTCTAGGAAGAGGTTTCATGAAAACAGCCCGTATGATGATAGACATTGATGATGGAATAATGAAAGTTCGAGTTCAAGATGAGGAAGTTAGCTTCAATTTGTGGGAAGCTATGAAACACCCCAAAGAGAAAGATTCATGTTTCAAATTAGATGCCACGGAGGAAGCTATTTTAGATGCAAGAAAGCAAGCTCATAGCCCTTCATCTCTTGAACAAGCATTAACCGATGCATTTGAAGAACTTGATTCTGACAAAGAAAAAGAAATTGAAGAATGTTTAAAAGAGTTGGATGCTTTGGAAGAGGTGTCTCCTCTTGAAGCAAATATAGAAGAGTTGAAAGAGGAATCCGAGCCGGTCAAAGTGAAGCTTGAACTGAAAACATTACCTTCACATCTTAAGTATGTTTTTCTTGAAGAAGGTGATAGCAAACCGGTAATAATCAGCAGCTCATTGTCAATGACTGAAGAGAAAAGTCTAATTCAAGTGTTAAAAGCAAACAAGGAAGCGATAGGATGGACGTTATCCGATTTGAGAGGTATTAGTCCATCATATTGTATGCATAACATCATGATGGAAGATGACTACAAGCCTGTGGCACAGCCTCAACGTCGTTTGAATCCGATAATGAAAGAGGTTGTGAGAAAAGAAGTTGTAAAGTTACTTGAAGCTGGAATGATCTATCCAATTTCAGACAGTGCTTGGGTGAGTCCAGTTCAGGTGGTGCCAAAGAAAGGAGGAATGACGGTGATCACCAATGACAAGAATGAATTGATTCCGTCAAGGACAGTTACAGGATGGAGAATGTGCATTGATTATCGGAGACTCAACAAAGCTACCAGAAAGGATCATTTTCCATTACCGTTCATGGATCAGATGCTTGAGAGATTATCAGGTCAGGAGTTCTATTGTTTTTTAGATGGTTATTCGGGGTACAATCAAATCACAGTGAATCCTGAAGATCACGAGAAGACCGCATTCACATGTCCCTTTGGTGTCTTTGCGTATAGAAGGATGCCTTTTGGTTTATGTAACGCTCCAGCAACATTTCAGCGGTGTATGCAAGCAATATTTTCTGATTTGATAGAAAAATGCATTGAAGTGTTCATGGACGATTTCTCGGTGTTTGGTCCATCGTTTGCTCATTGTTTGAATAATCTGGACACCGTACTGAAGCGGTGTGTTGAGACTAACCTGGTTCTGAATTGGGAGAAATGTCATTTCATGGTGACCGAAGGCATTGTTCTAGGCCACAAGATTTCTTCCAGAGGTATTGAAGTTGACAAAGCAAAGGTGGATGTTATTGAAAAGCTGCCACCTCCAGTAAATGTCAAAGGCATCAGAAGTTTCCTTGGTCATGCTGGATTCTACAGGCGATTCATCAAAGACTTCTCCAAAATTGCAAAACCGTTAAGCAATCTGCTTAACAAAGATAAGTCATTTAATTTTGATCATGATTGTTTAACTGCTTTTAATGATTTGAAGGAAAGATTGACAACTGCACCCATAATCATAGCACCTGATTGGACAATTGATTTTGAACTTATGTGCGATGCGAGTGATTATGTTGTGGGTGCAGTGCTTGGTCAAAGAAAGAACAAAATTTTTCATGCTATACACTATGCAAGCAAGGTCTTGAATGATGCTCAAATCAATTATGCAACAACAGAGAAAGAATTGCTTGCAATAGTGTATGCACTTGAGAAATTTCGTTCTTATCTAATTGGTTCAAAGATTGTTGTGTACACTGACCATGCAGCTATCAAGTACTTGATAACAAAGTCTGACTCCAAGCCGAGACTCATCCGATGGATGCTCTTGCTTCAAGAGTTTGATCTTGAAATCAGAGACAAGAAAGGGACTGAGAATTTGGTGGCTGATCACTTATCGAGATTGGTGAACAATGAGGTGACCGAACATGAACGAGAAGTTCTTGAAGAGTTTCCTGATGAAAAATTGCTTATGGTGCAAGAAAGGCCATGGTTTGCTGACTTGGCTAATTACAAAGTATCTGGATTAATACCGGTGATGACTCTTGTCATTTCTACATTTTAATATCATTTCAATAGTGTTTTAGAGGTGATTTCAAGTGATTTTGATCATATTTGAGGTGCAAAAGACTTAGAATGAAAGGTAGCTTGGAAAGGAAGAAATGCTGAAAATGCTGATTTTTCGTCTTTTAGTGGCATTCTGCCAATTTCGCGCAAGCGAACTTGAACCTCGCGCAGGCGAAACTGAATCTCGCGTAGGCGAACCAGATCTCGCGCAAGCGAACTGTGCTGTTGGAAAAATTCGCGCGGGCGAATCAGATCTCGCGGGAGGCGAACTGAAAGCTGTTTTGGCCCATTTTTGACCATTTTCTTGCACTATAAAAGGAGGTTTGTTCAAATTGAAAAGGGTTACGAATTTTGGAGGAAGAAAAGGTCATTGGAGCTCAAAGGAAGTGGATTCAAGCAAGAAACAAAGGGTGGAAACATTCCAAAACCTCTTGTGATGATGAAATCTTCTCTTCTTTTCCATGTAATTTCTCTTTTCACCATGATTTGCTAGATCCTTAGATTGAATCTTTAGGGAATTCTCAATGTAATTTGTTTGAACCATGTGAACTTGATTCTATATGAATGATTATGATCTAGTTTCTATTGATTATTCTTTGCACTTAATGCTTCATGTAATTTGACGAAATTGTGTGATGAATTTGATAGTTGATTTATCATGAGAATGGAAATTAGCTATAAACCTAGGAATGATTGAACAATTGATAATCACTTTAGAGATTTAGGATTATTAATTGTGATTAAGGAATCAATGTTTGTGAAAACCTCACTTAAACACAAATTCATTCAAGAGATTGGAGAATTGTGATTAAGTGAGAGGATTAATATCCAAGAGATTGGGATTAATCATTTTATTGATTCAATCTATGAAACTAGTTGAGTAATTAATGAGTATAGAATATGATTCACCAAACACATTACTATGAGATGAACCAAAGAGATTCAATCGTCCGCCAACCGTTTGATAAAATTCCAATATTAGTTTTAAACAACAATTTGTATGCAAACTCCCCCATTTTTAATGTCTTTAATTTTACATTTACTAGTTAAGCCAACTAGCCATTGTTGAATAATCTCAATCCTTGTGGGATCGATTTTATTATTACTTGCGATATTCGTACACTTGCGAAATTATCCATCAACCGGATGATTTTAATTGGCACCAGAAGAAAAGATTCATTAGGGAAGCAGATCGTTATGTTTGGGATGATCCGTATTTGTTCAAAATCGGAGCTGATCATTTGCTGAGAAGGTGTGTCACTAGAGAGGAGGCCACAAGCATACTATGGCATTGTCACAACTCGCCATATGGTGGTCATTACAATGGAGAAAGAACTGCGGCCAAAGTCTTACAATCTGGATTCTATTGGCCAACTTTGTTCAAAGATGCACATGAGCATGCTCAAAGATGCGACAACTGTCAAAGAACCGGAGGAATTTCCAAACGGAATGAAATGCCTTTACAAAATATTCTTGAAGTGGAAGTGTTTGATTGTTGGGGTATTGATTTCGTCGGTCCATTTCCTTCGTCATTTTCAAATGAATATATCTTGGTGGCAGTGGATTATGTGTCAAAGTGGGTTGAGGCTATGGCATCACCAAAAGCCGACGGCAAAACGGTGATTAAATTCTTGAAGAAAAATATCTTTACTCGCTTTGGAACTCCAAGAGTGCTTATTAGTGATGGAGGGTCACACTTTTGCAATTCACAATTAGCAAAGGCCCTAGAACACTATGGAGTTAAGCACAAGGTTGCATCACCATACCATCCGCAAACTAATGGACAAGCTGAAGTTTCAAATCGGGAGATCAAGAGAATTCTCGAGAAAACTGTTTCAACATCAAGGAAAGATTGGGCATTGAAACTTGATGAAGCATTGTGGGCGTATCGGACAGCTTTCAAAGCACCAACAGGTCTCACGCCTTTTCAAATGGTGTATGGTAAGTCATGTCATCTTCCGGTAGAGTTGGAGCACAAAGCTTATTGGGCTTTGAAATTTCTTAACTTTGACCCATCTTTATCGGGAGAAGAAAGGAAGTTACAATTGCATGAATTGGAAGAAATGAGAGCTCAAGCTTACGAATCTTCCAAGTTATACAAGGAGAAAGTCAAGAACTATCATGATAAAAGGATCCGAGTCAAAAATTTCAAGCCGGGACAGCAAGTTCTATTGTTCAATTCAAGGTTGAAATTATTTCCCGGTAAGTTAAAGTCTAAGTGGTCCGGTCCATTTAAAATCAAAGAAGTCAAGCCTTATGGTGCAATTGAATTGGAAGACCCTATGACAAAGGACAGGTGGACTGTGAATGGCCAGAGGCTAAAGCTCTATTTTGGTGGCGAATTTGACAGATTCACCACTAAAATTCCACTCTCCGATCCTTGAATCAAAGAAGAAGCGTCGAGCTAATGACGTAAAACAAGCGCTTGTTGGGAGGCAACCCAATTTTGTAAGTATTTTTACTGTTTTTCTAGTAGTCTAAGTCTATAAGCCAAAATGCATCATCAAAAAAGTCCAAAACAGAAGTCAAAAATTGAAAAATTTCTGCACTGTCAAACTCGCCGGGCGAGTAGTTACACGCCAGGGCGAGTATTACAGGCCTTTGACCTGTGTTGAAAACCAAAGCACTCGCCAGGGCGAGTTGGTGTGCGCCAGGGCGAGTTGTGCGAATCTGGCAGTTACTTTTTCAAAAATTTTAATTACCCCTCACCTACCCACTCTCTCTCCACGCGTTTTTTACCCTTATTCATTCACAAACATCACTTTTCATCTTTTTTTTTTTCTTTCACCACAAACACAAACCCTAAGCAACTTTTTCACTCTATTGAAGATCAAACTCATCTTTGCCTTCATCTTTGCATTTTTCAACATCAATTCAACAGGTTTGATTCTCTTTTCTTGTATTATTGTTCTTAACTTTGTTAATTTAGGGTTTGAAATTGTTAAGTAAAGAGTTAGGATTGAAAGTTTAGAAAAGTGAACATAATCTTGCACATGTTTGTTTTGAATGTTGGATTTGATATGAAATCATAATTTGTGTTTTGTTTTGATAAGAAAAATCACCCTTTTTGAAAATTAACCCATGATGTAAATAAATAAATATGGGTCTTGTGATTTCTCTTAGCCAAGTTATGATTTTACATCAATTCTATGTCATTATTGTTGAATTTGAGCATGTTGCATCAATTATGAAAGTTGTGATTCTGAGTAACCCGCTGCAGCATGTAGTTGTGCGCCAGGGCGAGTTGCAACTGTCAAAACAATTTTTTACTGAGACACTCGCTGCAGCGTGTTGCAACTCGCCAGGGCGAGTTGTGACAGAACCTGAAATATTTAAATTTTCACCTCTCAATTTGTTTCATTGGTGTTTATTCTTTAATGCTTACACTCATAATTGTAGAGTCTTGCTTGGATTTTTCTGATTATTTTGTAGGGATGGCACCGAAACCAAAACAAACTCAAGGTTCCAAAAGAAAGGGTGGTGAATCCTCACAACCTCGAAGACCAACACGCCCAGCACAATTTGATGGCAACAGATTCCGTAGTGCAGTACATTATGAGAGATTTAAGGAGCTGTCTCCCCGCAAGTTGTGGCATGACAAAGAATTTAAAATCTCTCCGACGGGAGAGTACAAAGGCATTTTGGATATCTTTGAGAAGAGGAAATGGAGTCGGTTGCTCACACCTTACACTCAAATCAACTCGGACATTGTCAAAGAATTCTTTGCCAACGCCTTTCCGGTGGACGAAGATGGTGATCCTAGTGAGAAACATTTTGATTACACCACATTTGTTAGGGGTCGACAATTCTCATTTGATCGAGAGGCCATCAACACCTACCTTGGAAACCCGTTCCCTATAAGACACCCTGACGAGTTATGTACCTTCCACCGAAAACAAGCTCAAGGAAATTGGGATCATGATCTCATTCAAAGAACCATTTTGAAGGAAGGACGAACGTATGATGTGAGTGCCGCGGGAAGGCCATACCGAGCTTTGAAGGGAGACATGACAACTCCCGCTCAAGTAATCCTTAAGCTTATTGTCCATAATATCCGACCCAAAAGTCATACCTCCTCCACCACCGTTGAAGTTACACCACTTATCTGTTCCATCCTAGATGGAACCAAAGTAGATGTGGCACGCATCATTGCCACTGAACTTAAACACATAGCCCTTAGCGGCAAATTCACACCTTCTTGTCCTCTAGGTCTACCGGGTTTAATCATGGGTTTGGTTTCAAGTATCCGCATCCCTATCCCACCTCAAGTACATGAAACCATAGCTAACCCCATTGATGATGCTTTTATTGCTCGCAACATGGACAAGAAAACAAAACAGAGGCCACAAACATCTAGACCTTCATCCTCACGTGCCCCACGTGCACCACAAGCTTCACAACCATTGGATTTTTCCAACTTTGATCCTAGGCTTCAAGCATGTTACTCTTATACTTGGGATCAAAACGATGCAAGTTATCGGGCAATGTCTGCCCTCCAGAACTCAATGTACCGGATGCAAATGCATTCCGGAATGCCTGATGATGCCGCTTTGCAGGTCATGTCTCCAGAGGCGTATGAGACGCATGTTGCTTGGCCTGGGGCCAGGCCTTTTTATTATGGAGGGGGTAGTGCACAAGGTGATGGTGCTGGCCAAGGTGATGGTGATGGTAATGATGATGATGTCGAGGGAGATGGTGATGGTGATGATGAGGTGTTTAGTGCCAATGCAAGTGGAGAGGAGGAGGAGATGGATCAAGATGATGAATAAAGAGAAAAGACAAAGACTTGAAAGCTTACCTAAAAAGAGTGATATTTTAAGAGCTTTCAGTCAAACTTAATTGCTAGTTTGTTTATTTACTTCTGTGTATTTTGGTTTGAACTGTGGAACTTTGTTAGTTGGCTTATGACTTGTGTTTTATTTAGTGTTTTGTGATGTTTGAACAACAATGATGTTTAGTAATGTCAATGTTAATTTTTTTTGCTATATTTTATATTTTGGTTTATTCTATATTAAGTAAGTTGATTAGTAGTTAAAATTTTTGTGAAATATGTGAATAATATTTTGAAGACAAGTAGATGCTTTCAAGATCTTAAGACAGGTTTGTGACAAATCAATGACTTAGCATGATTCAAATTGTGAAGCTATGTCAAATTATGAACAATCTTTGAAATATGCTTAGGAATTCAACACGCTTTTGAATTGTGTTGTTTGTCCTAAGATGATTCTCATTATTCTTGTGAAACATGATTTGACATGTGTTATCCAACCTAGCCGGGTGAGATTGTGTGAAGCTTTCCATTGTTTACATAAATATTTGAGAGCCGGCAATTGTGTATGCTCATTTGATTTTAGTTTAATCTTGCTATCATGGATGTGTTTGATGTTGTGAATATGATCAAGGCCATGTTTCTAGTTGAGTACAACTACTTTAGCCAAATTAACCTACATTGTGAGTGTGTGATCCCTTGTGTCCCCATTTGAGCCTAAAAGAAAAATTTGTTTGTTTTATACACCCTTAACCATCAAAGAAAGAAAAACAACTACTCTACCCTAGTCTAAGGATAGGAGAGCAATTGTAATTCAAATAAGGGTTGTGAAAAATTCAAAGTTGGGGAGAAGTAGGTTAAAAGAAAGAAAAAGTTTGAAAGTGATTTTGAAAAGTGGTTGAAATGGTGAGTGTAAGTGAAAAAAAGAAAAATTGACACCATGAAAATGAAAAAAAAAAAAAAAAATATAGACCAAGTGTCAAAAGAAAAATCTCACCATGTCTCAAAAAGGGGAAAGTGAAAGAGAGTGAATGATTGATGCAAATGAAAAAGAAGTATGCTCTCTTATCCTTAAGGCTCTTTGAATCCAAAAGAAAAACAATGATTTCTTATAGCCAAGCCCCATTACAAGCTTAATAAAGTCCTTAGTGATTCACAATTGATGACATATTTTATGATATTGCTTGGATGAATGCTTGAATTGAATTGTTGCATGCACATTGTTTGGATTGAGTGAAACACTTACCCTTGAGTGATGCAATTGTAAGAAATTTGTGATAACACTTGAATTTGATTGTTTGTTAAGAATGATGAGAATTTTACTTAGGCATAGCAATCTCTTCATGATCATGCTTTATTTCTTTGTATATTTTGAAGATTGCTCATGATTTGCAAATGCTTTACTCATGCCAAAGAAAAATGTTTTAACTTGATTGATTACAAACTTGCTCTTGAGAACCTAATAGTGAACTTGTCCATATTTTGATTTTACTTTGGTTTGAGGACAAACAAAGTCCTAAGTTGGGGAGAGTTGATAAGTGCCCAAAAGTAGTTAAAATTCATATATATATCAAGCACTTATTAACTTATTTTGTAAGATATTCATTAGGTTTCCCCCATTTTAGTGTATATATTTGTTTAAGTTATATTTTTTGCTAAGCTTTTCTAAATCTCAACTATTGATGCAGGAAATAAAAAAATGAAGAAAAAGCCAAGTTAACTCGCCAGAGCGTGTAGAACTCGCCAGGGCGAGCAATGCTAACACGCCAGAGCGTGTTCAGGGCGAGTAGAGGCAGAGAGCATCAAAATGGAAAAAAGGCAAACACGCCAGGGCGAGTAACAACTCGCCAGGGCGAGCAGGAACTCGCCAGAGCGCATGAGGGCGGTTTAAAAGTTCAATTATGACGTGGCAAAACCTTCTGATGAAGAAAGGTGAACTCGCCAGGGCGTGTTGTAACTCGCCCGGCGAGTTCTAACTTTTAGAATCACTATATATAGAGTTTGCTGTTATTTTTCTTGTATCAATCACTTGTAATAGAACTAAGAAACAGAGAGAAAGCTTAGAAATCATAAATCCAAGGATAAGGTGAAGGAGGATCAACAAAAGCTTGAGACATCAAGTGTTATGTTCATTATCTTTTCTTCTCCTACTCTTTGTAAGCTTATTTTTACCATGAGTAACTAAATCCATTGTTGTTGGGATTATATGTAGCTCATTTGTGACTATGTACAACTCTTAAATATGTTAATATATGTTTTAGTTTATTCATCAATGTTAGTGTCATCTTCAATCTTCATGCTTTATCTTTTGATTTGAATTTATAGACATATAATGTTTGAATCAAGGAACTAAGATGAACACTTATTAAAACCCTAAATTCTAGACATAGATTTAGGATTAATATTCACTTTGTGTATTGGAACTTAATGATATTGTGTCGTTGAAATTATCCGAGACATCGGAAGTTTAAATAATACAATATAAACGTTGTATTGATTAATCACTCGAGACATCGAGGATTGATAGGTACAACGTGAACCTCGTCGTTATCTGGACACAGAAACGTACGTGAGCAATACGTGATAATAGTGATGAATAGCTAAAATATATGTGACTAATTTACAAACGTACATACGAATGAATGAGTGAAGTTTAATCCCGATAACCTTTTCTCTTTGAATCTTAAATCATCGTTTAGCGCAATTTTATGTTTACAAGACTTTTTACAACAAAACAACTTCCAACTTAAACTTAAAATGATGTTATTTGTTGAATGGTTCTTAATTTCACACTAGTCCCTGTGGATGCGATATAAACAAAATACTTGCTAAAGAAACTTTAACATACATTAATATGTGTGCACTTTTAATCGATTAAAATCAATTTGCTGCTAATAATCAGTTAACTATACCTTCTAATCGATTAACTCACACTTAGGAAAAAAAAATCCCAATTAGGAAGTTGCCATATAGCTTATTCATTAACCTTGATATGGCCTTTCATGTATCTTACAACCGTTCTATCAATCTTTCATTAATAATCATAAGTTACCAAAATAATTATACATCAAGAGTTGCAATGGTTTCTTATCTAGAGTGATCAAAAAGTTGGTCAAACATGAGCAACAAATTGTCAAGGTTGAAAAGTTTGGGGGTGAGGGGGAATACTTGCAAGCAAATAGTAATATAACGTTCAAGTAAGTTTGAGTGCAAATAGTGTGAGACTTTAGGGATAAAAATTGCATACTTGGACTAAGGTAACTAAGTCAAATGTTTAGCCGATATGATAATTGATGTGATGAGCTGTTATAGACGACGTCCATCAATGTTGTGGTTGTAGAGTCGTTGGACCGTTATGAATTGGCCAAAAAAAAAAATTGGAATCCAAAGTTATGTGTGGACTTTAGGAGAATTGAGTCTTAGAAGAAGTAGGTTGAGGTTGTAGTCGGGTGAGGTGTTATACTAATCTAAAAAATTGTGTATCATATATTTTAAAATATCCGTTTAAAACTTGAATTTAGTTGAAAATAATAATAACGGATAACACATATAATAATACTTATAAAATAACACCTAAATTGTTCGTTAAATTAATTGACAATCCTAATATTGTTACACTAAATACTTTTATCTGAAATTGAATTTGAGAATTAACAATTGTATTTATAAATTTCAAATAATGTTTATCACTTCCTCAAAAATAAAATAATTAACAATACCAAATTATTATAAAATTAATGCAGTGCCTATACAACATAAACCGGCCAAAACTATAAGAAAAATATCAAAATTCCTCTTTGTGTTGTGTTTTTTATTATTATTTTTCTGTGTGGAGGGGAAGAAGTCCCCACATTGAGAAAACTGATAAATTTAATTAAAGATTAAATTAGTAAGCTTAGAAAATTAAGGTAGTTACACAATTATTGTCTTTATTTTGAAATCTCTCCGACAGTGGGCCGGTTTTTTGTCTGTCTTACGTGACACTAATTATATAATAATTAATTAAAAAATCTAAAATAAACAAATTCAATATTGATATTGTAATTCCTACTCCTTAATTACTCTACCATATGTGTGAAGATATGTTTTTATATGAATAGGAATTTGGTGGAGACCAATCAAGGTGTATACATTTAGAGATATAAAAAAGTAGTTATGCGAAGAAAGTAGGGGCACTACAAAGCAAGAGATAAAGATAAAATAAAGTGTTAAATGAATATTAAAGAATTATAAGGTATGCAAATATCATTGTTATTTTTTAGTGCAGCATCGTCATGGTTTTTCTCCATGTGAACATAGCATTTAATTTGAACTTTTCTTTTAGTGAAAGCCATTTACTTGCAATATTTTTTAACTCATTTAGTTTGAACTATTAACAGATAAATTTCACAATTAATATCTAAATAAGAAGGTAGTAGCAATTTTTTTTTTCTCTTCACCAATCGTTAGTTGATTTAGTAGTGATTGACGCTGAAGTTGGTAGGAAGAATCACATTCGATCCCCCGCAATAGCGATCTAAAAGGGACTAGAACCACTTGATGCCAGAACAGACCGCATAACAAGATTAAACTGATGGTGAAAGCAAAATAAAAATCTCTTCAGTCTCTGGTATCCTATGAAAGAAATTTTACATGGATCATAATCGTAGACATGAAGTATAGCATATTATTAAATAAGAAATTAATTACTATAACTGTCGTGTACCTGAAATGGCAGAAGATATATCCATTGATTGAGACTGAGAAAATGCTGAGAGAATGTTTTTGCCGCTTTACTGATGAGCATTTACGTATTTTGTTTTTTATTGTATCTAACCTAATGAGATGGCTAGAATATATATGTTCATAAGTGGAGGTAGGAAGCTCTCAATAGGTTAGATACACTGCCTCCACTGATGGGCATATACCAAACTCAATGTTGTTGATTTACTTTTGTATTATACTCTTAAATCATTATTAATGTTTTTCTAAAAACAATATCAATTAATATTAACTATTTTTTAATTATACTTTTAATCATTATCAATATTTTTTATATTTCATATAACTAATAAAAATATCAAAGAGTAGAGTATAATGATATATTTTTTCTTGTAAGTTATTATATTAATTTCATTTCCATGTTTAGACTCAGAACTTTAATTTTTTTTTGGTACAACATAATTTTAAATTTTAATTTCACCTTTTTAAGGTGAAGAAGAAAATGTATTAAAGTTTAAATTTCAATCTCTATATATTATATACAACATTTTTTTTTTCTTTTAGCAAAACAATAACATATTCCTAATTTAGTTATGCTCACGGAATAGCCTTAAATTTATTTGATAATAAATTAGGCCTTTCAAACATGGTACTTTCTTCGATTTTGAATATAAACAAAAAAAGTAAATTTTTAGGTTCATTGAATACATATTTTATTCAATAAACCTCGAAAGTTGTATTTTTTGTTTAATTCAAAATCAAAGAGGGAGCATGACACTGAAATATTCTTGTATATATGGTCTCATGATCACTTTATTTAGTCACTCTTACATATTTAAAAAAAGATAGAAAGAGAAAAAAATTAAATAATATGTAATTTTTAATATCATTAAATGATAAACAATTTATTGTGAGAGTTATAATTAAATAATGAAACTAAATGCATGAGACATGCAAGAATATCTCGTATGATACTAGCCTACAGTGAGTGACTGAGTGTGGTCACATGCACAGTGACATTGAATATAGGCAACTTGCAATTAATTGTGCCAAAGGTACCACCATTAATTAACATTTTCAAATTGCCAAGTGGGTTACCGACCAATGGACCAATGTTTTAAATTGTCATGTTAATGATGTGTATGGATGATTTTTTCTTTTTCTCTTGATCACTCTCTTGTTTTCCTAAAGCAACTTTTTGGTAAATATATACCAAAACCAAACACGAGTGTGATAGCTTCTTTCAACTACAAGGAAAAAGTTAGGCTTATTATATGCCTATTTTCTCTTTAAAATAACTCACCCATGCATTGCTAGGACTTACAAATTTTACTTAACCTCAAGTTATTTAGGAGAATTCGAATTCGACTGCCAAAAAAAATTAAAAAGGCTATTTGTACTGAATATATAGCCAAAATATCTATTATTAGTTTTGCTTAGTAACTCCTCCTATGAAAGTTTATCTTATCAAATAAAAATGTTTATAATATATATTAAGGCAACACATTATTCAAGTCTGCAGTTAAAATAACACATTATTCTAGTTTAGCTCATCAAATAAAAAATAATTTTTTTTTGTTTTTTCTATGGTATCTGCAAAATTGTTTTCATTGAGTGTATGTAGAGAATTTAAGACATGTTTGTTTAAGATAGGGAATTTTTATATACATACATGAGTTACAAATCAAATCTCTGAAAATAAGATTAAAAAAAAAATGTGTCAAAAAAAAAAAATTTAAAAATATATAGACTACTTACTACTTGATAGGGGTGGACAGTGAGCGGATTTAGGCAGATTTGGGTCCAAAGTTGTCATTCAAGTTAAACCGCAGAGTCAAAAAATAAGGTTCAATCCACCCATAAAATAGAGATCGATTTTCACGGGTTCGGATTTGCTGTCTAAACGGGTTATTGGGCGGTTTAATTCGGTTAAAAATAAAATAAAACAAAAATAAGTAACAAACCCAACCATTGCAATTTAGATTCCGAGAATATACAACCAGACATGAGAAAATGATGAAACAAACACAAAAGGAAAGTGTTACGAACCCTAAGTCAACATAAAAAGTAAGAAAAAATAACAAAAATCTCAAATAAAATTAAAAATATAACATTTGATTTCAGCGAAGTTAGACAAAAAAGATGAAGAACGATCAAGTTTTATGTTTCAAAATGTTCCATGATTGTTTCAGTCTCCATGGATTTGAGGTGAAATGAGAGAGTGTGAAGAGGAGACGGGAGAAGAACTTAGAGTGTGTATATCGCAAAAGAAAAGTGTTAAACGCGAACTTTTGATTTACTAATGCGGGCGGGTTTCAAGTCCCATCGGTCCAGTTCTCTCCACCCGGACTTGTCCATATCAACTCTGTGCAAACCGAATTTCAAGACCCGCTGACCCGTGGCCCAATCCAAACCGCCCATTTCCCTCTCTTTTTTTCGGTTTTCTCGGGTTGGGCCGAACCGAATTTAGAAAATGATAATGTTTTTTTGTTGCTAGAAAATGATAATGTTTAATTACTCAAATTAATTTCTTTTAAATTAATTTAAACCCGCACGTTCTTAATTTATGAGGAAAAATGCAAATTATATTAAATATTATTTTCTCAGGTGCTAATATATGAGAAGTTTTTTCATGGTAATCACAACTTTTAAAATGTATTAAATTACATCCTTTAAAAAAATGTATTAAATTACCTTTTTTTAAGAAGCTAAATTAGTCCATCCAAATTGCCACCAGAGAGAATCGAACCTGAGACCTTAAGGATGAGAGCACACTCTCAGATCCCAAGCCAATAGCACCGGACCAACTCAAGCGGGTTTTAAATGTATTAAATTACTAAATAAGATTCTATACCTTCATTTAGTTTTATCTAATTCACACACAAAGAGGCGTAAAACATTTGATGTATGATCTTGATAATCTTTTTTCTATATTTTTTTTTTTAATAATAGAATATCATGACAATCTTTGTCATTCTATTATATATATCAAAGATAATTACACATATGAATGAAAGGTAGGTTGACAACAAACTACACTGTTAAACTTTTTTGGATGATAAAGTCAATCCTCCAAAAAAAAACCACATTCATAGTCTCAAAAGACAAAATATTATTATGCATAACTCTTTGAACTCTTTTAAAGAGATCCACAACCTTTGGTGATAGGAAGCCAAAAGTGTCGTACGCAAATGGGATAAAAATATGTTGATTGTTAAAGCACGTTTTCGATCTCATGTTTTGCCACATTGCTTGAAGCGGCTTTTATGGATGTCTGTCCAATAGTAAAATATCTAGCCCTAGTCTCACAAGTGGAGAAACTTCAGTGAAGTCCACATAAGCATGTTTGCCTCCTACCCATCCATTCACCAAAACATCCGCCGGCCGAAGTGTCGATCTCCCCTCATGTGGATCGGTCAAGAAGTTCACATGTGCTTCTTTCTTCACAGGTATTTCTGCATACCTAAAAATATCAAAAAGAACATCTCTAACCAGGTCATATCTGTATTCAAATCTTAAGAGTTCCCTCAAATGAGATGCGTGTAAAACACATTGATCAAATTCCACCTTATTTCTCCTTTATGATGCATACTAGCATCACAATCTTCTAATAGAATTCCAATACCAAATGACTTTCTAAAATTTGCATGGCAAAATATAATAAGGTATTGTCAAGCATCAAATCTTTAATGTATAAAATAGGCTTACATTATTACTTTAACTGTCCAACCTAGTGAAATAAATACCCTATTTAAACTTTGATCTAATAAAGTGTTTCTTTAGCTGTCATATTTAATGTCTAAAATTGGTCTAAAGTGTTCCACCATCCAAACTAAATAGGGTTCTTGAATAGGTGTTTATAATTGGATTTGTTGGTGCTCCACTAGTCTTGGTTGAGAAGGTTTGTACCAAAAAAACCTTTTTGACTTGCTCCACTTACATGTGAATAATGATAATCTCCTACAATTTACGTTAGAATTAATTGACCAAAAACAGGATTCCTTGTGTGTGTTCTTCACTACTAACAGTTCAGAAAACAAACCTTTTCAAACTCCCTTGAGTACCATTTATGCAAAAGCCAAGGCAAAATAGGGATGTCAAAGGTGTTTGATGGGATTGAAAGTACTCATCCGCCCTCCGCGACAAATCTTCAAGAATCCCCCGAAACTTTGTAGCTCTTATATTGTTAAAAATAACTTATTAGAATTTCGTATTTGAATCATAACTGAAACAATTATTTACCATACATTACTTATTTTTGAGCAAATATTTTTAACTGCATAATATAACTAAAATACATTTATAATATATAATAGACATGTTTATAAGAGTTTTATTATAATTTTATTGGAGATGGAAATTTAGT
Source organism: Trifolium repens (assembly GCA_030408175.1). Classification (NCBI taxonomy): domain Eukaryota; kingdom Viridiplantae; phylum Streptophyta; class Magnoliopsida; order Fabales; family Fabaceae; genus Trifolium; species Trifolium repens. Next base: position 8,355,462 of record CP125841.1, read on the forward strand.
TTCGGAGTCGAGAATATGATTCCCATCCCTGCATTGCATTTAGGGAGATTTTTCTTCCTGTCACCATTCATGTCCCTACAGAGGAAAAAATCTCCACATGCAGGGCTCCAAACAAGGGAGTCCTAAGGGGATCCACACCTATCCATGTGGATTTTGACATACCCAAAAGGCCAAAAGCAAAGGATATACATGCATGGAAGAATAAAAACTATCTTGCAAATCCAAGGATGAAATTGAAGTTGTAAACACGGCAGATAGAGACATGTGGACCTACACACTAAATGATACGAATGGGGTGTGGGAGCCTTGGCCATGACATGAATCAAATATTGAATCAAAAGATAGAGACTTCATCACCCAAAATCAATACATAGTTATCAATATGCACTGAAAGGTGTCAACTTAAAATGTTAAATATTTATGAATAGAGACAGATTGTACTGTTGAAACTAGAAAGAAGATGTGTACATAATAAACTACATGCTGGCACCCAACCAAAAGGCAGCACTAAATTATGACAAAATACAAGTTTGATATCTTAAGATTGGAAGGATGTTAAGAACTAAGTTACAGCCACTTCTACACAATTTAAAGTGTACATGAGAATTACAGTATCCATTACTAAGAACCTAACACCAAGCAGTAATGTCTAATCCACAGTCAGGCTTTAAGCCTTCTGGCCGGTAGACCGGCCTTCACTTTTTCCGGCATCCTCTTCATCTTCCTCGGATTCATCTGCTTCTTCAGCTAGTTTTTCCAGCTCTTTCTGAATCATGAGCTTAATAGCTGCCTTTTTTGGGGTGAGATCCACATCAAATTGTTCAGCTGAAAAATGACGAGCAATTTTGTTAGTTTTCTGCCCAAAACTTATCCTTCAAAATTATTTTCCCCCTCACGTAAGGTAATCATGTTTGAGGCAGTCAAAAACTAAATGAGAGAATTTCACCAAATATAAAAGTATCCGAAAATTTCCCACCTCTTTAAACCCTAAACAAAATACTACATAATCTTTTAAATTTTCTGAAATTTTCAAGAGATATGTGGCTTATTTTAAAAGACCGATCTGTGGTTTGACAACCTTCATAATTATTTAACATCACAAATCCATCATAAACTCTTGAATGTTTAGTAAAAAATGTAGTTTTGCATATTGTACATCAAAGAAAATTGATAGAACTACAGATAGAAAGAAAAAAATTGAGGGGACTAAATTCAAGAAAAATGACCAAGGACCAAAATCGCATACTAATGATATCAAAGAAACTAAAAGTGTAGTGCAGCCTAAAACTAAATATCCTAGACTTTTAAGGAAGAGGTACTGCAAATTATGCTGTTCAGCCGGTTCAGGTTCAAGGATAACCAAACACTAGAAAATGCAAAAACCACTACTAAAAAAAAGCTATCTCAGTTCAAGGATAACCAAAATTGCACTATCTCAGTTTTAAGTTTTTAACTGAAAAAAGCTACCAACTACTAAAATTGGAAGGAAAAAAAACTGAAAAAAGCTACTAAAATTGTGGAAAGAAGTAAAAAAGGAATAGCAACTTACCAAGTAGCTTCAGAATGTCAGTAAATGTGGCCTGCAAATGAGAAAGGCACTGTTAGTTTTAAAAAACATAAAACATTCGGTAGATTCCGAGTTGTTCGATCTACCAACAAACAACAGCACAAATAGAAATAAAATACTCCATATTACGTCCAATTTAGTTTTGAAAATTCCACCAATGTGAAGGAATCATATTGTTGTCAAAAATAATACAAGGTTAGCATGTAATAAATCTGCTGCTAAATGCCAGCCTGCCAGAAATATACGGCACGTTTAGTCATCCAATTTGCTAATTTTACGAGATTGTCACACCCCCAATTACCCACATCTTACGAATCAAGCTATATGATATATCCATACATAAATTAGTGGAAATTTAAATAAATATCTTTTGAAGTTCTAGCAACATCGACATAGAAAAGGCAAAGGCATCTTAATTCCAACAAGCAAAAAGTAATATTTTAATTCCAACATCTTACCGTATTGAAGTCGACTTCTTTAAGAATGTCACATATTGCATTGCGCAACTGATCGTCACTGGGACTTGAGGACTTCTCTTTCTTCTTGCCTTTTCCTTTAGTAACATTTACTGCTTAGTACATACAGTAATGATGATTAGTTATACAACATATTAAAAAAACTAATCGAAAAAATTTAAAATGCTTCATTTCAGCTGAAAGTAATTATTCTCAACCAAAACACAATAGGTATTCAATTTAGAACGTTCGTAAAGGAAATAATGATAAAAGGGGAGGTGGGTTCATGGCATCTACCAGTTTTCTCTTTGGACTTTGAGGAAGACTTGGTTGGAGTTGGAGTTGTTATCTTCTGCTTTCCCCCTAGCTCATTTTTCTTCTTCCTAGAAAATACCTTTGGACTTTCTTCAATGTCATCATCAGACTTTGGTCCGGTATTTGATGATTTCTTAGGTGTTCTCTTTCGTGGTGAGCGAGATTTATTTGTAACTGTAGTTTTCCCAGTTTTGCTTCTTCCAGAGGACTCTTTTTTTTCAGATGATATTTTAGAGGGTTTTTTCTTTTTTTTCACATCTTCAGATTCGCTCCCAGAATCACTTTTATTTTCCCTTTCAGATTTCTCGGGAATTTCATCTTCAGATTTCTCAGGAATATCATTTTCTGCTTCATCCTCGTTTTCTTCATCTTTCTCTTCTCCCTCTAATCCATCTTCTGTGTCAGTTGTGCTCTTTTTCTCCACTCCTGAAGAATCTTCATTTTTCTTCTGCCTCTGAAAAATATACAGCCACAAGTTGAGAACTAAGAAGAAGCTTCCAATACAAACAACTAAAACTTCACATATTGCATACATTGATATTTTTTAAAATTATAATGTAATACAAAGAACTACTATCAATTAATACTACTAATGACATTTATTACTAGAACAATCACTTAAGGCTGTCAAAAAATTAAATATTAAAAATTAATTAAATACACTTCCTAATATTACTAAAATTCAAATAAATATTAGAACAAAAAAAAGGTCAAATAAATATTTACAATAAAATAGAAAGATAAAGGGTTTGCTTTAATCTTCATCATGGTTGAGATAAGCATCCTGCTACTTGGTGGCGAAGTATTGGGCTACGGCTTGTCACCTATTGTGGATGTGGAGAAATAAGAGTGTTCATGATCCTTCCATTGTGTGACCTATTCAGCCAGATAGGATCATTAGCTATAATGGGAGCAAGAGGGATTTGGCTATGTGTTTCTCACTCGAAGGTGGACATTTATTGGTTGTCTATGGCTCCAGGGTGGGTACGAGTCAATGTTGATAGCGCAGCTAGGGGGCTTCCAGTGTTGCTGTCTGTGGGCGAGTGACTCAAGGAGACTCTAATGGTATGTGGCTTTGAGGTTTTGCTAAATACCTGGGGCCAGCCAATGCAGCCAATGCCAATATTGCTGAATTATGGGACGCTTCAGAAGGTTTAAAGCTGGCCAGGTTTGGGTTTCGTGCAGATGGAGCTTCGTCTAGACTCTTAGGTTGTTGTCAGTTGCATTGTGGGTAATTCAGTGGGGAGTGCTCCACGGTTGACTTTGGTGAAGATGATTCGCATGATGCTCTAATGAGAACTAGAGTGTTCGCATCCAGCAAGTTGCAGGGAAGCTAACAGGGTGGCTGATGGTTTGCTGGGTATGGAGTGTGATGATCCTGGTGGTGGTTTCATTATGTTGGATAATCCTTCACCAGTTAGAACATCTGTGATTTGCTGATTTATTAGGGGTCTCTATTCCATGTTAGCTACTTCTGTGTAGTTCTTTCTTTAGGCTTCCACCTCCATTTAATTTCAAAAGAAAGAAAAAAAAATAGAGTAGAGAATAAAAAGCAATGCGGCGGTTTCAAATAAAGCCAAAAGCAAAAACAAAATTTGAGTTCAAAAAAGAAAAGTCCCAAAATAAGAAATAGGGCTATAGTGAAGAGTATTTTTGGGTTTTTGTGGCATTATCATTGTAGTGGCTGGTTTGACTGTAATTTTATGTATTTTGGTCTCAATTTGGGCTGCTACGCCTGCAATGCTAAAATTCCACACAATGGCCATCTCGGTAATGCGGCCCCTACGCCGCAATTGCAGCTGCTAGGCCGCTATTGATAACATAGAGACTTATTCATTGAATATTTGTGAAAAAACATGTTTCATTAAAGCAAATGATGTCACATATATGAAATGAAAACGAAAATGGAATTTCAATTCACTTTCCTAGTCTCCACTACAAAAAATATAAACATGATTATTAACCAATGCACATACAAATTAATAATTGACAATTAATAGTACAATTATAACTAAACAAAATAACATTCAATTAATTATGGGAGGAAAACAGCTAGTCATTTTGAAACAATGTAGAGAGCAAACCAAGCATAAAAGGCACTCCACTCGCAGATTAAATCTAGCTGCTAATATCACTTTTCTTCATTTTAAATAGTGAGATATTACCTTTGCAGAACCTCTTGAAGTATTAGTCCCAGATCTTGGTGTACCCCGTTTTCCAGAACGGTTGCGCTTCTTACTTGACTGATGCAGGTAAACCATAAAAACTATGAATATGTTGCGCCAGAAACTATATTCTCTTAGTAAAATAAATTACCATAACATCAAGAAAAAAAATTGGTATACAAGAAAGAAAAAAGTAAACCTCTTTTTCTGCAAGTAGCACAGTTGTAGTTGCATGAGGGGCAACCAAAAAGTCTATCAGCTTAGCAATAATATCTTCCTGCATAGACAGAAATTCATTAGCAATAATAAAAGTGTGTCAAATGGTATCAGTCAACAGGGTTCTCTTTTAAGATTAGAACATATATACATAGCATTATGAATATTATCATAAGAAACAAAGATTCTTCATAACCCTTATGTATACACATAACAAAACATGAACATGTGGCAAGATTGATGTATTTATATTTCATCAACGACAAGAAAATCAGTAATGCTAAACCAACAAACCTTTTTTATTGTTGACTTATTAAGTGTTATGTCAAGAAAATCACAGAATTCCAGTAACTTCTCTTTATTACACCTGTCCAGCTTTTCTCTTACTTTATTCATTTGCTTCTCCTGTAGAAACGATATTAGGATTTTAAAACCATTGGCAGACAAGAACTTAAACAAAGGCAAATCGGTAAAAGAAAATACTACAAATACAAATAAACAAAACCCTTCAATTATTTTATATGATATAGTATTACATTTGGTACTTTTTGGGATAATAATATTACCTCATTGTCATGCCATACAAAACCAGAAAACCTCAATATATTACTCTTGACCTGAACTGCCTGCAAAGGATAAAAAAAGAGTCATATGGTGTAACATGAATTTGACCTGTAAATTCCATAACCCAAATATCACAGGTAAGTAAAAATGTTAAACTTTTCAACAGCGCAGGCCGGCATTATACAAAATCCTGATCTATAGAACCGCAATAACACGAAAAACAAAAGAAAACCGATAAGGCGGTTTGAGACAATTGTAACAGAAAGACACAGATATTTAATGAAGAAAATCGTACCTTCCCTCTCCTTCCAAAAAGGATTGTATGGAGCAACTTGAGAGTGTCGTCAGTCTTCCTTCTAGATAGCTTAAATGCCACTAACGAAGCAAAATGCCAGAGTCAACTTATTAGCTATTCGGAAGAAGCATAGTTATGCATCCACAGTGTAACAAAAGTAAATAAGAACAAAAACAAAGAAACTCCCACATGTCAACTTCACTTAAATATGTGTAACATGTACGCCTTCTATTACTGCTGAATTATGGTCAATTTGACAGTCCATTTATGTTCAGTCTATATCCGAGTCCTAAAGATTCCAAAGATCCGATTTACAATTGATCTTCCGCTTGTCCCAAAAATCAGTAGAAGAGGCTCAAATATCTTCAAGTTTTGCCACTATTACTAATTACCAATATCTCTAAATGTGCAGTGAGTGAAAAGGAAGACCCGCATGAAAATTTTGCCTTTAATGGGAAAAGGCAGGCATAAAGCATTTTACCAAAAGCCAATTACAGTTCATTTAACAGGACAACTAAATCAGTGGAAGCTAATGGACTTTTAATATCATAATCAACATAACTGTTTAAGCTGTAAATCTGAATCATCAACTTGTGGCAATCTGGTAGATTTTATCTATAAAAGAGTAACGTGAAATACTTTGGGAATGGATATATAGTGCTATGACAAATTAATAGCACCCGTTTAAGTGGTTTTGAGACCGGTTAAGTGGTTTCTAAGCTGTTTTCATGCTCATTTAAACCAGAGTTGACTTGTCTCTCTATTATATAACTTTATGCAAACATAATGCAAATTGGTACTCGTGATTCTCTGGCCACAGTAGCAAATTATGTGGTTATGGTTATGAGGTATATGCCACAGCTTTAAACGAGTATAACACTATCTCGTCGAAATGCAGTTTTGCAACCTTTTGATATTAAAATTAATTTAAAATAGCATTAACATATACCACCACCAAGATAGCTGCAGAGCATTAACGTAGATTTTAAAAGTTAAAAATAAATAACATCTGAACTTTATTTGATCGGATGGTTGTTATTTGTTCATCTCATCTCTAGCAATAAAACAGTCATCTCACTTGATATGCCCTGTGTGTGTGTGTATTAAAAATTAAAAAGAATGCACACTCACAATTATTACAGTAAATTTTATATTATTTTACTTGTGCTGTGTATTGACTATCAAACAATATATAGGACAAAAAGTTGAAATGTGAAGCAACTGTTTGTGACTTTGTGCTATACTATTTTGCTTGTACCAAGTGTTGGTGTGCATCAAACTTACCCTCGGTTAACTTTTGCTTACTATAGCATATATAAATAGAAGGGAATTCAAGCACGATTACTAATAAAAGAAAGAAGAAATCAATCAAAGAGAAGCGTCATACCATTGGGTATATCTTTTAAAGGTGTGCCACTACCCTGCAATTTGAAAGGGAAACTGTAAACAAATTAAGTTATAATAAAAATGCATAATTAAGGAAAAATACTTCAAATGTGATATTGAAAATAAAAATAAAAAATACCTTTTCGATGTGTAATTCTTTGGACGCATCTTTATCGATTAATGCCACCAGCCTCTCAACTGATTTCCTTTCTCGCACTGGGCGATCACTAGTTGGAGTCTTTGGCTCTGGCTGCTTCAGTTCCTTTCTTTTATCTTTCACTTTCTCCTCATTAACCTTCCCTCTCGCACGCTTTTTTGATCCTTTCTCACCCTTACAATCCCCTGCCTTATCTTCTTCTTTTGATTTCTCAATATTATCTTCACCATCTTCCTCCTCTGTTTCTGCTTCAGTTTTCTCCTTTTCATCACCCTCTTCCTTCTCCTCCGTCTCTGCATCAGATTTCTCCTGTTCATCACCCTCTTCCTTCTCCTCTGTCTCTGCTTCAGTTTTCTCCTCTTCATCGCCCCTCTCCTTCTCCTCAACGCTACCCTCTACTTCCATCAAGTCTGCTTCTTTTTCAGCTTCTATGTTTGCCTTTTCTTCTTTACCTTCTGTAGTTTCCTTAACCGCATCATCAACATCCATTTTCTCATTCTCAGATTCAGCAACATATTTGCCGTCCTCTTCTATTTTTTGTATGTCATCTTTCTTATCCTCCACTGCTTCTTTCACACTATCAACTTCCATATCCTCTTTTACTTCTTCCCCTTCAATTTCATTATCTTTCTTTTCCGCCTTTACTTTTGCATCAACTTCCTTATCCTCTTTTACTTCTTCCACAGCATCATCTTTCTTCTCTTTTACTCCATCAGCCCCATCATCTTTCTTCTCCTCTTTTCTTTCACCCACCCCATCATCTTTCTTATCCTCGTTTACTTCTTTCACCTCTTCATCTTTCTTATCTTCTATTACTTCTTCCACCGCATCATCTTTCTTATCCTCTTTTACTTCCTCCACTCCATCGTCTTTCTTATCTTCTTTTACTTCTTCTACAACGTCAACTTTCTTATCATCATTTACTCCTTCCACTCCATCTTTCTTATCCTCTTTTACTTCATCAGCCCCATTAGCTTTCTTATCCTCTTTTACTTCACCCACCACATCATCTTTCACATCCTCTTTTACTTCTTCCACAACATCAGCTTTCTTATCCTCTTGTAGCTCTTCCACACCCTCAACTTCTTTTACATTATTTCCTTCAACCTCTTTGACTCCATTACTCTCCAAGACTTCCCCTCCATCAGTTCCCAAGTCTTTCTTCTCAACAACTTCACCTAACGATTTCACCGGAACGCTACTTCCATTTGAATCAGTCTTAGAAACTTCAGGCACTGGTTCTTCCACACCCATACCGATCTTATTTAAATAGATCTATAAAATTACTCTTACATAAACACACTTGCCGCTACACTGTTCAATTGAAATCATTTAGTATTTAGTATAAGTACAACAAACAGCAAATTTCAAAGAAAGGCGGGGAAATAAGATTATACGGAATTCTTTTTTTTTTGACCAAGAAGATTACAAGAAATTGTTATGCTTCCATAACTAGCAGTCTAAAAACATTTATAACCCTAGCACACCATTTAAAAGTAACAGCTTTAAAATTAATTAGCATAATAAATGAATATATTTATCTCATGACAATTAATTGCAATGATAGCATGAAAAATTCCCCCACCCCACCACCCCAAATTACAAAACAAAGCAATGCAGTTAGCAAATCAAAAAGTCAAACATCACTATTTAGCTGAAATTGAGGAATAATTAAGCAGCCAAAAAAAAAACTCAACTTTAAATACTCTTTTAGCATTAATTCCATAGAAAAACCAAAACACACCCAAAAAGATCAACCCTAAAAACACAATTTCAAACAAAATCATCAACAGTAGAGCACAGTGCTTATAGCCACAAACTAAAATCAAAACATCATAAAAAACCCAAATATCACAAATCAAACCTAAATAATCAAATTAAAACAAAGCAAGCTCAATTTTTTTTGGGAATTTCGTTTCAAAATTGAAAGCCCTAAAATTTTCAACACTTGAAATCCATCAACAACACAAAACAATTGACTCTTATAAACCTCAAGATGCAAACTTTTTGATATGAAAAGGTGCGTGAAAAGGAAAACGAAGTGGAAACTTACAGATTCGGAGGAGAAAACACAGAGCTTGTTCACTCTCTCTCGCGTGTTTTTCTTTTCTCTGTGTCAGTGAGAGTAACAACAAAACGAGAAGTGTTGAGGTTATTTTGGTCATTTTATAGTGCGGACTTCAAATGCGGATTTTAAATGTAGTTTAATTGCCACGTTGGATATCCACGTCGTTGAAAATTCTTATCCGATGGATCACATGGAGTTTTCGTGAGGTACGTGGGTAATTAACGGTTGTGATTTGAAATTCCATGCGTTGTGCATGTCTTCAAATTTATTAATACCGGTATTATCCTTCTTTGGATTTAATTATTTTTCGGTTGGGTAAACTTCAATTCAATGTCTGCACCAAAACAAAACAAAAAACTTCAATTCAATGTAATAAATAAATCTACTGATGTCCTAAAAAAAACTGGAATTTCTTAATGGCAAAATTTTTACTATAAACTGTAATAAAAAAATAATTTTTTTAACGTTTTTTTAGTTAATAATTTTATGAGTTATGTTTATCCATACAATACACATTTGAGAATTAAATTGATCAAAAATATATTGGAGGATAAAAATGACCGATAAAAAATTACTTATAAATGTGCTAGCATTTTTTACATATTATATTATCTCTAAATATACGACCCTTTTCGAAGATTACGGAAATTAAGAAAGTTGGTAGTTGTATTAAATTTGTTGATAATTGATATTATTTTTACAATTTTATCCTGATAATAAGTTAATGTTTTTTTGGAGTAATTGTTGCATATTGTAGAAAAAATTGCATTATAATTAGAGGTATGTTGGTTAAAAAATAATTAATGCCCTTAAAATTTTAAAATGAATCTTATAAAAATATAAGATTTAAAAATGAATCTAATATGATAACAATATGGTCTTATATTTAAAAAAGAATGTAGTATTTAGAGACTAATATGATAACAACTTAGGCTTTTCACAAACGAAAATATATTTTTTTATTTATTTCATATAAAATATATTTTTTTGACATAGTTCAAATAAAATAGTTGCTTCCCCACTATCCTAACTATTAAAAATAATCATTTTTTTTACAAAAAAAATAAATAAAATAATCAATTTTCAATTTTGAAAATTCATGAATCAATGAATCGAACCTCTTACTAATATGGAGTACTAATTTAATTTAGGGTCTGTTTGATAAAATTAAGCTACAAGCTAGCTGAAAAACAACTTATTGAAATTGAAATGTTTGTTAAAATTAATTTTTAAAGTGGTTGATAAATATAAAACGACATAAAAAAAACATGTATGTTTAGGAGGTAGTTATTCTCTTTAGTGGATAACTTTTTATTTTATAAAAAATAATAAAATTAAAGGTTAAAAATGAAGAAAAAAATTTGTAAAAAATTATAAGCTATAAGTGGTGGCTACATGTCACCAGCTGGATTTGTGCTAGTTTGTATACACATATCATCAGACATTTCAACAAAGGATTCTTCATCGCTTACTTCCCTTGATTTGCCATAACCAATATCAGACTAGGGGTTGGAGACTTTATTGTGGGACGGGCAGCCCTCAAAGCTGCTTCATGCAAAAAGACCAAACATGAGAAAACGTGCTCTAAAAATCAACATGCTTTTATTCCATTTGTATTTGATACCTTCGGCTTCCTAGCACCAGAGGCTGTTGACCTTCTGAAAAGACTTCAAAGGGCAATGCATAGTAATGTTCTGACGCCTATGTATATGAATGTAGTTTTTCGTAGGTTGGGATTTGCTATACAGAAAGGTTTAGCGGCGCAGCTTGTTGTCCGTCTACCTTTAATTCATGTGTAATTATCTTAAAAAATATATATATATATATATATATATATATATATATATATATATATATTACAAAAATATCAATAATTAGCAAATTTTTATAACAATTGATTTTTTTCATTGTCTAAGAATATTTGGAGCCTCATATTTTTTTGTTAACTTCAATGCTTACTTCCACGGCACAAAGGAGATGATTAAATAGTAGCATGAATAATATGATCAGTTTCGACTTCCTTTAGAAATAACTGGCAAAATTTGGTGAAAATCATTACCAAGAAGACAATGGTCATGTTGGACTATGAAATATTGAGTTTAGTCGTCAATTAATATATTTTGTAATCAAGAAATAAACACAATATTGAACTATATAAGAATATCATGATTCTGATTCAAAAAAAAGAAAAAAGAATGTCATGATTTATGTCTTCTGGTCAATATAGATATAAAGGGCAAATGAATAATTATGCACACAATCGTTATCAAGGAAATGTTTCGTCAGATCACATGATATTCTCGTCACTTAAGTGATATCGATGTATTACTGGATGATAATCGCTGTTTATAATATTAAATATGGAGTTATAATTTAATATTATTATCAATGTTACGATAACTTACAATGTCATGCACATATGATGGACAAATGATAGAATAAATAAGTGAGGCTCACTAATAAATAAAAAAGTAATTTTTCTAAACTCAATAATTAAGTAAGGACTTATTATTTAATTTACGAAATTAGAGAAACGTGGTGCATCGTAACGTACAATGGGTTTTAATGAAACACGGTGCACCATATGATACAGTTTGCGCCAATGGTTCTATAAATAAGACTCATTATTAGGGCACAAATTTATTATATCAGAAAACAGAAAAAGCCACGTTGGATATGCACGTCGTTGAAAATTCATATCAATTTGAAGAGACTACAATGCATGTTGTTCGTGACTGCACTGTGGCAGTGCACGTTTGGAGGCATCTATTGACAAGCCAAGAACGTGGAAGTTTTTTTACGGTAGAATTCAACGTTCGGATAAAGTTTAATCTTAACAACGAATTTGGCCAAAGATATGGTAATGATTGGAATGCAATTTGGGCTACGACTTGCTTTTTAATGTGACAATGGCACAACAAGAGCCTTCACGACGCGGAGTTTGTGAGTTTGGAACGACCGTGGCAAGTGATTATAGATTATGTGGAAGCATATAAAATAAGTACGATGGCAGAAGAGCATGTAAGGCCTGGGCGAGTACAACAACAAGTTAATGTTGCGTGGTTACCTCCTCCTCCTCCTCCAGGATGGATTGTGTTGAATTCGGATGGTGCGGCAAAATCAAATGATAATAAAGCAGGATGTGGTGGAGTTCTTCGAAATGAGCAAGACATGTGGTTGGACGGATTTGCGAAGGCGTTAGTTGACACCACGGCCTACATGGCTAAACTATGGGGAATCTATGAAGAATTAAAACTGGCTAAGCAGCGAGAGATGGTGAAATTAGAGGTGCGTACAGACTCTCAAGTAATAGCACAGAGCTTACAGGAACGGAAGAATGGTAGTACGATGGGGGTGTGCCCTCATGAAACAAATTAGAAGACTATTGGAAGGTCCATGGGAGGTCCACATTGTCCATGTATTCCGGGAAGCCAATAGATGTGCCGATATGATAGCCAATATGGGATGTGAAGGCATGCATTGAGGGGATAGAGTTGTTTGAAGAGCCTCCAACTAGGGTAAGACAAATTGTAGAAGATGACATTAGAGGTGTTTCCTTCCCCCGCTTAGTCTTTTTGTAATTTTTATTTTTTGGGCTTAGGCCCCGTTGAATAACAAAAAAAAACCTACAAACATGATTTGCTGCAATAAAAAATAATGCAATCACTAAGTAATAAAATAGAAATGTTGGACAGTTTATCCAACTAATCTTAGACAAAATATATTATTCAGAACACAAAAACTGAATGAGAAAAATAAATTTAACAATAGTGACTACATTATTTCCAGGAACCAAATCAATTACAATTAAGGATTTACTTGAACAAATCAATTACTCTGCCACAGATGATGGAAAACCCAGTAAACAGTTTAGGACTATTTAGGCTTTATGATATTTGAAGCCTGTGGTCTTCTCTGTAAAACATTGCTCCATGTTGTTCAGTATCAGTAATGATGTGCAGCTGCAAAATCTTAATTTTCCAGGAACAAAGATTTACACTGCTTTATGGTATCTTCGGGGCTGGTAACTGAAAAAAAGATCAATATTAACGTGTGAGGTTCACATGGACAACGATTTTTAAGTTGCATTCATTTGGTTTAGTTTATCTATTACAAAGAAATCAAATTTTCTCCATATGATGTTACAATATAGAGCAACATACCTGTGTGACCAATAGTCCGTTCAGATTCATAGATTTCATGGTCATTTCCACCCTGATCAGTGAAATTGAAAAAAGTTTAGGTAATTAATTAATGTATTTCAGTTAATATCCCTACGCAATGCTTAAGGAAGCTAGAAACCGATCATCGAAACAAAAATGATAAATGTCTTGCAAAGTAAGGATCCGTCCTAAACTAACAAAAGTTCTGGAGGCGATATTTCACCGTTATGTTATTAATTATCTTTATAGTCTCCTTTAAAATGAAGGGTACGCTTTAAAATATAATGAAGTGCGGTAACTAAATTAAATCGCCACATACATTCTTGTTACAACAATTTCTGCTCCAATTCATTTCCATGAAAATGATCGGTGGATGCAAGACAAGCGCTAAAAAATCACGACTATAAAATACAAAAAATTGCTTGCATACAAATGCAGGGAGGTAGAAAATGTTAACAAAATATTGATTTTGTAGTTGATACACCAAACAAGTACTGCACAATATAAGTTTTAGACTAACCTTGTACGTTTTGTCGCCAAAAAAGTGGATTTCATTGAAATCATCAAGGTATCTCAAGCAGTATGTTTTGTCCCAACCTTGAGGGAAAACCTGTAAGAGTATACATATATAGAAATCAAGTCTTGTTGGCCTATCACTTAACCAAGAAATAAATTCACCATATTATTATGAAGATCATCACTTACATCAAAGCTTATCTGTCCTCCAATGGAAAATGTTAAGTTAAGATGAGCAAACTTCTCGCGAAGTATAGAAACCATTGTTGAGCGGATGTTCTGAACCTGAAATCAATCATATTGTAAATTTTCAGGATAAAATCATACCCTTAGCATTTCAAATTATTAAAGAGAGTGAAGAGTTCTAGTGAAATGGTAAAAGAAAAATTAACCACCTTGTCATACTTCTCAAATTCATCTCTTTCTTCTTGGCTACAGTTTCGCCCAATCGGCGACACATTCAGCATCCCACTACGGAACTCTATAAATGTTCCCCTAAAAATATTCATATATTGATTAGGATTCAACTGTTTCCTATGACAAAAATTTGATTAAACACTGAATCTCACTAACCTCTTAATAGGGATATCCAAGTCAGCAATGTAATGAAGCGTAAAATTAATAAATTCCTGCAAAATACCCTATGTCAGTATTGATTGATCATTATCATTTACTAACACGAAGTTTGTTATTATAAAATGTCTTTTTTTATGTTAATTACATTATTCAATTTTACAAACGGAATTCAAAAGTATAGTCTTCTTTATTCACATATGTTCTAAGTAAGATGTCTTGAAAAGAAATGGAAATATAGGCATTACCTTGAGCTTTTCGTCCCCAATAAATGTCTTCAGGCTCTGAAAAGAGGAAAATTTACAACTCATCTTGGTGAGTTTCAGACAAAAAGTTACATTTCTAAACAGATGGAGAATGTGTTTGTGTGTGGGGATTGGGAGAAGGTGCTTTACTAAAGTTTGTTAGCGCAAAATTCTACAGGTGTTAAGGGCTATAATTTCAGTTATATAAAAAAAAAATAGTTTTACAAAGTTTTGATCGTCACCGGTTCAGTTACACAAGTGACAACATAGGTCCATTAGTTGTGTTTTGTCAAACAACACAGGAAATCAATAGAAATCTATTAAGATAGATTTAGCTTGTGTTTTTTTTACCTGAGTTCCAATGAGCTTTCCTTGCTTATGAGCAACAAGACCATTCTCAGAAAATACATAATCATAGTCATTGGTAACTGCAACAAACAAATAGGGACATGACCATCAACACTCAAGATACTAGATTATCTAAAATTTATGTTTTTTCGAAGTTGAGAAAAGAAAGAAGAAAGTAGGGAATGTAACAATAATTATCAGCTTAGATTAGAACACATAATTTCATCAGAATACAATGAACAAGGACAAGAAAAAGAAGAAGATGGAATTGATTGGTAATGAAAAGAAAAACCAAAATCAATTTTCACAAAGCGGCTCTCCTAGTTCCTACATGATTTAAACACTGCAGCGTCGGAAACCAAAGTGGCACTTATATTTATAGCTAACCTGTCTGGCCAAGTTGTTCAGATATCTTCACAAGATCAGAACCGCCAACAACTCCAACTGTTACAATCTGTGTGACCAAACAACGCCAGATTCAACAACATAAACAGCAGAAAAGAACTTTAAGAACATGTTTATGCATGATGGGGTGGATGGAAGCTGGAGATAAAAGACAACAACAAATAAAATACATGTAATATAAGGAAAAAAATCCCGAATAACATACCTTTCGTAGTTCTTGCATGAATTTCAACATCTCAGGAGTAACCCCCTAGCAATTGAGTAGGCAACAGTAAATACATGTGATAAAAAGCCATTCAATAAAAAAAATAGTAAATCCACATTTTCTAGTTTTGTTCAGCAAGGAGAAATCACGGCATTTTATGATGAGTGAACTGATGAGTCAATTTTGCCAATTGCGGATCGCGGAAAATAACAGTTTATTCAAATTCCACTATATTATTATCATATAACGCCACTATAACAGTATAACCATGATTTAACAACACTCAATACTAAATAGCATATCACGGAATGATAGCGATATCAAATAAGAAGTATGAACCATATCAAATTAGTGCATTCCTACATTGATTGCAACAAAATAGCTATACTAATGGAGTGTCATAATCTCCAGAAGAATCAAATACCTTCCTAGGAGCAGTAAGAGTCCCATCAACATCAAACAAAGCAATCACACCAGGTTTAAGGGCAGCCATTATAACTAGTTAATCAAGCACCCAAACCTGCAAAAATTTGAACCTTTTCATCAACTTTCAAGCTAAAATATGTTCATACTTGCAAATAAAAAATAAAATCCAAAATGTGTTTTGCTTCATCAAGCAATCAATGAAAAAATATTAAGACATCAAATAGTTTAACTTTGTGAGTAGTATAACAAAATGTAGAACTTGTGTAACAAACCAAAATGAATATTATAAAAAATTTGAAGACATCCTTTATCAAATAAATGTCACCCAAGTTGTTTTGTCATGCAAAGTTGATAAAAAAGAGATAAAATTGGAGAAAAGATTGAAACTTTAGCAATATCAGGCGATGGAAATATAGAAGTAGAATTGAAAGTTACCTGAGAGGAGAGTGTGGAAACAAGGGAGAAGGAGGCCTATGGAAGAAAATGAATCTTCAATGGGTTTATATATAAATTGGGTGAGGTGAGATCTGTGAAAAAGTGGAAGAGAAGGAAGGTTCAAAGTGGGATCCACAAAACAAGTGAAAAAACATGTGCTTAAGCTATCAAACGTGAAAGAGAAGATTCATAGACTAAAGTTGCTGTTGTTTTCTTTCATGCACAAGGATATTAGGGAAAAGTATGAGGATATTCAGGAATTTTATAACTTTTTTCAATTTTTAGAATAAATAAACAAACAAATTGTGAGTTGCTTCTAAGATGAGCTTAAGTGCACAACCAAGAAGACACTCATCTATGTACCATACTAGCATGAATCACACTAGTATGGTACATGGATGACATGTGTCAAGTTTTCGATGTGTAACTCTTTCGTCGCATCTTTATCGATTAATGCCACCAAACTTGCAACTGATTTTCTTTCTTTTATCTCTCACTTTCTCCTCATTAACCTTCCTTCTGAGTTTCCTTAAACTCATCATCATCCATTTTCTCATTATCAGATTCAGTAACATTTTTGTCATCCTCTTCTATTTCTTGTATGTCATTTTCAAATAATTAAGCAGCCAAAATACAAACAAAAAAAAAACTCAACTTATCTTTTAGCATTAAGGCCCCGTTTGGAATAACTTATTTTTGAGCTTATACAAAACAGTTTATGTAAATAAATAAGTTTTTAAGTTAATTTATAAGTTCTTACTAACGAAAACTGTATTTTATAGGCTATTTTTTCATAATCTACCTTGACAAACTTATAATAATATTAATACATAAAAACTTATTTATTCGCATAAGCTGTTTTACATAAGCTCAAAAATAAGCTGTTCCAAACGGGGCCCTAAATACCATAGAAAAATCACAATACCCCTAAAAACACTTCAGACAAAATCCTCAACAGTAGAGCACAATGCTTACAGCCACAAGCTAACATCAAAACATCATAATACTTCATATTTACAACCTAAACAAACTAAATATCCCAAATTAAACCTAAATAATCAAATTAAACAGTGCAAACTCAATTTTTTTTGGGGATTTCGTTTCAAAATTCCCTAATTATTTCAACACTTGAAATACATGAACAACACAAAACAATTGAATCTTATAAACCTAAAGATGCAAACTTTTTGACATGAAACGGTGCGTGTAAAGGAAAACGAAGTAGAAACTTACAGATTCGGAATCGGAAGAGAGGACACAGAGCTTCTTCACTCTCTCGTGTATAGATATGGATTCAGTGACTTTTTTGCGGGAAAGTTACCATACTTTCAACAATTCTTGTCCATTGGATCAATCAAGCAAATAATCTACTTCTAATATTAATTAATGAATTATTATCAGTAATTATTAATATAAAAAATTGATCACTCTTGACCAAAAAAAAAAGCATAAACAATAAAAAGATTATAAATAGTTTATTCAATAAAAAATTATAGAAAAAATATTATAAAAGAGATCTAAATTATAAGTAAAATTTGTTAACCTTTTTTTATGATTTGTTAACATTTTTATATCTTCTAAACTCAAATTTTAATAATTAGAACATATTAATTATAATTTATTTAAAAATATACACTAGACAATAATTTTAATAAGTTTTACAAGAATGAACACAATTATCTCACTTATATTTTAACCATATTTTATAACAAATTTTTAAATATTTTATTTTAAATATATATTTACATTAATAAAATGATAAACTTAAATATCAAATAAAAATAAATAGGTCGCATAGATCTCTAAACTAGTAACAAATAAAAAGAATTAAAAGGAAGAAAGAAAAAAAACAAATATTATACTAAAGCTCTCTTTGGTAAAATTAAATTAACTATAAACTACTTCCTTCGATTTCAAATATAAACAAAAATTATTTTTTCAAATTCATTGAATAATTAATATATTTAGTTTACATTTTAAACGGCCTAGAAAATGTAATTTTAATTAGAATTATTAAAAATAGTTTTTCAGTATGGAAATTATTCAAGGAAAATGCCTTCTAACAAATTGGTATTTTCAAGATATCATTTCCTGTTTGTGAGCAATAATGCATTGAATAGAGTAAATTAAAAGATAGCTTCCCAACATTATTATGATTGAAAATGGACTTTGTCTATTCTGTTTTTTGGAGACTAGCCAGCAAACACACTTCCTGCTTGGTAAATCATGCATTTATCTCGCACATAATTGCGAAAACTAATCACTAGGGCCGAGTTGGACCATACAAACAAACAAAGTGTTTTTTTCTAAAATTATAGGTTAGATTCGAACTCAAGACCAGCAGTTAAATTGAAAGAGATCTAGATCATCACATTAAATTTTCGTAGGTTCAATAACTTGGGTTTTTTTTAATAAATATGACTCCAACTTATAATTAATAATTATTAGAACATATCTTTTTAACTAATATTAGAACTTAAAATATACATAAATGTTATCTGCAAAATATTGTTTGGTTTGGATTCATAACAAATGCATTTTAGGCTAACATATTCTTGATTAGAGTTTCACATAAGCACCACATAGTTTAATTTTGATGTGAAGAAATTAAACATTAAAATGTCACACAAAAAATGCTAAGCAAGGAACACAATCTTGCTACTACCAATTCCTTTGAACCAAAATATCAAGATAATGGACAAATTAACACAAAATCTTCCTTAACATCAAGATGAAAAATAATACCTAACATAAAACTTGTAAATAAGTGTACAATCCTTAAGAACACATTGATTTTCTAAATATGCAAAATGCCTACTTAAATCTCAAATCTTTACTATTAATGGATCACATGGAAATATCAATCTCAATTAAGTTTTGATCATCCTCATTCATATCATTCATTTCTTCTAAAAGCTGCATGAGATCTTGTTGCTTGTAAATGGATTCTGAAAGGAAACCTGACAATTTCGATTCCGATTTCTGCTTAGATTCTTCAGTTGAGTTAGACAAGTTCCTGCTTGGAAGGTCGATTTCAATCAGGCTATCCTCCTCCTCCTCTTCCTCATCGTCGTTATCATAATCATCTGAAGGATTGAACATATATAATTATTATCATAAATACAAATTATAGAATACTATTGATACAAAGAGATAGATATAAAATTATGTACCTAAGATAGGATCGACCGAAGGAAAGTACGAGAGTAAACTACTATCTTTGCCATCTAGATTATAAGTTGTATCTACAACCATTCCATTAAATCCTTCATCGCGATCATCATAGTCACAATCACAGTCTTCACCATCAGTGTCAGAAGTCAACATATCATGACTACTCGCATTTTGACATCCATTGTGATCAATCTCGAAAGTTTCCCCGATGATTGAGCCGTTACTTCTTTCGCTATCTGATGGAAATGAAAAATTTGATATCAAATCATCCATGACTAATAAATTTCTGCTTTCAATATCCAATTGTGCTTCATCTTGCTCATGATTCTCACCAATTTCACTTTGTTGGTTTTTAAGTTCAGTCTCACTAACATCAAATGAGGATTGTAGTTTCTCTTTGAACAGATGATCTTGAACTACACTTTCATTTTTAGACCCTTTTTTCTTTTTCAATTTGACAAGAAACAAAGTGGATGCAAGTGCAATTGGTATTGCAAGAAGGAAAGTGTATGGAAAGAAAAATGACAAGAGGACAAGAATCAGCAAGATAGGCAGAAAAGTGCTTATATTTGAACTCATCAGCTTGAAACATGGATTTTTTTGCTTATTTGCCTTCATTATGATCATTGACTTGCAAAAACTATTGAGAGAAGAAAAGTATAATACATAGAACTATATGAAAGACTAAATACAAATTTTTTATTGCTAGCTATTTTCAATCACAATTATGTTACTAACCTAAAGTCTTTAAATTGCTGAATGCATGCACCAAACATATCTGACCCACCCTAACATGGCACTACATTAACCACATCAAAACAAGACAAGTATGAGTAAGACAAATCCATACTGCACTTGAGAATTTCTTCCCATGCTCATACAATTAAGTTCACTTCAAAACATGATAAGACACTTTCAAAGTTACAAAAACTCAATATACCAAACATGGCAACAATTTTTTTCCTAAAGATAAATTTTCCTCCTAAAAATGTAGGCACATATTTTCTATGGAATCAACATATGCATAATAAAGTACCATTAAAAATTAAAATCGACAGGCTTTTGTGGCTAGTAAGTGATTAAGTATTGGTGACAATCAACAATCAAGACTCAACAACGTTGGTCATATAATTTATAAGAAATGAAAATTATTAAAATGAGTAGTGTCGGAAGTTATATGATGACCCATTTTCTATTGTCTTTAGCAATTCAAGCTCAAGCAATTACTCATACCATCTCTGTTGCGGTCGACTACTTCACACAGATTAAAAAAAATGATAATTGAAAGAAAGAGAAAGATAATTTTACTCAATTGTTTATAATATTAGCTAACTTAATTAAGAGTTTACTTAATATTAAAATAAACAATATATTAAACTACTAGATTTGGTTTAGTGTTGAGAAGTTTAGGTAGTATGGATGAGGTCGGGTCCGGTTATGGTGCATAAGCAATTGTTTATGCACCGTGCATAAGTTTACCGGAATATTTTTTCTCAAGTGTTCTGCATATTCATATCGGAACATTTTCTCTCAACTGTTCCGGTATGCATGTTAAACCGCGCTAGGATTATTACACGTGGAGGGCTAATCTGATGGTCGTTATTCACTTATGCACCGTGCATAAGGATTATACTTATGTATAATAACTTCAGGGGATGAGGTCGTGTGTTCAATCCTCATGCATAAAAAAAAATATTTTTGTACCCCCAAAATTAAAAACTGTGTGAAAACTTCGTACTTTTTTACTGCAGCAAAACTAATCCATGGAAAAAGCAGAAAATAAAAAGGGTTAGTAGATAGTACCTTAGTCTTTAGAAAGAAAAACATAAAATTTAGATTTAAAGAACACTCACAAAAGAATTTACATTTAAATTTATCCAAAAATACTAACGAAATTCGAACCTAAAATTTCCGAATTCAAAACCGGTCTTTACCACTAAACCAAACTTTTGAAGTTCCAATTTTGTTTTACTTAACCATACGTGAGGCTGAATTCTTGCATTGTATTCATAGTATTGACCATTTTGTTTCCATTTTGTGTAACAACTAGTGGGCGTTTGTAGAAATTATACTATGCTAGGGGACAGGATGATAATGGAAACGACAAAGATCTGTTCATGGATGAGCCTCCATAGAGCCTTCATAATCACATGTAGAAGCAAAAGTGGCCCACACAGATAAGGGTTCTGATGGAAGTAGAATTTTTGAGTAATAGCACCCTGGTGTTACGATTTTTGGCCATCTGATTTGTGATCAGCGTTTGAGATTACTTTGCATTATACAACAATATTTAAAATATGGACTGTTCGATCATCAATCAAGGGTTGAGATTGATTACTGTATGAAACTTTGTGATTTAATTAACGTAGCAAATCCAGATCCGGATTCTGATTTATTAAAAAAATTCAAGGTAATGTTATTGATTCTCCCCTCAATTTACTCAGAGGTCTCCTTATTTGTTAATTTTTTTTTTAATAAATATAATATTTTACTGGAAATTTTATTTCAAAGGTGTAAATCTTGCAAAAAAAAATATATTCTGATAATATAAATTTCTATGTGAGCAATAAAGTATTTATAACAATAAATTGGTGAAAAATGTATTCTTTACCTTAACTAATCCTACAATAATTGATATCATAAAAGTGAATTCAGATCTCTAAAGTGGTTAAAGTGTGAAGTGAGAAAATCAAATATTATTATTTTAATACGTTCATGATTTGTTATGATTTAACTACAATATTTACCTTTAGTTGTCAATCAATGACCGATATTACTTTGAGGAGTGCTAGCTAATAACATTCTATTAACATTTATTCTCTAATTAGATGAAATTCATGTGAATCTCACCGTTTTATGTGAGACCCATTTTTAAAGTGAGAGATTCACATTGATTTCAACCAATTAGAGAGTGAATGTTAGAGAGTATTAAGAGAGAGTGTTCCTATCACTTTTCTACTCTCTTTATACTATGAAAAATGAATTGCTCACTTTAGAGTAGTCGAACCTAAAACATGCTTGTATTTTACATTTTGTTAATTTGTTACCTTGTGTTAATAATGAAAAAAAGCAACAAAGATAAAAGAAGCTATGAAAAGTAACACAAAAGTTTCATTGCTCATCTTTCTCCTCCCTCCAATCCACCTCCTACATCTCCATCTGAACCCTTTTTTCAACACAAAAGTTTCGCTTAGGCTCTTTCAAACTCTGTTGATATTGTCTCTACAAGCCAACTTCCAAAACCCAATATAAAGGGCTTCAATCAAAACACAAGGTAGTATAATGGCTACTTTGAATGATTCATCCAAGGAGGTAAAATTCTAGAAACTCAAACTAATAATGGTGAGGATAATCTACATCTACATAATGTTAATGTAGTTTATGAGAGGTTGATGACACATATTCTTTTGATGAGGCTGGTCAACATTTGTCCCATAATTATATATCATTGTTACATAGGACACCCAAATTAATAGCTTAACAAAGTAAATTAATGATAAATCTGGCCCACGAATAATTTAATTGGTGTATTGCATACTACTATAATATAAGTTCAATGGCATCATATAATTCAATTAAGCGAAACCAACTTTAATATGGTGAACAATTTCGGTTGAGGGGTTCATTTCACTTTGTAAATGTCATTATATTTTCTTATCAATTGATGTTGGAACATGTTTGTGTTAAATGAGTTTCAATCTCATTCTAAAAGCGCTAGTTTGAAGATGAGGATGTTCGAGTATATTTTATACTCAATAGTTTAGAACCTAAAAAATATGAGACTTCAAACAACTTCAACACCTATTCTCACGCCTAGAATAGGCCTGACTCCAACTCCGACATTGCAATTCAGAAATTGGCTATGATACCATGTTAAATGAGTTTGGATCACATCTCAAAAGCTAACTCAAAGGACGAGGGTGCCCAAACACATTTATACATTCAATAGCCCGAAAACCTGAACAATGTGACACTCTAAACAACTTCAACAACTAACAAAATGGAGATCATTTGATTGAAAGTTTGAAGAATAAACATCTAGTCTTGGGACTTAAAAATAGTGAAGTGTAAACCGGAAAAAGGGGTATAAGTCTCATCATAAATCTAGTCCCACTTCACACCACTTTGGTAATCAGGTCCAAGGTCACTTATGTAGCACACCGGAGAATTTGTGCTCTTGCTACAACAAATCCATTCCTTCTAACTCTCTTGGACTCTCAAATTGATCTCAAAGGCCCCCTTGCATTCCTCGCTGGTTATTACGGTGACGGTTACAACCACTCCCTCTATTTAAGTGCAAAGGATTTTATAGAAGGTACGACTCAATCACTTTCTACATTCATTCCACCTTATTCATACTGACTTTGGCATTAGAGTACTAACATGTTTTGCAGGTACATTCGCCATCGTGAACCACCACTCTCGACACTTATCATCCTTATAATTATTTCAAATCTCACGGTCAAAGTCAACCAATTATGTTCCGATGAGAGCAATATCTAACACTTCTTAAGGTATTGATTGGAAGTTGGATTTTTATAGGAATATTTTCCAAAAGTTGAGTTTGTATGTATTGATATTTTAAAGGTTTAATCAACATTTTCGTCCCTGTAAGTTAGCGATTTTTTGGTTTTAGTCCCTGTATCTTTTTTTTGTTGCAAATTAGTCTCTGTATGTTCAAATCTTTTGGTTTTAGTCCCTTAAAACTAAAATCCGCAGGAAAATCTGCAGGAAACCAGCGAATTTTCCTACAGATTTTCCTGCGGATTTTAGCTTTAGGAACTAAAATAAAAAAGATTTGCACATGCAGGGACTAATTTGCAACAAAAAAAGATACAGGGACTAAAACAAAAAATTTATAAACTTACAGGGACGAAAATAATGTTTAAGCCTATTTTAAATTATTTTGAAAATAGCATAGTCTTAGTTTCCTTGCATACCATTAGACTTTGTGTTGTGAGAAATGAACATCTGCAGTATTAATATTACCATTACCAATGCTAGAAATGTGCGTGAGTATTGTATTATTTATTCACTCCAAAATATAGAAATGGACACTTTATTTCTTTTAGAAAATGGAAAGAATTTCAACTATTATTTTATTTGGATTGGTGGCGGAAATAAATAGAGTGATATATATGAAATAGAATGGAATACAAAAATATTTTTTTTATGTGTTTTTTTAATTAATTGATCTCTTTATCTCTCTTTCCACTACTAGAAAACACGCTTTTGGCAACCGATTTAGAGACCGAAAAATTTCGGTTACTATAGAGACCGATTTAGAGACTGA
Source organism: Trifolium repens (assembly GCA_030408175.1). NCBI lineage: Eukaryota > Viridiplantae > Streptophyta > Magnoliopsida > Fabales > Fabaceae > Trifolium > Trifolium repens. The sequence continues at coordinate 8,380,433 of CP125841.1, forward strand.
TATTTTGAACGTAAACTTAAAAATAAATTCAGTCGCTATATCGGTTGCTACATAATTATAGAGACTGAATTAGAGACCAATAATTAGCAACCATTAAATCGGTCACTTTAGAGACCAAATTAGAGACTATTATTTGAAGTTTAAAATCAAAAACTTTTTGGTCTCTATATTAGTCGCTATAGAAACTATATTAGAGACCGATAATTAACAAATTCATCGCAAATATTTAATCCTATATATATATATTACTATTTTTTTTTTATTGACAAAAAAAATATAATTTCTTGAACAAAAAGATAAAGAAATCATATATTAAATTGAATCACACAAATTAAACTGTAACCAAGTTGCATCACGCATAAACAGTATGTCTTCTTCTCCAAACCCTTTGCTCTAATTCACAGAAATCCTTCATCTCTTCCCCTCCAGACACTTTGTGCGAATGAAACCCTTTCACCGTCTTTTCTCGAATCCCTTCCACCATCTTTCTCTTGAGTCGAACAAAAACCCTTTTTCTTGAATCACCGAGAACAATTGATATAGAAACTTGTCATCGTCTTCCTCCGAATCACACAAAAAAACCTTCTTCTCGAATCACATATAACTATTCACAGATAAATCCCATCGTCTTCTTGAAACCCTTCGACTCTAACAACAAATCCTAAAACAATTGTCAAATTCCCACTCAACAAAACCGAATCATATAGAGGTCGATCTCTGTCACGACTTCACAGCGCTCTATCTTTGTCGAGACCTTGTTGCGGCGTTGTCAAGTTCAATTTGAAAGCGTAACTCATGGCTTTCTTCTCTCCAAGGCATTCAATCTTACTATGTCCTCGAAGGTAGATGTCTTTGTTGGTTCATTTATTCCCCTTTATCAGTTTTAATAGAATACTAATTTTTGTGTTTTTATGCAAGTTGTGGGATTGAATTCAATTTAGTTTACGAAATAGAATGTTCCTTAAGTTATTGATATTGTTGTTATAAGTATTGTTTTGAATTTTGTGATGAGGAGAAATATTAGGCTTGTGAGTTTGTTAGTGTGGTATAGTTTTTAGTGTCATGATTATATGTTTTTGAGAGTTTTACGATTGTCGTGTGTGTGTGTGTGTGTTTTCCAAGTTATAAGTTGTTTCCAATTATAAGAATGAGGTGGAAGTATGTAGAATTTTGATATATTTCTTCAATGATATTAAAGCTAGCCAATTTCATACAAATAAAGTTTAAATGATACAAGCATTGAATGTTTCATTAGTGTTCTAATTGCAGCGAAGAAGAAGCTGATTCAAATGAGCAAGTATGGTTTGAACCTTAGGCCTGCAAAGGCAAAGAAGTAGCTACCAAGGCCTTCCATTGCACTTCCTTTTGGCTTTAATGAAGATGATGATAATGATGTTGACAAAGAAGTAGCCATCTGATTGTTGTTATTATGAACAATGTATTTGTTTGTAGATATCATGATCTTACTTTCTGGTTTTTTGTTTTTAAGGTTAAGGAGCAGCAAAAGAAAGCCTTGGATGAATATCCAACCACATTTGACTATGATGGGGTCTATGACAAAATGAAAGAGAAAGTTGCTCGTCCATTGATACAAGATCATGAAGAGAGAGGTATGGTTGCAGCTCTTAGCATTCTTTTGAAAATTTCAATTAACCATTTTATTATGTTTATAGCTCAGTGTAGTATAAAGGATAATCTATGCCAAGTTTCATAATAATTATGACTCGTATGATTTGTGATATGAAGGTGCGTATTTGAATGCTTACATGATGGATCCTAGTAAAATTAATTGTATCTTTCAATTTGTTTTGCTGTTTTATTTTGTGTTATTGATTAAAAAGATGGTTTCATTGGTTTAGAGAGGAAAGAAAGTAGTGAAAACGGTCAGGTGTCTATTCCTTTCCAATAGCTTCGTTTAACTTTATTTTTTGTTTTTACTTTCTGAAACAGGTTTTGGATATACTCATTGTATCTTATTTTGTTATTGTACTCGTTAAGGTATTTGAGTTTCCAAGGTTGAAATAACTTTATTTTAACAGGCTTTTCTCCGCTTCATGTTAACCTTTTCAATTTATTTGAAGTCTAACAGTAGAAGTGATTCGTTGAAGATATAATGATGGTGCTCAATCTGTCCTTCACAATGAATCCCTTGGCCATTCCTTCATGCTTTTATAAACGGGAAACTTTCTATGTGGGAGCTGGAATCAAAGTAAGTTTTATTTACTTACTATGGTGTATGATTAAAGTTTAATCAAGACATGTATTATGTTGGCACGAAAGGTTAGCGCAAGAAAAGGGTAAAGGGTTAGTTGCAACAGGTGAATGCAGTAAGGTGCAGCAGTCTTGCCACTTTTTACTGCATTCACAGTCTTGTTGAAAAAGCGAATCAACTCTGTTCTGAAATCTTAACTCATGAGGCTGATGAATGGAAGCAGTGGCAAGGAGAGCCAGAACCAAGCAAGAAATTAATGGACTTGCTTTTACGCCTAGTTTTCCTTGTTGATATACAAGGTTTTAATTTGAAAAATTATACTCTACTGCTTTGAATTGCAATGTGGTTTTTTGCACATCATGTAAAGTTTTGTGTCTGTGTCGGGCACAAGACACATCTTCAACTTGAAGTGCCATTATATGGATTAAATATTGTTTTAATTTAAACTTACAATAATGTAAGCTTTTATACTTTTCAGGTCTTGCCCAACTTGATGAAACTGTAGTTGATTACCAAGTTACCTCAAGAATCAAGATGCACGGAACACAGTGTTCAAGATGCACAGAACATAGTGTTGAATAAGTTGTATTCACAAGTGGCTGATTCTGATGATGTCGTACACAAATCCATGTTGGTTTCATGGATGCAGTCATTATCTAATCCATGCACAATGGTTTCATTGACTTTGAAGAAAAAAGCATCAGTTAAAGTTTGTTTAATACTATGCTAAGTTAGTCTAGGTATAGATTTAATGTAATAGGCGATACTGAAAGCTTTAATTTATTTTCTATAGGAGACTTATTTTCTATAGGAGATTTATTTTCCATATAATATTTGATTAAGCATATCTTTATAAGCATATAATTTACTAATGTATTTTGTTATATTATATATATATATATATGGGCTACAATTATTTTTTTTAAAAAAAATTTCGAAATTAGCAACCGAATTAGCAACCGATTTGTTTTAAAATTAAATAAAGTTGTCACTAAATCAGTTGCTAATAGCGTCGATAATGCGTTGAACAATCTGTCTCTAAACTGTTCTTTCAATTCAGTCTCTTAATTGGTTGCTAATATTGGTCGCTAATTCGGTCTCAAAATTCAGTTGCTAATCGGTCGCTACAAAATCGGTTTCTAATTTGGTCACTACAGATCAGCGACCAGGGTTTTTGCTACTGATTTTAATTGGTTGCTAAATCGGTCGCTAATTGAATTAGCAACCGATTTTGATGAAAATCGGTCGCTAAATCGGTTGCTAAACGCATGTTTTCTAGTAGTGTTCACAATGATATTTATTGAGTGTTTTTCCATACAGTACTCTCTAGTTAGGTGTCCATGTACGGTGTTAGATTTGTGATGTTCAAAGAACACTGCTCAATAAAATAAAATAAAATTCTATTGTTTGAATTATTTTAAAATAGACGAAGTGAAATGAAATCTATCACTATCTATAATATTCTATTTCATCACTTACCATCATTTTTCTTTCCCTTCCATATTTGGCAAAATGGAATAAAAGTAATTTCATAATATATTTTTAATTTTTTATAGTTATTGAATTGCTTTTTTATCCTATCTTTCACTATCATATAATAATAGGTTATCTCCTTTTTTTCCCAAACCTATTCTAGATTGACTTGAGTAAGAAATTGAGATTGTTACTTGTTCTTGACTTGCTGCTAGTATAAAGTTGTTGTTAGGTATGGTGGAAAAATACCATGATGAGTCAGGTAAGATCCAAACGTGTGTATATTTTTATTATTATATTAGCTTACATCTCAAGGCACTGTGATTAAAAATCAACAACAACAAAGTCTGTGAATTTTTTTATTTGTTTTAATTTAAATAATTGATTTTTACATAGATCAGAATTTTCTGTATTTTTTTTTTTGGTTTTATCATCTCGGTGCAACTTTATTTGATTTCTTGTTTTTGTGCGGTGTTTGTTTGATTTCCCGTCTTACTGTAGTGCTTTTTTTTATTTTGTTGCGGTGTTCGTTTGATTGATTTGCAAGATCATCGATCAACTACTGATTCACGCAGTGACTAGATCAATCAACAATGGAGATTTAGCAACACACTATTTTAAATATCAATTTTTTTGGATCAATAAATATTTATTTTCTAATCAGTTGAAATTCAAATGTGTGTCACTAAAATTATGCGTGTCTTACGTGATTTTTTTTTTTAATGTCTTAGTACATAGTACAGTATGATTTAATGAAACTCATTTATATTTCAACAAATTAATATGGGTGTTGGTTCACAGTTCACACCTCCTTGTTTTCTCTTTCTTCATCCAAGCCACAAATCCTGAGATTTTGTCCTAAAAATCTTGAAAACCATCGGTTGATATGTCAATCTCAAAACAAGTAAACAATGAATAACCATTAATTTTTGGGACAAATAGAGTAACCTAAACTATTGGCTATTTTGCTATATCCCTTTCAAGTAACAATCATCATTTATATGACAAAAACCCTGAATAGTAGGTAATCTTTGTAACTTAGGATAAAATCAAATATATGTATTCTACTTTATAATAATTTGCCAACCATGGGTATTTTTGGAAATTGAAAAATAAACTTTATATTGATATCTTAAGTCTAAAGTCCCCAACATTATATTATATATAAGGAAACCTACTTCATGCCTTTAAAAACACACCAAATCCCCATCTATTAAAAATTATCCTCAATTTAGAAACTCTCTTTAGAATTTAGATCCACTTTCATTCTATACAATAAAGTGGAAAATATGAATCAACTCAATTTCCATAAAATAGCATTCTTGACTCAAAACATAAAACCTCATAACTATCTAATATTGTTAGTTTCATTATCTTTGTTTCCTTTCATATTTTCTTCTTCTTCCTTAATTTCTTTCTTCCAACAATTCAACTTCTACTTCTCTACATTCTCTCTTCAACTATTTACTCACACTATAGACAAAAATTGCATGTTCCTCCTATGCAATGGTCTCCTTGTTTTTGTTGGAATAACAAGATCTTTATCTTGGTCTAGTAGTGTTGATGAATCTTCCAACTTTGTTAAAGATGGTTCACAATCACTATACTCAAATGTTGAAGCTATTAAAGAGTCAATGTTAGTGGTGAAGGAGAAAACCAATAAGCTTGAAGAAGAGAGTGAAGATCAAGTAGAAGAAAAAGTTAAAAATATAAATTTGAAAGTAGGAAAAGGAAGTAGCATATTAGTTTTGGAACAAGAGGAGGAGCTAGAGGAAGAAATTAGGCTATTCGATGAAGGAGATGAAGAGGAAGACGATGAACAAGAAATGGTTGAAAGGGTTGACGAGGAAGAAGTTGTTGAAGAAGCAAATTGGATGCTAAGTACTGACGAGGAGTTGAACAAAAAATTTGACGACTTCATTAGAAGGATGAAGGAAGATTTGAGGATTGAAGCTAAAGTTAATTAATCATGGTTTGATTTTAATTATGAACTTTCATGATGTTTCTAATATTGGATTTTTGTTTTCTCTCTTACTTAAGGATGACAACTACCTTTTGGAGAATGTAGTTTTAATTGGAATTTTAGATTTGTAACGGCATGTTGAAGTAGTTGATTATGGCCGTTCGATCTTAATAGAATGGTAAAGATTATTTAGTAATAATTTAGCTGTGGTATAATATTAGCGGATATCAATCTTAATTATATCAACAGTCGAGATCAATTAACGTGTGTAAATGCAGCCTTTATTTACCTCAATGAATCCAAGTTTGTTTTAATAGAGTTTAATATATAATAGATCTTGATGTGATGATATATTTTATTTTCATATATATTCTCTTCATTGAAAATAGTCCTATTCTAAGGTATTATCAGAAGTTAATGTATATCTCTCCAAAATTTAAATTTTGGCTCGCCTGCTAGTATATTAAAATTTGCTTTATTTAATCAGAAAAAAGACTTTTACGGTCTGTTTGTAAGTAATAAGAAATTATAGTAACCAAGTTGATTGGGCTCAAGTGGCAAGAAGCTCATTCCAAGGACGTATCCGGGGAATACCGGGTTCGATTCCCAGGGGAAACAACGCTTGGCCAGTGCGCATGCCTCTACGCACGAGCCAGATTAGTCGCCCACCTTTGGTGGGTCGGAACTGGTGCGAAAGCAAAAAAATAAGAAATTATAGAAAAATTATAATTTTAAGCAATTCAAATATTTTTATTGAATTATTTTCATTTCAATATTTTTTTTGTTTGGACAATCAAGTTCTCCATTTAAAAACTTTTTTTCCCATGAAATAATTATGATTATTTTAAAACTATTTTGGATTATTTTTATGAAATTTTAAAAATGAAGACCGATTTCATTTTTTTTTTGATGTTGAAGAGGGGCTAAGCCCCAAAATGATGACCAATTTCTAAACACAAAAAATTGTGATGCAGCGATTTATTGCATGCAATTATTAACAAACATTATTAGATCAAATGTCATGCCTCAGAACATAAATGAAACAAAATGATTGTGGTATTTAGCAACTTATTTATAATAATATCTAGAATAAGAAATATATTGGAGCTTAGGTAGTGACTAGTGAGTACCGGGAGTGCAATGTTCAAAGATGGGATGTTTAACTAATTAGTTGTTGAAACTTCAACTCCAGTCACTAGCTTATTAGAACTTTTAAGTTTTGAAAATTTTAAAAACCAAAAACCCTTTTTTTTCTTTCTAAAACCTTTAATTATTTTTTTTAATATTTTAAATTAAATTTAAAATAATAATTAATAACCCATTCAGCTTGGTTTTGGAAACATGTTTTCAATGATGGTTATGTATGGTACACAATTTGAGAATGGTTAAATTTAAAATTGAGACCCGCTTGAAACAATATTAAATTGATTTCGGATGAGATCGATCAACTCAAATGTTTGTTGATCACACTCAAGAGTACTCGGATGGTAAAAGATTTATCTCAGTTTAATAAGAGAATCTGAATTCGGTCTTACGAATGCAATAGTGTAAAATTTTATAAGGGAGAGTTTTACCATCTATATATAATTTTATCCAACTCAAAAAATTAATCTCTATAGTTATGCGCAGATATATAATTTATTAAAGAAAACATTTGTCAGTCACTTATATGTTGTATCATAATCAGGGACGGATTTAAGTTAAGTAAAATGGGGGCTGGTGACCCCACTCTTCTAATATTTTTCAACTAATATGTGAACATTTTTATGTGTTGCCCCCACTTTGAATCTAACCTTGTTCCCACACAGTCCATAAACTGGAACATTTACAACAAATATTATTTGTTAAACTATTGCTAATGTATAAAGTATACATATTGAAGAAAGCAATTATCTTACACGTAAACTAAAAATTTTCATTTCATATTTAACAAGAGAAGCTACTCTTTAATTTTTTTATTAAAAGAGAGAGAAATGAGAGTGGTGCTTCAAATGAGATATCATGAATGAATGTTCATTCTAGTGGATAATTTTTGTGACTATTTCAAAAATGTTTATGGAAGTTGGAAGCTTACAATTTAATCCAATTTAATTATTTCTGAAGTTGCTTTGGTCGAAATGAAATTTTAGAGCTATGAAATTTCTAAATGCCAATTTTTAAGGATTGCCACATGCATATAAAATGATTTTTTTTTATTAATTAGTTTAGTAGTTAGAATATCACATTTTTAAGACGAATTAATGGAATGTTTGAAATTCAAACTCCGAATCTTACATATAAAATGCAATGTTTCTACCAAGTTATGGATATACAATGTCATAACTTTTGTAATCATCGATATTTTTCTTTGAATAATTATAATGATGTCATCATTTTATCACTTATATATTCATATAAGTTTTTATAATAAAAATTATATTGACCCCACTGGATAAAATTTCTGGATCCGTCCCTGGTCATAATACAGTTGGTCGATGAGTTCATAAATGGCTTTTTTTTTTTTCTAATCAAAATTCATAAATAGCTTTATGTTTGTGTGATTGAAACTGGACGGACTTTCTTATTCATTTTAATGGACTTCTTCATATAGAAGGTCCCATAGGCTCTCTCCATCAAAGGTAGTCACTCTCGAAATTGAATGGTTTTGTTTGATTTTCCTCATGTGATGAATATAATATCAATTTTGGTCGGTGAGAATATATTAATTCATAGCAAATTTAAAGACCTAAATTATGAAATATTTAAGACGTTCGATCTTACTTTTGCTCTCCTTATTTTATTAAACTCACGAAAATGATATTCCCTTTTTAATTCAACTTTATTGACGCTATTTATACATTTGTTATAAATTTGATCTCAGTGGTTGGTTTCCCCTTAAAAATTGTATTTTTTTTACCAAAAAGGCGATTTATTGCACCAATATTGAATTTAATACGAGTAACCAAATATATCTTTTGAGACTAAAATTCACCTTTTTTTTACACAAAAGTCACAATTTTTATGAAAAAATGCATGAGTTGAGATTAAAATTTCAATAAATGTGAAAATAGAGGGGGTAAAAAGTTCAACTTAAAAAATGACTCACAAAATGCAGATCCACAATATTAACAATGAATTCATCTTATAATTTCTTATACTGTATATGTTATGCTTTTAAATTTAATTTTTTTCTTTACTAAATTATACTTATAATTTTGGTCCCCCTAAACTTAATTTCTGGCTCCGTCCTTGAATGCAGATAACTCATAATTATTTAAAGACAAGTTAGGTATTAATATCACCTTTTTAAATCATGGATAGACTCGTAGACATGTTAAACTATCAAATTAAAATAATTTGAAGTGTTAGATCAAAAAGCTTTGGTTTTACAAGGACTATAATTCAAGTAATCTTTATATGCATGATTTTTTTTTTTTGAAATGGCAAAATTTATTAATAACCCGGTCTCTGCACAAGACGAACAGAGACCAGTACATAGGAACTACAAACTCCTAAACAAACACCACCTAAAAAATCAACTCCTAATCCCAAACACAGAAAGACACCCCACAGATTCAAGACTACCAGAGCAGTCACCAACTCCGCTTAATGTTACCACGACTAGACTCTGACTCCCGAACTCGAATCAAAAGCGCTCGGCCCATCAGAATCCAGAATCAGCTCCATCAGGCGGACCGCTGACCAGACAAAAGTAGAACGAAAATCCAGGCAGACAAGTCTCGGCAACGACAGCGGTACCACCATGAGACCGGTGGTGGTGAAATAAACACCAAAGAACCAAAAGCACCACCCGAGGATAAAACAGACGAAGCGGAATAGGTAGCCCGGATACATAGAGACCTGCAAATCCCAGTAGATTTGTAAACCATCAGCGACTCAAAAGGAGTCCTGCAAATCTCAACAAATTTGAAACGCGGTCAGAGAATCCATGATCAAAGCAAACCAATCACGCTACATCAATCGTAACCTCGTCACCCAACCACCACCACCATCTCACCACAGCGCCAATAATCATCACCGAAACCAGACCTCGGCGATGCCAAATCTGAACACCGCCATCACCACCTCTACAACTCCGGTCCAGTGAACGAGAACCGTCCAAAACCCCACCCAAGACACCAACCACTACACCAAGTCACCAACTCTGCCAAAACACCACCACCCCAAACACGACACCATACTCCCGACCACCGCCACATCTTCTCACCGTCCCCACTGTAAGCCACTAAAGATGTCGTCGGAGCAACACACCTCCAAAACCGAACACTGCAAATCATCATCACCTTGCCATCACCACAACTCCTCATCACCTCCAACACCACCCCACCGTGCCATCACCGCAACTCAGCATCACCTCCAACAACACCCCACCGTAGCCACCAACAACATCACCACTGTAGCCACCAACAACCAAACACCGCGGCAAACCCAACCACCAGATTAAACACCAAACCATCACCAGAGAGGAAGGACAATAACACGGTGGAACAGAGTGTCAGAACCGGCGAGAATCAAACCCCAATAACAACGACGACAAACCCAGAGGCAGCAGGACTAGAGCAAAACGCAACCGGCAGGGAGGGAGACAACCAAAAGCACACCAGAACATAGGAACCGAGCCAGATCTTAGTACCCAGAGCATCATCCTCACCGCCTTCACACAGACGAGAAAAACGGAAACTGAGAAACCAACGAGCCTGGCATGGTGATACGGAGCAAGGAAGCTCGTCTCACCACCCACTGTGGCGTTTACATCTTGCCGGCCGGTTTTGGATCTGGGGGTTATAGCTTGCGGCGGCAGCAGATCTAGGGTTGAGGTTTAGAGAGAAGGCAGAGAGATTTCTTTATATGCATGATTATTTGTACAATTAAACATTTATAAGTGAAAGAGATAAATTACTTTACCAAAATGTGTATTTCTTTCGTTTTAAACATAAACAAAAGGGAAAATTACATTCACGATTTTTCTAAAATTTATTGAAATGATGTATACTAACATTTTCTCTAGTTTTAGAGCTTATACTAACTTCCCATTGAAATGACACCAACATTTTCTATAGTTTTAGAGTTTATACTAACTTCCCTTAAATTCTTATCACATAAACAAACATCTCTCTTTTCAACTAAAAATATAGTTAATTTTCCATTATTTTTTTTAGAGAGAGGGAGGATTTCACAGTTACATTTAATGGAAATTCTTTAATTAGTAGTGCGACGACAAAATATTTTGATTTCAAAGCTAATTTATATAGTACTATTTGATACCTAAGTTGCCTTTTGTTTTTAGTCCATTAAAGATTGTAAAAACAATATTTTGATTTCAGTGCCATTTTAATAGATTTTAGAAGAAATGAGTGTAATTTTCTCTAACCAATAAATCAAATGTATTTAGTCTATATTTTGACTAAATACACTTGGTTTTTGTCTTATATATATATTTTTTTAATTACAAAGAGGGCTAGAGCCTGTTTGTCTTATATATTTTATAATCCAAATTTTATCTTATATTTAAAACCAACAATTATGATAGGATATTCTATACCCTTTATTTCCTCTACACTGAACACCTATTTTATCTCTATTTGAATCTCTCTTCCTCTCACGATACTAACTTTTCTCTTTCAAATTTTATACACCCAAATGGGTGTACAATAGACACTTTCATAAAACCAAATTTATGTACCGATTTGTATTTTGAACTTAATTTACCGATGTTTAAATATAGACTGCTTAATCTTGATCGAACAGTTTAAATCAAGTAATCGTGTCAAATTAATGTGTTTGAATCCATCTATATAACCGACATTTTCTTCTTTAATTCATTACTAAAATTAAGTGAGTATTCAAAATTACAAATAGTTAGATTAGGAGTTATAAAACCATCTTACTTGAAAAAGAAAAATTTAGAAAGAAATGTAGTAGTATTATTTATAGCATTTATATAGCCATTACAAAGGATAGTAAAAACGCAGAAAACAAACTTTGATCATAAATTAACTATTTAATCCTCTACTATATATAAATCTATATAGTTGAGAAGTATCTTCACTAAGTAAGTAATCTGTGATCTACCCTCATTTATATATGGCCTATATGCTATTTTACTATCATTGTCTTCTCTTCACATTTAATCATCTGAAAAAACAAAATCCAAAACAATATACATATACATTAGAAATTTAGTATAATCAATATATATATATTATAAACAATGACAATATTTTTTTCCAAAAATAAAATAAAATTAATTGGACTACAATACCGACATTCAATTTCAACCCTAAACAATAAAACTAAAATAAGGAAAAAATGGACAAAATAAAAGAGAAGAGAATTATTAATTAAAGTTAATATTTTTAGAAAATAAAATTGAATTTAGGAAATAATTAAAGTAATTAATATTTTTTTAGGAAGAGGTAATAAGGGAATTGAAGCAAATTAAGAGGGGTAGTATAGTCTTACTGTGAGGAGGTAATTCATTTGCCTTTTCATGAGGAGCTGGTAATTCAAGGTGGTCATGAATGTCATCAGGGTGGTGGAGGTGGTAATTGTACCCGGCAACAATGTAATCGATGATTTCTTTAAGAGGTTTAGGGATAGGAACGGGATCATTGTTGGGTGGAGTGGTGTTGGTAAAGATGGTGACGAGGACGACAAAGACGGCAGTAGATATGAAGAGTGGAGTGAAGTACACTATTGAGTTGATCAAGGTGGGAAGAAGGGAGAAGAAAAGGAAAATGGCAATTAGGGCATCAATGATGTACTGTTTGTACTTGAAAAGTTCTTTTTTTGAGAGTAACTTGAAAAGTTCTTGTTTGATATCCATGTTGGAAAAAGGAAAAGGACAGTGATGTGTGAATGGTGATTCTGATTGTGATTGGTTTATGTGTGAGGGAGAGGTGTTATATAATGTAATTGAAACTGAGGTTGAAACTAAGGTTGTGTAGAGATTCTCTTTACTGTTTTTTTGACATTTATTGTTGGAGGAAATTACATGAATGTCCTTGTTTGTTTGAAAATGTTTATGTTGTGTTTGACTTGAAATTGGATATAAACTCGAAAAAACCAGGGTGATCACAAGAATTTGAATATATATACTATATATTTTGACACAAACATAAAAATACATACACGTTTTGAACACTATTATAAGTAAATTGAATAATTAATGTATTTGATATATATTATAGACTAAATGTGCCAATTATGTATGATGACATAGAAAATTTAAACAAGCTTGGACTGCATTAGAAGGTAATAACATGTCAGACTCTTTCACTCTTTATGTTTCTAAGAAAGTAAAAAAAAAAAAAAGAATTGGCTAGAAGGGTTGAAAATTATAATACGTTTAAGGATCCTCCTTTGTCATACTCTCATGACCCTTTATGGGAGTATTAGAGGAATACCGAAGTGTTGACAAGTCAAAATCTCTTGGGTACAATATGTTTTCTTTTGTGGAAACCATTTTCTCTTCTCTAAGGACTAGTTTGGGATAATCTCTCTAATTTTGGGTTTTGTCCCTCCTAATTTGTATAATTTTCTGCTGTTCAAACAAAATTGTATAATTTCTCATTTTTTATATTATATATGAGCAGAGAGACATAAAATTAGTGCTATTAAATGATTCTCTGATGTTTATTAGTCACTCTAATATATCTTAATTAATGTTATTAGTTTATGAAGAAAAATAGTGTCATTCAAAATGTATCAAATCAGCATTTTTAATAGAAGAAAACTATGGGAGGGACCAACACTAGGGGAGTTTAGAATAAGAGGATTAATTTTATGTGGATTAAAATAGAGAGAAAAAAATATAATTAAACCTAAGTAATTCTTCACATATTATAGATCTTCGAATGCTTTTTGTCATTTGGGTAGTCATATAATCTTTCCCACATATTTTCATTACAAAAGATTTACAAACGCATTTCTCCTCTTTTGAAACTTTGAATTCTCTTCTACATTATATATTTTTTTTATTAATTTTTAAAATTCATAAGAGCGTCTAAAACAATGGAAAATTATATTTCATGGGAAGAGAAAAGTTAAAAAAAATTAAAGGTGTTAGTAAAAAGTTGGAGGTATTTGTCTATATATTTGATGATAATTTAATGATAATTTATGGGAGATTAAAGTAAGTTTTAAAATTACAGATGATGTTTATGCCGTTTTTATAGACTTTGTGTTATTTTAATAGACTTTAGAAGATATAAGTCAAATGTATTTAGTATATATTTAGACTAAATACATTTAATTTTATCTTATCTTATATATTTAAAGCATCAATTCTGATATTTGAACACCCTTTATTTAAATACATGCATTCAAAACAACATTTTATTTTTACGTCTTATCCTATCACATTTATCACACACTCACTTATATATCTTTTTCTCTCTCAAGATGTATAGATTCATATATATGGATATACATGCCAAACAATATTTTTCAAAAAGCAAAGAAGTAAGAAAATTTCGAATCTATGTATTCATGTAATTGTCATTGATCAAGACCGTGAGATCAAAGTCAGATAACTCATATTCTGACTTTTTATATTGAAATCAATTTATTAACATTTAAATGTGAACCATCAAATTTTGATTGGACAATCTAAATCATAATCGTGTCAAATTAAATGTATTTGAATCCGTAACATTTTCTTCCTTCCTTAATAAAATTTTAAGTGGGTAAATTCAAACCTACGTACTAATGGTTATTATATATTAGAAGTTAGAACTAGCTACCTTACTTGCAAAAGAAAATTTTAGAGAGAAGATATATACTAATTTTATTTAATTTAAGGTTGAGTAACATTTATTTAGCCATTACAAAGGAAAGCATAGCGCAGAAACACAAACTTTGATAATAAATTAACTATTTAATCCTCTACTATATATATAAATCAATATAGTTTCTCAGTAAGTAAGTAATCTGTGATCTACTCTCATTTATATATGGCCTTCTCTATCATTGTCTTCTCTTCACAATTAATCACCTGAAAAAACAAAATCCAAAACATGATAGATTAAAAATTTAGTATAATCAAACAGTGTCACACGCAATATATAAACGGATAACCGTACGCAAAATCATGACTCAACATTGACCATAACAAAATTGTAAAAAACATAAATAAATTATTGTTTTTGATAAAGTATTTTTTTTCTGTCAGAAAATATTTGTTATTTTATTATTTTTAGTTTGATACATTTTCAATGATTATTCTTTTGATTGCCACAGCCCACAGTCAATGTTGCCATCCTAAAACATTCTTTATTACATTTTCATCAAAATTATATATTATTAATAATGAAAAAATATTCTTAAAAAAAAAAATAATGAAAAAATATATATTTTTTTCAAAAATAGACCACATACCAACATTCAATCTCAACTCTGAACAATAAAAAAATGAAGGAAATAAAGGAAAAAAAAGAAAAAAAAAACAATTAATTTAGCAAATAATTAAAGTTAATATTTTTAAGGATGGGTAATAAGGGAAATGAAGAAAATTAAGAGGGGCTTAGTATAGTCATACTTTTAGGAGGTACTTCATCATCATTTTCTAGAGGAGGTAATTCGGGGTGGTCATTGTTGTCCAGGTGGTGGTGGTGGTGGTAGTGATGGAGGTTATTTCCAGCAACGACGTAATCAATGATTTCCGCGGCCGGTCTAGGGATAGGTAGGGCTGGGTAAAAAACCGCAGCCCGGCCCAATCCGCAAAAAACCGAAAAAAAAAGAGGCAAATGGGCGGGTCAAAATGGGTCACGGGTCAACGGTTTTAAAGTGCAGTTTGGGGTGGGTTCTGCTGGGCGGATACGGGTGCAAAGATCTGGCCCAACGGTGTCCAGACCCGCCCGCATATAGAGAATTAGAGGAAGCAAAAATTAAACGCTACCGTTTTGCATTAGGGTTTTGATACACATATATATTGAAGCCATAGTTCTTCTCACCTCTCTTTTCTCAGACACAAGCCGCCTCCTCTCAAACTTTGTCACTTTTCCATGGATTCTAAAACTTTCATTGAAGCTCTCTCTCACTCTCACTTACAAAAGCAACCCTAAAGTTATTGTTCACCACCACCACCACACAATCTAAATTTACCAGAACTATTGTTTCTATTTCTTGTTTCTAACCCAGAACTAAACTCGACCTCACAATCTAAACTCGACCTCTATTTCTTGTTTCTACAACTTCACTGAAATCAAAGATTAGGTTTGTTTAATTTTATAACTTGTTTCTGCAAATTTTTCGTTTTTTTTACCAATTTTTGTTTGATTTAGGGTTTCTAACACATAGATTTGTTGTTATTTCATGATTCTCATATCTATCTGCATATTTTCTGGATGGATCTAAACTCTAAAGGTATGACTTTGTTACTGATTTTATTATTTGAGTTTTGAAATTTTAATTTTTTTTATTTGTTCCTTTTAACATTTTTTTTCGTTCATGATACGCACCTTCCAAAACTGCTGCAGACCAAAAGGTTAGTTTTTTTTTTTTTTTTTGCATTTTTCGAGTTTGATTTTTACTTCTTTGATTTAGGGTTTGTAATAATGTTTTACTTTGCATCTTTTAAGTAATCCATTGTTTTTAGCTTTTGTTACTATTTTAACACATTGATTTTCACTTTAGCTCTGTTATTGTGGTTTGGTTATACTTCCTGGAGGTTTACTTTGTGTGTAGTTTAGGCCTAAAGTTCTTTTGTTTTAGTTTTTGTTATGTGTGTTTGCTTATTGCTAAGTTACAATGACTTTTTATCTTCTCATGTTTATGAGAGTTTATATTCAAACAATTTACTTTTAATTTTTGGTATTTTACATTTTTTATTTGTTAATTCTATTGCCTAAAATATGTGATATGAATCTTTTTATGGCATTGTGGCTTGGAAAGATGAGTCAAGAAGCAAACGTAACAACTCAAGGAGTAAGGAACGCTGCAAGTCAAGGAGTAATGAATGTTGCAAGTCAAGGAGTGAATGGACAAGGAGACCATGGTAAGTGTATAATAACTGATTTGGTAAATCTAACAAATTTTGTAAATATGTAATTAATAATTAACTTGTATTTGAGTATGATCTATCTTGTTTAGTCTATGCATGTCTTAGATGCTTAATATGTTAGTTGATTTAATGTGTACTTAATATGGTTTTGAGTATTAGGATTACTAGGCTCGATTTATCCGCAACATGAGTTGAAGCATGTGTTTAATTTTTGCATGATTTTTATACTTATGTTTTCTAAGTTGTTGATTCTTATGTTTGTTTAGTTTATGCCCAATACTTGGTTATTGTACTATTTTAATTTAAATCCTAAAATGTTTGGATAGATGATTAACACACCTTTACATGTTTAATACACACAATTAAAAAAATACTCTTAATGAAACTTTTAATTAAGGCTCTTTCATTATTTCAGTGATGGGACCACCTAATCAATCTCTTCCTACTCAACATTTGAATGATGAAGCTGGTCCATCAACTCAAGCTATTGGACCTGAATTGGCTAACACTCAAGAGTCTAAGAAGAGAAAGCCTAATGCAAATGGTCCTAGACAATCAGCTCCTTGCTGGGAGTTCTTTATCAGACTACCTGATAATGAAGTTGAAATACCAACTGCTGTGTGTAAGCTTTGCCACAAAAGATACTTGTGTCACCCTAGGTTTCACGGTACATCGAACATGAACACCCATATTTTGAAATGTCCACAAATACTTGCTTTAAAGGCAAGTCGTGCCAACCAAACTCTTCTTTCATTTCCAACTGTTGAGGGTGCTGGTTTGACTACTGTTAGCTATAGGTTTAACCAACTAGCTTGTAGAAAGGCTTTAGCAACTTATATAATTTTAGATGAGCAGCCTTTCAAGACAGTTGAAGGTGAAGGATTTAAACACTTTAGTAGGACCATGCAGCCCCTGTTTAATATTCCTACTAGGAAGACAATAGCTAATGATTGTTTTCAGTTGTACATGGATGAAAAAAGAATTTTAAAAGCTTTCTTTAAAACTGACTGCGGTAGGGTTGCCCTTACCACTGATTGCTGGACTTCTATTCAGAATCTTAACTATTTGACCCTTACCGCACACTTTGTGGATAATGAATGGAACTATCAAAAAAGAATAATTAGCTTCACGGTAATCCCCAACCACAAAGGTGATACTGTAGGTAGGAATATTGAGGAGGTGTTAAGGGATTGGGGAATTAGGAGTGTGTCTTCTATAACTGTTGATAATGCATCATCCAATGATGTAGCAGTAGCATATTTGAAGAAAAAGGTTAAAACAATGAATGGGCTGATGGGGGATGGGGATTGTTTCCATATGAGGTGTTGCTCTCACATCTTGAATTTGGTGGTTACAGATGGTTTGAAAGATAAACATTTATCTGTTACTAGTATTAGGGAAGCGGTTAGGTTTGTAAAATCCTCACCCCAAAGGGCTGCTAAGTTTAAAGAGTGCATAGAGTTTGCTGGAATTACATGTAAAAAGTTGGTGTGTCTTGATGTTTCAACTCGTTGGAACTCGACATATTTAATGCTAGAGGCAGCTGAGAGGTTTCAAGTGGCTTTTGAAAAGCTTGAGGATGATGATTCTAGTTTTAGGGAATTTTTTGGAGTTGATGGTCCCCCAATGAATATTGATTGGGAGAATGCAAGGGCTTTCTCTAGGTTTTTGCAATTGTTCTATGAGGCAACTAAATTATTTTCAGCCTCGCAACATGTGAGCATACATACTGCCTTTTATCAAATCTCTTCAATCTTTTGTGAGTTGAAGCGTGCCTCTATGGATTTAAACTCAGTTTTTGCAACTGTGGGTGTGGATATGATGGCCAAGTACACCAAGTATTGGGGTAATATTGCTAACATGAACAAACTTTTGTACTATGGCACTATTCTTGATCCCCGATTTAAGATGAGTTATATTGAATGGATTTTTAAGGAGATGTATGGAGATAAACCTTTGTTTGCTGAAAAGTTGATTAAGTCTATTAGAGAAAGCTTGAACCAACTTTATAGTTGGTATAAGAATGTTCATGACCAAACAATCAGTTCTGGACAGCCACTTCCAACTGTTCTAGAAAATGTTTCTTATGAGGAAACAACTTCAGCTGCTGCCCGCCCTTCTTTTATGGCAAGGGCTGATGCTTTTGAGCAACATTTGGAGCAGCAAAACTCAATTGACCTACAAAATGAGCTTGATGGTTATATTAATAGCAAGTGTGTGAAACGTACTGATAATTTTGACATTCTTATGTGGTGGAAACATAATTCTGCTCAATACCCTATTCTGTCTACCATGGCAAAAGATATTTTGGCCATTCCGGTTTCTACAGTTGCTTCAGAAAGTGCTTTTAGCACTGGTGGGAGGGTTATAGAAACTTACAGGAGCTCTCTAAAGCCAGAAATGGCTGAAGCACTAATTTGTACCCAAAATTGGTTGAAACCATCATTCACCTATTTTAAAGATTTGAATTTCATGGAGGAGGTTGAGCTTTCTGAAGATGTTGTTACAGGTATAAATATGTTTCCTTTATTTTTAATAGGCTGCTGTAAACTAATTTTTATATATATTACTCATTAATTGTATTAACATTGTACTTCAATATTGTGTAGAGTTTCAAAGATTATCAGTTGGTGGATCTAGAAGTGCAGCTGCAGGTTGCTCATCATCACAGCCATCTGGCTGTGTTTGATAAATCTGTTAGTATGCTAACCTTTTTTTATGCTCAGTTTGTTATTTCAATTTGTAATAATTTAGTTAATGTTCAAATTTTTAATAATGAACTATTATTCTTGCAGCTCTTGGTATTTTGACTAGGCATAACAACTTTTTGTGATAGGTATAGTTTTTTAACCTTGTATTTATCTATAATAAATTTTATTGATGTTGAAGTCCTAACACGCTCTATTTTATTATGTAGTGTTGTTGCCTTAAGTATATAAATATATATATAATTAAGAGTTGGATAGGAGTGCATATTTTTTGGATGACACCAGCCTTATTATCAGACTTTTTTGTGGCTCTTTGAACACAAGTTGATGTATAATTTCAGTGAATCTGAGCCAGCTTGAAAGGTATATAGTGTTAATAATTCTGTTTCTATTTTTATTGATTATTAGCTGTCTTTTTTACTATTTTAGGACTGATTATTGATTAATTTTTTTGACTGTTTTGGTATACCAACTTTGTTATTTTAGAAATGGGGACCAATGCAAAGAAAGACATGAAGAAGAGGTTGAAAAGGTTTAATGTTATTGAACTACCCAAGGTGCTGATTTTTGTTTGCTTCAATGTTTGATAACTCTTGTTCACAATTTATTTATTTATTTTTTCACTTTTGTTTTCAATCTTCATGAACTTAACAGCTAGAGAACACTTCCCCTGTTATGTATATTGGTTGGATTCTACATGGATTCTATGAGAAGATGGAAGGTGCTTACATTTTTAGATTATTGTTTCATCAAATTCTAGCTTTTAATTTGATTAGATTTAGCATGAATGAATTTATGTTTATGAATTGTTGGTTAAAACTTAATTACTGAAATCATCTAATTGTGATTATGCAGAATTTAAACTTGAGAGAATTTGTGCAGCTTGTGATTGGATGATGCTAATGCTACTGCACAATGCCAATGTTATTGCATGATTGCTTTACTTAATTAGATAATGTGACTTTTATATCTTTGTGGATGACTGTATTAAACTTTAATATTTACAATGGTTGGTATGCAACTTCTATCCAACATGTCCAACATATTATGTTACATACTATCTATTTTAGTCAAATTATGGTTGATGATACCATTTATAACTTTGATTTAGTACTAGTTTTAATTAGTACAAGTGTGAATGTTATTCACCCAATATTAGTATTTATTTTAAAAGTTGAGGACTAAATTTGGATTTCATTTTTTTTGGTAAATAGATAAGAATAAACTTGAGCAGGATGTAATTTGGTTGTCAAAGTTTAAATCAGTTCAATTTTATTTTTTAAAAAATATCCTAGCCTGTTAGTTAAAGTTGGCTAGAAAGAGTTTAAACCGAATCAAACTGCCCGATAAACCGATCAAACCGCAAACCGAAACCCGCAAAAACCGTTCTTAATATTTGGGCGGATTGGGTCATATATATTGACTCTGCGGTTTGGGATGGATGATTACTTTGGGCCCGAACCCGCCCGAACCCGCCCGATTCCCACCCCTAGGGATAGGAACACGATCATTGTTAGGTGTAGTGGTGTTTGTGAAGACAGTGGTAACAACTAAGAGGGAAGTACATATTAAGAGTGGATAGATGTAGAGTATGAAGGAGATGAACATTGTAAGAAGGTAGGAGAAAATGGAAATGGCTAAGAGGGCAATTAGGGCTCCAATGATGTAGTTTTTGAACTTGAAAAGTACTTGTTGGATATCCATAATGGAAAAGGATAGTGATGAGTGAATGATGATTGTGATGTGAGGGAGAGGTGTTATATAGTGTGAGAAATTGAGGAGAGACAAAATAGAGAGAGATTGCATTTAAGGTTGCTAGAGATTATCTTTATTGTTTTTTTTGACATTTGTTATGGGAGGAAATTATTTGAATGCTTTTTTTTTTGGTTTTGTGTGTGTCATGTACGTTTTGTTTTTAAAATGTTTGTATTGTGGTGAAATTGAATTTGGATAGAAACTATATGGCTGACATGGCGAGAAGAAAGGGAAGAATATGGGGTTACATGATTATCAAATTAATAAATAAAATGAATATTTTTTTAAGAGAAATTATTTTTCTATCATTAAAAACATTATAATAATCAAATATCATTAACCAAAGTTGTCAAAAATATAAATTTTGATATTTTTTAAATTTTTATTCTTCATAATAGTCAATATTAAATTTTTTATTGAAAAAATGTTAAAATATTAGTGTAATCATTATAAACAATAAAATTGTATTTTTCCTTGTGCTATTATTATATTTAAAATACAATAATTAACTAATAGTATTTTTAATCCATAAAAATAATCATTAATTTATTAATTTGCAATGTCATGTACCGGTACACTTGAATTATTCAAGTGTACCGTAGAAGCTCCCTAAATTCTGGAAGAATAGGCGTTACTACTAGACTTTTCTAATTTTCTCTTTAACTTAAATAAAGATTCTCTCCATTTTTAAAAAGAAATGAATATTACATTAATAAAGTTTTGGTGTATAAATGCTCACTCCGTCCCAAAATACAAGCAAAAATAAATCAAAGAAGGTTTGATGTATTTGGTTCAAAATTTGTACCAAAACCAAATACATTCATTTTTTTTTACCACTTTTTGCTTATCAACAATTCTCAAAAAACGTGCAAATATACCATTGATTTATTTCAAAACTATAATACTAATAGGCAATTCAATTTATTTTAGGAAATCGCGAGAAACCCTACTCCTTTAACCTAACCAATTATTCCTTTTTTTTTTTTTTGGTCAAGTAGTCTAGTGACTAGAAATTCCACCCTTAAAGTGGATAAGTGGAATAACCGGAGATTGAACCCCGACCCGCTTCATATATAATGCAATGTCCCAATCAAGTGAGCTAAACTCACGGCACTAACCAATTATTCCTTCTATTTTAAAATGTTATTTGTACAACTAATTTGGACAACTTGTTTGGACAACTCTCTCTCATTCTCTTTTTCACTTTATTGTTTTTTGTGCTAAATGAAGAAAAACAAAAAGTTGTCCAAATAAATTGTCCAAATTGGTTGTCCAAATAACATTACTCTTATAAACATTGATACGTGTATTTACGATTTAAAAAATCAAAAATAATGTAATCAAATTTCCTAAAAGATATGCATTGTCACATCACACTAGGACGTGTTAGCTCATTATTCAATATATTTACATAAACCACAAGTCAATAGTAAGCCTCCAATTTTGCCGTGGGAAAATATCTAAAATTTGGGTGATTATTTTTTTTTGATAAGTAAGGGGATATATTATAAGGGAGTACTAGGGGTACTCAAACCCTTACAATATTCTCAAAAAGATCATGAGCTTAAAATAGCGCTCATAGGATCTTGGCACCAATTAGAAAAAATAATACATGAATTACAATTGAGACGCCTACTAAACCACAACCACGAATAAAACTTTATATCTTCGAATAAGGTAGCACTAGCCGGAGTAGATCCATTGAAGATCACTTGGTTTCGAAGCTTCCAGATACACCACATTGCAGCTAACCAAATCAAGTGATTAACACGCCCCTTTTTTTGATGCCGAAACAGTTTTCCAAACCTCATAAAATGATTACAACCATCGAAATCTGAAGGAATACTCTCACCAATCCAATTATAGACCGCTTCCCATATACCCTTGCTGAAAGGACATAAAAAGAATAGATGTGTTGTGTCCTCCATATGATGTGTACAAAAAACACAAGGTAGCTCATTGGGATTGATCAATATACCTCTACGATGGAGCGCATTATGTTATTTTTAGAAAAAAATGGAGAAAAATTGTGAATTGTTAGCCATAAGAAGACCAAAATGTTCTTGTAAAAATATGTAGGGGTACCATGCCGAAGACCAGCCAAAGAATCTTAGTGTTTATGAAGAACGTGAATCTTTTTTAGACTTTATATATAGGATGTCATGGGAATTGGGAGCCATGGAAAAAATAGTGAAAGGAGTAGTTGAGACTTGAGAGACTGTTGAAGAGAATGTAGGGTGTGGTAGGATAATGGTGGAGTGAATGTAGGGAATAGTGGGTGAGCTATCTTCTTCCAGATGCTTATAGTAACTTAGGCAACTTATATACTTGTAGCTGAGTTATCCTTATTGTGACGTAGCCGAGTGGTACTCATTTATACACAAGAGTCCATCTCAGCTATTGGGCTACACAAGGAATCTAGGGGAAAATTATTTTTGCCACTTTACAGATTCTGGGGCGTGCCCTTTGAAATAACAAAAATACCTCTATCCGTGGCATAGGTCACAGAAGTTGTTTCTGCCTTAAGAAGTGGATATGATATAAATGGAGACTTTTCCTATGCATTAGATAGTCCCTCGCCGATTAACATAATGATCTCAATCGCCATCACAAAACAACGGCCTAAGATCATTATGATTAATCGACGACGGACATTGAGTCCGTTTGCGCCTAACACTAACAAAAACTACAAAAAGAACTAGAATCTAAAAACAAACAAAAACTAGAGAAGATGAGAGAATGAGAAGAATGAGATGAATGAAAAAGTGAAAGGAATGTGGACAATTTATAGAATTTTCTGCGTGAATTCTATTGGTTGGAGGAAGAAACAGTCACTCCGTCATTGGCCACTGTCCTTGACTATTGACTGTTATCAAAATTCTGCAAACCGTCCATCCGTGACTTAAGCCACAGACGTGTATTCAACAACTGCATGTCTTGAATCAAACGCCTTCAACGTCTTGACCATTGACTGCTACAAAGACCAGATACCACCATCCATCTGTGGCGTAAGTCACGGACATCACGCGGAGGGTGTCCGTATAACGCCCCAACTAAAATATCTAGAATATTTAGCCAAGACATAAATAATAGTATCTGAGTACATTAATTGAAAGAACTTAAACAATTGAATTACAAGAATTTCTTAACAACATGGATGAAAGTAAAGAATTCAGCGGAAACAAAAGAGATTTCATAATAAACAGAATAAACTAAAACAAAGAGGAAGACTAAAGTCTTCAAGTCTGATGAATCAAGCTCAACTCCAATCATCAGCTCCCTCCTGGTCCTTGCTCCAGTTAATCTGTCTACCTAAAAAAAAATTGGTTTGGAGTGGGGTGAGACTACTAAGCCTCAGTGAGTCCTACTACCCTCCTAGAGGTGACTACACCGGGGGCACCTAAATCAGTTGTATCATGCTAACATATGCGTAATCATATCCTGAAACTGAAAGTAAAAGGTGTATCACAGAATTTAACTCTTATTCATTTTAAACACAAGGACACTATGAGGTGAGCATGTCTCAGAGGCCTGCCATATCCGTCAACCGATTCGGTCACGGCATGCAGCTCACAATAACATATCCTAATGGATTGTCCCATTGGGAGTCCATTACGCGATATCACAAGATCGCTCATAACTGACTGAAACTAAATTAGTTATTACTACCATAATTTCCCAATCCCGGGGAGCATACAAACCTAATTAATTTTCTATGTTATACCCTAATGATTATCTGTGATTAACATTCTGTTCAACATTATATTAATTACGTTACTGCAAGCTATCTGATTATAACGAGGATATAAAACGAGTGTAGAAAACTTTATTTAGAAAATGGAAATATAGGCCAATCCTGTACAAGCTCGCTACGACGAGTTACCAGCTCGCTATGGCGAGATTA